>JAJHZJ010000432.1:3748295-4348295 GCA_023548195.1 Bettongia penicillata ogilbyi | reverse complement strand
GTCCCATTAACCATCCTTGTGTCTTGAGGAAAGTGTCATCAGCTCACAAGACTTTCATGTCCTCATCTGTAAAGTTAAGAGGCTGGAACATTCTGGGGAAGCCAAGGACAAAAGTCTTACCACAAGAGAAAACAGGACAGGATTTAATCTATCCAGGTGGAGGTGAGTAGCTACAACGATGAGATCACAGACCCATTGAATGGTAGAAAAATAAGAAATTTGAAGGAGTTAAAAACAAGTATAAGGGCCCATAATATATATGACAGAATAAAAGATGAAAGTTTGTCCTGTGAAGATCTCAGTATGAAGATAGAATACTGGTCTTGGAGCTAAGTAGAAATAAGTTAAAAATCCTGCCTCTGACAGTTCCCAGCTCTGTGACCAGAGTCAAGTCATATGAACTCTTTTGCCTCAGTCTCTGCATGTGCAAAATTAGGAGATTTGTCTAGATGACTCCTAAGGACCCTTTCAGCTCTAAATATATTTTCATATGCCCCTATCTTGATTATGTGCTACTTTCCAACTTGTCAGAGAATCGAACAAGGAACTAGGTTTAATATTCAAAATCAGATAAAGCCTAATTAGACTCAATTTTTAGGCTCAAGAGAGTACCACCATAGGAAAATGCAACCTTTTTCTTGACGAGGCTAAGGATAAGACTTTTTCTTGGATGTTTTTGGTGTGGCTGGGATGAGAGAGGTTACAGAGCACAGTAGATGGAAAGCTCACCTAGCAATCAAGAAAACCCACTTTAAGTCCTGTCTCTGGCTCATACTAGCTGTGTGTCTATGGGGAAGTCAGAATTTTTCAGTTCCCCAAGGAAATGGTTAAGACTCTAAGTTCCATTAAGGTGAGTTAGGTGGTGATGTGAACCAAGTGCTGGGCCCCAAGTCGGAAGACTCATCTTCATGAATTCAGATCTGGTCTCTGACACATGCTAGCTGTGTGACTCTGGACAAGTTTGCATCAGTTTCCTTATCTGTAAAATGAGTTGGAGAAGGAAATAGCAAACTACTCCAGTATCTTTGCAAAGAAAATCCCAAAGAGAATTGACTGAAAATGACTGACCACCAACCAACTAAGTTACATGGGAGCTGGCTATATGCTTTGATGTGGGGAGCGTCCTCCTCAGGGAATTCTTCACATCAATGAAATGACAGATTAATGACAACAATTTCTGAGCTAGCTGTATGGAAGAAATGGTCTCTTTAGATATCTTACCGGACCTATGTTATACCAGTAAACTTGGCCCACAGACTAGGTAGAATAAGATTAAAAATTCATTTTTATTTTAAAAAATACTAAGATTGTACAATTCAGCAATAGGTGCCAACTGCCTCTCTTTGTCACCTAAGTCACCAGCGTAAAACCTGGATGTGGTGCTATGAATATTTGATTTAAATGTTGCTGTAGAGAACAGGGGCCTTTGAGGACAATGCTGGTGATAATGATAAACACAGACCCCCAAACTGTCACCAATCTCCACCAGCCCCTGAAAGCAGGGCAACCTGGGGTTGCTTCTTCTGTTTAAAATCATAACAGTGAACCAAGTGACAAAGGGGAAAGCTGGAGGTACGTTAGGTGACTTGCATAAGAAGGGTGCGGTGAAAGACTTAAAATGACCTGAGTCACAAATGCCACAATCTCCAAATGATCAAAACTGCAGTCTCCCTATCCATTTATGATAAAGCATGTCAGAAGTGTCATAGAAATATGATTTCAGAAATATTGAATTGAAATATTGAAATAAACAAATGATGCAATGGTTGTGTAAAGAGAACCAGGTAAAATACACAAACAGTCCAATGGAACATTGAGACCTATGGGATTTTATAGGTCTAGAAGAAGGCATCCAAGAGCTTAGTGTTTCTTCTATGGGATATCACTGGAGGATATGAACAAGAGTCATACTTGATGAGAGGAAATAGATAATATGTAATTGTTACCACTGGAGAGAGAATTCACAAAGATGGCATTATAAATTCATGGAAAGATAGAAAATGAAGTCACATATGTGAGTATTTTATAACCCTTAAACATTATGTAAATATGAATTATTCTTTTTAACAATCATATTTATCATTAACATTTGTATAACATCCAAAAAGTTCATTCGTTCAACAAATGTTAAGAACCTGTTGTGTGTACGAGTTTATCATCTCAAAGATAATCTTTCCATGAAAGTATCCTAAGCATCCCACTAAAATTACTACCCTTGTTGAACACACATGAGAAAAATTAAGGCATCTAGCACTCATAAAGTAGTAAGGGAAATCAAATTTGGTCTACTATGGAAAAAAAGCCATAGTGAAAAGAAAAGTAAACAAAGAAAAAAACAATCCGATAGAACCTAAGGCTTAAGAAGAATCAATCACAGGGTAGTACTGAGTTCAAATTCTGTCTTGGATTCCGACCACCTCTGTGAACCATGGCAAATCACAACCCTCCTAGGTTTCTCATCTGTAAAATAAAGGAGTTGATGTGGTTTCTGAGGTCCTTTTCAGATCTATGATCCTAATACTTAATTAGGCAAATGACAACCACCCTTGGCCTCAATTGCCTTGTCTGTTAAATGAGGGTCCTGAACTAGACAATCTTTAGAAGCCCTTGCATCTCTAGAATTATGGTCCAACGACACTGTCACGACCTCTGAGTCTCAGTTTCTTTATCAGAAAAATGGGGATATAATATTATAATATAATAATAATGGGGATATAAAAATATAATTATCTCTGGAGATCATATAAAAACATTTTTAAAGTACTTTACCATATTTTAAGCACCCTCTTAATGTCAGTTGGTGAAATGAATATTATTCTGTTCTCAGTGGAATTTAGAGCAGGTGCATTCAGCTCTGTAATGGAAGCCCTGGATGGCATAAGAGCATCAGGGAGAAGAATAGGTCAAAACAATTCAATTCTCTTAGAGGATTTTTCCTTAGCTGGATTGCTTCCCATGCCACTTACATGCCCATGGTCTTTTTAAATGAGGAATAGGTTGGATCACTTTGTTCACTGGGGACAGAGGTTCTGGCAAGCATTGATGGAGGTAGGATTGTAAAAGCCTTCTTCTTACAATCAAAGACCTCACTTCGATGCCAGCTATGTGAACCTCCTTACATCACTTTATCTGAGTGATTTAACTGCAAAAACTTGGTTTCATCCTTTGTAAAACTGGGGGCAGATTAAATAAACTTTAGGACTTTTAGTGCTTTAAAATTATATGTATTAATAATAATAAGCATGATTAATTAGCTCATTGAGTGGAATTGACATGAAAATAAGATATAAGATACTTTTTCTAAAGATCTCCAAATTAAAACAAAAATGGTAACTTATTACATACATATATAATATAATATAAAATGGTAACATAATATAATAAAATGGGACATAATGATAACCTATCGTGAAATTAGAAAACAATAAAAGTAGCATATGATTGTTAGATATACAGCACAGAAGATAGGATCATAGATTGCAACCCTGAGTCAATCGATTTAAATTTATTAAAACTTGAGAGACACTTTGACAGATAAAGGGATTGAAACTCAGATAAGTTAAATGGCTTTCTCAAAGATGCCCAGTGGCAGAGCAGGATTTCTATCTAGATTCCTTGACCCTGTATCATGCAGTCTTTCTTGAAGTTCATGTAGTAGAGGGATCAACTCAAACCAACGTGGTAAAAGTAGACTTCAAGGAAGAACTGGGAAATCAGTGATTTGGGTCTTGAACCATCATCAAAACTAGGACAGGACAACTGCCATCTTCCCCCTAGGGCGCTGAAATTTAAAGAGCAGCCAAAATAGCTAGGAGCTTATCACCAAGAATAATTAACCTAGAAAACTATCACATTGAAAACATTATTAATAACACAATCCACAAACTATTATAGAAAATAATCCCTACTCCCCACTTAGATGAATTAAAAATATTACTGGCATTGTTTTGACATTAGATATCACAAAGCTGATTGAAGAACAGTTTTGTGCTGCTTTCCCCTAGGGGCCAAAAATTATTTAATGACCCTGTCTCAAACTATGGATAACATATTAATAGGTGAAAGAGGAGGGTGAAGCAATCCAGTGGGGAAGAAGCACATGACTGAGTGTGTTGGTGAAGGATTATATGAAAATTGACCTGACTGAGGGGGGAGGACAAATGTTAGGATGTTTTGATGAAGGATGAATGGAGAAACTGAAGCCAATGTAAACTTTGAAATGCTGGTTGGTGATGTATCTCTCCATCACATGGTATGCTCAGTTACCCGCCCCCCCAAACCCCATGTGCTGCGGATCCATGGCTGAACCTAACAATTTCCAATATGCACCCAACAAAAGCCTGGGAAATTAATTTAACAGCAGTTCTTCGCAGGCTTGTGCCTTACTGAAGCATGAAGTAATGGGGCCCTCCTGATGAAGGAAGAGCTGTGAATGTAAATCCAAATCAACAAAGAGTTCTATTTTCCCCAGTTTTACTGCAAATTACAACACTCCTATCAGTTCTCTGTAATTTGTTATTTCTTTAAGGAGAGGAGGAAATAAAATTAAACATGAAACTCCTTTTAACCAATGCCTACATTTTCTGAATTTCACCTGAAATTAGAAGTGTTTTCTAGATTCTTCGTATCAGATTTCTTGCTCTGTTGTTATTAAAGAAATAAAAGTTCTAGTGATGAAATGTTGTATGCTTTAAAACATTATACTAGCTTCTCGTAGGAGCCTCAAGTCCAGAATCTCATTCAGAATGTAAGCTCCTTGGGCCACAGAATGTTTTATTTATTCATTTTTTCTTTTATTTGTATACCTAAACCCCAGCACACAATCTTTCATATAGTAGGCAAAGTACTGAAGAAGGGCTCTTATAAAATATTGAATTGCATTGGACTTATCCTGCAGCAGTCACTCAGGAAAACTGAGGCAGGAAATGATAGATATGAACAGTCATAAAGATATGAGTTCTTTGGGTAAGACCTAGAAACCTTGAGTGTCCGTGTGTGTGTGTGTGTGTGTGTGTGTGTGTGTGTGTGTGTGCCCTTGAAGTTTGTCCTTGAGTTTTCCAGTCTGTATGGGCTCACTAAAGCTTGCCTGTTCTGGGAGAAGATCCAGGCTTAGATCAAATCCCTTGTCCTGGTAGGTACTGACCTTGACCTATAGAGATGTCTGACCTTTAGTTTCTCCTACCCTGTGAAAGATTACAGAGCTAGTAGAGAGTTGATTGGTTATTGTCCTTAGTTTTTGAAGACGACCAAAATGACTTCACCAAGATAAAATGAAGTTTCAGTTTGTCCAACTGTGGCTGATCAGACCAGTACAAGCTGGGACTGCTCTACTAGAGGTTGGGCACAGATAGTCTGCGTGAATATTTGGGGTAGATATTTCAAATTTGTGCATGCAACATTTACTTTGTGCTGTTTCAGCTCTGCTTTGCTCACAGAACACAGCACATTTTCTGATATGGGCACGCCGTGCTGAGTGATCCTGTGCCAGTGTCTTTCATGTTGTACAGTCGAAAGCAAAGTAGATAGTAGATATATGTGTACATATGTATGTGCGTGAGAGAGAAAGACAGAGAGACAGAGACAAAAAGGTGTGTATATATGTATGTGTGTGAGAGAGACAGACAGAAAGAGATGGACAGACAGACAGATAAATGGAAAAAGAGAGAGATACATACATGAGACACAGAGATAAAGATTCATAAATCAACAGATAGAAAGGGAGAGGCAGAGACAAGACAAAAGAGAGAAGACTGGGGGACATATACACAGAGAAAGAGATAAAAAGAGAGCCAGAGAGGGAGAGAAACAAAAAAAAAATAGAAAGACATATCAACAGAACCATAATCTGAAGCACAGAGAGAGGTAGAGAGTTAGAGAGGGAGAACCAGGAATATTTATCGACACATGCAAAAGGGCTGAAATCGAGTTCCAATACCTACCCTGTAATTGATTTCTTCTAAACTTGGGTAGCAGCTACTACCAAAACAAAAAAGTAAATTCTACTATGTGAACTTAATTCTAGGTGACTGGGGTGAAGGTACAACAGTTCTATCGCTTAAGAAGTTCACATTTTATTGACTCAAAGTTCAATTTCCTTGCATGTAAAAGGGTGAACTCTGCTCTCTTGCATCTTTGCCGCACTCAGACATCTTTATGGTTTCCATTTATTTAGATCATGATGTTTATGTAGGGCTTTGCCAGGCACCGAGAAAACAAACTGTCCAAGGCTCTTACTATTTTTGCCTAAACCCTCGTGCTAATGAATAGAGAGAAAGAGAAAACAATAAAGAAATAAATTCTAAGAAAATCATCAGCAACTTCATATGCGAGGAAAAATTAATTTAAATCAAGGAGGGACTTCAAATGCATACCATAAAACGCAAGCAGTCCTATCTTTTACATGCTACCATAACACCAGAATGAGTGGCTGTTCAATGAAGTTAATGATAGATAAATTAAGGACCCATAAAAGGAACTGATATACTACTCAAGCTGTGGAGATAGCCATGAGAAGTTACTCATTCTTGAAAGGACGGAGACTGAAGAACCAGTTTGCAAAAGAAAGTGGCAAGTTTCTGGTTGGCATCAGTTCTGCCTGCCCTTTAACACTGTGGATTGCGCTGGGGTGTTGGAGGAGGGGTGCAATAGCACCCTGCTCAACTCTTGTGAGCAGAGAACATATGTCTCCCAACATCTATTCACATCCTCAGATGCAACTGTGGCCTCTCCTCAACGTAAGCATAGAATTCTTTAAACTGAACCAAAAGCCAATTTTTCTATTGAAAAACTTAAAATGAAGAAAACTCAGAAAGGCAGTAGGACCAAATGGAGACACTGAGTTAGATACAGATAGATAGATGACAAAAAGATAGAAGACAGATAAGTGATTGATAGATAGATAGAGTATTATTACCATATACTTTGCTAAGTATAGAAATATAAAAAGTAAGACCATTCCTCAATGAGTTAACATTTTAATGATTAAAGACAACCCATAAAGGGGATCTGGAAAGCATTGGGGAGTGTGGTAAACATGTGACTGCATAGTATGGCATAAGCATTAAATAATTCAGTGTAACTTCACTGAGACTACTTAACTGGGGTAGTGAGGCACAAAACTGAACCTAGGTGAAATGTCCTTCTATACTCTAATTGATTTGGGTTCTCTCTAAAACCTATCTGTGTCTTTGTTCTATGGCACTTTTATCCATGCTTTCCCATAACTGCTCCAAAGGTGGTCCATTTGATGGACTAGAAGTTGCCCATTAGGACCATTAATATTTGTGTATACCAATATAGGATGTGAAACATCCATGAATCATAACTTATACTTTCTGACTGTCCACCTTCTTTTCCTGACCAATATCTCTTTGACAATACCTCTTATTCTATCTTTCCTGTATAATTCCTTTTTTCCACTCATTTTCCAATTGTGTTTAATTCATGACCCCTCTTTGGGGTTTTCTTGGCAAAGATACTGGAATAGTTTTCTATTTCTTTCTAGGGGTCATTTTGCAGATGAGGACACCAAGGCAGACCAGGTTAAGTGACCTCCCCAGAGTAATATAGCTAGTAAGTGTCTGAGATCACTTTCTAAATCTAGGCCCAGCACTTTATCCACTGTGTCATCTAACTGCTCCGTGTAATTCTTTACATGTGTGTAAAATTATATCTTGTTCTAGTCCTCTGACCACCTTGTTTCTAATCAGTACAATCAGTAAGTTTTATAGATAGTATAATGGGTCAAGTGCAGAGAGGAACCTGGAAGTCATATATAAACCTCACCCAAGATCAAAGGAGCGTAATTTACAAACTGTATCACACAGTCACCAAAATTTACATCCTGGTAATACATGCCAAAGCAGGGGAAACCATCTAGGTGCTGCTTGTCAAAGTTTTTGTCCCATGATATGTAAATGCCAAAATCTAGACCTCTCCAGCTCCATCCAGACCAGCAGAACATCAAAAAGATACTGGCAACACTGTTTTACTCATGAAGTTTTACTCATAACTTTGAGATAATTTGCATACATTAATGAACTAAGCCCAAGGTGGCACAGATAGGAGTTGGTCTGTTTCTCTAAAAAAAAAATATTTTTTATAAAATATATAAATATTTATGAATATATATATAAAACTTATTTATTATGAGACCTCCAAGCCCCACCCCCTGAGCAATTTCCTATCTCCCTTGGGTCTATCTGGCAAGTGCTTCCAACTCTAATCCATGGCTACATGGGTGATATTCTCTGCCTCTCCCTCTCCACATCATCTTGTCCAAGCTGCCTGTCTTCCTTCTCCATCCCATTCTTTCATTTCTAAGTCACACCATCTGCCTCTCTCGCACTTTTCCCCATTTGTGTCTGACTTTCTGGGCTTTGGCCCCAATATCTGCTGTGTTTAATTAAAGTATGATTGCTGCCCCATTTCCCACTGCTAATCATGATCTTTCTCGGCAAGTGCCCAAAGAACTGGCCATGCCTGCAACTATTTCTTAATTCAGAAATTAATTATCAATTTAAGTTGGAGAAAGTTTCACCTTACTTATGTTTAATGTTAATGCAATCGATTAATAAGCATTTTAAGTACTAACTTTATGCCAGACACTCTGCTAAATTCTGGAGATAAAAGGTAAAAACAGTCCCTTGTTCTCAAGAAATTCACATCAAAAAACTTGGTGTCTAAGTAACTACGTATGTGTATGATATATATACAAGATAAATGGAAGGCATTCTCAGAGGGAAGACTAGAGAAGACTCCTGCAGAAGAAGATATTGGAGGTGAGCTTTAAAATAAGCCAGGGAGACTAGGAGCCAGCAGAAGAAGAGGGAGAGTATCCCAGGCATGGATAGATAGGCATAAAGATAGCTGATGAAAAATGGTAAGTGAAGAACAGAAAGTGAGGCTGTTACTAGACTACAGAGTAGGCTGAGGGTACTTAAGTGTGAGATACTGGAAAGGTAGGAAGGAGCCAGGTGTACTTTGGGTTACCTGTAACTTTAATTTTTCAGAGATTATGATATTTCATGACTCATAGTTCAATCCAAACTCTAACCCACTCTACTCATCAAGAAGTCATACAACGACGTCTGCTATAGGAAAATCTACTGACTATTGCCTGAAACATTTGGCTAGTCTAAATGCAAGAAACTAGTACAATGTGAGAAAAAAAAGAACAAACAAATAGCATCTTAGCGTTGACCTGATGTGATTGAATAATATTTAAAGAAATAGTGGAGCTACAGAAATGAACTCTGGTTTTTCCACTCTTCTGTATATTCCAGGGAGTTTGGGAATTTTCTTAGAGAGGCAGTACCAGGCACTCAGGGAAGTCTTGTGAAATGAATGAATAAATGAATGAATGAATCAAAACCTGTTTTAGATAGGGAACACAAAAGTATTTATTAAAATGGATTGAATATTAAAGTTGGGGACAGCTTGGAGAGCTTTTCTATACCCATTATATCTGACCAGTGAGGAAATTGACATTCAGTGAAGAAATTGACCTTACTTGCTTAAGGTTACATTGTTGCTGTTCAACCTTCACTCTGGAAAAGGATGGATGACATCACAAAGAGTTATGTCCTGACTTGCTTGTGAACTGGATTTAAGTGAGGCAAAGCTTCATCACACAGTAAGTGACTGAATGAAGCCGAACAAAAAACTTGAAAGTTTTGCACAAACAAAACTAATGCAGCTTAAATTAAAAAGGAATTACTTAACCCAGAGAAGTATTCTTTGATAAAGAATATCATAAAAGGTCTAAGAAACTTATTCAAATTTAAAAGAATAAATTATCTCCAATTCATAAAATTAATAATTAGTCATAAGAAATTAATAACTTCCAATCAATGATCAAAGGATATAAAAATGTAGTTATCTAAGAAAGGAATACAAGCTATCAATAGCCACCTTAAAATAACAGGAAGCTACAAGAACAGCAGTTCATTTTCGATGATGAAGGAATAAAATCTGGAGACCTGAGCGATTCGCCCCATGTTGAAAAGTAGAAACTTAGTTTAAAGCCAGATCCTCTGAGTCCCAATCCAGCATCTTTTCCATTGTATCATGATGCCTGTCAGGTATCTGGGAACTTCTGGTTGGAACTGATTATCCTCACTAATTAGGTGTGAAGTTCTGCTGTTTCTGCCCTGCTGATAAACTTCAAGTTTTGCCAGACTGTAATTTCAGTGTCCCATTCACCTCATCTCCATTACCAGATCACAGAATTCAGGAGTTGGAAGGGACCTCAGTGACCCTCTAGTTAAGTTCATATGTGAAAGAACTCCCTGGCAAAACATACAAACTATTCATCCAACCTCTTCCTGAAGACCTTCAAGAAAGAAATCTACCACTTTCCCAAACAGCTCATTCAATTTTTGAACATCTCTTACAGGTAGGAAGTTTTTTGTTTTTGTTTCTTCCTCTGACATTGAGCTTAAAATAGTCTCTTTGTAACTTCTAGCCATACTTATGACATTGAACAGAATAAATCTAATCCTTCCCCCACAAAACAGCCTTGACTATGGTCCTATAAAATAACAAGGAAGTTTGGAAAGAAAAAAAATTGCCTTTTAAAAAAGGTGCCAATAAGGAACTGTTAAAAATGCATTTCCACTAGTATTTTAACATCTGTTCCACATCTAGTAATGTGTACAGCCTCTTAAAGAGTATTCAAACTTGTTCTTTTTGCCCATTTTCTTGAGTATTAAATATAGTCCGTGAAACACAGCAAAAGTGATTAAACTTAGCATTACTTTGATGAAGTTCATAGCCAGGTTATTGCTTCTGAGTGGTTTTACCTCCCCACTTCCCCTCTTCATCTTTGCATTGCTGCTTACTGGGAGGCAGACGTTGGTTAGCCACATGAGGCCACCCCCCACCCCTATCACCACCACCTTCCCCTCCTTTCCCCTTCCTTTCTAAATGCTAAGTCTCAAAGCTTAGCCTGCTATCAACTTATCTAGCTGTGCTTTTCTCCTGCCTTACATCAGTCAAGGCTTCAAACAGACCCTGCAAAGATTGTTCTCAGTTGTCACATCAGAAGGGTGAGTTCCAAATCGCTTTGCAGTAGGGGAGCCATGATAAGGCATCTCAGAAGGGAATAAAAGCTAGGAAAGAGAAAGGGCAACTTGGAGGAGGAGGCGAAGTTGGGGGGAGATCAGAGAAGAGGGTGGTGATTGTTGTGCCCTCTGAAAGTTTGGTGGTGGTGAGGAAATACAAGTTAGGGAAGGAATGAAAGAGTCTTTTCATCATGGTATGTGTAAGAGTGTGTGTGTGTGTGTGTGAGAGAGAGAGAGAGAGAGAGAGAGAGAGAGAGAGAGAGAATGTGTGTTTGTGTATTTTCCTGAAGTTTCTGGTTGTGCAACTGGATGGCAAAATTTGAAATGGTGAATTAAAATTTTTCATGTATATATAATGTGTTTGTGTGTATGCATGTATATGTGTACATGCATGTGCATATGTGCACACATATATGTATGCATGTGTATATAAATGTGTGTGTATATATGTGTGTATACACACATACATACAATACAGAAAGGGGTAGCCCTTTTTTTCTTCAGACAAGAGGAAAGGAGAAACAAAAAGGAAAGGAAGGGGAGGGAAGGGAAGGGAGGGGAGGGAGGGGAGGAATTCTTTGTCCCAGAGAGGCGGGGGATGATTATATATGTAGGGGACTAAACACACATACCCTTGTGCATCTTCTCAGCAGAGGCCTTGGCTGTCAGTTTGGTCAAGAAGGCCTCGAAAGGAGTCAGATATCAATTTTTTTCTTCTCTATTTCTTTGGTTCATCAATTCCAATAAGTGAAAAAATCCTGACACTCTAGATTACGATATTTTCTGACCCAGCGGGCTAAGTTTCCTGCATTAGGCACTATAGTCACCGACTACAAATTCTTGGGCTTCCTACTCATGTGTCCTCCCTCCCACCACCACTGCCACCACCACCACCATCACCACCATCACCACCAGCACCACCACCACCACCACCACCACCACCATCACCACCAGCACCACCACCACCACCACCACCATCACCACCACCACCATCACCACCACCACCATCACCACCAGCACCACCAGCACCACCACCACCATCACCACCACCACCATCACCACCACCACCACCATCACCACCACCACCACCACCATCACCACCACCACCATCACCACCATCACCACCAGCACCACCACCACCACCACCACCATCATCACCACCACCACCATCACCA
Source organism: Bettongia penicillata ogilbyi (assembly GCA_023548195.1). Classification (NCBI taxonomy): domain Eukaryota; kingdom Metazoa; phylum Chordata; class Mammalia; order Diprotodontia; family Potoroidae; genus Bettongia; species Bettongia penicillata. Next base: position 4,336,057 of record JAJHZJ010000432.1, on the reverse strand, counting down.
CCACCATCACCACCAGCACCACCACCATCACCACCACCACCACCACCACCATCACCACCACCACCACCACCACCACCACCACCATCATCACCACCACCACCACCACCACCAGCACCACCAGCACCACCACCACCATCACCACCACCACCACCACCATCACCACCACCACCACCACCACCAGCACCACCACCACCATCACCACCAGCACCACCACCACCATCACCACCACCACCATCACCACCACCACCACCACCAGCACCACCACCACCATCACCACCACCACCATCACCACCACCATCACCATCACCACCACCACCACCACCATCACCACTTGCCTGCATCTGGCATGATCTCTAATCCACTTTTTCTGACTTATGGTACATTGGATCACTTTCACACCCTGAATAATTCAGCCTAATTAATTTTATCAATCTTCTTCACACTTGAAGTACAGTTTCTTGCCTTTTTTCCTTGACCTGAAATGCTGACTCACTCCACCTCCACCCTTGAGAGTCAGTGAGGTAAGTAAACATTTATTAATCACTATGTGCTAAGCAATATGCCAAATTCTGGACATACAAAGAAATTTTTTTTAAAAAAATTGGAATCTGAGTATGTCACCAATAAAGTGCTATCTCTATATAAACTGAGCCATTGGGATCACTATCAAATTTCCCATATTTTTGATATGAGCATACCTGGTCAGTTTTTACATTTCTAGCTTGATAAATTTATCTCTGAAGATAAATTTTGTTGTGTTGCCACGGAACAGGCTCCAAGCCATTAGTGATGGGACCAGTCTCTATTTCTTTGGTGTATTAGTTTCTTTTTACAATTTGCTAGATTGTTAGAACAAATAGAAACACCAGCAGCAGCAGCCACAGCAATAACTACACTAAATTGGAAGATGAGTTTATCTTGCTGGGTCCCTTGCCACCCATGGGAGCCCAGTCAGTTCTCCAGTCAGGCAAATGACATGTTCTGATCCTTGCTATGGGGGTCCCAACCTAGGATTCTATGGCAACCTTCAGCAAAGAAAATTCTCTAGATCTCATTGAAAACTCATCCAAGTGCCTACTGACTGCTATGTTGACAACATGTCTTTCGGAAACTGATTATGTGTGCTTGACAAAACAACATGAAAGCTCTGATATCCTAAACAGGGATGGCTAGTCTTCAGACCTAATGAACACAAGTGTATGTAGCAGATGTTTTTGCTTTCTTACGTGATTAGTAGATTTATAGTGGAGTTTAGAATTTAGTTAATTGTGTGTGAATATTTTAAAACCACAGATGATCTTATTTCATGACACTCCACATGTAAAATGGTGGTAATCATACCTGCCACTTAGGATTAGTTGTTAGAATATTGGCAAACCCCTTGGTATCTTAGTCAGGGAGGCTCCACGCAGACCCAATATGCTGTTTTTTGACTCAGTGCCGCTCTCTTCCCTATTAGCAGATTGCTCATTTCTCAGCTGCCCTAGAGTCTTAGCGGGGTCTTTGTTGGGGAGGGCAAACACAACACTTCTGCTAACTGTGAAAGTCCGATAACCTTATAGGCAAAGGTAATAAAAAATAGTTCCAACCAAGGTATCTTGTCATCTCTTTGGATGTCTGGAGGAGTGGATGGCTACAGAGGTATTGAGCAATAAAGGTGACTGTCAGGTGAACAAGAAACCGTATAGCTTGTCCAGGAAGCCAGGAGGCAGAAACTAGAGGTGGGGGAGGTTCACGGGACTGGATACGGAAGTGACTCTTTGCACACCTTCTGAGTCCTGCTAGCTATAAGGAATTATCAGACTGGGACTTATCTTTTTCATTCACACTTAGAGGTTCCATGTATAACATGTTTATCAGTATCATCTTTAAATGCAGAGGGATTCTGTGGTCAGCACTCCACTGTCAAAGAGAAAAATGAGGGCACTAGCTCTACAATGCAGACTAAGATACCTCCATTTGATGTAACTGGATAATTCAGACAGAAAGGGAAGCTCAGGTTCAAAATTTCTTTTTAGGAACACGGACCTAGAGCCCAAGATTGGTGTTGTATATATGAATGTGTGTATATATTGTCTGTTCTATTTTTTATAATGGATTTGGATCTCTATATGAGATTTGCTGATCTTAACAAATAGAGACCCCAGAAAATGACAACACCTAATGAATAACCACATTGTTTGCTTTTGCAAGGTGCTGTAAATCCTTACACCTTTTCCCCAAACCCACATGGGCATTTATTACCATCTTGTGCAGTCAGTGCAAACTATGCTTCCAGAGAGGGAAACATCTGGATGGGAGGAAAAGTAAAAAAAAAAAAAATACCTGGGAAATGTGCACCATATGCTACCACAAAATGGCCAGCCCTATTTGTCACCAGTCAGCTTTATTTATATGCTGTATTAATGGACAAACTCGGGGTAACCAGGCAGCAGATCAGCAACATATGCTTCCCCAACTGCTGCTGCCTTGATGGTATCTTCAAAGGTAGCAGGGAGGGGAATATTTAGTATAGCACCCTAAACCATAGATAGACTAGGTGGGAACATGAGGCAAGTCCAACGCCTTTTATCTTCTTTACAAGCTGAGGGGTGGCTCATAGGGCCATGGTCTCATAGCTTTAGAGTTGAGAGGTACCTTATAGATCATCCCATCTAAGAAGGCTTACTTAAGTCACCTTCATAAAGGTGAGTGCACTCCATACAATGTGTACTGATGGGTTTTTTTCTTATCTTTGGGTGGGGAACAAAGTGGGGAGGTGTTACATGGTAGAAATAATCTAAGAACCTTAACTGAACTAATTTCATTCTGTCCCAAACCTGTTCATCATCCTTTTACCATTCCTTTCCACCTGCAATGCCCAATAGCCTCTTATTATGTAAAGAATATAGTCCAAACACCTAAGCCTGGCAGTTCAAATAATTAATAAATGCAAACAGCCTAACATCTTCCTTCTTATTACTTTCCAACATGAACCCTCCATTTCCATTAACTTGGTCTCCTATGTTCCCCTAGCATGGCATGCTCATTTCCTGTTCCAAGTTTTTTTCGCATTATTGCTCCAACCTGCCATATATTTTCCCTTGCTTCCATTTCCTCTTTCTTGATGTCAGTTTCTTTATATTTAAAATGAAGAAATTGGCCTAGATATTTGTGCTTCAGTGCTTCACATAAATCACTTCCTTCTCTAAATATCTAGGATTGTGTTTTTCAAAAGCATTTAATCAGGGTATAGATATATACACACAATATACACACACATTATATATATACACACACACACACATACAGATATATAATATATATACATATATATTATATATGTGTGTATATGTATCTATGTGTGCATATATGTGCATGTGTATATGTATGTATATGTGTATATATGTATGTCAAAAGACTGCCAGTTAAATCACTTTTTCACAAGCTAGGATGCCATAAGGCCGTAGGCTGATAGCTTTAGAGTTATGATGAACCTACAGATCATCCCATTATCTGAGACCAAAGGATTCCAAGATTAAAATAAAGACAGCACTTGCTATCAAAAAACTCAGACTCCACTGGATTGGTGGTGATGTGATCTGATGTCCAGATATAGTAAGAGCTAATGTTCATATTGAGCTTTAAGGTTTACAAAATATTTTATACACATATTATCTTGGGTAATTCTCACAACAACCCACCTCTACGGAGCTGATTAAGTCATGAGAATGGTGCACTTGGACTGCCTACAAATCCTGTCTCACACCCTTCCTAGTTTTGTGACCCTGAGCAAGTCTCTTAACCTTTTACAATCTCAGTTTCCTCATCCAAAAAATGGGGGTAACGATAACAACTAAATAATAATGACAACCACACGTTCTTCACAGGATTTGTTTTTGGAGCTCCTACCTCCCCTCTGGCGTTTTCCCCCTGGACAGCTAGGACCCTCGCACCATCACTGGCTGCTCAGGGCTTCTCTTCCCCAGTAGAACTTGACATACCACACATGATTCGGTCTCTAATCCTTCCTCCAAATATACCAGCACTATGACCTGTTTCCTCTGGATCATGTTCTCTGCTTTTTAGGCAGGTGATATTTTTATGGTGGACATTTTAATGATGAGGAAACTGAGACTGGGGATTATGGGGGCTTGTCCAAAGTCACACAGAGAGTGAGTTTCTGAGGTAGGATTCAAACTCAGCGGGGGTTTTCTGCACTACTTAGATTAAGTGAAGTCAAAATAAATACAGTTGGAGTAGGCTCAGGAAAGCCCTCCTGGAAGACCAAGCAATTTACCTGACATTTAAATGGAGCCAAGGTTTCAAGTTGTAAAGTTGAGAAAGGATAACCTTCCAGAGAGGGGCTGTAACCTATGCAAAAGGCCAAAAGCAGGAGGTGGGAATATCTAAGAAATGTCCTCTCTTCCCCATCCTGTTTAGTGGGTGACTTAGACCACCCCCTATTAAACCATTTATGTAGGACTATGATCCTCTTCCCAAGTCGATGAAGGAATGGCCTCAACAGATACAGTCAAAGCCCTTCTTACATTCTTAGTTTCTCCCTAACCTTACCCATGTTATCAAAAAAGCGTGAAAAAATTGAAAGGGAAAATTTGCCCCAACCAACTAATTAATTAATCTTTCTTTAAGGTTTCACCTGGATCTTAACAATTCTCTGCTCCCTATGGTTTACTACTATGTTTTCTTCACTCTCAGCTGTCTTTTGCTCCAGAATCTCTATTACTTAAGACACTAAATCCAAGCAGAATTGGAGTGGGAAGGGTTGGGGGACCTCCAGGTACTCCTGAATTACAAGAGCCTTTCATTTCATTTACCACTGATCTCCCAGAAAGGCTTTAAATGACATATTTATTCCCAACTGATATTGCCCTAATCCACCTGCTTCACTTCTCAAGTAAAAGGATTATTTCCTCTTATCTATAGGATATTATTTATTCATTCACAATGATAAAGATATTAATAAATGATGGTCATGTTATAGATGTGTCCTGTGATCTGAAGATCCAGCTGTGTTCTCTCTGTCTTCTTCAGGGCTAAAAATAATAAAGATGCCGCAGTCACTACGCAGCCAATGGTTCTGCTGAGGATGCACAAGGAGGGAGAGCCTGTCAATCTTTCCTTCACAGCTGTAGTCCCTTAGCAGCACAAACTTGAGAAGAGCTCTGCTTGAACCAGGAAGTAAAGAGATAAAAATGCGATCTACTTCATGCAGATCCCATTCCCCTTTTTACGTGGTTATTGTTAGATTTGGTTGCATAATGCAAAGTCTTAGCAGCTCTCTACGGGCCCTGTTTTTGTCCCTGATCATGAGAGGCAAAAACCAGTATGTCTTTGCTGGGGCTGGGTAATCCACGGTGGACAAAGAAAGACACAATGTACCTATATTCCATCTTTCCAGAAGTTTCTGTGCTTTAAGGATATTTTGCTTTCATGGTTAGTCATTAAATCTCTCTCAGTTTGGGTTTCCTCACGTGCAAAATGGGAATCAAACAAGTGCACAGCTCACAGTGTTGCTGTAAGGATCAAACGCAATAATTTGTCATGTATTTTGCAAACCTTAAAGGGTTGTTTAAATGCTAGCTATTATGAGAGGAATTTTTCTTTTTAGGGAAGTAACATGGCTAAGTGCAAGATTATAGACCTCTATCTTGGTCTTTGTTATTAGTTATAGAATGAAGTGTGAAGCAATTAAACATTAGGGAGATAGTGTTGTACCACGATTAGAAATGTTCCCTTAGGAACATTGGGAAGATGAGGAAGAACAGTGTCACGGGGGCAAACTGCAATTCCTTGGAGACCCAAGGAATTATCAAAGACTTGTGACTTCTCTACCTTAGTGGAAGGGATTTTCACATGAGGATATGCCCACACTGATGGGATCATAGCTCTGAATACATGATTACATGGAGATAGCTCCTCTTTGAGTCTATCGTCCAATCATCTCAACCTGACAAAAAGTTGGGTTCCGCCATGGCTCCCCCAAATCACTAACTTTTTCTGCCCCATATGACCAGGGCTAAAGCTTCTGGGTAACTTCCATCACGTTTTCTTCACTCTCAGCTGTCTTCTACTCCTGAATCTCTGTTATTTAAGACCTTATATCCAAGCAGAATTGGAGTGGGAAGGGATGGGGGGAATCCAGTCACTCCTGAATTGCAAGAGCTTTCATTTCCTTTGCCACCGATCTCCCAAAAAGGCTTTCAATGACATATTTATTCCCTACTGATATTGCCTGTTGATATAGTTTTCACACTATGTGCCCTACCTTGAATCACCCCTTTACTGATCATCTTTCCCACTCAGAACATAAGGTCCATGAGGACAAGGATTGCCTTACTTGCTCATTTTTGTGGTTTCAGTATTTAGGACATAGTCTGGCAAATAGCAATATTTAATAAATGTTCCACTCATTTAATATTTATTAATATTTAATAAATGTTCCATCCATCTACTCATTTATTTGTTTTCTCATCTATCCATCTGCACTGCGAAGATCAAAACTCAGATGGGCTGGCCACATTTTTCAAATGCAAAATGTATGCTTGCTGAAAAGACTATTTTACAGAGAATTCACACAAGGAAGACACGTGGTGGTCACAAGGAGCAATACAAGGACACTCTCAAGTCTCTGGGAAGGCCATTGGAATTGATTGCATGACACGAGGAATACTGGCAAAGTACCACCCAGCATGGCATGCCTGCATCAAAGATTTGCTGTCCTAAAACAGATTTGCTCAAAAGAGACATGAGATGCATAAATGTAGAGACGTCTCCACTCCAAATATTCATATAGACTATTTGTGCCCGACCTATGGTAGAGCATTTCAAACTTAAATTGGTCTGATCAGCCACAGTCAGATACATTGTACCTTGACTCAAACACAGCAATGTCACTTTGGTCCTCTTGGAGAATGAAGGACAAAACCAACCAACCACCCAACCATCTATTCATCTATCCATCTAACCATCCATCTATCTACACACATTTTGGGGCAGCTACTTCTGAGATACCTCCTTTTACCCAGGATCATATAACCAGTGTGTGGCAAAGATAGGTCTTAACTCTGAGGAAGGCTATCTGTAGCACCCTCACTCACATATGTGCATGCAAACACATACATACATATAGATATGGGTATGTACATGTTGGGCAGCTAAAGATGGTAGAGTGGAGAGAGTGCTAAGCCTGGAGTTAGGAAGACTCATCTTCTTGAGTTCAAATCTGGCCTCAGACACTTACTAGCTGTTTGACCCTGGGTAAGTCACTTAACCCTGTTTGAATCAGGTCTTCATCTTTAACACTAACTGGAGAAGAAAATGGTAAACCACTCCACTATCTTTGCCAAGAAAATCTCAGAATGGTTCACATAGAGTTGGACATGACTCAAATAATTGAACACAAAAAACATATGGTTCATAAAAAGCCAAACTTCAAATCAGGAAGACCTGCTTTTAAATATGTAGATATATATGTATATATTTCTTTCTTTCTTTTTCTTTCCTTTTTTTCTATCTACCTATCTATCTATCATCCCCCTCTCTCTGCTCCATACCTTTTCATTGGCTGTACATCATGCCTGGAATGTTCTTTTTCTTCACCTCTGGGCTTTTATGGCTTCCTTCAAGCCTCAGCTCAAATCCTATCCTTACCATTTTCAAGAAGCCTTTACTGGTCCCCATAAATCCTAGTGCCTTCCCTCTAAAATTCCCTTTAACTTAATTTACATACATATTGTCTGTATATTATCTGTCCCATTAAAATTTGGGCTCCTTGAGAGAGAAGTTTTTGTTTTTTTTGTTTTGTTTTGTTTTGTTTTGTTCTTTTAGTATCCCCAAAGCCTGATGTATAGCACACACTAAAATGTCCCAAGGCAAAATGGGAAATAGTGTAGGCCTGGGACCTAGAGAGACTTTAGGAATTAAATAGGAAAGAGAGACATAAACAATGAGCTGGTGCAGGGAAACATCCATTATTTCTCTCTCTTCAAGCAATAAATACAAACATGACAGAGAAGACAAATGCATGAGAACTAAGAGTAGCCAACTGTGCTTTGTTCTCGTGCGACCAGTCACGCACTGACTGTAGGACTTACGGCTCTCAGTGTTCTGGACAGTTCTTTAGGGTGCTAGGTTGCAGGGTGGATGCTTTAGTAGCAGGATTTCCCTCATCTAGAAGTTGCCTAAGTGAATGCAATCGCAAGTTCATCCATTCTCCAATTTTTCAGTCTCATGGTGGGATAATAATGGCCCTGGACCTGATGAGACAATCGGAATCCAATGGCTGGCTTTAACATTTGCGAATCATGTGACCTTAAGCAAGTCTCTTGATCTCTCTGAGCCTCTGTTTTCTCATCCAAAGAATGGGAATACCTATCCCTATCTATCACACATTGTTTTATCATGATGAAAGGGCATAAGTATGTGAAAGTGCTTTGTGAAAATAGGGCAATGTTAGATGAATGTCGGAGATTAGCATCGGTATCCTTCATACACTAAGCTCTATTTGCTTTTTGTGTAACTTTGACAAAACTAAAAGAGGAAATTTTGACACATTCAGTTTTCCCTTAGACACAAAGAGAGAAAATGTACTGACCAATGGATGATTTTAATTTCAACAGCAGGTGTCTTTTTATTTTCTTTTCCTATTTAGAAATCAGGACACTTTGGGGCAGGGAGGCAGATGGACTGTTTCATAAAGAATTGTTTCATCTCAGATTACCCCCCTCCTTTTTCATGAATCTTTCACATGTTACCAAAGTCGAGGAAGGGAAAGAAATCTTGTCGGAATACATGGAAATTGGAAGAATAATAGCTTTTCTCCTTCCCAAAGGAGGTGAGCAGGTATTTGGCCATGGATCCCTTATAGCATGTCTGTCACACTCACCTTTGTTGAATTCCCAAAGAATGCCAAATGAATCAAAACTATCTCTATCATGTCTTGTTGAAATCTCAAGAGATAATGGGATGACCGCAATTAAGAGCCATTGACAACCAGTGTTCAGACCACAATAAAGATAAAGCATCTCTGAAATCCTGACATTGAGAGTGTAAAAACACCCAGGCAATGCATACACTGGGAATAAAGAGTGACTTGAATTTTAATCCCTCTTCTGAAATTTGCTTACTTTGTCACAATGCACAAATAACTTGATCACCTAGGCACAGGAAAAAGAGCTCTGGACCCAGAGTTAGGAAGATCAGAGTTCAAATTCGGCCTCAGATACTCACAAGTTGTGGGACCCTGAGTTTGTCACTTAACTCATCTGCCTTCCTTGGTTGTCATGAAAATCAAATAGGATAACATTTGTAAAGTGCTCAGAACATAGTAAGCATTATATGTAATTAAATATTAATGTTTGCTAATATTATCAGGCAACTAGGTAGCCCAGTGAAGACTGTGAGGCCTGGAGTCAGGAATTCCTGACTTCAATTCTCCTGAATTCCTGAATTCAATTCTGGCCTCAGACACTTACTGACTGGGCAAGTCACTTAATCCTGTCTGCCTCAGTTTCTTCATCTGTAAAATAAGCTGGAGGAGGAAATGGCAAAACACACTAGTCTCTTTGCCAAGAAAACCCCAAACAGGGTCACAAAGAGTCAGATTAACTTGAGTTATTTATTTACTGCTTTGCGAACCTTGAAAGGCTATATAATGACTAGTTGCTTCTATAATCTTTTCATTTTTAAAAATGCTGTTCAGATGGAAAAGATTTCCAGGACACATCAACTTCCAATTATTATTTTTTTGTATTTAATATTCTATGGACCATTACCTACATATATAAAAATAATTTATTTCTATAAATAAAAGTATCAGGATAAAAATTCATCTTTTATAGTTTCATTGAAAATATTCTCAAGATGCTTCCAGTGTCAGACTGGACAAAAGGATTATAGCCCGTTGCCAATGAGTTTTTACTTCTCATAGGTCCTTGCGTTGTGGAAGCTTTTTGTTCTATGTATCTTACATATAGGTTATGCAAGTCAGAAACATCTTTCTTAAATTTTTATGATGTGTGTGTTTTGGGCAAAAATAATTCTCCTCCTCCTCCGGATTTTACCAGAAGGTAACGGTCGAGTCCCCTTTCTGACCTATACTTGGACGATTCTTCTCTTTTTTCCTCCTTCTCCTCCTTATCTTCCTTCTTTTTCTCCTTGACCTCCTCATCCTCTTCCTTATAGTAGGACTTGAAAAAAAAAATAATTGCTGTGAATTACATGGTATCTTGCACACAGACTGTGCTCAATAAATATTTTCGTTGTATTATAAAAACATATTGAATTGAACTGAGATGAATCTGTCCAACTAGCTAGAAAATTAATTTAGTTGTAGACAAGCCTTTACCATTTCAGCTTTAAAACTCTGATTGGGGGGAGGGAAGGAAGGTTTTGTTCTTCTAAACTCACTTGTCTGAATTCAAAGGATGATTACCAGTCTTCCCTTCCCAGTGGAGCTTTGGAGACCTGATGGAAAGATCAGCCTTTCCTACCTGTCTTCAAGCCAACTAAAAGTAAAAAGTGTATCCCATATGGCTGTAGAAATGAGCAGCAAGAACTATCATGGAAAGGAGATAAGTTTCTGAACGATTCTGCTATCTGAGAAGTTGGCAATGAGTTCTGGATCTCTGGATAATCTTTACCTCTGAAAAATCCTTTATGCCTCACTCTAGGACAGCCCCTTACAGGAAAGCTGCCAGCCTGGATTTTATCATAACCTTGTGTGCAATGGGCTGGGTACAAAGAGCCAGCTAACATCAGTGCATTTGCCTGCCAACGCAACAGACCAGGGGCCACGGCACTGTGGTGAGCATCTCTTGCCAGTCCCAGTTCCTCATGGCTCCACTGAAGCGATAGAAATGTTTCAAGAGGAACCCAGGAGAGGCATGTTATTTATACCCAGTCAACGTTTTGCTGTCATCTATAATGTCCTCTCATATCTAGTCAGTTCCAACTGTGAGCTAGATACTGCTTTAGACATGGAAATAGACACTTTTTTCCTTGTTCAACCAACTGGAAAGAAGACAAAAAAAGGCCAGCTGGAACACCGCATTTCAAAGAGAGGATGGTTCTTTGTTGTGCTGTTTAAAAATGTGTGAAACTTGTCTCAACACCCAGTTACTTGGTATATTAGAAAAGACTAGAGGCTTTCGAGGCAGAAGAGTTGGCTGATTTCAACTCCTGGATCTTATTTCCTATTTGACTTTTGTTCCAGGAAATTGCTTCATTTTTTTTTTTAATCTGTAAATTGAATGAATTAGATGAGATGATTCTAAGAATCCTAATTGTTCTAAATATTACAATGCCTATTAAAAACATCATACTCCAATATACCAATGGATCTGTGACTTCATCAATGTAAGCATGGTTGAAGATAACAACTCGTGCATTACTGGCCATACTATGAGATCCTCATTCAAGTTTTCCTATGTGTTTGTAAGACTAGATGCACATAATACACAGAAATCTTCCTTGAGTTGACACCATAATAATTCTGAGAGAACACATGCACAGTCTTCAGTTTTCTGTCACTTTCTCTTACGTTTCTTGGTTGATCTCCTCTATATTACTTCTCCCACACAATTTCCTTGTAATGTTTGGTTTTTTGTGGAAGTCTGCCATAAATTACTGCATTATCTTTTGGTGCCCTCTTGGTGGTCTTTAACTGATTCTATAGAGGTTCCTTTTTTAAATATCCAGAAATAAGAAACCTATATTCCTTATTTGTTTCATAGGTTGACAAAATTTAAAAGGGTTGGGGCATGCTATCAGAGGTGTGCTGGAGCCAGTGTGAACCAGGTCTGGAAAGCTAACTGCCAAACTTTCAATGTGAGCATTTATACGTTGGAAATTGCAAGCGCTACAGATCAGGAATGGATTTAATGTTTTGTTGACTATCTATGCTTAAAAATGAGTGAGACCGTGTTAATGATCCGGACTAAACTTGAAATATGCCATGGGCATTTTCCTCCTGGAGAGATGCCTGCCAAATGTTTACCAGCACACCTTCAGCATTCAGCTACACCCAGCTGGAAGAATTGTGATGGAATTCTTCTGGTATTTGTTGTGAAGTGATAAATATGTGGTTTACTTTACCACAAGCCTCTATGAAGCAATCTCCCACTATTACAGTTATTAGAAGAACTCATGTATTTTAGGTGCAATTTCTTGGTAGCAAAGGTGACAATCCAAGGTAGATGTACTGTGTGGGTCAGGGGTGGGGAATGTGTGGCCTTGAGGCCACATGTAGCCTTCCAGTTCATTGGGTGCAAGAGTGTCACATGTGGCCTTGAGGTCACAGGTTCCCCAACCCTAGTATAGGGAGATAGAAACCTTCCTGACCCCCCCTCTCTCTTTCTCTGACCTTTTAAAATCTAATCATATTTTAAATTCAGAAGGTAACAGATAATCTAAAAGGTTAGTGTAGGACTTGATAAGATGGCTTAATATTATAGGCAGCAATGCAGCTGAATTCTCTGAACATTCCCCTCCAAACAACTTTGAAATAATGTCTCAGATCAAATTTTGGAGGAGAAGGGCCAACCAAATGTCAGAGGAAGACATTTCTGCAGTCTAAGACTACTTAGAAGGTCAGCAGGAGAGCTCTGTGATACTAGGATGAAGGCTGGCTAGAGCTTATGAGGCAGCAGCAGTGACACTGGACCTAAGAGGCAGCCACAGAAGCAGCAGCAGAAGTAGATGCCATTGCTTTGGAAGCCTTCAGCCCAGAGATGGCAATGAATTCATCAGACAACTGATCAGAACAAGATTACAAAGGCACTAGTCACATCTGGTACTAGTCAACAATTCAATTGACAACAAGGAGTTCTGGGTTACAACTCTAGGGCAAAGAGGAGTGCTTACATTTGATGACAAGTTCTGGTATGTGAATGGAATGAAATATTATTGTTCCATAAGAAATGATGAGCAGGAAGAAAGAGGGAGTCAAGATGGCGGAGTAGAAAGACTCACGTGTGCTAGCTCCGAACCCACAGCCCATGGATTTCCTGTAGGAAGAACTCCCCACAGGTTATGGATCACTGCAGGGCACGCAGAAGCACAGTGGAAGGGATTTCCGTCCCAGAGAGCCCTGGAGAGCCGGCCCCAGGGTCCGTCGCGCCCCGGAAAGTGGAGTCCACCCCCGTGCTGCCCTGGCCACACGGCTGAGAGAAGCAGATCCGAGCAGGCTTTAGGGATGGAACCTCTGGTGGCCAAGAAGGTCCCTCGACCCACAGACGCTCCAGGTCAGTGAGAGAGACATCTGGGCCGGCCAAGAGGGGAGCAGGGTGTCTCCGTGGCTCGGGCCCCCTCGGGAGGAAGCAGCGGAGGCAGAGGCAGGGGCAGTGGCAGAAGCAGTGGCGGTGGCCCAGGACTTCCCAAGCAGCAGGCAGAAGTTCAGGTCTCTACATAAACCCCCTGAGGGAACTGAGCCTGAGAGACAGCCCTGACCCCACCCTCTCCATCACTGAAGGTCTCTGCATAAAGCCCCTGAGGGAACTGAGCCTGGGATGTGGCCCTGCCCCCACCCCAGCACCAGAACTTAAGCTCACATTGAATAGCAGCCGCGCCTGCTGCGGAAAGCCCATTTGAATCTCAGACCCCAAGCACTAGCTGGGCGGATCTAGGCAGGGGTGGACAGGAATCTCAGAAGTCAAGTAACTGGCTGGGAAAATGCCCAGAAAAGGGAAGAAAAATAAGACTATAGAGAGCTTCTTTGAGCAGGTGCAAATGTTCCCGCCTTTCAATTCTGATGACGAGGAAATATTCTTACCATCAGGGAAAGACGTGGAGGGCGGGGCCTCTGTATTCCAGACATCCCATGGGGATGTCCAGTGGGCTCAGGCCTTGGAAGAGCTTAAAAAGGATTTGAAAAGCAAGTTAGACAGGTGGAGGAAAAACTGGGAAGAAAAATGAGAGAGATGCAAGAAAAGTATGAAAAACGGGTCAATACCTTGGTAAAGGAGACCCAAAAAAATGCTGAAGAAAATAACACCTTGAAAAATAGGCTAACTCAATTGGCAAAAGAGGTTCAAAAAGCCAATGAGGAGAAGAATGCTTTCAAAAGCAGAATTAGCCAAATGGAAAAAGAGGTTCAAAAGCTCACTAAAGATAATAGTTCTCTCAAAATTAGAATGGAACAGATGGAGGCTAATGACTTTCTGAGAAACCAAGAAATCACAAAACAAAATCAAAAGAAGAAATGATGAACAGGTGGATTTCAGAAAAACCTGGAAAGACTTACATGACCTTATGCTGAGTGAAATGAGCAGAATCAGAAATGAACACAGTAACAGCAACACTACATGATGATCAGCTTGGATAGACTTGGATCTTCTCAGCAACACAATAATCTAAGACAATTCCAAAAGATTCATGATGGAAAATGTTATCCATATCCAGAGAAAGAACTATCGAGTCTGAATTCAGATCAAAGCATACTATTTTCACTTTTTTGTTTTGCTTCTTTCTTATGACTTCTCCCTTCCACTCTGATTCTTTTTTTGGAACCTGACTAATGTGTAAATATGTTTAATAAGAAAGTATATGTATAACTTAGATTGCTTGCTATCTTGGAGAGAAGGGAGGAAGGAAGGGAGAAAAAATTAGAACTCAAAATCTTATAAAGAGCTCAAAACACTGGGAACTAAAAGAAATAAATATGAAAAAAAGAAATAAAATAAAATGTTCTTACCTCAAAAATAAATGATAAAATGAAGTCAAAAGAATGAAAAAAAATGTCAAATAGTTTATTAGAAAAAAAAACTGACCTAGAAAATAGAGTGAGGAGATATAATTAAAAAATTATTGGACCATCTCAAAGTCTGGATTAAAAAATTGCTGACATAACATATTTAAGAAATTACAAGGAAAATTGCTGCAGTATCTTAGATCCAGAAATTGAAATAAAACTTGAAATAAATAAATAAAATTGAAACTGAAACAAATCACCAACAAAGAGATACTAAAATGAAAATTCAGGAAAATTACAGTGAAATTCCAGAACTCCCAGGTCACAAAGAAAATATGGAAAGCATCCAGAAAGAAAAAATTCAAATATTATGGGGCACAGTCAGCATAAAACAAAATTTAGCAGCTTCCACATTAAAAGAGTAATGGCTTGGAATATGATATTGTGGAAGGCAAAGGAACTGAGATTACAATCAAGAATCACCTGCTTAGCAAAAATGAGTATAATCCTTCAGAGAAAAAAAAAGATATTTAATGAAAGAGATAGCTCTTAAGCATATCTGATGAAAAGTTCAGAGCTAAAAATAAAATCTGACATTCAAACATAAGACCAAGAGAAGAATATAAAGGTAAATGAAGGAGTAATCATAAGGGACCTAACAGCGTTAAATTGTTTATATTAGTACATGGGAAAATGATATCTGTAACTCTTAAGAAATTTATCATTTTAGGACAATTAGGAATCTAACATAGAGACCACAAGTATGAGTTAATTGTGCTTGCATGTTCTCCAAAAAAAAAAAAAAAATGAAGGGATAAGAAAGAGGGATGCCATAGAGAAAGGAAACAAGAGAGACAGAATGGGGAAAATTTTCTCACATAAAATAGCACACAAGGAAGAGCTTCTGTAGTGGAGGAAAAAATGAATGGAATGATGGATAATGTTTGAACCTCATTTTTATCAGAATTGATTTGAAGAATATATATCTATGTATCTACATATATTTATACATATATAAGTATATATAGATACATACATGTATATATACACACACTCAGTTTGTATAGAAATCTATCTTACCTAAAAAGGGAATTGAAGGGGAAGGTGGAAAGGGATAAGAGAAACAGGGGGATGAGAAAAGGGAAAGTGGATTAAGGGAGGCGGTTGTTCAGTTGTTTCAGTAATGTCCA
This sequence comes from Bettongia penicillata ogilbyi, assembly GCA_023548195.1. Lineage (NCBI taxonomy): Eukaryota > Metazoa > Chordata > Mammalia > Diprotodontia > Potoroidae > Bettongia > Bettongia penicillata. The sequence goes on along the minus strand of JAJHZJ010000432.1, from coordinate 4,320,178 downwards.
ACTCTATGTGACTCCATTTTGAGTTTCCCTAGCAAAGAAACTGGAGAGTTTGCCGTTTCCTTCTCCAACTCATTTTATCGAGAGAAACTGAGGCAAGTAAGATTAAGTAACTCGTCCAGGATCACATAGCTAGTAAGCATCTGAGGCTGGATTTGAACACAGATCTTGCTGACTCCAGAGTCAGTGCTCTATCCATTGTACCACCTAGCTGTCCCTGATTGAAATAAAATAGACTTTTGAGGAGGAATGAGATAAGAAGAGAGAAAGATAAACCAGAGAAAATAGGACGGGGGGAAAATAAACAATAATAACTCAGCATAAATGGGATGATCTCACCCATGTAACAGAACTGGAGAGAAGAATGGATTAGAAACCAGCAACTAATAATATGTTGAATATGATGCTTCTAGGGACACTCTGGAAACAGAAAGACACAAACAAAGCTAAAATAGAGGCTAAGAGCAGAATCTACAAGACTTCAGCTACATTAAAAAGTCAGGGGTAGCAATCATGATCTCAAACAAAGCAAAAGGAAAAAGAGACCTAGTTAAAAGAGTTAATCAAGGAAACTACATTTTGTTAAAGGGTACCACAGACAATGAAGTAAAATTAAAAAAAAAAAATCTTACAGCATGTTTGTTTGTCAGACTTCATTTTTCAAATATATTGAGTATTGATACAAATTCATAAAAATAATAACCAACTCTCAATTCCTACATAGTCAAAAGATATGGACAGGCAGTTTGGGGAAAACTAAACAGATAAAAATACAAAGCTACCTAGAGTCATAGAGAAAAATGCTCTAAATAACTCTTGATTGGATAAATGTCAATTAAAACAACTCTGAAGTATCACCTTTCATTTATCAGAAATGGCAAATTTTGGAGGAGTGAAGGAAATAACACTAATAAACTGTTGGTAGTGGTGTGAATTAGTCGAGCCACTCTGGAGAAGTTTGGAACTATGCCCAAAGGATTATAAGACTGTTCACACCAACACCACTTCTAGATCTATACCCCAAAGAGAGCAAAGAAAAAGGAAAATGATGAATATGTACAAAAATATTTATCACAGTTCTTTTTGCGGTAGCAATGAGTTTGAAAATGAAGGGATGCTCATCAGTTGGGAAATGGCTGAACACGTTGCAACACTATTGTTATGGAGTACTGTTCTGTTATAAGAAATTACAGGGAAGGTGGCTTCAGGGGGAAAATGCCAAAACCTATATGAACTGAGGAGAGTTAAAGTGGGAAAAGCTGAGAGATGATTGTGTAGAGCAACAGTGATATTATAATCTTGATAAGCTGTGAAGACTTGGATACTCTGATCAATACAAGGAGCCAAGACAAGTCCAAAGGACTCATGATGAAAAAATGTTATCCAATTTCAGAGAGAGAATTGACAAACTCTGAGTGTAAATTGAAGTATAATTTTCTCTTTTCTTTTTTTGTGATATGATTAATATGTAAATATATTTTGCATGATTTCACATGAATATCTGATGTCATTTTACCCATTTTTTTCAGTAGGAGCAGGGAGATTTGGGAAGGAGAAAGAGAATTTGGGATGCAAACTTTAAAAGAAAAGAATGCTTAAAATAAATAATAATAAATATTTGGTGTGAAGATACGAAAATGTTTCTTTTCAAACTGATGTATTTTTTTTCTTAAAGTCTATAAGAACTGCCTCTTATGGAAAGCGTTGAAAAAAGTGACAGAGAAGCTTAGGAAAAACAATTGGAATGCATGGGAAGTCACTTTACTCTCATATAGATCGCCTCATCAGAGGTAGATAGGTAGCACAGTGAGCGGAGCCCTGGACACAGAGTAAAGAAGACTTGCGTTCAGATCTATTCTCCAGAACTTGTTGCTGTGTGACCTTGAATAAGTCATGTAGCTTCTGTCTGCCTTAGCTTCTCTATTGGTAAAATGGTGATAACAATAGCACCTCTCTCCCAGGGTTATTGTGATAATGAGGTGAGACATTATTTGTAAGGTGTTTTGTAAACCTTAAGATGCTTTGTAAATTCTAGCTATTATTACTAATGCTGTGGTTAGTAATATTAAATACAAAGCTCAGTCTCTAATTTGGCATGTATTTTGGACATTGACTGAATTCTAGAATATCAGTCCTAAAATATTTTTTGGTCCTTAGATAGGCTGTCGTTTTAGAAATACTTAAAATCATCATTTAAAAACAATAAATGGCAGAAAGAAATCTTGACATTCATTGCTGTGTGCCTATAGACAAAGTATTTAACCTCTTTGAGTATAAGGGAATTCTTCAAGATTTAGTTATTAAGCTAGAGCTGGACTGTGATCTGCATTGCTGGAAGAGGTTCCCTGATGGCCATAATCAAAGAGCCTTCAAATGTTGATTGATGACAATCTCTCTCTCTCTCTCTCTCTCTCTCTCTCTCTCTCTCTCTCTCTCTCTCTCTCTCTCTCTCTCTCCTGTGTCTCTCTATCTCTGTTTCTCTCTCCCTGTATGTCTTTCTCCTTCCTCCCTCTCTTTTTCTCTCTCTTCCTTTCTCCATACACACACACACACATAATGTATATACACATACACATATATACACATCATATATATACATACACACATATATGTATATATAAAATTATATATACACAAATACATACATTAAAACACATACATATGCACACATATATGAAGATAGATGAATAAATAAAGATATACCTCAGGCTAAATCATTTGATGATTCATTATCCTCATCCTCGTCATAGTAATGTATAGGCACTACTTACCATTAAGATATAGCATAATGAATTAAGTATATAAGGAAGTTATACATATATATATATATATGTGTGTGTGTGTGTGTAATTATATATGTGTGTATATATATATATATATGTGCCCCCAAATACTAGAGCCCCAAAGGGGCTTTTTGTACTCTCCGATAATAGTCTCACCTTTCTTCCATTTTCCCTCACCACCCACAGCCAAGTGGATTACATCTTTGTAATATTGTCCATTTCTTCTCTTTACTTTCAGGACAAGTCACTCAAATCACTGATGCTCAGATCATACATCACCTCTTGCCTAGAATATTTTAATAGACTCCCACTCGGCCTTTCATTCCACTATCTCTCTCTCCAATCTATCCATCAAAATATGCCCAAGTAATCTTCTGAATGTACTGCACTGATAATGAACTCTCTTTTCAATAACTTTCGGAGACTCTCCATTGTCTGTCAAATAAAGGCCAAACTCTCTGGCCTGTCATTCATAGTCATCCATAATCTGAACCCTATTATTTTTCCACCCTCATCTTACTGTATTTCCATTTACACACTCTCCAGTCTAGCTGAACTGTACAGCAGAGGATAAATGGCGTAATGGATGGAGAACAGAATTGGGACTCATAAAGACCTTGGGTTGATAGCTTGTCTCAGATGCTGCCTGGTTGTGTGACACTGGGCAAGTCAAATAACCTCTCTATGCCTCAGTTTCATAATCTGGAATATTACGGGGTAGGGTATCATTGCCTCCAACGTCTTTTTGAACTCTAAAATTATAGCCCTATGATGGCATATATATCATTTCCTCTTCTAATTCTCCCCTCTTCCATCTCTACGCCTTCTGCTTATCTTGTTCTCTAGCAACAGATTTTTCCCAGACAAACCCCTCCCTTCTTTCAAGGTCCAATCTAGAAGCAGCAAATAGCATGAATCTTATTTCAAAATTCAACTCTGCTCAAATCTCAACTTATTCCTTATATGATCTTAGGTAAGTTAGGTCACCTGTCTGTGCCTCAGTGTCCTTATCTGTCAAAGGAGTCTGTTAGATCAGATTGTTGCAAAGGTTCATTTCTTACTCTAAATCCTCTACTTGCCTCATTTAAAATAGCATTGTGCTTGCCCTTTTACAAAAAAGAAGTGTTCATTCCAGATGGAAGTAGGCTGATGGCGACATGTTTTCTGCCATTATCCCCCTCAGCTGTGCCCTGGCTTACCAAAGGATAGACAACCATCTGTCTGGGACCATCTCACTAGATGTCTGCCCGAAGGCAGGAAGCTGGGCAAAGCAGACAGCTTTATGTAACACTCCAAAAGTACACTCTTCCCTGATTTATCTCAGTGACAGGTCTGAGAGTCCCCAGGAGGAGAAGGACAAGGAAAAATGTGGAGAACATGGTTTTCTGCTCTCCAACCAGTTCCAAGGTACTTACTGAAACATTCCAGCCTTGAATTGTTCATGTTTTCCTGTTCCCATGCCCATGAGTCCTGCTCTCATTTTACACACCCTAGATGAGCTCAGAAACGGTCTCCTCATTCTATCCTCTTTCCCCAGGCACGTTTCTTTACTACAGGCCTTTCTGCCTTCAGAATACATCAAAAATGTAAGACTTCTTTCCATTTCCCTCTGCAAGCTTCTATATTTGCAACACTGAGGCTTTAACCTCAGAGTACAATTGAAATAAATGGTGCAGAACTCAATGTAAGACACATTAATTAATCAGATTATTTATTTAGATTTGTGTTTTTTCCACTCTCAGCTGGACAATTCACTTTATGTCTAAATTTTAAGTAGAAAAGAGATGAGCATTAGTGGTTATATTAGTATGTCAAAGTGTTTTTGATATCTATGCATGGTTAAATGCATTGGAGAAGGCTGATGATATTTGCCAATCCTCCTTTCTTAGTTCTTTTTCTTTTTCTTGAGATCTAAAATTTTATGTCCTCCTTATTTGGTTGGATGGAGGCTGCAATCTGAAATAACACCAGTTCAGAAAATTTAGAATCCAATAGTTTTAATACCCAAATTTCAGAGTCATAGAGTGATATATCAGCTCCGTAATATGTGAAAGATTTTGTGTCTATGTTTTTCTTATAACTTGGACTGCTCTGAGGCAAAGTTTTGACTGACACCTTTCTTTACAGAAGATTTTTCCCATGAAAGGTGGCAACAAGAATATTGCTGGTAAAAGGATAAAAATGGTATTTTCTGTCATCTCCGAACTGACTCATACTATTGACACTGGGTCATTCATACAAACCGGGATATATCCTTGTGACACTTCCTGTCATGTTTATCAATAATGACCCCTTCCCAAACAGCAATTTTTCCCCTGATCACTTCTATCTAGTTCTCTATTTGTTATCAAAAATGAAAAGTTGAGTTTTCTAATTTGATGACCAAGTGATTGGACTTTCTTCTGTGAGCATGAGTCCACAGAAAACAAATAGATACATTGGTTGCATACCACTGTAACCATTCAACATTCCCACATAACACACTGGATGAGAAAAAATTGTAAAAAGAAGGCTACATTTTTACTTCTAACTTTGTAAATGGTTCAGCTACATCAATTCAACTTAGTTACTACTAAGGTTTATTATGTGTCCTCTATGTATAACACATTAGGAATGAAAAATTAAAAACTCGTCTATACACTCAAGAAGTTTATATCCTACTGGGGGTGATATAGCATAATATACCAAATACGTAAATGCCATATCTAAATATCTCTGCCTCTATGCATAAATATATTTGTCATTTTATCTGATCATTTCATGAAGGATGAAAGTGAATTCAATGTTTCAATTAGTATATAAAAGTGATATTGATACTAATGTTTGGCAAAATGATGCCATTTATAAGTGGGTAGAGTATTTTTCGTTTCTTCTAAACCTCTTTCCTATTCACACAACTATTCTTTCTTGAGATCTAAAATCTAGTGCTCTATATATTTAGCAGATAGATAGTGAAGACTGTACTGGACTCAAAGTGGTGGAGACCTGAGCTTGAGCGCTGCTTCTGACATTTGCTCACTGTATTATGCTGGGCTAACCATTTCAACTTTCTTATCCCCAGTTTCTCCCACTATAAAATGTGAATAACAACACCTATATCTAAGATTTCTTTTGAGGATCAGATGACATAATCTATGTAAAACACTTTGCAAATCTTAAAGCATCATCTAAATGCTAGATGTCAAAATTGGAATATGCATAGAATGCATGCATGAATATACATATATAAACACACACACACAAACATACTATCAACACAAAGTAAATTCAACGGGTGAGTGGGCTAACATGGCAGCCATAAGGAAGCCCATCACTGGATCATTACGAAGAAATAGGTGGAATATACAGAAAAATTAAAGACAAAATGAAGTCAACTACTTCATGTACCCAACACATTAGAACAGCAGACAATAACAATTCATGTGACAAAATGAGGACTCAAACATGAATTGGACTGAACATAATAAAATTAAATCCATAATAACAATAGCTAAGACTTAGATATAATTTTAGGGCTTGCAAAGCACTTTACCCATGCCGTATCTTTTGACCCTCACAACAACCCTGTGAGGTATGTGCTATGATTATTGTTTCTGAACTGGGTCTTAGGGTAAGTGACTTGGCCAGGGTCATACAACTAACAATTTTCAACAGTGTACAAATGAATAAATATGAAGTCTTATGTGTAGCTTCAAAATATTAACTTCACAAGTTCATAATAAGTTAGGTGTGTTCATGCAGTAGTTTGGTTTTTTTCCTCAAAAAAAGGGAGATAAAGACTAGGAGCCAGAGCTCCATTTAAGTCAACATTTGGACCCCGAGATCAAAATGGCAATGTGATTTTGCATCATGTTAAGAGCATCATAGCTTCCAAGAATGAAGAAATGATATTGTATGTGAATTCTGCCCTGTTCAGACCATATCTGAAATATTGTATTTGATCCTGGGCACCTTAGTTTAAAAAAGAAGAAATACAGGATACTGAAGGGACCATCACCACCATCATCGTCATCACTGTCAACAGCACTTAGCCATCACTTTCAAATTTGTAAAGTATTTTTTCCAACAATATCTCATTTTATCTTTACAAAAATCTGAGGAATATTGATGCTGTTGTTATCCTCATTACCTGAAAAAACAGTATGAGTAGTGAGAGTTTCACCCAGAGCTCACCCAGCTCATACAAGTCTGAGGCTGGATTTGATGACTGCTTAAAGAAAATGAGCAAGCTGAGCCTAGACAAGGAAAAGGCATGTGGAGTTGGGGTTGGGATGCTGCGATAGCTAAGCACTTGGAGTTCTATTACCTGATTATGTGTGAGCCCAAAAGTCAGAATCAGGAACAATAGGTATAGACTGCAAAAGTAGCACATTCAGTCTAGATTTCAGAAAAAAACCCACAAAGAATCTAACAAAAAACAAATATTAAACACACACACACAGCCTTCTGACTATTAGAGCCATCTTAAAAGAGAGTGGGCTTTCTTTCATTGAAGATAGTAAGCTCGCTTTCATTAGAGGCCTTCACACAGAGGTTTCATGCCCACTTGCTCAGAACCTCAGAGTCAGAAATCCATGGTCAAGTGTGAGTTGGCTTATCTGGACCCTGACATTCTTTCCAGTTGACTCTGAGGTCATGTGATTTTGGAATTCTGAGAATCCCTCAAATTCACAGATGGAGAACTTTCAGTCTTGAGGCCACATGTGGCCTTCTAGGAACTCAGGTGTGGCCCTTTGACTGAAAAAGAGGATTTGTTCTGTGAAGTTTGGATTCATGTGGCCTCAAGGCCATTGGTTCTCCACTCTTGCCCCTAATCCTTGCTTGGTTTTGGGACTCAAAGATATAAAAGATCGTAGACTCATAATGTGTCCCTTCTCCTTTTATAGGTGAAGAAACAGGTCCAGAGAAGTGGAAAAATGGAGTAATTTTCCCCCAAATTTGTTAAATTTGGTTTCAAAGGAGAAAATTTCTATGATTTCCTAGGCCTCAGTCTTATATAAAATGATGGGGTTGATTTTGATGGCCTCTCAGGTCCTTTCCAGTCCAAGACCTTTGAGCTGATGGAGAGATAATAAGTGTGTTTTCTTATTTTATCATGGTCCCTAGTTATTTGGACATCACGCTCTTTCAATGAATCTTACTATTCACTAAGGTTTGTGCCAGGGCCTGGGGATAGCTGGCTTAAATGTTCTTGGCTCCAAGCTCCATGAGGACAGGAGGTGGTATCTTATTTTTCTTTGTCTCCCCACAATGCCTTGCACACAGGAGAAACTGCCTGCTACTGGCAAGATCATTAGTATCCCCCTTGGTTTTCTCCTTTGCGGAGGAAATATTTTTGCTTTAAAGTTGTTAAAATGTGTTAATGGAAATTTGAAAATGAAGAGATGAGAGGAACACAAGGAAATAACACACTGTAACAGGTTTGCAAAATATCATTTCTTTATGTGACTTATGCTAATCCTCTACAGAGTTGTGAGTAGTTATTGTCTATCTTCTGTTAATTTTCACCTCAACCTTAATGTATGCCTATTTTCTTATATTTTACGAGAGTTCCTTTCTTGTTAGTTTCCTGTTTCTCCTGAGAACTAAATCCAAAATTTGATGATTACAGTCCAATTACACGTAATTTTGGAAGTCTCATGCAATTTGTTTAAAAGATCGATCATTGCTGGCATCCATTTGCTTCAAAATTCAACCCATTCTCGTTTTCACATCTGGTGACTGTCAGAACGCAGAAATCCGTCAGGATGCATCAGTGTGCTGGGCTCTTAGAGCAGAGGGGAGAGATAACGAAAAGAAAAGCATTATGTCTCATTAAATGATATCTCCAACCATGCTCTCCACTAAAACTATAATCAGAAATAATTTCCCAGTTGCATGAGGAACAGCCTCCTGTGAGCTGCTAACACCCCTAGGAACATTAATGGATCCATTTTGTCCCAACCATTCTCTTCCCAACGACCACAACTCTCTGCAGTCAGGGATGGAACAGACACTCTCAAGATAAAACTGAGACACTAATAATGGTGAAGAACACTGACTCATGAGGATATGTTTTCAAGCCCAAATCCGGAGAGAATTTTTCCAACAGGGGCCAGTGAGATGTTTGTTTCATGGAAGACATGCCTGCCAGAAATCTCTTTTTGTTTGCACGCTGAACAAAGGTATTAACTCAGTTACATCATACACTCTTATCCACCCTCTCTCTTTACTACTATTTCTACCCAGAGAAGTTTAAGTAATGTGCCCAGGATAGGAAGAAAATCTTTGTCTCTTTGTGAATTATTGTCTGAGGGATAAACCAAAGGCCTTGGTGAACATTCAAGATTCTTCCAACTACACTGCATTTTTAGAAACGAAGAATAAATAAACTAAGCATCAATTTTAGTGGTAGGGGAGAGAAGGGGGAAGTGAAATCCAAGATCTTCTTTCTTTTCCAGAGGATACTGTCTCCTCTGTAAGAAGCTGATAAGAACCCCATGAAGATGCAAAGTGGGATCAGAGAAGCACAGATGGAGAGCAAGGGAAGTATAGAGGGCAGCTAGGTTCAACAAATTTAGAGGCCCAGAAAGGTTAACTGAGTTGCCAAAGGTTACAGAAATAAGAAGTGGCAAAGCTAGAATTGAAACTCGGATCTTGTGACACAGCCATTTCTATTGTTGTGTTGTTTCAGTTGTGTACAACTCTTTGTGACCCCATTTAGGGTTTTCTTGGCAGAGACAATGGAGTGGTCTTTCTCCAGCTCATTATAGATGAGGAAACTGAGGTAAACAGGGCTAAGTGACTTGGCCAGGGCCAGACAGTTAGTATCTGAAGCCAGATAGGCCTGTCACTCCATCCACTACACCACCTAAGAGTTCCCCGCCACAGACCCAAAGTTACTAAACAGAATAAGAAAGATACCTGGGAATGGGTAGCCTGGTGTGGTAGAAGGAATTCTGGACCTGGAGGCAGGAGAGCCAACTAGTCCCTGCCTGTGGTCACAGAGCAGCCATGTTCTTGACTTTTTCACCACAAACTCTTCATATATAAAATGGGAGGCAGGGGTTAACAATGCTTTCACTGTTAATTGTATGAGGGGGAGGCTCACATGAATAAAGTGGTCTTGAAACCTTATGAGTTATATGAAAATGTACTATTTGGGAGGAATGATATGATGTCTATCCTTATAAATCTGTGATCTAGATATAAAGCAACAGAAGTATAAGAAGTTGCACAGAAGGTTCTCATATGGATCTAACTAACCCTTGGGTGTTTCCTGAGATTCCAACCTCTAATGACCATTTCAAATTAGACATCCCATAACCAGCCAAAGTTCAACAGTATTGCCCCCCACTCTTTTCAATTACATACAATAAGATAAAAATGGTTATGACACAAATGTAAATAATCACAAAACCATGTACTTTTCACATGTATGGCTAAGAGAAGAATTCTTAGTTAACATGGGATAGAAGAGGTAATGAAAGATAAAACTGATACTTTACAAAGCAATCAGAAATATATACGTGTGTGTATATATGTGTACATATATACATGCATAAGTGAAATCAATGAAGATAGAAGAAAAAGAAATATAGTAGACAAGGAAATTATTTGACTCATTAAGCATTGATAGCACTATGATACTTTAAATATGGAAAAAACCTTGATATTCATATGTGTATATAATCAAACATCATTTGAAGATAAATAGCCAAATTTTTACTCAGTTACTTTTTCTTTTTTTCTTTCCTTCCTTCCTTCCTTCCTTCCTTCCTTCCTTCCTTCCTTCCTTCCTTCCTTCCTTCCTTCCTCCCTTCCTTCTTTCTTTGTAACAAGAGAGAGTTCAATATGAATAGGGAGAATAGAGGGGAATGAAATAACTGGTATGTGAAGATAGAAGGCATCCATAACACATTTTACAGGGAAAAATAAAGATGTCTATTTTATCAGTCAACAAGCCCTTATAGAATACTGCTATATTTCCAGTCTAAAAGTCTATGCTCTAATATTGTGCTCTCTAATGAAGCTAGAAAGACAAAAAAGCATCACAATACTTGTACTCAAGGATCCTCCATTCTACTAGGGGGTTGCATTAGATAGTGTAGGTGAACGATCCATAGCATATAAATAGGATGTATTTGGAGTTGGAGGAGTGATCAGACTAGGAATTTCAGTAGAAAAATTTGAGGGAGAGAAATGTTCCTGTTTAACAGAATTCTCGTTTTTACTGTTGAGGTTCATGGGCCAATGTTCTAAGATTTCTTCTATTTCTAAGAAGTTCTCCCTGTCTTCATGTCAGGCACATGATACATTACATCACATGGATCATGAAGCACAAGAAATTTTGAGGAACTGAAGTAGAAAGTCATTCAACAACCAAAATAGGGATATTTGCATCAATAAAGCTATGACAAATTGCCAATAATGACTTGTGCACAATCATCTGCAGTGAAATGACCACGTGTGTGTATGCATATGTGTTTGTATGCATAATATGCAATACGCATATCTATATATGATATAGAGTTATAATTATTATATATTACATAGGCAATATGTCATATAATGTACTTACCTACACGTATGTGTGTATGTATATACATACACATACACACACTGTCAATACTATTTAGATTACTTTATGTAATATTGTTACAAACTGTCTAGAAGTTACAGTATAGAGCTAGAGAGTCAAAATAAAACAAAAAATATTTAGAGGAATTAAAATTGCTGTTCAAAGAATTAAAAAGTAGAGATATAAGAAGAATAATACCTTCATCCTTCAAATTATATTATGAAGAAGTAATCATCAAAATGACTTCATGCTGGTTAAAACTTAGAGAAGCAGAACAATAAAATATAAGCAGGAAGGCCTGAAAAAAATATTCCAAGTAAATAGCTCAGTGCCTGGCAAAACCTAGTAATATATAAGCTACTTTGGGGAAAGACTTTATCTTTGACAGGAACCACCATAGAAACTAGAAGGCAATATTCCCTTCACCCTAAGTGATTTAGACCATCATCCTATACTGTACACCACAGTATATTCTAAATGCACGTGCTTTCTAAATATAGCTGGTTGTATTACTTTTTTTTTTTTAATCACAGTTATCAAGAGTGAGAGATTTTTTTTTTAATTCAGTGAGGGATAAAGATCACAAGAAGAGAAATTTTAAGTAATAAGCATTTGAAAAGCCTTTCCACAAATAAAAGCATGTAGCTAAGATAAAGAAAACTGGTGATTGGGGGTAATATGTTTACATCAACTGTCTTTGATAGCTTAGAAAGAGAAACAAATTATAATAACAAAAAATACAAAAAAGAATTTTTCAATACATTAGTGGCCAAAGGACATGACAACTTCTCGAATAAAGAATTAAAAAGCATCACAATATGACTATTCCATATTACTCATGATTAGATAAATACAAATCCAGAAGTTTCACCTCACACCCTTTAAACTCATGAAAATGACAAAAAGATGGAAGGCATCACTTTTGGCATGGCAAATTGAAGAATGCCACATTAATATGCCATTTGTACATTGTTCCAATTCTTCTACAAAAGCATTTGAAATTTTGCGGAAAATATCCCTGAAATCTTTAGCTCCATTCATCCACATATCCCACATAGGCAGTGTAACAAGAAGACCAAATAAAGAAAAGTCCTATCTAAATAAAATGTGATCATATTTCTAAAGAACTTTGCAAACCTAAAGGAATCACTTTAACATTAGCTAGATATTATAATGGTACCAATAAAGCAGAGACAAAGAGGTTTCCATCATTTGGAAATGGCTAAAGAAACTGATGTCTGGATTACAGAATATAATTATTCTGTGACGAATTATACATATGGACAATTCGGTGAAACATCAGAAAATGTGTTTGAAATGATGCAAAGATAATTAAGGAGAACAAGAAAAATACTGTTCATGACATGGACAATAAAGTAAAGGCAAGTGACGATAAAAAGGCAATTTAATTTGTAGTCATGATAAAAAAAAGTCTTTCACAGAAAGAATTGGGGATGTGTGCCTTCTTTTTACTAGAAATGAAGCAAGGAGGGGCTATGAGTGTGGGATTTTGCATGGACTGTCAATGTGACCACTGGTTTGACTTCATTCTCTGCTTTCTTCCAATGAATTGTTCACTACAAACCAGTTCATCCAGAATTCACTCATGCAAACATAAAGGCATAAACAACTTTTAAACATAAAATTAAATAAAATGAACTTGAGGATGCTCAAGTGAAAGATAATTTCTAATACTAACTGCATGAAAATATTAAGTGAATTATATGAAGAGAAAGACTAAATATGTGAATTGATCACGAGATTTGCTCGTCCCTTCAAAGTATTCAAAAATTCAGTCCTGTTATACATGCAGCATCAAAGACAACGGTCATTTGTTATTGTTCCTTCCAAAGAGATATTCCAAACAGGCTGTTTTCAAGATATTTCTGACTTTCCCTTACTTCCTGCACTCAACTCTTTCCACTGCAATTCAAACCAATCTTTCTATTAGTTTAATTTGAATTGAATGTTTTCAGGTCGCTGTCATAGAGGAGGAATGATTAATTTACATAATAAATATATAAGCTCTTGAATTTTTATAGTGTATCCGTTTGTTTAATGACACCTTTGTATTGAGCTAGATTCATATAATTCTGAAACTTCATTCAAGGAAAAAAGTTATCTAAGGAAAGGTCACTTGCTAGGATTTCACTGTCCCAAACCTTTATGTGTGTGTTTGTCCTTCCGTGCTGACGATCTTGCCATCAGAGAAATAATGACATGACTTTCATTTGACTTTGTTTTGAGTGAGGGAGGGCTGTGCAGGTCACCAGTCTCACTTCTCCTTCAGAGCTATCTGAATCCAATGACCAGATATTCATCAGGATGACTGGAGATGATCCAGGAAGAGGTAATTGGGGTTAAGTGACTTGCCCAAGCTAGTGAGTGTCAAGTGTCTGAGGCAAGATTTGAACTCAGGTCCTTCTGACTCCTGCACTGGTGCTCTATCCACTGTATCGAATGAACTTTCAAAATAATTAATAATAGCAATAATAGTTATAATGAAAACTAGCATCTATATTATGTTTACTATGTGTCAGACACCACGCTAAGCACTTCACCATTATTGTCTCATTTCATCGTCAAAATTATTATGCCCATTTTAAAGATGAGCAAACTGAGATGAACAGAGGACTGTGTACTGAGGTGGAATTTGAACTCAGGTTTTCCTGAGTCCAGGCAAGGTACGTTGTGCCGCCTACTTTCTATAACATGTCCTTTGTGATTTTACTTATAGTTCAAATTCTATATAATTTTAGGCACTACTTAATTTAGGTTATGATAATTGTAGATCCAAACTATCTCTTGTTAATTTTCCACTTATTTCCATTCCTTTTCCTCTCCTCCAAATATTAGATCATCTCCTTCAGCCTTCTTGGGTATTCTTTATTACTTAAATTTTCTCTTTTTCTCTTCTTCTCTTTCTCACCATGATTTCCATCATTATCCTGGTCTTCTGTAAGTCAAGACCTTTCCAGAGCATGATGTCAATGGCCAAAGTCATGTGCTTATCACTCTATGGGGCAGGTAGAGGGAACAAAAATCTTGCTCATAAATGGAGCTAGAATAGACACTATGAAGGGTTCTGAAAACATAGGATCATTATTACTACTGAATAAACATCTCAGAGTGAATGCCAACAGCTTAAGTTACAACAGCATGGCAGTTTAATAATAAGGCCCAGGGTAGGGATGCGGGCTGGCTAGTGTGAAATTTCAGAAATCTCCAGATTCTATTTATTTCACCTGATCTAGCTTCATCCTTTCCCCATCACAACTTTTCCAACTGTAGGAGGAGTTTAAAAGTACAACAGTCATCAACAACTTCTTGCAACATTCTGTTGTCCAGAGAACTTTGAGGGTCATTGGCAAAAAGGGACTAAATAAATGTCTGGTCTTAATTCAATTTTTCTCTTCTTGGACAAACTTCCAACGCACTCTCTTTTCTAGCTCATTCCATTATCAATTAAATTTAGTTCCTATGCAATGAATGCTCAAATAGCCACACACACTACTGCATGAAACATTTAAAAAATATAGCTACAGCTTCTCTCCTCACCCATATTTAATTCCAACTATAGTACAGTTTTATTTGAACTTGAGGACTGGTCATGGCTCACCCATAGCAGGCCAACTATTTATGCTAAAAATTAGAATGACATAATGGACACATATTGCTTTGGCTTTTTCTTGAGTAACTCATTGAATCTCTAAGTCTAAGATTCCTCATTTTTGAAATGAAAGAGTTTCCAGGGATGAGGAACCTGTGGCCTTGAGGCTTCAGTTTCCCCATCCCTGGTGAACTAAATCTCTAAGGTGGCTGCCAACTGAAACAATCCTAAGATCTCACTTTCACACGACTTCCATCTTTAATATTCCATATTCTGTTCTCTGAGGTCCCTTCTAGCTCTGCCATTTCCTGGTCGATGTAGGGTCACTTTTAACACAGATATTGTATACTCTGTGCCCTGAGATTCCAGTCAGCTCTAATATTTCACGTGTTATGTATTAAGGCATCTTCTATCTTGGATAGTTAGACTGTTTCCTTTTCTAACATTTCATCTAGTCTAGTACTTTCCATTCTGTGCTCTAAATGGCCCTTCCAAATGTCCCTTTCTAGATTCAGTTCATAGACCTATTCTAGATTTCAAATGTTTTAGGCTTCTTTTAGCTCTCCCATCTGGTGGGCTATGTACTCTGAGCCGCTCCCAGTTCTAATATTCCACCTTCATTGTTCTCAGTCATTTTCCAGCTGTGACATTCTATGTTCTTTGTTCTAAGGTCTGGCCCAGCAATACCATTCAACATTCGACGTTCTAAGCCACCATCCAGCTCCGATATTCTACATTCTAATTTCCTTCCAGTCCTGGTATTTTATATTCTATGACACAAGGTAACTTCCACCTCTGATATCCTATTCTAAGGGTCATTCTAGACCCGATTCTCTTGTGTTCTAAGCCCTAAAGCCATTTCCTCTCTGACATGGTCCATGTTCTAATATTCCATCTACCTTTCAAGTCTAGAATTTGAAATAATAACAAAATTGATGATAATAATAACAGCAAACCCTTACATAGCATTCACTATGTTCCAGTCACTGCCAAGTGCTTTACAAATAGAATCTAATTCAACTCTACAACAATCCCGGGAGGTAGGTGCTTTTATTATTCTGTTTTTACAATTGAGGAAACTAAGGCAAATAGAGCTTAAGCAACACCCTCAGAGGTATCCAAGGGCCAATTTGAACTTAAGTCTTGCTGCCTCTAGGTCCAGAGCTTCTATCTATCATTCCACCTCGTTGTCTCTAGTACCATGAATGATTTGTATTGGAGAGGGCAAGGATGTGTGGTAGCTGATGATGGGAGGAAGATGTGAAAGAAATTCTGCCTGCTTTCTGTGTTATAGCCTCAATGTTAGTGCTTCAGGAATATGAAAAAAAAGTA
Source organism: Bettongia penicillata ogilbyi (assembly GCA_023548195.1). NCBI lineage: Eukaryota > Metazoa > Chordata > Mammalia > Diprotodontia > Potoroidae > Bettongia > Bettongia penicillata. The sequence continues at coordinate 4,303,896 of JAJHZJ010000432.1, read as the reverse complement.
ATTCTTTCTCACAATAGGCTGCTCCCTCCTTCACTCAGTAGTTACTTTCTCTCAGCAGCAAACCAGTCAGGAATAGGAAGGCACAACTTCAGATCAGCCTGCCTGATCTTTGCAGTTTTCTCTCCTGTAGCACTGATTACATGGCCGCTCATGCTGCCCTCTTGGTTCCATTTTTAGAATCAGAGAATTGTTTTCATTGTTATTCTCTTTCTTATTATTTCCTCCCTTTGGCCAAATCTTTGGCCCAATTGTTTATCCCCCAAAGAAAACTTTCCTTTAAAAAATGCAGTTTGGTTTCCTCTCCCTCCTTCATTCGTATTGATTGCCATGTAATTTCTCAGTTTGGTTGTTTTTGACCAGTGAGGATCTACAAAGTCCTGAAAGGAATCCCTTCCTATGAAGTCTGACACATTTTCCCTCAAAGTGAGAGTTGAGGAAAGGAAGAACCCTTTGCAAGGAGACTTTATAAGCATGGGATATTGATGGGCCAGCTCCCATAATCATTCTGAACTTCATGTCTTCTGTAAAATGGATAAGGTAGACTTCATGACATGAAGTTAAAACTTATTCCTTAAAAGAGTAATACAATATCACACCTGTAGTTGGAAGATTCTACGATGGAATTTAAATTGGACAGAGTAGGCATCTCCTACATGTATAACACTGAACTAGACCACAGGAGATGCAATGTTTAGATAGGACACTGGTCCTACTCCTAACAAGACCTATTAGGAGTGACTTTTTGGATGTGAGACAGCAGGAAAAAAATATGAGCTTCTCATTCCCTAAGGGACCAAAGAACTATTTAATCGTGAAAGGTACAATTTGAGGAACACCTAATGATATTCAATTAAATTTGAAAAATTACTAAGTGTATACAACATGCAAGTTACTATATCCAATGTCCGGAAAATAAAGGAAAAGTGAAAATTCCTGTTATCAAGTCAGCTAAACAGTAGAGTAGATACTAAACTTGCAGTCAAGAAATAAGTTCAAATCTAGCCTCAGACCCGTGTTAGCTGTGTAACTCTAGGCAAGTCACTTAACCTTTCTCTGCCTCAGTTGCTCCATTAGTAAAATGGGGAAAATGCTACTTACCTCTTGGAGTTGTGACAATTAAATGAGGTAACATTTCTAAGGCAATTTGTAAACTTTAAAACACTATGTAAATGATAAACATTGTTATCATCATTATCATAATTTAAATGGAACTTGAGTCTACTAGGAGAGATACAACACATATATAGGGGAAGGAGGATAAATAATTAAGGGGAACAGGCATGTGTAATAGTGAATGAGACTAAGAGGAAGTGGAAAGAGTCTCATGTATTGGAAAACTGGTCTAAAAGCTAGGAATACTTGGGCTCAAGTCCTGCTACATACTAGCTGTGTGACTTTGAGTAAGTTACTTAACATCTTATTACTCAAGGTAATCCTATAAAATACAAAATCGATGCTGACTTGTGTTGGTGGAGGGAGTTTGCTTGCCTGGGAGTTCCCTATACCAATGACATCAAAGGTCATCCCTGCCACTAACAAGTAAAAGGTGGCATCTAATTTGGACCTTGAAGCAAGCCAAGGGATCTAAGAAGCAGAGATCAGGAGCAAGTCATTTAAAAGTATTTGAGTCAGCCTATGAAAATATATGGAGGCAGGAGAAAGAATGCCAAGAGTCAAGACAGTGCAAAGAGGCCACTTTGCCTGGGACATATTGCTTAAAAGCAAGTGATTTGTCATTACATTAGGGAAGACATGCTGGAGTGACACTGTGTACAGGAATGACTTTAAATGTCAAGCTGAGGATTTCTATATTGATCCTACAATCAATAGTGAGCCATAAAGATACTTGAGCAAAGGAGTAATGGTCAAATCAATGTTTTGGGAAGATAATTTTGGTAGTGTGGAGGGATGGATTAGAGAAGAATGAGGTGGATAGCAGAGATACTAATCTGGAGACAGTTTTAATAGAACGGCAGCTATGCGAGTAAGACAAAAGAGTTAAGGATGGTGAACATTGTGAACCTGAGTGACAGTCAACAGAAATGGAAAAGCTTAGGTGGAGGGTAGGTAAGAAAAGAAGATAATGAGTTCCACTTTGGCCATCTTGAAAGTTATGTACCTCATTAAGGAGGGGAGATTACAGTTTCCCAATGAAAAATCCTAGCAGTAACTTAGTTCTCACCTTTTCGAAGATTCATGGATAAGAGAAAAGGATCTTTCATTCAATGATATGAAAGTTACACTATCACAGTCCTAAGTATAGTAAAGTATAAACACATACTATTTCCACCCTTACCACCCATGTTCATTCTTTTCCAGTTACATGGACAGTCATGACCATAGGCTTCATGGACAAGTGGTGAGATGGTGAATTGGAAGGGGTGACTAGATAGGTGAATGAATAGGTAGATGAAGAAGTGAATCAGTAAATACCTACTATGTTCCAATACTGTGCTAAGTTCTGTGGATAGAAATACAAAAGAAAAAACAACATTTACCCCAAATGAGCTTTCATTCTAATTGGTAGATACAATATATAAAGAAAAGTGTTAACAATGGAGAGATAATTTGTTAAAAATTAAAAAAGTTGTGAGTGAAGCCAAGGAACATGGAGGATTCCAACATACCCTTTCCAGGGGTTAATTTGATCATAGTTATAAGATTGGAGAGGAGCACAAAGGAAAGCCAAGATAGAAGAAGATGGCATTAGTATGTTAAGGAACGACTGAGAAATGAAGTGAAATGTGTCTGGAGCCAGGACTAGACTTACTATGTAGGCAAGGCCATTACCAACTGGACAATTGGATTGCAGGGTGGGAGTTACAGGGAGAATAAGATAAATCCATGGAAGCTGTATTTCTATACTAGGCAGTATGGTGGCTGGCAAGGAGATGGCCTCTCTGTGTTTAGGCTGGTTCTTAGATAGCAGATGCAGACCATTGCTCGAATTCTATTTCAGGCTTTTCCAACGTTGTAGAACTTACTTGTAAGAGATTGCACTGTGCTAGCAAAGGTTTTCATAGCTCAGAATGACCTTCATGTCACAAGTAGACACTGGGGGACTTTTCCATTTAGAATGAGAGGGTACAGAGGGCTTATAGTTTACCCCACTGAAGAACATACACGCTTTGACTCGATGACAGATGTTGTGAATTACTGAAGATTTTCTTTGAGTTATTTTTACTTGAAGACATAAAGTACCACATCTAAAATAAAAGAGAATCCCCAAGCACACAACGGGATTGAAATGTTCCAGGAGCAGCCACATACAACGGAAAGAAAGGAAAAGTGATATTGGCTAAAAGAACATCCTACCCAACCTAACTCAATCCAATCAAATAAGCATTTGTTACGGGGTAACTATATGGAAGGCATTGTCTTAGGTACTGGGAATACAAAGACAATGTGAAAAATAATTTGGACAGTCAAGGAATTTATATTCTCAGAAAAAAGTATATATATATGTATATTTAAGAATATATTATATACAATATCATATATAATATAGTATATAATATATAAGTATATATACAATACACAAGATGATAATATATGTATATATAAGATAATTGAAGGTAGAAACAGTCATGAGCATCAGGACAGGTTTTCTATGGCAGGTGGTACATGGAATGGCCCTTAAAGCAAGCCAAAGATAAGGAAGGTACATAATCCAGGTGCGGGGAGGGAGGTTAACTGCATAAGGACACACAGATTTGAGTTCGGCAAATGGCAAATATGTCAGTTGGACTGGAACATAAAATGTGTGAAGGAAAGTATTGTGCTATTGGTCTATAATGGTATGTTGGAGCCAAATTATGAAGGACTCCAAGTAGCAAATCACTGACAATTTCTTGATTTATATACCTCTGATTATTGTGTGTACTTGGGTTCTACACAATTCAATGCAACAAATATATGTTGAAATCCTACTATGGATGAGGTCATTCATTATGCGCTTTAATACATGTAAAGAAAAAATACAGTCATAAAACAGTAGGGGAAACTCCAAGTGTCAAAGAGATCCCCAAATAAAGTCAGTTGAGTCTCTTTAAATCAGGCTCTGAGTAGTTTGAATCTTTTTTTTTAATTGAGAAATATTAAGCTGTGGTATTGTTCCCCTGACAAAGGTTATAGTGAATATCTATCACCTGAGGCCTTTAAAAACTAAATACTCCTGCATCTCAATCCAACATGGCTCATTACACAAGTTCAGATATATTGTGGTTTAAAGTATGATTCCTGAAATATAGACTCTTAATAAAAGTTATACTAGAAAAGATACCTTCATCTTTTGAGCCTCATTTTTCCCTGTCTGTAAAAGGAAGGGATCAGACTTGATGACATGGGTTCTCAAACCTAGGATCATGACTATAACTTCCAAACTTGATTTACAGGGAAAGCTATATATAATTCTTTTGGAGAGAGGGTAGAGCATTCTTTCCGCTAACATTGACCATAGCTCTTCTATGCCGTTGGTGATTATCTTTCTGGAGTTTCTAGGCTCCCCCTAAACCAATTATCAATGGCTAATCTTCTTGCAATGAGCCTCTGGTTGGCAATACAGCGAAGACTATTCATATATACCATATAAATTTCCATTACTCCTTGGGTTATTTCTGATTCTGTTTGTTCTGGGATTGTAGTATTGCATGATTTATGAGATGTATCATTATAGGAAGAATATTGTAGTTAAAAAAATAGACTTTATTCTTGGAACAGATCATAATCAAGCAAAATACAGCACAATTTTCAGTTGGACTTGTTCCTGTCATTCAAAGTTGGGCCCCACAATGGTATCCCTATTATTTTTGAGACATTGTCAATGTGACCAGTGATAGCATTAATTTAATTTACCATCATTTGAGAGATTGGCAAATTATAAAATACAACAATTTCCAATCATTAGTATCATTGTTCACATTCAAAATAGAACAACCTTCTGGTTAATTTGGCATTTTAAAGACTAATTATGTGTAGATTACATCTGTCATTATGTTGGAAACATTTTAAAGTCCCAGAAGCATAAAATATTAGTTAGGTAGTAGTTCCAAATTCACCCCGTCCACTTCATACCTGAAATGTAAATCATCTCTTCACAGTCCATGACAAGTGGTCAACCAGACTTCAACTGAAGATATCCAGGGAGAGAGAATGTTCTTTCTCCCTGGTGGTTCATTCCATTTCACAAGATCAATTCAAAAAACCAATTGAATCATTTCAATGAAAGTAAATGATAAAACTCTAAGGGATAAGAACAAGTGCCTATTAATAAGTGACAGGCACTAGAAAAATCATGAAAAGTCCTTGGATGAACTGGAGTGACCTTTGACAGGAAGAGGCAATTCAGTTAAGCCAAATTTCATATACGTATATATATATATTTATATAATATATATGTGTGTGTATATATTTATATAATATATATGTATGTGTATATATATATATATGTGTATATATATATACATATATATATATATATATATATATATATATATATATATATATATATATATATATATATATATATATATATATATATATATAACACCAGTCAGAATCTAAGTTATTGCAAAATCTGGTAGAGAAGAGATTGGAGGGACTGAAAGTGTTTCATCACAATTCTTGAAGAGAAATTGTTTGCGGAGGGGAGAATGAAAGAGAAAAGTCCATCTTGGCTTTGACCTTTGCTTAGGTCTCTTCCTTCACTCCTTGTACAACCTTTCCAGCTTTTATGTATATAGAGAATATTTGATTTCTGATCTTGCTATCAATATCTTAACATCATCCCCTGGGACGGTAATGATTAGCAGAAATGTCTGTTTTGAGAATTGAGGACAGGGTGTATTTGACATAGGAAGTCAGATTCACAGTTCCACAAGAAGTCCAGCAAATCTATACCTGTCTAAGTGGACTTGACTATTTCACAAAAGGGAGAATAGAAGTTCTAACAACCAAGAACTGAGAACTCTTTAGCTTAATCTCATGGACTCTATTGGTGGGAAAAGTGTGTCATAGACTTTTTGGAGATATTTTGTAATCACTTTTCCTACAATGTCATTTTAGTAAGATACAAGCCCCTTTAAAAAGCTAATTCAATCTGACTGACTAAATGATTTCAACAGACAATTATAGGAAGAATATTGATGGGGACTCATAAACTATATACCATTAGAAAGACAACTCCCAAGAGCCCTGAGGAGATATTTCAGCCAAGCTCCAGGGGCTTGTTAGGGTGAGTGTGAGTTAGAAGGGTAGTTTCAGAGCATGCAATAGTGTCACAGGACTATATACATCTGGATTAGGAATAGACCTCAGAGGCCATGTAGTCAATCCTCCTAACTTTACAGCCTACAAAACTGAGATTTAACAAAATTAAGGTGACATTCGTCAAGGACACAAAAGTACTAAAGCATTGGGTGTGGGGGCAATCTGAAGTTGGCCAGTGCTCTTTCTTCCTGTTCCACAGTTTTAATTGTTGAAAACATCTGTCTCTCTCTCTCTCTCTCTCTCTTTCTCTCTCTCTCTCTCACTCTCTCACACGCACACACACGCACACACACGCACACACACGCACACACACACACTGTGATATATATCGGTTTCTTCTCATATTACCCTAAAGGGCAAATTGGAATGGGTATAATCCCTCCTTTCACAAAATAACCTTTCAAATGGTTGAAGATAGTTATGCTATCTTCCCTTAATCCTTTTCTTCTAAGTTTCTGGTCTTTTCACCATTCGAGTTGCTTTCTTTTGAACATGTCATAGCTTATAACAATGTCATCACTATACTCAAAATGAGACCTGATAGGGAACGTGCTGTAGTCAGCTCCAATGGCTCCTGAGAGCTGAAGGTTAAATTTTCAATGTGTGAGTACTGTCATCTTGGAAATCAGCAAATATTACATATCAGAACTTGATTATTTGGTTGACTGTACAGTCTTAAGAAAGTAATGGAGAAAATTTTCATAATGAAAACTAAATTTAAAAGTGTATTATACTGGTTTTTGTTTCCTCCTCCCTTGGAGAGTCAATTATTAAACATTTACCTACATATTCCTCGATCTAATGGTTCCAACATGATAAACAGAGCTAAGCACAGTGATGCGAAATATTCCACTTGCCTCATACTTCTGTCAAAGCATTTTCAAATCAAATTAGATTTGGAGGTCTTTGGTCACACAGTCATATTGAACTTAAGTCATATTGAATTTTTAGTCCAAAGAATGTTCCCCTCTGTTCTCTTTTTTACCACCAGCCCTTTTTCTATGAACTAGGTTTTAGACCTATCACAACATGAAAGAAATCCCTGCTGTCCACTTGGCTTTATAAATAGTTCATACATGGATTCTCTCTTTGCTAACAGCATCCCATTTAGATGGTAGTTCTCCCAAATCATGTTTCTGGTTTGCTTCTCAAATTAGAAGCTAACTGAAGGCAACTGTACTAATTGACCTTTCCATTCTCCGAGTTGGAAGTCTGAAAAACCTAACATTTCAGCACACTTTCCCCATGACTTACATGGAACCTATCTAATCACACTTGAGTTCTTTTTCTCTCCCAACTCTTTTGAAGGGGAATGCCAATGGTGATTTATAATGGCAACTTGGGTCTATTAGCCAAAGTGCTTCATAATCGTAAAGTTTTTAGTCAGGCCCATAGAAAGATCAGGTCCCATCAGGGCTGAAATTCTCATTAAACATTAACTTTAGCTTCCACTCACAGATGGAGATGCCTCTTTGCCATGGAGTTCTCAGCAGGTTTGGCTAGACTTTGACACCTGAAGATTTAGAGAGTGAAGAGATCCAGAAAGACTATTAAACTGTATTCTGTGATCTCTTTGGGGATTTTTTAAAGTCAACCAGAAATGTTTGGAAAGTATCTATGTATATGTGTGTGCATATGTGTTTTTGTGTATATGTGTGTAGATAGGCAAAATGCACAGAGACATAGACACACAGATATATATATATATGTATATATATATATATATATATCTGTGTGCCTATATACATATATATATAATCATAATGTCAAGAGTACTAGCAGCAATAATCGCATGATATCACTTATATGGACTTAGTCAAATTAATAACCTCTCTGAGATTAGCTTGTTTTTACAGAAAAATAAGGGACTTGGACTCCATTGGTATTAAATTCAAATAGAAATGGATCCCTGTGGCTACATATTGACTTAAAAAACCACAAACTAACATTATCTATACTGAATCGTGTTAATGATAGCAATGAAAATAGCAGCTAACATTTACATCAAGCTTACTATGTGCCAAGTACTGTGCCAAACACTTTAAAATTATTATTTCATATGATCATCACAACAATCCTGCAAATAAGTGCTACTATTATTCTCATTTGCAAATACTATCTCTTTTGATCCTTACGACAACCCTGGGATGTAGGTGTTACTATTATCTCCATTTTACAGATGAGGAAACTGAGGCAAGTAGGGTTAAGTGGTCTGCCCAGGGTCACACAGCTAGTAAGTATCTGAGGCCAGATCTGGAATTAGGTCTTCCGGATTCCAGGGTTGCAGCCCTATCCACTGTCACACCTAGCTTCCTAGTTGTATTTTCATTTGTTTTGTTGTTTCCCACGTATATTTTAATCTGGTTCAGTCCCACTTGAAACTTTTGGGGGCACTAGTGCAGGCCCTGAAATTAATACCTCTGGTCTAGACGGTCTGTACGATTCCTAGAATGTACAAAGACATATTCTTCTCCACTTCTCTTTCCCCTCCCCATGACCATTGACAAAGCAGCAGCAACAGCTCTATCTAAAATTCAAGCACTGTTGACCTAGTTTATTTGCAAAGTTGTAGATGCATTTTCCCCATCTTCCTTTCAACAGCATTTGGTCAAACTCACATTGATCTTCTAGTTATTATTATATAAAGCATTTGTCTGTATTTTCATTACTTCTTTAGCCACAGTCATCACCTTAAATAAGTAGAAATTGGACATGACACAATGTTAAGCTCAGCCTTTCTAATACTATAGTCATTGTCTTTTAGACAAGAGAGAAACTGACCTTTTGTCTGATGGATGAACAAAGTCCACTGAAACAGCATGGAACGTGGAGTCAGCAGGAACTTCAGTTTCGATCCGGTCTTTCACACTTACTACAAGAAACTGAGCAAGTCTCAACTTCTCGAACCCTCATCTTTAAAACAGGGAAAATAGCACGATGTGTATTCCCAAAGTCTGGTTGTAAAGGTCAAATGATATAATGGATCTAAGATGTTTTGCAAAATTTAAACTCCTATACCAACAGCAATTCTTATCATCATCGTATTTTTGAAAGATTTTGGATCAACAGCATTCTAGGATAAATCACCAAGCTATAATTATAATCTTATATTTAATGCAAACTACTGCAGAAAACAAAAGGACTTCTTTGATTACTGAATAATTCCATTTTCAATAAACTATTATTAGTATTACAGATAATAGTAGTAACAATAAAAAAATACTATTATCCGTGATCATGGTAATAATTTCACTTCTCTTCCTAGCACCTATCTATCATGACAGTGATGTCCTACTTTTTGGCAAGAAGTTTTTCTTACTCCTCCTTAGAGCCTTCTCTCTGTGGATTATCTCGAATCGTCCTTGCATTTATCTTATTTGTACATAATTGTTTGCATGTTGCCTTCCCTATTTGACTGTGAATTCCTTGAGAACAGGTTCTTTGCCTTTTTATCGCCACTGTTTAGCACAGTTCTTGGCTCACAGTACGTAAATGCTGGTTGATCAACAGACTGACATTCTATAATGCTGATGACATCTTTCCATCTTTCCTCACACTTTCACTCTCACTTTTCTCTATACTGTCAGTCCACTTTTTATTACTAGAATCTGGGGTTGAAGGAAAATAAAAACAGCAGCCACAAATCAAACAAATCTAAAATAAAGCAAACTGTATGCCTTCTTATGTTAAAAAAAAAAAAAGAAAAGAAAACCCCTCTGTGGAAATGGGAATGAGAGGAAGGTTAGGGAAGGCATTAACCATTCTATTAGTGAGAATTCACACTTTCAAGTTTTAATACTGTCTGATCCTTAGTTTTATTTCATTTCATTTCAATTCAGTTCATTCAATTCAACTCAAGGCAATATAATTAATTCAACAAGCATTTTTTTCTTAAACTTTAGCTCGGTGCTGGTTGCTCCACTATTACAGGGAATTTAAAAAATGGCATTTCCTTAATGAGTTTAGGTTTAGTTAGGGAGATAAGGAGAAGCCAGTATAGACACCGGTAAGTAAAACAGAATAGATACAACAAATTTTGCTGCTGTTATTGATGGTGGTGATGGAGATGTTGTCGACTGAGAGAGTATTCCAGAAACTTGGTTGTGAAAGCAGGAATCAATGAAAGGTTAATGCAGGAGGAGTTACTTGAGTTGAGTTTTGTAGGGAAAGAGGGGCTTTTCAAACTATATGTTAGCACTGCCCTTGATCTGAGCAACATTTCCCAGCTGTCAGTGGGATGTCAGAAAAAGAAATGGCTTCATAAATGCTGGACATCTTGACAAGGAGGATGCTGATTCTCTAGGAGGGAAAATAGGAATATTTTTGTCCTTTCTTCTGACACACAGATAGGATCCTGAAGAGCTTATCCTCATCTAATACAAGCCATTTTCAGGTTGGGAGGAATTGCATAGGAAGATGGTAAATAACTCCATTTTCAACATTTAGAGAAGTGCAGGAAACTCCGTGTTCTTATAACTCCTAGAGCGTCACTCTATTGTGCATGAAGAAAGGAGATTTATATTTCCGATGGGAACTTAACTCACTGAGCTGAGCAATTGCAAGAGTCTGTCTATGCACAAATACTGCCTCTAATCTAGGTTTAAAGGGCTGGCATCCAAGAACTCGGAAAACTATCAGAACCCATCCAGACTGGTGCAGTGGGAAGGGCATCGGTCTTATGGCTCTGCACTACCTCTGACAACTACCACTTGGGAGAAATCGAGCAAGTCACTTACTCATCCTATGACTCAGTTTTCTCCTCTTTAAAAATGGAGATTCAGTGTCATATTCAATATTTAGATAGACAATTTCCACTATGTTTCTCAAAGGATTATTCTGAAGAAAATAATCTGTAAAGCGTAGACATTAAAGACAGGAGAGTTGTCCTAACATGAGAAGCCAAGCTATAAATTTGAGGAGGGTGACTTGGCATCAGATAACTCTGCTAAGGGTCTGATAACCAAGAGGTATAGAGAAGTAACACAAATATATGATATCAACAAGTAGTATTTAATGCATAATTAAAGAAAATTTTTTAAAAATCACAAGAATAATTGTGAATTATTACCAACCTAGTGAAAGACTGTGTTAAAATATTAGAGGGTTAGTTTCTTTAGTAGAGGAACTATTTTTGCTTCTTTCTTTGACAAACTTTAGTTGCCTGGAACACAATATTTAGCAAATATCTGTTGGCTTTCATGATTGAAGTCATCATTAATAAGATAAGTGGAAATCAAAAGAACTTCTAATTTTCATCTCATTTTCAGAAAATTGACAAAGATGTCAAAAATAGAAATCATTGGATGAAGGAACAAGCATTTATTGAGTGCTTACTATTTGCTAAGCACTATATTAGAAGCTTAACAAATATAATCTTAAGGAAAGCCAGGGAACACTAATACAGTATTGGTGAAACTGTGAATTGGGTTCAACTATAATGGAAAACAATTTGGAATTATATTAAGAAGTTGATCCAAATATCCATAAAATTTGACCCAAAGTTCCCACTGTTAGGGATATTCCCTCAAAGGTCAAAGAAGGCCCCCAGTAAGTCAAACTATTGAAAGTAGTCCTTTTTGTCATAGAAAAAAATAAACAATGGATTCTCATTCATTGGGGAATGGCTAAAGAAATCAAGTTATATGAATATAGTAGAATATTACTTGTCCGGAAGAAATAATGAAACTAGCAAGTTGTTGGGAACTAATGTAAAGTAAAATTAGGAAAATCAAACAAACAATATACAAAATGAGTTGCCATGCAGTCATGCCTGACTCTTTATGACCCCACTTGGGATTTTCTTGGCAGAGATACTGGAATGGTTTATCACTTCCTTCTCTAGCTCATTTCATGGATGAGGAATTGGGGCAAACAGGGTTAAGTGATTTGCCCAAGGTTAAACAGCTCGAAAACATCTGAGGCCAGATTTGAACTCAGAAAGATGAGTCTTCCTGACTCCAGGTCAGGTGCTTTTTCCAGTTTGCCAAAGCTACCCCTACAAAACGAATGCCACAATGTAAATGCAAAGAAACAAATGGAAAAAAAACAGAATGCAATGTAATCATTGTGACTAATCTTGCCCCTAGTGAAGAGATCAGAAAATGCTCCTCCTGGTGTCCTTCGAATAGGTGAGAGGCAGGGATATGAATGCAAAGCCCTACACACATTATCAAAATCTGTTTACATTTAATATAGTTTGATTAGTTTTGCCAAACTGCTTTTCATTTTCTTCTATGTTTCTTTAAAAAAAATCTTTGCTATGTTGGATGTTTATGGCATCATAAGATTTGGAGTTGGAAAGGACTTAGAGACCATCTATTCTGGCCCTTTCTCCTTGCAGATGAGATAGCTGAGGCCCTGTGAGGGACTGGGGCTAGGAAGGGGACGAGTCATCTAGGGAATGTGAAAGAATATTTTTGGAAGTGAAAGTAATGGTGAAAACACAACAGCACTCTTTTTGGAGGGTGGTTGGTTGGCTGTCAATGAGAGCACCCACTTATAATACAAAGAGAAGAAAGAAAAATGATTTCTTTAACCTTGCAGTTCCTCAGTTTAGGGATAACTAGTGTGAGATCTCTATACACAAGCACAGATAGAACCAGTCACTCTGTGACTGAGTAGATAATCCTAGAGCGTTGTCAAAGGCAGAAGAAGGTTAAATGATATGCCTGTGGGCACACACAGGTCTTAAGACTCAGAGGCAGGGTTAGAGAACAGGTCTTGGCTTTTTCACTCTGCCCATTGCCCCATGGTGACTATTACTATGCCCTGTACTCAAAGTATGAAAGAAATGACTTCATATTTCTATATTATTATTGTGACAGTGTTGATGGATGGATTCATGTTTCCGTTCCAATGTTCATCTCTCCACTTTGACATGTTTGACAGATCCCTAACACTGTTGGAATCTCACTTGTGATTATTTTTTGTGGATTTAATTATTAGCTTATGACTAAGCCTCATTTTGAAGACCTGTGACAGCCTTACAAGTCATGAATATTGTCTTATTGAAACAGTTATTTACACTTTTAAAAGATCTGCTTTCCCAGCTCCTTTCCTATGAGCTTTAGGGAAAAAAAATTTTATGGTAATGGTTTAAAATTAGAAATGAGGTAAGCTCCATATATCTCTCTTGCCCTGTGTGTGATACTCATCTTATACTGTGTCATTTTCATCATTATTCCCCCAGAATGGGAAACTATATCTGACATTTCCCAAGAGTCCTAGATACTCATAGATATATCCCTTAGAGGAAAGGAGACTGACCTGGGAATTGGGAAAACTGGGTTCTGTGAATTTAGTCAAGTCACTTCATCTCCTTTGGTCCCTGGTAAAATGAGATTGTTCTACTAGATGTATGACATTCTTTTTTTCCAAGCTCTGGGATTTTCTAATTTCCTGAGCACCTTCGTGGTAGGCACTTAATATATACTGGTTGACTGATTTTATAACTTGCAAAACTATTAATGTCGACAGAAATATTGAGGACACCAAACACAAAATTAATCTACTGGAGATATACATATGTATATGTGTTATATACATATGCACATATATATGCATGTATCTGTGTGTGAGTATGCATGTCTGGTTGGGTGGATAGTCCTATGAATATAGGCATTATATAAGCTATCTTTCAGTGGTGTTATGACCCTGTTTAGGATTTGCTTGGCAAAGATACTGGAGTGGTTTGCTATTTCTTTCTCCAGCTCATTTTACAGATGAAGAAACTGAGGAAAACAAGGCTAAGTGACTTTTCCAATGTCACACAAGTAGCATTTGAGGTCACATTTGAATTCAGGACTGGTCCTCTATCCAATGAGTCCCCTACCTCCTCCTCCTCTTACTCCTCCTCCTCCTCCTAGTACTACGCACACACACACATATATTCACACATGTATATGTATGTATATATGTTCATATAAACATTAGATATTCTATTCCTGGTGAGACTACCTCTCATAATAATACACTAATAATTTTTGTGAGCATTTCTTCCATTGATTTAGGTGTACACTTTCTGTAATTTGTCATAAATCTTAAGCAGCTGTCCATATGTATGTATGTATGTATGTATGTATGTATGTATACACAGTGTGCCATTGCAGGCTTGGGCCTGGATTTGTAGTCTGGAAGGTCTTGGTTTAACACCTGCCTCTTGTCCATATTGGCTGCATGACCATGACCATGTCACTTACCTGTCAATACCCCAGGCAAATAAGTCTAGAAGTTATAAATTGCTACTGAATTGATAATCTGCTTTGCTGTTATAAATTTCTACCTTGGGAAATTTCCCATAGGAATAACATGATAGCTCTGCAGCATCTTTCCTTAAAAGAAATAGATACAGATATAGACATATGCCAGTCATTTGATTAGTATTTGTTAATATACTACAGGTCAGGCCCTGTGCTAGGCAGTTGGTGAAACAAAGATGGAAGGAAAGCATCAAGGATGCTGAGAAAAGGGATAACTGAGTCCAGTGGGACAAAGACAGAGGACAGTTCTGTGGCTGATGCTTTACTGGGGGCATCACTGACCTTTGTGACCCTTTTTTGATAGCTCAGAATCAGTGACTGGATATGGAAATTCTTTCCTCCTTTAAATTTTCTTTTCTCAAACTAATCATATTTCTGTAATAGAAATATATTTTATATAATAAAAGAAAGCTTCTAATTTTCTCTAGAACCCACAGGATATATGCCCCATTAAGCTCTTTGATACATTGGTTTAATCTCAAAGCCAGAAAGTATAGGATTATAGAATTGGAATTAAAAAGGACCCCAGAGACTATTTAGCAAAACCTCTTTCTACTACAGATGAGACAAATGAGGCACACAGAGACAGTGACTTGTCCAGGGTCACAGTTCTAAGTAAAGATCTGAGGTAGTATTCATACTCATGTCTTCCTGACTCCACGTACTACATCCTATCCGTGATGACACTTAGTTGCTTCATGAAGAATGCCTACTGAATGAATAAATGACATTGCGGCAGGCTCTTAAGCAGAAACTAGATGACAAGTTCACATTATAAAAGCCAAAACTCAAATTTTTCATGTAGATATAAATATGACTAAAAAACTAAATGTGTATATGAAATGCCTAAACCTAACCCTAAATATGTTCTTTACTTTAAGGGAGCCTAATATTTTTATTTTTTAAAATGAGTTTACAGGTATATCATTTGCATCACAAAAGATTTTTAGAATCATGGAATGTTAGAGATAAAAGTAAGGTATGATGTAGTGGGTCTGGTCATGTGTAGATTGGACTTGATTTAACATAAATGTTTATTAAAACTCAGACCATGTATCACTGCACTTAGATGGGGGTAGAAGGGATAGAAAAGATTTAAATGAAATAGTATCTGCCCTCAGGGAGCTTATATTCTACAAAATAACCTTTAAGGTCCCTTCCAGTGCAGACTTTGTTAACTCTCTACAAGGCACTATGGGAGAATTGTGGAGTGGAGATTTTTTGTGTTTACAGAAGCAGTGCTCTGAAGCAGGAAGAATCTGGATGAATAGATGACCTGATCAAGCGACTGGAATACGTAAAATTCCTTAAGGAGCACAACCTTTGGCTTGAAGACATACATCTTCAGAAAATTAAACCAAAGGTCAGAGCCTCAAAAAGACATTCTACCCAGTCTCAATTACATCTGAAAATGTGATAGGAGTGTCCCCCAGGGCAAGGCTTCCTTCCTTGGCTTGTGAAATCCAACATGACCAAACGGGGAAAGTTTTGAATAAGTTGTTAAGACATCACACGTCAACTTCTGTCCCTAAGAGAATGCTCAGGATAGAATGGGGAAGGGGGAAGAAACTGTAAACTGTAAAACATGTACAGGAAGGAGGAGCTGACCATGAAGATACTGACAGATTCTTCATAACCGAATAAGACAGAATGTCCCGCTCTACCTCCCCTGTAGTGGACAAGCATCACCAAGTCTTTGCTCTCTATTAAATTTGCTGAGATTTATACCCAGGACTATACTCTGTGAACAAGGAAAATTACATTTAACATACTCTCAGTGTATTTCTTCTGGGGAAGATCCAATGCAAGTCCAAGAAGTAATATTATCATTGCAATCTCCTTTTCTCATCCACGCCCTTATACGTTCCCTTATCTTTGTCATTTGAAGTTGTCTTGGAATGTACCATCTTTCTTTAAATTGTTCTCCTTATCACTGAAATGATTATCTTCATCCCTTTCCTTTACATGGCACTTTGAGGTTTCCAAAAAAACCCTTTATAAATAGGATGGCATCTGATCCTTAGAAGAACCCTAGGTGGTAGGTGTTATTATTATCTCCATTTTACAGAAGCGGAAACTGAGTATGACAGAGATTAGGTGACTTGCTCAACATCACATAGCTTGTGTCTGAGTGACTGAGGCTGGATTTGAACTTCACTTTTCCTGACTCCAAGTCTATCACCTTGTCCCATGCGGCTCAGCTGTCACACCACATGGTTCAAGTCAGAAAAGACCTTTAATGAGTCACCTCTGAAAGTAAACAATCTAAGTCTCTCTTCTGTTATTTATTAGCCCTGGGACCTTCGGTAAATAGTAGAATGTAGAATCCAGTCAATTCCAACAAAAGTCAGCCAATCCAACTTGAATAAGGATACCCCTCCACACATGACAGATGGCCACCATTTTTTTTCCCATCAGGATCACTGTTTGACTGAATGCACCCAGATACCTTGACCATTCAGGGCTCAGATGAGGCACTATGGTTACCTTCCTTTTATTTTCATACATACCATCTCCCACATTTGGTAAGTAAGCTCCTTGAGGGCAAGGCCTATTACTGTGTTTTTGTCCTTTGTGTCTCCAGGACTCACTGCAGTACTGGTTAAGTGCTTACTGCCTAAGTGCTTGCTGATAGACTAAGGTCTATACAAATCTCTAAAGAATTATATATAAATGTCCTATGATAATAATAATATAAATAATAATAATGCCTAATGGATAACATGATAATAATCATTATTATAATCTTTATTAAAATGATGAAGTCTTAATAAACTCATCGGTGAAATATATATATATTTGATGAATAAAAGGCCTTGGGATTATGGTGTGTGATTTTATTCAGATCACTTCTCTTTTTGGGACCTCAGTTTTTCCATTTAGAAAATGACTCCTATAAAAGCATACTTCCTATCTTATAACATTATTATGAGAAAAGTCTTTGGTAAATTTCAAAGTATTTTATAAGAGTTTTGATTATTTTTAGCAGGAAGCAGAATGGATTATCAAAGGACAGCAACAAAGTGGGATATAGTCAGAGGAAACTGACTGAAAGAAATGACAATTAATAGTCAATGATTTGGGGAGATCCAGAGCTCCCTCTTTGCTACAGTCCTCATTTCAAAATTCAGTCACTTGAAGGATATTACTGATCATGAGATTGAATTAATTCTGCTCAGTCTTGGTCAGGCCACACCCCCACCTTACAAAGAATTTGGTGTTCTTCATTACTGAAGAAGACCATGTCATCAGAGACTTGACTTGCACCTGACTTTGTTTTGAGTGAGGGAGGGCTGTGCAGGTCAGCAGCCTCACTTCTCCCCTAGACCCATCTGAATCCATTGAACAGATATTCATCAGGATGACTGGAGATGACCCAGGATGAGGCAATCTCACCTCAGACACTTGACACTCACTGGCTGTGTGACCTTAGGCAAGTCACTTAACAAAGAATTTAATCTAAGAGGAAACTACCAGCTCATTGCTTTCCAGTCAGGCTTGGATGAGGTAAGGAAGATTCTTTGTCTAGATTTCCCTAAGGCTGGGGGTCATTTAGAAGTAAATGATGTAATCAAAGTTAATCCCTTTTCTTCCACAAATTATCTGGGTAATCATGGGCATCTGCTGACCTCTATGGGCCTTAGTTCCCTCTTCTGTAAGCGGCATACAGAATCACTTCTAAGGTCCCATGCCATCTCTCAAAGTCAATGGGCCCCTAAAAAGTATTGTCAAATCAATTTAGAGTTACAGAGTAACAAGGGGCCTTCGAGCTCATCTTGTCCAATCCCCTCCCTCTAAAGATGATTGGAAGCTGAAGCCCAAACTGACAAATTGATTTGCCTGCTTGTATGCAAGTGACACATTAAGAACTTGAATGATGTAACATTTAAATGGCTCAAGAGATATTTCTGGGTAATTAGTCATTGTGTTAATAATGATAGCATTTTATTAAAAAACGATGGTGGCACTCTTGAATGCCAGAGACCCCCTCATGGTGATGGGTTCATAGTTTATATGTTCTTTGAAGAGGGGTGTTTCTGAGTGTGGGAATCAAACTCTGGTTGGTTAACAATTAATGAGAGAAGAAATATTGCAATGAGAGGTGGACCTATTAACTTATATTACACTCAGATCTGAAACTTTTGGCAGATGTGATTTTCCTTAAATATGTTTGATACGGCGATTTGAATTTCTAGAGACAAACACTGTTTGAAATTAATTGTTTAATAAAGTGTTAAGCATTTATCATAGAAAAACAAAACTGATTAATGTTTCACAGGCATGATAGGGAACAGTTGCACAATTTGTTAGATGGACATCATTTTCCCTGCCTTCCTACAAACAGAGTTTAAATGCATATTCTATGCATGGAAGTACATTTGTGCTTGAATGAATGCTTCGAACCCAATCTAACAAACACAGGACAGTGCCTTTTAAATTAGTTCTACTTATGCCATTCATACCTGTTAGAGCCTGGGCAATACACTCAACTTTTTGTTCAGACACTGCAGTTGTATCCAAGTCTTTGTGACCCTATTTGGGATTTTCTTGGCAAACATACTGGAATCATTGCCTTTTCTTTTTCCAGCTTATTTTACAGATAAGGAAACTGAGGTAGACTGGGAGAAGTGATTTGCCCAAGTCACATAGCTAGTGTCTGAAGGCAGATTTGAACTCATAAACATGAGTCTTCTTGACTCCAAGTCTGACACTCTATGCACTGTACTAGCCTTGGTTTCATTAGCTGTAAAACATAGGAGATTGAAGTAAATGAACCATACAATTCCTTGCAGCTCTAAATCTATAATACCATGATAAAATGAAATTAACACTTATCAAGTTTTGCAAATCCAAAATGGTTACATAAAACTGCTGTTGTTTTTACTAATGGCGGTGCTGCTGGTGGTGGTACTAATTTGCAAGGCTCCAAAAAGGAACACTTTGTTAGCGGCTGTACAGTCCTTGCCCTTGGCAACTCATATTGTAGGGGTTCAAAGGATGACTATATGTTTCTGAAAATTAATTTTTCTCTACTTCTCTCCCTCATATAGATGTTGGACAATGTTTTTCCTCACTATCCTTAGACTCTTTATATTCACAAGCATTTTGCGGATCTATAAACTTTCTCTGTGACTCATTTTCTTCTATAAAATGATGTCTGCATTAAATGATCTCTAAGGTCCCTCCTGCATCTCACGTTCTATAATTTAAGGTATTTTAGTAAGCATTATTATTATCAATACCATTAATTCCATCTCACATCCCAATACTTTCACTGTACTCCACTTAATATTATTATGTATTAGTAATAATACTTAATTCTAATAAAAATGGCTCTTTTAACCTATTTAAGTTATCTGCATGAATTCCTTTTTGGAAATGGTGAAGGCCAAGGCCATATTTTGGATTTCTTTAAGTGATTCATTAAGTTAGGCATAAGAAGTCCGTGGCATATGACCACTGAACCCAAGAGTGAACTCTACATAAAAATGGTTGCAGTCAGGACAACTCACCACTGAAATCTGCTCCCTTCCTCCCCACCCCATTCCTTACATTACTAGGAAAATGAACTATCCAGCTCCTGGAGGTTCTTTCCCATCTATCACATTTCTTTCCTCACCTTGCTTCCCTCCCCCAGGGATTTGGGTAAAACATCCCCCCCCCCCCCGCAGGGGCATCTCTGAGCTAGATTATGTACTTAAACCACTCATTTAAATATTCATCTTATGAGAAAACAAATTTTGAGCTCTGAATGAAAATACTTAGTCTATTTGTAAGTTGGAGACTGCTTGTATGCAAGAAGGTAACAGTGAGTCACTGTATCCTCTCTCTTTAATTATCCATAATGACTAAATATATGTGGTAGTGAGACATAGCATGAACTAACAGAGTTTTGCATGAGAAGGGATATAAAAGAGCTCGTAATAACGGGTGACATGTGTATATGGATATTTACATACCTATATATCTCTGCGGTCTGAAAACTACACATTATCTCATTTGATCCTTCTAATAGCCCTACAGAAATAGGCTTTCTTTCTCTGCCCATTTTATGGATGAGGGAAATGACACCAAGTATCATTAGCACAGTGCCCAGCAGTCTGACACAGGATTTGAGTTTATATCTTTCTGTCTGCATATCTGCCACTCTAGACTCTATGCCAACTATCTCAATAATTAAAGATAAACAGTGGCTAGAAAGGGTGGAAAGGGAGGCTGGTCTATCAAGCAATGAGAGCGAATGAGAAGGAACAGAACAGGTATCTACAAATTGATAAAAAGAGGTAAGAGGGTAGAATTGATAGAAAGATGTAGATTTTAGGATAATAGTTTCAGAAGGGCCCTCATGTGACCCTTATAAAATGCTTACACAAGAATCAGCATGGTAACATTTAATTCAGATCCCTCATTTTACAATTGAGAAAACTGATGCTGAGGGCAGAGGGTGGTGGAGTAAGTGACTTGGGATAATCAGATCAGAGACACAGAGTTGAAAGCAGCTTTGGAGGCCACTCATTTACAGATTAGGAAATTGAAACTCAGTCAGTAAGTGATTTGCCCAAGGTCATACAGGTAATGAGTATCAGAGGGGAGACTTGAACTCAGGTCTTATGAAGCTAAATCTTACTCTCCTCATATTCTAACAGGTCACCTCTTTAAAGGAATGTGGAGACAGAGACAACTAGAGTTGTAGAAGACACGAAGAGGTAGTCATACTTATTAAGCACTAACTATGCGTCAGACATTGGGTTAAATGTTGAGGATACAAAGAAAGGCTAAAGACAGTCCCTGATCTCCAGGAACTGATGGAGCAGAGAAGTCCTGTTTTGTTATCAGTACTAATGGGAGAGAATATACTCTCCAATGAGTTCATCGATCAAATGATGTATGACATACAGTAAAACAATATGGTGTCAGTAGAATTCACAACTGTATTAAAGTCAATTATTAATCTACTCCTTATGCTAAAACAAGCTGTAACACCTTAAGCAACCTCAGTCCACATCCTGCCTCAGACACATACATTCTGTATGACATCTGTCAAGTCACTAAACTTATCGGAGGCTCAGTTTCCTCATCTGTAAAGTGGGAACTCTAGTATTTGTACTACATCCACACTAAGCTTACATTGAGGAGAGAGTTTTGTCAGTTTTAAGGTGCAATATCAATGTAAAGTTTTATTATTCCTCAAGGCAATCGTAATACAATGAACATGATTATACCTTAGAAATCATAGCTTATCCATATGTGTCCAATGTGTGAAATTCTTGGTCATGTTTTCCTATATATACACCATATGAGATCTACTCAGTGTTCTTATATATCCTTCTTCACATTCTATTTACATGGTGGAAATACTGGTGGAAGATGAAAACTGCTCATCAACTATCCCTCACTCAACTTATATGACCCTCCCATCTTCTTTTTTGACCGTATATCTTTTAGATTTTGCCCTCTACATAACTTCTCCTGGAATTCCTAATCTATACATTCCTACTTTGCAAGGTGTTTCTAACTGCTTGTATGCATTGTGTGCATCTCCATTTCTCATACAAAAACACTAGAATAATAATTGATACTTTTCAATGGGCTTTTGTTTCATGGAGAGCTTTGCTTTTTTTAGGATGAATTTGGCAATTTCCCAAAGGCAATCCAACATTTTCTTTTACTCTTTGCTCCCAATTGATGGTCCATTTTTCATGTCTATCCACCAGCACATGAATAGATCAAACACATCAAAATAGATCAAAATTAGATGAATAGATCAAACAGCCCTAGTGTTTATAGTACAAATACTGTAATTCCCATTTTACAGATGAGGAAACAGCCTCCAATAATTTCAGTGACTTGATAGCAGTCATCAGATAGAAAGCAAGTGTCTAAGGCAGAAAGTGAAGTGGGGTTCCTTGAGATGTTACACCTTGTTTTAGTGGAAAGAGTAAATAAACACACAGATGGCTATGTTTTCTTCTCTAGACAAAACATATTCTTCATCAACTTGTTTTTTTTTTCTTTCAGATTATGAATTTTATAGATCTTATTTAGGAGGGTCTGCAATGTTTAAATGTCACGCAATCAGCGCAATGTCTACTGTAAATGTCACTATGTGGAGGACCTCATTGTGTGCAGAAAATTCCTTGTTGATGTGGTCACTGAAATGAATCTCCTCCACTGTAAAAGAACTTTACAATCTGACCCCAACCTGTCTTCCCAGCTGTATTACACATTGCTTGCCTTACTGCATGCTATAATTCTAGCCAAACTGGCCTTCTCCTTTATCCTTCACATGACTCTCTACTTCCATTTTCCATGTCTCTGCACTGTTCTTCCTCCTCACCTCTGCCTCATACAATCCTTTTTTCACTCTGGGAGACAGCTCATGTAACATTTTTGAAACTCTTTCTGATCTCCCCAAGTTCCTGTTCCTCCCTACTAAAGTACCTTTATTTAACTGCTCTATGTTGATTTTATATTTAGATGAAATACCTCTATGTAATGCTTATATATGCACATCTATTTTATGTATTATTTTATGTATACTCTAGATAGAAATGTAGTATGATATAATGGATAGAAAGAAGGCTGATTTCAGAGGCAGGAAGGACTGGCTCTGGGATGACTTACTTCTGGCACAACTGGTGTGTGACCTTGATAAAGTCTCCATTTCTCAGTATGCTAAGCATACATAATCTTTAAGACTATAAATTGTAGAAAGGGCAATAACTTGTATTAGAAGGAAGCTCTCAGTTTCAATGAAATCACAGTCTAGTTCCAGTAGATGTACAATGGTAGTATTCCTCAGTAGAATGTTAGCTCAACCATATGATCTCCACATTGAAAGTAGGGATGGGCTTTTTGATTATATTTCTATTCCTATATTCCATAAATGACTATGGATCGATGGAATACCTTGGAGAGAGCCTTCATCTCTTTGTCTTACATCTCACATTATATTGATAAAGGTGGCTCTCAAACAAGTTTATTGTATTCCTGCCATTATATAGTTCCAGCAATCTTGCCTCATAAGTAAATGGCTACATTGATACATGCCTTTCTCATATTTCTTTGTTAATATCCTTCTTAAACTGTGACCTTTGAGATGACTGATTTTGATCAATTTCACCCTTCTCAGCAATGCAAGGACCTAAAACAATTCCAAAGGACTCAGGATGGAAAATGCCAACCACATCCAGGAAAGAACTATGGAGTCAGAATGCAGAGCGAAGCAGACCATTTTATTTTTTGTTTGTTTTTTTTTCTTTATCTTGGTTTCTCACAATTTTCATATTTCTTCTATATGACATGAGTAATGTGAAAATATGTTTAATAGGGATGTATATATAGAACCTATATCAGATTGCAGGTCGCCTTGGCAAGGGAGAGGGAGGGAAGGGGAAAATTTAAAATGTATGGAAGAGAATGTTGAAAACTAAAATTTAAATAAATGTGATCTTCATTTAAGGGAGGAGCTTTGGATGATTAATAGCAACTTCGCAATCTCTAGAAATTATCTCTATAACTTTAGTGGCTGGTCTTTAAGACTTAATTGTAACTGAAAAAAGTATCCTTCCTTAACCATTCTAGTTTCAAACATTCATACACTTAGCCAAGTTGGACTTCAAACAACCGATATTCCAGTCTATCCGCAATGCTAGATAGAGAGAAAATTGTGAAGGATGAATTCTCAGTAAAATTGAATTCTCTCACTCCTTGGTTCTATGGTAACTAGAAACAAAGTTGGACAATATTTCCTCCATGTAGGTTGTGTTGTATTTGCATGCCAGGGTCTGCAGGAGGTTTTATGGGTAAGCAACACTGTGGCTTGTAAGGGTACATAATCGTGAACCATGAAAGGAGGGTGAGCTTTGTTTTCCTTCATCCTGTGGTTTTAGTAACTGAATTAGCCCATTTCATTCCATGGAAATTCCCTCTGATTAGCGAAACAGCCACTAATGAATACAACTGTAAACAATTAGAGGAAGCGAGTTGCTGAAATCGACACTGTTTATCTGCTTCAGCAGCCAACGGGAACGTGGCCAAAAGAAAATATTCACCAGTCTTCCCCTGTTATCCCAAGAGCTATGGCTGGAATCAGAAATGCTTCAGAAAAGCCGAAAAAAAAAAATCCCAGGTAGCTAGACAGTCTCAAACACACACACACACACACACACACACACACACACAAGATGATGCTGTGGAAATGCTCTGGAGTATTTGAAAAAGGACACTATATATAAATTGAAATTATGTAAGTCATTCCAAAAAAACTCAGTATAAAGTGACATCCATCCTCTGCCCAGTCAGCAGTTGGATTGTCCTGCTAGGTCAGGAGATGATCATTGTGGAGAAAAAATTCTTCTGACTCTATCCTCCCTGACCTTGGAAGACTCCAGGAAATCTCACATACTGTGAAAGGATGGGAGACTGGGAAGAAGGAGAAAGAATGAAATGATGTGGGATCTAAGTGAATCTCTGGCATCCAACTTTCCTCACAGGTCTAAACCTTTGACCCAATGAACTCTATGACTGACATAATAAACAGAAATGCAAATTTGTCTGAATTTTTCAATCTGTAAAATGGGGATGATAATAAGATCAATTCAGCAAGTATTTATAAACTGCCTACTATGTAGCAGACACTATGCTAGTCACCACTGATGCAGAAACAACATGAGAACAGTCTCTTCCCTCGAAGTGCTTACATTTTGCTTAATAATACATCTCATTCAGGGTCATTGTGATCTTTCATCGAAATAGTATATGTGAAAATGCTTTCAAATTAATGATCTGCATTTTTATTGCTACTTTTTATTGATGTGTGAGAAAAGAAATGAGCTAGGACCTTATGACCTTCTATAGTTGTAGAGAGGTGATAAGTGTGGATAAACTGACCCCCAATAAGAGCTGCCCAAAGAGGAATGAACAGACTCAGGAAGTAGTGGTATCATCCCAACTGGAAGTCTTCCAAGAAAACATGGATTGGCATTTATTGACAATACCATAGAGTTGTCTTTGGTTCATTAATGGTTATAATGGGAATTAAATCTATGCCTGGAAGAGATCCCAGAGGCCCTCAAGCACAACCCTCTCAGTGTGCAGAGGAGGAAGCTGATGCCCAAGAAGATTAAGTCCCTTACTGAAGGTCACAGAGGTAATGCATGTCAAAGGTAAGCTCTGACTCTATGCTTTCAGACTTTACAGTATATTTTCTTTCCAATGTGGCATCCTGAAGGTTCAGAATCTGAACCTACATCTCCAAACATCATATCCACATGGATGCTCAGATGCTGTGATACACTGAAGTCTCTAAAATCACATATTACTAGGAATTCTTCCTTTTCCTGAGAGGTCATTGATAAAATAAATCATAAATTGAGGATAAATTATTTATAGCAGGAAGCCTAGTGATTCCAGTTATCATTTTAACCCAGAGACAATTAACAATGGAATGTTTATGATTTAAGTAGCATTTTCTTTGGAGTAGCCTTTGAATTACCTTCTAAACAGCTTATATTGCTTAGGAACAGTTGGATTTCATGTTTGTTTTTGTTGCTATGTTTTGCTATGTTTGTTAAGTCTGGGGCAGCTAATTGACACAATAGATAGAGAACCATGTCTAGAGTTAGGAAGACCTGAGATCAAATCTGGCTTCAGATGCTTACTAGCTATGTGACCCTGGGCAAGTCATTTTACCTTATTTGCCCCAGTTCTCTCATCTGTGAAATGAGCTGGAAAAGGAAATGGCAAACCACTCCTGTGACTTTGCCAAGAAAACCCCAAAAGGGGTTGCAAAGCATTAGAAATGAGTGAAATAACTGAACAACCATGAAGAATTTATATGAAAAACAGGAGAGGTTTTTATTAAAATAAAGACTTCTTGAGTTCCGAGTTGTTCTCCTGTATAAACTACTGGTATACCTTTAATAGAGAAAGAATAAAAATATGTGGAAACAATAAACATAATACAAATCGGTATCAGATATGGAGTTAGTCACAGATGGAGGCCAGTGTCTTCTAAATGAAGTCATAAGTTCTAGTGTTTAGAAAGACTGTAGAATCTGGAATGAGAGTGGCCCCTGTTATCAGCCAGGGGCCTTTCAATGAGTCACTTCAGTCGCCATCATTGATCTTTTTCTTTCATATTTCCATTCCTAACCTCACCCCTACCTTTCGTCAGAGTTAACCATGGCAATCTTACCTTAGTTTCTATAAGTCACATGGGGTGGGTGGGCAAGCAATTGTCAGTGAGAGGGGTTAGTACTTAGATCCTTTGCTCTTCTGCCTTTCCAAGAATTCACTTTCAAGAGGGGGCAACATTACTCTTGCTTTTCAATGAATAAGCTTTTATCAGCATGCTATTGTCTCAGGAGGATCTATACTGGCCTTTATCTGCTTGCTATTTGGTTCTTTTGGCTTCCATTTTCTCTTTCAATCTCATATAAGTTTGAATTTAGGTCCAAGAGATCCCACAGGGCAGCATGATCTAAAAACCAATGAAACTAAAGCCAGAAGAAAGTTCAGAATTTCTTAAAAGCAAGAGAAGCCAAGGGAGCCAAATGTAATTACATTTTGAGGCTATGAATACTTTTATAGGGCCATTTTTCTCACCTCAAAGCTCCTTCTAGACTCTGCTGAGAGCAAAGACAAGCAAGGATGATCTGTGCTCTTCCATTTAGAATAATAACTCATCTTTCTAAAGGGCTTCAAGGTTTGCAAAATATATTCTTCATGGGATTGAGGAGGGTATCTTAAGAACTAGGCAACAGAGGAATTGTTATCCCCATTTTACAAATGGAGAAACTGTGGTTTTGAGAAGTCAGGTGACTTCTCCATAATCATGAAGCTAGTAAATGATAGGATTTGGGTTCAAACCTAGTTTGAATTGGAATCAGAGTTTTCTGACCCCAAAGTTTAGTTTTCTTTTCAGTGTATCATTTCTGCTGTTTTTAATAAAGGCTCTTTTATTTTTAATTCAATGTTTTATTAGAAACAACATTAAAATCAATATAAGCATCAAAGAAACTATTTGCATTTAAATTATTTTCGGTATATAAAACTGTCAATAAAACTTCACTTGCACAATGAATAAAGTGCTTAGATAGAGTCTGAGTCTAGAAGGCTTTGGTTCAACTCCTGACCTGTCACTCGTTACCTTTTGTGGCCACGGACAAGATACTTATCTTTTCTGAGCCTCAGTTTCTTTATCTGTAAAAGTAAGACAGCCTCTGATAACTCTGCCAGTTTTAAATCCATGATCCTACAATCAAACTGTCCATTCTTCCTCGCTATTGCTCATTTGAGGACAATGTGCATCCCATTCTGGTGGTACTTGCGGTTTTTTTCTTTTCGATTTTGTATTATTTCATATGTTCCTTAGGGGATATTCACTCCTTCTTCTGACATATAATTGGATGATGGGCACATCTCTTAATCTCTCCATGACACAGATAATACTCTATGACTATACATTGCAGAGAATAATCCAATCTAAGTTGGAAGAGTATTTTCCCCCTGGGAAGCTCCCTTAGTCACCGATCCTACAGATCCTATTAAATAACAGCAAAAAAACTCATGAACCATCACTTCAGAACTTTATATTCATCACAGCCAACAATCTTAATCATGTTAATTTTATATATAAACATATGTATATATAAAATCTGTTCTTAGTTTTTTAGATTGCTTCCAGTTTTATGTATATGTGTATGTATGCTTGCATGTATATGTATAGTGTTTTAATTATCATAAAACACTTTATAAATATTATTTCATTTAATCTTTACAACAACCCTGCATGGTAGGTGCTATCATTATCTTATTCTTATAGATGAGAAAACTTAAGAAACTCCCACTGTCCCTTAGCTTATAAGTATGTGAGGAAGGATTTGAACTCCTGTCTTTCTGTCTTTCAAGTCCAGTGATCTATCCACTGTGCCACCTAAGTGCCCAACTGTTCCTGCTGTTTCTGTGGTTTGTAGGCTTGTAATCACATCATGATGCTACATAAATGGACTGTTCATTCTTCCCTCTTTGTTTCTGATAATATTGGCAGGGCATATTCCCCAGGTTGGCTCATTGGTTAAAGAGCATGATTAATGCTTATTGCTGCAGGCTTCCAGATTTCTCCCCTGAAAGATTTCCCCCTTTTCTAGTTACATTAAAGATGTCTGAGTTTCCCTTTTTGAAGTCCATTGTGTTAGAAACTATGCCTTTTTTCTCCTTTCCTATTGAAACATTACTTTTTTTTTTCCATCACCACTTCTCATTTCCTGATTTTCTTCTCAGGAATCTCTTCTTTTCTCCTCAACTCCCACTTTTAGCCACTGTCTATACTAACCCCATTTTGCTACCACAAAGAGACTATTCACTTCAGAATTCATCTCTTCAAGGAGTTTACATAATACTGGGGAAAGTAACATGTATAAATATAAGTAGATGCATAATATACACTAAGTAATTTGGGAATGGGGTGCCTTCGTGTTCTGTGTCCCAGGCAAGAAATATTTGTGTAACCAAGAAAAATTTGTGAGCCAGCAGGGTAAGGGCACATGCTAGAAGTGGAACTGGGAGTAACTATAGAAGACAGACAGTTGGTCCTCTCACAAATCTGAAGCATGGGCCTATGAGAAAATATTTCTAGAATGGAATGGTATTCAATGTTGAGAGCTGCCTTTCTTCATTGCTAGGGAATATCTGTATATGTTATCCGATTCAATTTAAATCAGAAAAATGTTTATTAAAGATATTTTAATTGTAAAGCACTACACCAGGACCTGGGGATACATGACAAAAGCAGTATTTCATGTCCTCTGAGAACTTACAATCTTTGTGTGCAAGTTTGAGGCACCATAGGAATAGATTACAAGTATCGACGAGTAAATATTTAGTAAAGAGAACACTATAAAAATTAAGCATGAGACAGGAAAAGCCCTACAAAGAATTGTAGGAATCAGAAAAGTCTTACCTCCTCTTCTAGTAGAAACACATCTAGACTTTGAGTCAGAAATATGCATCACTGAATGAGGGATGCCATTGATTTGGAGGTGCCACCCAACGCTATAAGGAATAGTGTGCTTTCACCCATGACTATCCATCTTGACATACGTACTCTTTTCCTTATCCTTCCATAAATACAACAGGGAGGGCTTTCACCAATGTATTAGACACCTTCCCCGTTTTCCCTCGGCATTTAAAGGATCTCAATGCAACTCTGGAAATAACCACCGGCAATCTTTCATCCTTCCTATGTGATCTTTTATTCCCCCCAGCAGATATTTCCCCAATGAAATCTTTTACACCACTTTTCTTCAAAGTTCCGTTCTAATGGTACTGTCACTTACTAGTTAAGGAACCCTGGCCAACTTAACCTCTCTTAGACTATCTCGGTCTCTGTTTTGTGATCTGCAACATAACAGTAATACAATGATACTGTAATATTCTGTCATCAACTGCCCACTTCCCAGGGTTGTTTACAGAGACAGCACTTGTTACATCTTAAAGTACTATAGAAATGTGAGCTATCATCATTGCTGTTGGTGTTAGACATAAACTCAGAAAGGTATTTATAGAGAGTTGGATCTAAAGTTGGGAAGAATTGGGTCAAGCCTTCTCTCTGATATATACTGGTTGTTAACTATGAGCAAATCACTTAACTTTTCCCTAACTCAGGAAACTCGCTCAGACTATAAATTTCAAAGTAGGGGTCAGTCTGAGTGGGTGAAATAAATTTCCTCACCTGGACTTATTTATATGAATGAAATCATAAGTCTCATATAAACCATACAAATCAAACATCGAGATACATTCCATACTGCTAACAACAAATATAAAAATATACATACAACGAAACAGGCAATTTTGTAAAAGTATATCAAGACAACAGAAAAAGAAAAATCAGGTTTAAAACTTTAAACAAATGACTTCATTTTCAATGCAAGGCTAGAGTTTTACAAATCCATCAACTCTTGGCTCTCAGTGGATACACAAATATGCTCAGCACTCAAACAGCCACACTTTTCCTCTGGTAAATGGCCTTCTGAGTGCATGAGATGGATATGATTTAAATTTTTATGGAGTCCATGGTACCTTTGAATTTACTCTAGGTACAGGTATTAATATTTTATTTTTTCTAAAAAACAAAACTGCCATCCATTTTGAGGTAGGACTTTCTTTTATCTGTTTCCTGCAGTGCACAAGCCTGCCTTGGAAGATTTAATTAATATGTCAGGACAGAACCTTTTTTCCTACCATTTTTTGCCCTTATCTGGAAAAGTGACACTTCCCCTAACCCAACATAGGTTTGCAAAGGACAGATATTTCTTCTTTTGCAAGAGAATTGATAGTGTTTGCTGTATAACCACAGCAATGAGGTATCTGAAGAATTTAGAGAGGCTATTGTAATTGGTGAAAAGGGTTGAAGATGTTAACCCTCCTATTGCAAATGAATGTGCAGTGCAATGGGAAGAACTTTTGCAGTCAGAGGAATGGGAGCCAAATTCTGATGCTTCCAATGGGAATTCTTTTTCCTATCTGTGTGACTTAGGGGAAATTATTTGCATTTTTGGCTCTCAATTCCTGTATCTGCTGAATTCCTCTATCTGTTGAATGGGATAGGCAAGATGAACTCCAAGGGCCTTTCTTTGTCTAAAGCTATGCTTCTATATCTGTATATTTCATTGATGTGTGATCCGAATGCATAATCCCAAAGGAGAAACCAATATTTCTAGATGGTAGTGACAATGATAATTCATGTATTTGCGCAAGTTAGCAGTTTTACTAGTCAGTTCCTTTGCAACAACCCTATGAAGTAGGAATTACACATATCATTATATACATTTTAAAGCTGAAGACAGTATGGATTACTAGAAGTCATCTAGACCAGGAATTCTTAAACTTTTTTCACCTGAGACACCTTTTCATGTTTTAGCAGCATGAATTGGCATTGTATGGCATGAGGGCATGCACATGTAAAGTGTGCATGCTATGTGTTCAGAACCAAGGCTGCAGTGAAGTTGTGCAATGTAGACAGGAAAATGCTGCTAGAAACACCTCAGATTCAATACACATTTGAATTTTATTTAATTTTTGGTCATTGCATGTTCAGAAACCTTTGACTTTTACCAAATTTTTTATGACCCTCCCCATGAAGTCGTGACCTACAGTTTAAGTAACAGTGATTCTATACAAACTCATTCATCTTACAAAAGAGAAAAAGAAAACAAGGCATTTCATAAAAGGATTTTAGATTTAGAAGTGGAAAAGGACATCAGAGGTCATCTGCTACAATTTCTTCAATTCACAGAGGATCAAACTGAGGCCACAGAGGTAAAGTGACTAGACCACAGTTGTAGGAGGCAGAGATAGAATCTTAACCCAAGGTTACTGAATTTAAATTCATCATTCTTCTCACTGCATCATCCTTTAAAGTACTTAATTATTCTTCTTCTTGCTCAGTCACGTCTAACTCTTTGTGACTCTATTTTGGAGTTCTCTGAACAGAGATATTAGATCGGCTGACTATTTCCTTCTCCAGTTCTAGGTGGTGCTGTGGATAGAGAAACAGGAGGACCTGAGTTCAAACCTCACCTCACACACTTGACACTCACCAGCTATGTGACCTTGGACATGTCACTTAACCCCAAGTACCTCATCCTGGGTCATCTCCAGTCATCCTGATGAATACCTGGTCACTGGATTCAGATGGCTCTAGAGGAGAAGTGATGCTGGTGACCTGCACAGCCCTCCCTCACTCAAAACAAAGTCAAGTGCAAGTCACATCATTATTTCTTGGATGGCATGGTCTTCTTTGGCAATGAAGGACGAACACACACAGATGGAGAAACTGAGGCAAATAGTGTTAGGTGATTTGCTCAGGGTCATACAATCAGTATCTGAGGTTGGATTTACACTTAGGTCTTCCTGCCTCCAGGCACTCTATCCACTCTACCTACTTTGCCATCTAGCTGTTCCCCTTAATAGTACACAGCGGAAACAACTCAAATTAGTTTTATAAATGTAAGATCAGTGATGTCATCAATATGCCAAGCTATTTATTCTTGTCTCCCCTTTCTGATCCACTGAACAGAGGATCAGAGATGTAGAAGCTAGAAGTGAATCCAGAAGTCATCCATTCCAGTTCTCTTTTGAAATGTGTCTACAAGTATTTTTATAACCACAAAATGTTTTATCAATATATTACTGTTATTCTGCTAAGTACAATGTTCATGAAAAATACCTTGGATAACATAGTACATTACAAAGAACCCTGATTTGGAGTCAAAAGGTTTGGGTTCAAATCTCTGTCACTTATTATGAATATGATCTTGGAAAAGTCAACTTTTCTGGCCTCTATTTCTTCATTTATAAAATGAGGAAGTCATAGTACAAGATCTCTGGATTCCCATCTACTTCTAAATATATAATCCTATAAACTCCTATTCACAATACTTTGTTTTAATTTTTCTCCCTATTTACCAGTGAAGTTTCATTTTCAATTTTGTTTATACTTGCTGCATTCTGCACATCAAGGTCCCACAACTTTTTGATCCCAGGGTCCTAGGAACCTGGTACAGGTACCTGTGAGAGAACAGTCAAGATCTAAGAATGTTTTTGCTTAAGGACACAGTTTTACCTGGCCTTGTGACATAGCATCGTCATCCTCCAGGTCCTTGGGGTAGGTTGTATCTTATTAACTTCAGCAGACAACCCACAGCCCACTACGGGAGACTTTCCTCAGGGGTTCATACAACACTGGAGAATGTAAATGAGGCCATTCAGAGGAAAGCTTGCCAGGCAACGTCTTCCTTTGCATTTACAACTGTTTTGTTCCATTCTGCCACAACAAGGCATCATCTATCTTTCCTCCCTTCTTGCCTTTCATTCTCATGACTCTGAAGTATGAGGGCCATTTTGGAAACACTGGCCCAGAAGCTTGGGCTAGCTTTGATTTTATAGGCAAGCAATAGGAACCACACAGGGGAATAAGGTCCAGGGCTCTGATTAGGGGGAGTAGGCAGGTGCTGATCTCATTATTCACAGTTCAATAACATTTCATTATGATACTCAGAAGAATAGAAAATAATTCATCAAGGAAATCATTCCCTTAAAATTTGTCTTCAGAGCAAATAAAGGAGTTTCTATGGTTGTTCTACAAACAGAGCTGTCTTTTCTTTTTTCTTATATTTTAATCATCATTAGGAAATGTGTTTAACCAACCAGGGCTTATAACAATATTCATATAGCATTTTAAGCTTTGCCAACTGCTTTTCCAAATATTATCACATGTTATTTGTGCTTGACCTATTAGGGCTAACAACATTCATATAATGTTTTAAGCTTTCCAATATGTTTTTGCAAATATTATCACATTTTATTCTCACAACAACCCTGTGAGCTAGGGGTTATTGTTATCCTAATTTTATAGATGACAAAACCAGAAGTAAAGTAAGATTAAGTAAATGACTTGATTAGGGTCACACACAGCTAGTAAGAATCTGAAGCAGGATAAGAATAAACTCCAGGCCCAGTAGCCTACCTACCGTGCTACCTAGCTGCCAAGAGTCTAGTACAAAATGAGACTGGAAGACAGAGGGAAGTAAGGTTCGTGGGAGATGGACAGAGAGAAGACGCAAACTTTGGAATGGCCCGCCAGAGCCCCAGACATGGAGAAACTGAGCCTCCAACATGGCCCTAGACTCCCAGGCCTGTATATCACTAAGAGCAGACATTTTAGCGAGCTCATTCTCTCTTTCACCAAAATGGGAGTTTATAATAGTCCGTAGTCAAGAACCTAAGGTACTCTCACATATCCTATCATCTACCCTAACTACTCTGATTTTCTCTTTTTTGCTATTTGCTATTTGCTTTGGCAAACATTCTAAACTACTCACACTTGTTCTCTGTATTATTAGCTGTTGGTGTGAGGAATCCAAATTGGAAAATAATAAGCTGCTACTTTCCCCTTAAGAGAGAAAAGTGACTTTTATTCTCAATCCCTAAAAAAAGATAACTATATCCCCTAGAACACAAGTATCTGAAATTTAACAGATATATTTCTAGTCCAATAGTCCTCTTGGATATAGAAGAAAAAATGAGTGAGCATTCAGCTATGACCTCACTTTCCACAAAGATAGAAATCAAAGGCCCTCGGAGACTGTACAGGCCAGGTCATATACTTATTTATATATACTACATTCTATCCAACCAATTTATATATTAGTTGATTTATATTTCTTTATTAAAATGGTATGGTAAGTGCTGTTCCCTGGACAGTTCAATCTGGTATACAATGGTTTCCCATTTCTCCATTACAAGTGCAATTAGTTCATGCATTGGTTTGCCCATGACTACCAAGACCAGCACAATGTCACCTATAAAAAAGACCACCAGGAAGCTGGTGTTAGAGGTTGATCGGCAGAATATTAGAAAGGGAAACCACTTAAAGGATTATTAAATAAGCACAATGTTCCACTAGAAAGTCCTATGAGCCAGGGGCTATCCATACCAATGAACTAGAGATGGTGCAGGGACAAATTACAAGGTTCTGATCTTTTTTTTCCACTAAGCAAGGGTGTTTTTCTATGCTGCTCTTCTGGAAAGAAATACAGTCTAATATGGTGAAAATCTCCCAAGGAAACTAGGGTAGATTGCTAAGGATCTATGAGTTCCACTTCATAGACACTGGAAGTACAGCATACATTAAAAAGAGATGACTAAATTCACTATGACAGGGCTATAATATAGCTGTATCTGTCCTTCAGACAAGTGACCAAGCTTAACTGTTCAGAGGTGGATTTTCAGAAGTGTTTTTGTATATAGTTACTCCTTAAAGAATGTATTTTGTTTTATCACAGATTTAGCTTTGGGATGGAACTCAGAGATCATTTGCCCCCACCCCCAATTTACAAAGAAATAAAGTTCCATAAAATTGAGTGACATACCCAAGATCTCAAAGGTAGTTAGTGGAATAACCTCAGAATCAAAATTCAACATTCTTTCCTTTGCACTATTTTGCTATTTTGTATTGATTGTGGGAAGTAAATTGATCTCTATATTTGAATGTCATCTTAGGTAAGTCTTTAGTGCTGGGGGTTAGTCTGCAGGTGTTTAAGTTTGCATGCATAGATCAGGTACAGTGCTGACCTTGGGGTCAAGAAGGCCACGGCTCAGATCTTATCTCTGATGTTTAATACCTGTGTGATCCCTGGGCAAGTCATTTAACATCTGAGCCTCAGTTTTCTGTTCTGTGAAATGGAGATAATATAAGGAATAATAACTGAATTTGGGTTCAAATGTGACTAATGATAATGATGATGGTAATAATATAACATTGAATAAGAAAGATGAGAATGAGATAACAATAACATATATACATTTAAGGTTTGAAAAACACTTTGGATATATTTGATATAAAGTGTTTTACAACTTCAAAATGCCATGGAAATGCTATTTTAATATCTATATAGCTATGGATTTTGAGGTCAGTGATTCTGTTACTATAAAAAGTTTCAGTGAAGAACTTCTCCATTATCCATGGAAAATATTCCCCAGTTCCACCATGAGACAGTTAGTTGCCCAAGAGTCACTGAGAGGTTAAGTGAGTTGTCCAGTGTCACACAGTCAGCATGTGTAAGAGGTTGTCTTGAACCCAGGTTTTCCTGACTCAGTGGCCAAGTTTCTACCTGCTATGCCATGCATCTTCTCATCTCAATCGCAAACTTTATATTGACTTGAACCTATAAATCAAACAACCTTCCCAGGACATAGATTTGACTAAGAATCTGAAATGCCCATTGACCTTTAACACATATACTGGCTAGCTAGGTCTCCCCATTCTAGACTGATGAGTTAATTTCTTTTCTTTTCTTCTAGTTTATATTGAAAGATTTTCCATTTCTTCTTATTATATTTCCTCTGTTTGATTCCAGACACTGTTCACACCTGTTGAAATTGCTCAGGACAAATGTTCCAGCTTGCTCAAATCTTTTAGGATGCCAATTCTATTATCCAACATGTTAGCTATCTGTCCCAGTTTCATGTCAGCTACACATTTGATAAACTCACCTTGTATGGCTTTATCCAAGTCTCTGATAAGAATGTTGAACAAAACACGTCTAAAGAAAGAATACCTTAGTGGAGCCCTTAGGCTCTCTTGTATTGATTGTGGGAAGTAAATTGATCTCTATATTTGAATGTCATCTTAGGTAAGTCTTTAGTGCTGGGGGTTAGTCTGCAGGTATTTAGGTTTGCGTGCATAGATCAGGTACAGTGCTGAACTTGGGGTCAAGAAGGTCACGGCTCAGATCTTATCTCTGATGAGATAAGATCCCTAAGGGGTGACAACAATCTATGACTCAACACTTTCAATATGATTTTTTAGTCATTTCTGAATCTAACTGCCATATCTTCCTGTCTTGTCAACTAGGGTATCAGGAGAGATTTTGTCCACAGTTTTGTAGCATCTAGATGTACTGTCTACGACATCCTTCTAATCAGACCAGTCTAGCACCTCATCTCCAAAATGAGCAAACAAAAGATAGAATAAATATAAAAGTAAATAAAATACTGTTTGTCTAATGTGTCTTGTTCATAACAAAGCTTCGTTGGCTCACAGTGATTCAGCTAGCTAGCATTCTTACAACACTCTTAGGGTTGCTTGGATACTTAGAACAACCAGATGAAGTACATTCGATTATTAGTCCCTTTCTATAGATGAAGAAATTCAGGATAAGAGAGGGTGATTAACTCAGGGTCACACAGTTAGCAAGTGTTTGAAGTAAGATTTGAATTCGGGTCTTCCTGAATCCACCACTTTTACCCACTCTATTACCAAGATCCCTTTCTGGGTTCAGAAGTCTCCTTTTCTTTAAACATTTAAAATTTTTGTCATGTATTGAAACAGAACATATGAACATATAAAATGAAGACTCAACACATCAATAAGTGTCTTTCAAAGCAAATACTATGTGCCAGGCACTATACTAGGTGTTAGGCGTACAAAGATAATGAAATACTCATTTGCGCAGTGAATAACATTCTACAGGGAGATGGGGGAGGTGAGACAACATAAAGGAACCCGCTGTCTCCCAACTTTTGAAATTCTAAGCATTATCTGATCCTCTGATTTTTTTTCAGTCAACAGTGGCTCCATCATCACAACTGCAAGCCATTTCAGAAACCTAGGATGGAGGTTAGCAGCACATGACAACTTGACCTTGATCAACATGGTGGGTGCTCTTCGGAAGAGATCACCTCATTTATCATTGGCTCTAAATACCTCTTGACTGCTTTTGTTCTATAATTTCCAGTCTGAAGACTATTCTTTTTTTGTAGAGAAATAAAAAAATAGAATTAGAGTTAAGCAAGTGGAAAAGAAATGCACATAATCAGTGTAAGCAACTTTTTCTAGTAGTTTGTTGGTAAAGTATGGCAATGGAAAGTTTTCTTGAGGAGATGACTGATTGGTTGGTTGGTTTCTAAAGGGCAGGAGAGAGTCCAGCATATTAGTTAGCAGCAGGAAAGCTTCCATTTGAGAGAGGCTGTATATGAATGCTTCATGTGATGAGTTCCTCGAAGAAAAAGAAGATAGAATCCAAAGTACAAGATGAGGGTGGTTCATCTTACAAAGAAGGGCCACTCCATCGTCTGAGACAGCAGCATAAGAAGAGAGGACAGATGGGGGAGAGAGATTTCAAGGGGTGGCAAGAGAATAGAAGGGAGCTCTAGATGGATGGCTTCAATCTTTTGGATAAATTTATTGGCAACGTCATTTATCAAGTGGGACATGGGCAGTGGAGTTCTTGGGAGCAGAGATTATAAAAAGCCAGTGTGAAGAATGTCGCAAGGAGGCAATATGAGATGAGTAAAAATATGTGTGTATGTGTATGCATGTGTGTGTGTGTTGTGTGTGTATGTGTCTGTAATAGTGCTAAGATCTCATTTCAGGATGAATATTCTAAATTCAGAGTGGATTCAGTCATCATGATTGCATGATTTTTTTCAAGAAGTTTATGAGTATGAACCTAGAAAGGTAAGGATTAAAGAGATCAGAAGGTGGAGGACAATGCCTGGAAATGTTTGCTAAGTAAAGATTCAAAACAATGGAGAGAAGAAAAGCTAGAATAATGATGACTCTATGCAGCTCTACATTTTGAGGGCTCCCAGAACTTTGATTCCTTTGGGATGAGGGGATTGAAATTTCATCAGCTGTTTTTTTTTTTTTTTTTTTTTTTTGCCTGAAACAAAACTGAAACAGATGCCTGGATAGTTGAAAGTCCCCACTGCTACTATAGCATACTAACATGTTAGCTTGTCATTCGCACTGAGTTCATTATGCAACTGCTAAATATTCCCATATCAGAGATATTGTAGCCAATAGTCCTGCCTTTGGTAAGAGTTAGACTAGATGGCCTCCAAATTATCTTCCAAGTCTGTGATTCTGTAATTTCAACTGTGTGCCAAACTCCCAGGCTGTAAACTCAACTCTCTTGGTGAAAATTGTCAATTCATCTGTAATTTATAGTCTTTGGAGAGCAATGTGAGGGAACTGATAGATGAAGTGACTTGCCCAGGGTAATTGCTAATATTTGTCAGAAGCACGAATAGAATTCCTTCTATACTGACTGCAAAGTACTGACTCTGTACCCTCTATGGAATCCAGACCTTTCCTTTTCATTGCTCTACACACACACACACACACACACACACACGCACGCACGCACACACGCACACATGCACGTACACATACTGCCAAGAAAGATTGTTTTATTAAAACCAAACAGTCCTCTTATATACTGATGT
The DNA here is from genome assembly GCA_023548195.1 of Bettongia penicillata ogilbyi. Taxonomy (NCBI): domain Eukaryota; kingdom Metazoa; phylum Chordata; class Mammalia; order Diprotodontia; family Potoroidae; genus Bettongia; species Bettongia penicillata. Next base: position 4,264,573 of record JAJHZJ010000432.1, on the reverse strand, counting down.
ATGCACAAGCCAGTGCTAAGACAGTACTTAGGTTTTAGTCTACACCACTGTATAAAAGATTAGATTGGTTTTATGGAAATTCCAAGTCTTGTTTCACAGTGGCTGAGTATGAGTTAACTTACAGTTAGAAATCATTTCAGGCTTGGGATTCTTTAGTAAGAAAGAATGAATGCTGCTGGCACATTCAGCGAGCAGGACACAAATGGGGCTGAGAATCTCACCCAATTTGCCATTTGCATTACATGACTTCTAAAAATAATTTCAGCTTAACTTCTTTTATTCTAGTGTTAGGCAAAATGGTTAGAGAGAGCCTTGAATACTCCTGCCATATGTTAATCACCTTCTTGTAATTCAAGGGATAGATCTTGACCTGAATTGTGGGGAGATTCCTAAGAAAATGCCAGACCTTCAGTCAGGACTACTGATGAATCTCCTACCAGGTATGGAGTGGTGAAGTATATATTAAATGTGGAACTATCACACTGAAGGCTGGAGGCAGGCATTATTTGCCACTTGCTGTGAAGTCCTGACCAATGGTGGGACACCTTCAAAATGATAATTCTTTGTCAGATGTTTAAAGTAAATCATACTTGGCATTCTCTCTGATAGAATACAAGTCAAAATTAGATTAAAATAATGTCTTAATCATGGGATTTCTGGAATTCCGCCTCCATCCAAATGAAGATACTTAAATTTTTTCTGACTCTTTTCCTTTAATGCACAGATAGAGAGTTACCTACTTGGCTGCTTCAAAACCCAGTGTGATAGTGGAGTGTTAAGAAATAGGGACATATACAAAACATGGTTAATTAACTTAATTCAGAGGAGTTTCACATACAAAAAGGCAGGACAAAAGTAAAGCATTCTACTTAGTAAATCATCTCATATTTACATACCATAGTGAGGAAGGAATAGAGGTCCTGACTTAAGAGAATAGCTATTCTTATGGGAAAAGCACCAAGGAGTAGACTATGCCCTCCTCAGAAAAGGAAAGGTGAAAATCAGAGTATCAGGGTGGCTTGATCTTCCATATGCCCAGAGGATGTGAGGAAACAGATGTGTATTAACTTGGCCAATAGCTCACTGTATGAATTTAGGAGGCAAGTCACTCCTTCTTTCTATCTATAATTATAATGAATCTAGGACTCCCCTCTTCATCTACAAAATGACAGAGCTGGATTAGATGACATCTAAGATCTAGCTCTGAATTTCTATGTTCTAAAGTCCTTCCCACTTCTAGGTTCTTGGGTCCTTCCCAGCTCTAGCATTCTATATTCTAAGGTCTCACCTAGCTCAAAATTTCTTCTAGCTCAAATATTCTATGTTCTAAAAATCCCTCTAAGTTCTAACATTTGTTTTCTAAGGATCCTCCCCCTTCTAACAAGCTAGCTTTAGGATTCTAGGTTTCTTGTAGTGCAAATAGTCTCTGTGTTTTAAAAAGACCTAAGTTCTAATATTCTGTGTTCTAAGATCCTTTCCAGTTGTGACATTCTATGTCCTATGATTCTAAAAAATAATTTGCCCTTCGATGGAAATGGTGTTATTAGTAGTTGTCATGGTACCATCATCGATGTTCTAGTAGAAGTCATGGTAACTGACACACAACATATGAAAATTAGAAACAAGTTTTATATCTATTATCTAATATTATCCAAACAAAACAAAGCAACCGAAGCTATTACCATTCCCATTCAACAGATGAGGTGACTGAGTCCAGGAAAGATTAAACAATTTTCTCAGGATCACATGACTAGGAAGGTTTCAATGTCAAGGACTTTCTGTCTCTCGGTCCATCATGATATCCACCATACAAGGCAGTGTATCACTGTGATTTTGCTGACTCTCTGTTATGGAGATGTATTTCTGTTTTCCAGTGTGTGTGTGTGTGTGTGTGTGTGTGTGTGTGTGTGTGTGTGTGTGTGTGTAAAACAGATGGGGGGAGGTTTCAATACCACTTCTTCTGTGCTCTCTTATCTCATCTCCCTTTGCAATGATCTTGAATATATAAAAGATACATTTATTAGGTTCTTACTACGTTCAAAATCCTAGAGAAATAGTTCTCTATCATAAGGGGTATAGATTGTCAATCTTGGGACTGAGGCAAAACTAATACACATTTAGAACTCAAGATCTTGGCTCATTCATACCATGTTCGAGCTAACCCATAATACACAAAGGCAGAACTAAACATGGACTGATGGAATCAAGGATTCATCACTGATAGTGTCAATTTTTGGAGCAATTCAATTACATCTACCGGTTTCATTACGTGGAAAAGGGCATGTCCCCTAGTATACTAATAAACTGAGACATTCAGAAGAACATAGATTTAGGGTTGAAAGAGGTCTTGTAAAATGAATTTATTTGAATAGTAAAGGTATGATTATTTCCTTTCATTCCTTTGCTTCCTCCCCATTTTAAAGGATAATAAAAAAGATAATAAATCATTATTTGCATTTTTATGCTTTTAAAATGTTCCCATTCTTCTAAACTTCTTATCCAAGGGATCACTGGGCAGTGTCTCTCTCCCAAAGACAAAGATTGTTGTAGGATTGAGATATATAAGTAGGCAAAAGTCTCCTACTTTTCACCCCCTGTGAAATTTGAGACAACTGGTTGAACCAGATAGCAGAGGGGTAACTATTAATTCTGGCACCTATCTTCTATCTATTTTATATGAATCTTCTGTGTCCCTAGTTCTTTACCCCAGCAGAATATACTCTTGTTAAAGGTACTCATCATTGTATCAAATACGCAATATTAGCTTAACAAATGCTTGTTGACGGACTAATTTGATTTGGGAATGCAGGGATTATTAGTGCCTTCTGAAGCCCTGGAATGATGGAAATCAAAGACACTATTCCTTCATTCAAAATATAGTTTAACTAGAATTGTTCTAATTAGCCAATCAGTTAAAAGGCAGCTATTAACCTAATGCATGGACCCTTTCAACCTAAAATTTGGAGATTTTGTGTCACTTGTACAGCTACTAATGCAGATGAGCACACAAATCTAATTGTTCTATTTTACCTGACCACAGCTGAGCTTGATTCATATAAAAAGTAGATGAAAAAGCAGAACACAGAATCTTAAATTAGCAAATGTTTTTGTTCTAAAGTTCTTTTAGATTCATTGCAATAGGTTACCCGACATTCTGGATTTCCCCAGCCCCTTTCTGTCTTTCTGATTTGTTGAAATGTGTGGCCATGCCGATGGTGACTCGCTTGAATTATTTCACCATGAAACCAAATTCTCAGGCAAGGCTTTCAGGCAGAGGGATCAAAGTGATGAAATACTTTTATCTGTAGCATTTTCTACCACAGAGACACTTTTTACTCTCATATGTGCTGAAGAGTTCTCAGACGGGCTCTGTAGAGTGTGTCTGAGGCAATATTGATACCAAAAGTCAACACTGATTCAACAGTATTTGGTAGGAGGCACTGAGGTAGGCACAAATACCATGGACATACTCTGTCCTTGAAGGGCTTTCATTCTGACATAGATCACTGATGGCACTGGCCAACAAAGTTAAAGAAGTACGTGAAGAAATGAAGAAATGTATATTTTCAATTCATGAAACATTCATGAGGTATCTGTTCTGTGCAAGGCATTCTGTTCAATGATAGGGAGACAACAAGAACATTGATTTTTTTTTTTCCCCTAAGGACATTCAAAGGGGAATTATTGTGAGAAACAGACATTATAAGACTGGGGATTCCCTCCAATTTAGAGTCTCTTCAGGTCTATTATATCTTGAATTTGATCCCTACGTAGGAAGAGAGGGAAATGGGAGAAGGCATATTCTTTTTTGCCCTATCCTCTGGAATCTGTAGAATTTTATATCATGGAGGTAATGTTAAGAAAGGAGAAGAAATTCATATGATAAAATTAAAGGTCAGAAAACATGGTCTTGGCTTCCTCTCAGGGAAGGTGTCTGGTGATTTCTAAATATGATATTATATTCAGTCAAGCTCAATAACTCTTCAGTGGAAGACTTTGACTGCCCAATTCTTTCTCCTCAGAATCTGGGCCAATGTTACCAACAGCACTGGTTGCTGGACTGGAGTGGAATGTGATTTGTGGTCAAAGTACTTTGTCCCACTCACAGATTCTCATTCCTGATGTCCCACACCCCTTTCCAAATACCAGAGGGTGAGTACTCTTGCTGCCACTTGACTCTGGATCTTTATGGTGATCCCTTTTTCCTCATCCTCCAAGACCTTCATAGTAGAGTCCTTAAAAAGTGAAGCTGAAATAACAAATGTAAATAAGGGGTAGGCATATTCCATAAGCTCCTTGTATATTAAAATATCAGTGATCATCTAGTTGTTGTCGGACTTTTAGAAATCATTGAGAATTAATGATCTGAAATGTCCAATCAAGCCTGAGAAGACCTAGAAATTTAATTCAGTTTTGAAATTCCATCATTTAATGGTTCATCCTATAGGTGACATTTTCCAGATGTAAATTGACACCAAGTAGTGAATTTCTTCACTGGATTCCCAACCAAAGAGCAGAGATATATCTCTACAGTAAAGTCTCCTCAAACAAGGGTAAACAAACAAAATAATCAGCAAGGAGAGGTCATTTGTTGGTCCTGTCATGTGACAATGATTGCCATCAGCAACCATGAATAGTATTTTGTTGCATATTATTCCCAATTCTAGAAACTTGCCTATCCCCCACTCATCAGTCTGTGGAAGACACTACTACAATGTTTTCTTTTGGTATGTAGAGAGGGTACTGAAGACTACCTGACTGTGCCCAAAACTTCCTAATCTTTGACCCTCTTTTTTGTTCTGAGAATTTGAAATCTAGAGTCTAGAGAAACCTGGCGCAAATGATGACAAGCAAGCACAAAGAGAAAAATGACAAATGAGCACATATATTTAAATTTTAAGAACAATAGCATAAAGCCAGGTTCATCACAACTGGAATTAATAATCATGATCCTGGGGGACAGATAAGGAAACATACTTCCTTCCACTTTGGAGATAGGCTGAGGTCTCTACAGACATATGTTGCATAGAAATTGGTTCCAAAAAATTACTTTCCTCAATGAATTTTCATCGTCACAAGGGAGGACTGAATGTGCATAAGGGAGCCTGAAAAAGGAAATCACTATGATACAAAAATAAATAACATAAAAAAATTAAGTTTTTTTTTTTGTTGTGGTTTTTATTGTTAACAATGGGAATATAGAGATGAGAAAGAAAAGCCAGATGGGCATCTTGATATGAGTGTGAATCTAGGGGTATTTTAACAGAATTAGAATTGTAGAAGCCTCTGTCTAGAGATGGAAGGGACCACAATGACCACCTATTCCAACCTTCATATTTTATAGATGAACAGGGAAATGAAGTGACTTGCCAAAAGTAGCACTCCCAGGAAATCCAAGTCAGCACTGGACTCAGCTCCTTTAACTCCAGAGAGGGCACTTCTCACTCCTCTGTGCCAAAAGTGCCTACTTTGGCAACCTGGAGTCCGTCAGCTAAACTACACGTTTGTTTGTTTTCCTATTAGCAGCCCTCCGTAAGGATAGATGCTTTCAAAACTGATCACCTTCTTTAGCAATCTTATGGCAGTCTAAAATGGCCACAGCTGGCTTGTACAACACACATGAAAACAAGAAAAAAAGTGAAAACTACTGCTCTGTGCAAGAACAATGACATTCATTCCCTTAAATTAAATATGTCGAGGAACATTTTGAGATACAGAATGGAAAAAGGAAAAGGGAGATGATCAGAGACAATTGCACAATATGAGTTTCATCACACTAAATTAGATTATAAACCAAACCTATCATCTTTAAAACTAAAGTAGCTCTAATTGGGAATTCAAGAGTCCTGAATTTAAACCCTGGATTTGACATTAGTAGATTTGTGACCTTGGGCAGGTCACTTAATTTCTCTACACCTCTAGTAACTCTTCTGCAAAACGATGGGGTGGTACTAGGTACTCCTCCTCTCCTTCCTGTTCCCAATTCCTTTAAGGTAATGGATAGCACTTCTCTTCCCTTCTCCCTTCCTCTCATCTCCTCTCCTCTCTTCTCTTCCTTCTGTGTGTCTGTCTGTCTATCTATCTGTCTATCTATCATCTATCTGTCTCTCTGTTTATTAGTCTGTCTGTCTCTCTGTCTTTCTATCTATTTACATCACTAATAGCCTCTGAAGTCCTTTCTAGCTCCATGATTCTGTACATGAGCACAAGTTCTTCTACCCCCTTCATTTTCCTGCATAGGGAACAGAAGAGTGTTAAACTATACATTCCTTTGTACATAATTTTTGAGTAATCCAATGTTAATCATTTCCCATCCCCGAAACAGGATGGAGAAGTAGAGGGTGGAAAAGATTCAAGCTTGACATTTCAGAACCCTGGCCCATTGTATTTCTACTTACTATTCTGTTTTTAATTGCCCACAATAAGGTTCATTAATCACAATGCGTTGCAATTCCTCCTTTATACTGAGTCTATTAATGGGTCTATTTAATGCCATTAGAAGATGCAGCAACAAGAGTGTTTCAGAAGAGCCGTTATGGAATGTGGAACTTTGGCTGAACCTTTCCTAGACTAGGTGGATTAAAAAAAACAACTACAGAAGCAGCAAAAAAAAAAAAAAATTGCAAGCATTAGATGATTTCTTAGGAAAGTTCCGAGAGGCGAGCAGGCTCAGTTCAGCTCAAGGTTTTTGATTTAGGTCCATGGTGCTAGAATGGCCCCGAAGAACAAGGAAGAGATCTACCGCTGAAGGAGTTGGGGGCAGGAAGGAGGAGACATGGACTGGGGCTTAAGAATGGAAAAAATGAAGAAAAAGAACACCATCTTCCCATAATATCATCCACACATATGTATGTGTTTCTATGTATGTATACACATAACCTTATGTTAGCATAAGATTTCTAGATCTAGAATTAGAGGGCATGGCTTTGAATCCCAGTCACTTACTATCTCTTACATGAAGTAAATCTTTTCATTTTCTGGGTGTATGTTTCTTCCAAGAGGATTTCTTAGTGGAGAGGGCATTAGACTTGTACTTAGGAAGATGTGGGTTCAGATCTCACCATAGACACTTATCATGTAACCCTGGACAAATCATGTAAACTCGGTGTCCCACATATCTATCCATACAAAAACAGGATTGGATTCTAACATCTTTCCTATCTCAAAACATGTGAATTCATCACTGAAACCCCAAAGGTAGCATTTATAAATTCCCTTCCTCATTTTATGGAAAAGAAAACTGAGATCTTACGTTAAATAACTTAACCAGGGTCTCAGATTCAAACTCATGTCTGATGATTCATGGCACAATCTTTTCTCTGGAGATATCACAGCAAGTAGAGCTTCTGGCCTAAAGTTAGGAAGATCTGAGTTCACACTCAGCTCAGACACTAGCGGTATGATGCCGGACAAGTCATATAATTTCTTTCTAACTCAGTTTCCTCAATTGTAAAATAGAGATTATAATAGGACCTACACATCACAAGCTTATTGAGAGGTTCAAATGAGATAATATTTATGAAAGGCACAATACCCAGCAGACACACATGTGTGTATATATATATATATATATATATATATATATATATATATATATATGTATGTATGTATGTATATGTATATATATGCTTATTCTATTTCCCTCTTTACCCTTTCTACTATAAAAACAACAATAATGGAAATTATATATCACTCAAGATTTACAAAGCACTTTTTAAATGCATTATTTAATTCTCCCAACAATCCTAGGAAGTAGGTGCTAACATTGTCAATTGAAGAAACTGAGGCAGACAGAGGTTAAGAGGCCTGATGTATCACAAAGATGGTATCTGAGTTTAGATTGGAACTCAGATTGTCCTGACTCCAGGCTTGGCACTCCATCCATTACACCATCTAGCTATTGCAGGTCTCAGACACTTACTAATTGTATGACCCTGGGCAAGTCACTTTACCTTGTTTGCCCTGGTTTCTTTATCTGCAAAATGAACTGCAGAAGGAAATGGCAAAACACTCCAGTATCTTTGCATTAAGAACCCCAGATGGGGTCATGAAGAGTTGTACACCACTGAAATGACTAAGCAGCAAAAAATGGGCAGTGTACAGTGCTAGGCATTAAGGACAGAAAGAGAAAAATCCAATTGTACCTGATCTGAAGGAGCTCACCTTTTCTTGGGGTGATACAGCTTACAGGGATATAGACGTGTAAAGTAAATAAAAAGGATTTTGGTTGGTGACAGCTCTAAATGTGCAAAAGAAGGAGATTAAGAAAAGTCTTCTTCTAGAAGGTGGCACCTGAGCAGAGTTAGGGATTACAAGAGGTTGGAATGAAGAGGGAGAACATTCCAGCCACAGCCAATTGGCATAGGAGCAGATAGAAGGCTTTGTGCAGGTTAGTTTGGCAGGAATGGAAGCTACATGAGGGGAACAAGGTGATATCTACTCAATCTATAAGCTGGAGCCACCTTGTACAGATCTTTGAAGATCCAGGGGAGTCCTTTATCTTTTATCCTTTAGTCAAAAGGGACCCATTAGAGTAGAAAACTGAAAAGGATATAGGCTCTGAAATCAGAAGACGGTTCAATTTCTTCTTCTCACGCTTACCACCTTTGTGACATGGGACATGTCACTCAAATCCCCTGATCCTCAGTTTCCTCTTCTGTAAAATGAGGGAGTTGTGAGGTCCCTTTTTACTCCAAATCTATGATACCATTTTTTAGAAGGCATGGTACTTTAGGGTTATCGATGTAGAAACTTATGTGGAAGATTCAGTGTAGAGAAGGGAAAATTTGACCCACATCCACAATAAGCATTTGTTTCTTTCCTATTCTTTAAAAAATATCTAGTGCATATTTTATGGAGGGTGGGTGGGAAAAGATTACACTTAGATGAAGCAGCAACACTGTAGAGTATAAGAGAAAGATAGCTGGGGGAACCAAAAAAAAATACTATAGCTTCTTTTTTGGAAGAGAGCAGAAGAGCAAGAAACTGAAATTTCTCAGGTTTGTTATTTCTGAAGGTTATACTTACATCTATCCACTTCGGGAATTGGTTTCCCTGATTTTTTTAATGTATTATATTCTATTTTATTTTTTATTCAGCAAGAAAGACAGACTACAGAAAGAATTTCTGCTCAGCCTGGGAATGCTGAGTGAAACTCTCTGGTTAATGAATGCCACACTAAATCTGGTGACTTCACTTCAGTGGATATTAATGTGAAAACTAATAGCTAGAGCCGGAACTCACTGTACCAGAGAGGGATACCATTCAGCGTGGTGTTCCCCTGTTTGGGTAATGGCAAGGGCATAAGTGTATTACTCAGAAAAGATGGGCTCCGTCCCAGCAGATGCAACAAAGTTTGCCTTGAAAGAGGCAATCAGAAAATAAAAACTCACAGGATATCTATCAAGAATCCTCAATACTTTCATTTCAGAACCTTCAGGGCTCTAGACCAGAGAAGCTTTTTCTTCAAATTTGGGTTATTTCCCAACTCTCCACGCTCCCAGTCCTAGGAAGGGTTACTGCTCAGTCTCTTGCTAGACAGATCATTCTAGAAAGCTTTTTTTCTTATCCTGAGCATGAAATCTGCTTTCTCTTGACAGACTCATGAGATCATGGGATGTTAGAGTTAAAAGTATCATGGAAGTACTCTCCAGGCCTCAATTACCTTATCTGTAAAATGAGGGCTGGGGGGGGAGGAGCCAAGATGGCAGAGTAGAAAGATTCACTGTATGCTAGCTCCCAACGCACAGCCCATAAATTTCCTGTAAAAAGAACTCCCCACAAATTCTGGATCAGTGCAAGCTGCACAGGAACACAGTGGAGGAGATTTCCGTTCCAGAGAGCCTGGAAAAACCAACCCCAAAGGTGCGTCATGCTCCGGATAGAGGAGCCCACCCCTGCGCTGCCCTGGCCCTGTGGCCCAAGAGGAGCGGATCGGAGCAGGCTTCAGGGACAGAATCTTCAGCTGCCATGAAGGTCCCTCCACCCACAGGTGCTACAGGTCAGTGAGAGAGACTTCTGGGCTGGCCGAGAGGGGAGCGGGGTGTCTCCGTGACTCAGGCCTCCTCAGGAGGCAGTGGCAGAGGCAGCAGCCCGGAACTTCTGGAGCAGACAGGATCTCAGGGCCATTACTGAAGGTCTCTGCATAAACCCTCTGAGGGAACTGAGCCTGGGAGGCGGCCCTGCCCCCACCTGAGCACCAGAACTTAAGCTCACATTGAATAGCAGCCACGCCTGCCGTGGAAATCCCATTGGAATCTCAGACCCCAAGCACTAGCTGGGCAGATCTGGGCAGGGGTGGAGAGGAATCTCAGAAGTCAAGTAACTGGCTGGGAAAATGCCCAGAAAAGGGAAGAAAAATAAGACCATAGAGAGCTATTTTGAGGGGGTACAGATGTTCCCGCCTTTCAATTCTGATGACGAGGAACTATTCTTATCATCAGGGAAAAACATGGAGGTCAGGGCCTCTGTATCCCAGACATCCCAGGTGGATATCAGGTGGGCTCAGGCCATGGAAGAGCTCAAAAAGGATTTTGAAAATCAAGTTAGACAGATGGAGGAAAAACTGGTAAGAGAAATGAGAGAGATGCAAGAAAAGCATGAAAAACAGGTCAATACCTTGCTAAAGGAGACCCAAAAAAAATGCTGAAGAAAATAACACCTTGAAAAATAGTCTAACTCAATTGGCAAAAGAGGTTCAAAAAGCCAATAAGGAAAAGTATACTTTCAAAAGCAGAATTAACCAAATGGAAAAAGAGGTTCAAAAGCTCACTGAGGTAAATAGTTCTCTCAAAATTAGAATGGAACAGATGGAGGCTAATGACTTTCTGAGAAACCAAGAAATCACAAAACAAAACCAAAAGAATGAAAAAATGGAAGAGAATGTGAAATATCTCATTGAAAAAACAACTGACCTGGAAAATAGATCCAGGAGAGACAATTTAAAAATTATGGGACTACCTCAAAGCCATGATCAAAAAAAGAGCCTAGATATCATCTTTCATGAAATGATCAAGGAAAACTGCTCTGATATTCTAGAACCAGAGGGTACAATAAATATTGAAGGAATCCATCAATCACCACCTGAAAGAGATCCAAAAAGAGAAACTCCTAGCAACGTTGTGGCCAAATTCCAGAATTCCCAGGTCAAGGAGAAAATCTTGCAAGCAGCTAGAAAGAAAAAATTCCAGTATTGTGGAAATACAATCAGGATAACACAAGGTCTACCAGCTTCTACATTAAGGGATCGAAGGGCATGGAATAGGATATTCCAGAAGTCAAAGGAACTAGGACTAAAACCAAGAATCACCTACCCAGCAAAAGTGAGTATAATACTTCAGGGGAAAATATGGTCTTTCAATGAAACAGAGGACTTTCAAGCATTCTTGATGAAAAAACCAGAGCTGAAAAGAAAATTTGACTTTCAAACACAAGAATGAGAAGAAGCATGAAAAAGTAAACAGCAAAGAGAAGTCATAAGGGGACTTACCAAAAGTGAACTGTTTACATTCCTACATGGAAAGCCAATATTTGTAACTCTTAAAACTTTTCAGTATCTGGGTAGCTGGTGGGACCACACACGCACACACGCACACACACACATGTACACGCGTGCATGCACACACAAATAGAGAAAGAGAGCACAGAGTGAATTGAATAGGATGGGACCATATCTTAAAAGAAATTAAGGTAAACGGTGAGAGAGAAATGTAGTGGGAGGAGAGAGGGTGAAATGGAATGGGGTAAATTATCTCTCATTCAAGAGGCAAGCAGGAGACTCTAGCAGAGGGAAAAAGAGGAGAGGTGAGAAAAAAACATGAAGTTTACCCTCACCACATTTGACGAAAGGAAGGAATAAAATGCACACTCATTTTGGTATGAAAACCTATCTTACAATACAGGAAAGTGGGGGAGAGAAGGAGATAAACAGGGTGGGGGGGATGATGGAAGGGAGGGCAATGGGAGGAGGGAGCAATTTGAAGTCAACACTCTTGGAGAAGGTCAGGATCAAAAGACAGAATAGAAACAATGGGGGGCAGGATAGGATGGACGGAAATACAGTTAGTCCTATACAACACAACTGTTATTGAAGTCATTTGCAAAACTACACAGATATGGCCTATATTGAATTGCCTGCCTTCCCAAAGGGAATGGGTGGGGAGGGAGGGATGGGGAGAATTTGGAACTCAAAGTTTTAGGAACAACTATTTAGTATTGTTCTTGCTACTAGGAAGTAAGAAATACAGTTAATGGTGGAATAGAAAGTCATCTGGCCCTACAGGACAAAAGAGAAGATGGGGACAAGAGAAGAGAGGGATGATAGAAGAGAGGGCAGATTGGTGATAGGGAAAATTAGAATGCCCGGTGTATTGGAGTGGGGGGAAGGGAAATGGGGAGAAAATTTGGAACCTAAAATTCTGTGAAAATGAATGTAAAAAGTCAAATAAATGAAAAATAAATAAATAATTAAAATAAAATAAAATAAAATGTGGGCTGGGAGGGGCGGCCTAGATAGTTTTCTCCCAGATCTAAATAAGATGCTATGATCCCTTATTTTAAAACCTTTGTTTTACAAATAAAGAAACCTACCCCAGAGAAGCATCATAAGATCACAGATTGAAAGCTCAAAGGGACCCTAGAGGACGTTTGGTGAATCTTACTCATTTAACCCACCTTTCTTCCAAACTTCCTTATTTATGTTGAGAGCTCTGCCATCCATCCAAGCACAGAGTTCTCCAGCCTTGTTTTTCTCCACATTTCCATTTAGTTGCCCAGACTTGTGGATATTTCCTTCACAATATCTCCAGCATTTGTCCTTTTCCCTATATTTAAAAGGATGCCCCTCAAGCTCAGGCATTTGTAATTTATTGTCCAGTCTATCACAGTAGCTTCCTAATAGGACTCCCTGTTGAAATTCTCTTTTCTCCCCAATCCGAACTGTGCACAGTTGGTAAAATAATTTTTCCAAAGCTCAGATCTGACCACATCGCTCCCCTGAGCAATAAACTCCAATGACCCCTTATTACTTCTAGGATAAAATACAAACTCTGCCATGTAGCAGTAAAAAGGTCTTCACAGCCTGTCTGCAGCCTGTCTTTTCATCTTATTATATATTACTAATCTTTATCAATTCTGTAATCCAGGCAAACTGGCATTCTCACTGCTTCTCACATAATGGTGCAACTCTTGTTTCTGTGCCTATGCACTGTCTGGGTCCCATTCCTGGAACACAGACCTTTACTTCTTTAAATCTCTAATGTCCTTCAAGATCAGCTCAAGTAACATTAACATGACACCTTTCTTTATCTACTAGCTGCTACCCCATTTGGGTTAAATTAACCTTGCATGAATTTCATATATACTTTGTGTGTAACATACAAGGTCCTTATGGGGAAGAACAGATCCACATGTTTCTTAGTATTCCCAACAATTTGTACAGTTTCTGGTATGTAGCAAGTGCTTAATAAATAAATTAAGTGCTTAATAAATGAATTTCAATGCAACAAAGATACTCGCTCAAGGTCACACATTTCCAAATTTTAGAAATGCAATGAATTACTCTGGTTGTCTAATCCAACCTGCACACATTAAAAGGAATAGCCACTGACGCATATACAGTAAGTGGCCATCCAGCCTTTCCAATAATGGTGTCACATGAGTAGCATGTAGGAGAGATGGAATTTGAACCAAGTAGTCTAAGGTCAAATCTAGTCATCTTTATACTATATCGTGCGTGATACACTCAAGGATGCAGATCTAGTTCGATTTAGAATTAGGATCAGAAATTAAGTCTCCTGAAAGCATTTTTCTCTAGAAAAAATTCAAACCAATAAAAATTTGCAATTGTCAATATATAGAAGGTACCATACTAATCCTTAGAAATGTGGAGACCTTAAAACGAAACCAAAAACAAAGCAAAAAAATCAAAGTAACAGCACGCAAGGAGCTTAGATTCTAAAAAGGGGATACAACCAAGGGTAGGTTGGAGCTAGTTCTAACTTGGCTTTTGAGAATTGATTGTTAAAATTTCAGGGTGAGCATCTATAGCTCAAAAATCAGCACTCACTACAATCAGGGATTGATTTATTATTTTGTTGATTTTTAGACTTAAGAAACTATTAATAATACAGATTATACAGAAAAGTGTGGGTATGTGTATGTGCATACATCCCAGCCTCTTCACCTTCCAGCCTGGAGAAGCCTGGTTGTTAAACATTTACTAGCACATCTCTCTATTGCTCTATAAATATCAATTGAACTCAACAGGAGTGCACTGAAAAGCTTAGAACATGGTCTTCATAAGACTGGAGGCCTGGAGACTTTAGGCCGCTAACCATAATGATAGCTAGAATTTATACAGAGCTTTAAGGTTTACAAAAAGCTTTTCTTTCATCATCTCATTGGAGCCTCACAACACCTCTGGATACAACATATAAAAAGGTTCTTACATGCATGACAATTTTAGGTGCCAGGAAGTAATGGTAAGCAAGAGGGCTGAGGAAGAGTTTTTGCCAGGGTGGCATAGAAACAGGGCCTGGAATAAAGCTAGACATCTTGAAGAGTGAAGGGGAGGGGTTGATTTCCAGATATAAGGGAGAGCCCTTGCAAAGACAAGACAGTAGTAGACAGTGTATCAAATTGAGGGGAATATCAAACACACCCCTTTGGATGGAATATAAAGTGCACAGAAAGGGAATACTATAAAATAAGCCTGGAAAGGGGGAGGCAGGAGCCATGCTGTGAAGGGCTTTAGATGACAAACTGCAAAGTTCTCCTGTTGGTCATAGTTCTCTGCTTCAAAACAACACACAGGAAAAGTCCCTCTTTCCCATGATTTAAACATATAGAAGCATCAGACTAAACATGAACTCCATCTGAAGGTTTTACACAGTAATGGTAGATGACAATGTCAGTTCTCTCACAGAAATCATAAGATCACAAGCTCCCTATTGTTATCAATCTGCCCTGTGAGACATATTCAACTGCAAACAGTGAGACAGCAGTGAATGGGTGTTGTCACTGGTACTTTAGTGTTGTCTATAGGGTGCCAACTGTACTCATTCATAAGTGAAAAAGTCAGAATCTTTGTTGCCTCCCAGAAGTCAAATCATCAGAGGGTTTCCTTCTGGGGACCTGGCCCTCCCATAGGAGTGCTGTGTGGATGAGAAAAGGAAACTAAGGAAATGCCACCTATTTATGCTGAAGGGACATTGGTTATATTGACCTAATTTAGGGATTAATTTGATTCCATTTACCTAAAGCATTGGTTTGTTTGCTGAACTGAAGACCACTCAATACCGGTACATAATAAGCCAATTCAGGGCAGAATGATAAACTGAAATGTTAGTGGTGGTGGAGGGAAACAAATCAACCCCAGGTAAATCAGTGCAGAGAGCTATGCAGGGATATTTGGGTTCAAATCCTACTCATACAAACAATGTGAGTCTGGACAACTCATTGAAGGGCTCGGTGACTCAGCTTCTTTATCTGTAACATTAGTGGGAGTGACTCAATGGGATTTGATGTCTCTCCCAGCTCTGAATCTATGGTGCATTAATTCTAAGACTATAATTTACATCACGGCTGTAGATCTGTGCTGGCAGCAGCTGCTTCCTCACTAGAAGTTCCAAATACAAATGAAATCATAGGTCAGACAGAAAAAACAAAATCAACAACAAAAAGCACCACACACACATACACATACACACACACACTCACACACACACTGAGGCATTCTGATATTCTGAAGCTATGGTTGAAGTAATTTGAAATTCACGTAGCCTGGATATTATGAGACAGATTGGTTTAGGTCTCAGGTAACCTGGGAGCAGACAGAACATGATTTTCATTTACTTTATATTATATCCCTGTTTTGTTGGTATCTGTGGCATGGTAGATGGAGAGGCAATCTCTAAGCCACAAAGACCTGGGTTCTAGTACAGCCTTTGATTGACAGCTACTGGTTATGTTACTCTGTTCAAATAAATCACCTAATATCTTAGTGGTCTAGGCAAACTCCTAAGACTTTGTAAGTTTTAGAGAAACTGTTAATCCAAATTGGAAGAGAGAGCTGCATAGACCATTGAAATCATATGGCTTTTTCCTACTCTTTTATATTGATTCTACAGCTCACATCAGCAGCAAGAGAGGTGGCAGTAACAACATTTTCAGGAGCTCTCAGACCAGAGATGGTAAGGGGATCAGACAACTGATCAGAAAGTGATTATAGGGGACCTGTTGCTGGCACTGGGTGCATATGGAATTGGTTGGAAACTATTGCCCATATACAGTTCTGGATCATAGTTCCAGAGCAGAGTAGTAGAGGATAGTCATGAGTGAGCATGAGTCTGGTCACAGATTGAGGGCAAAGAGGAGCCCTATCACTTGTGACTTCAAGGACCAGAGGCTCTTCTTGGGTAAAGGTTAAGCATAGAGTAGAACAGGGATCACACCTTTACAAGGATCACACCATTTTGGAAGCACCAAATGCTTATATACCCCAGAACTAGCTCTGAAAACAGCAGCATAAAAAAGCCTGAAGCTTGAGATAAGGCCTCATCACATTCAGGTGAGCTGAGCCCAGTGGTAGCCCGAAGTTCAAAGTCAAGAAATAGACTGTGAAAATGAACAAACAGGAGAAAAATAATTTGACCACAAAAAGCTGTTACAACGGCAAGAAACACTAAGAGACAACATCAGATGAGAATAGTATCTAAAAATAATTAGAAGTAAAGCTTCAATGGGAAATGTTAATTGAACCTGAACCCAACAAAATTTCCTGAAGGAGTTAAAGAAAGAAACAAGTGAGAGAGGCAAATTAAGAAAAAGAAAGAGATGATGGAAGGCAATTATGAAAGCCATTACCAGTTTGGTAAAAAAGGTACAAAAATACTGAAGAAAACAAAACATCAAAAAAAATTTACTGAAGAATTCCTTAAAAAGCAGTATTTGGCAAATGGAAAAGAGATATAAAAGTTCACTGAAGAAAATATTTCCTTAAAAATTAGAAGTAAGTGGAAATGAATGGCTCCATGAGATATCAAGAAACAGTAAAATAAAGTAAAAACATGAAAAGCAGAGAAAAATGTGCAATATCTCACTGGAAAAACAACTGACCTGGAAAATAGAGTAAGATGAGATAATTCATGCATGTTCTTTGACTGAGCAATGCCACTCCAAGGTCTATATCCTAAAAAGGGCAAAGCAAAAGGAAAATGATGTACAAAAACTATTTGTACCTACTCATGGTGGCAAAGAATTAGAAATTGAGGGAATGCTCATTAATTAAAGAATGACTGAAATGGTTGTGGCATGTGATTGCAAGGGAGTACATCTACTTAAGGCAACTATATAGTCAATATAGATCTGTGTTCAAAGGCCATCTTAGATACTTACTAGCTCTATGATCCTGAATAATTTCCTTAGCCTTTCTGTGCCTCAGGGAGGCACACTCCAGATCAACAAAATTGAATTAAAAGTATGAAGCAAGTTATTTGCAGTCAACAAAAGACTACCATGATGTTCTACCATACTCATTTCCTCACTTCCATCAAGATGTACAAAACTACTGGACTTCAGTGTTCTCGATGCATTTAATGATGTGTGTGGTGAAGTTGGCTGAACACTGATGACACTTTTGATAGTTGTACCTGATGATAAATAAGAGTAATACTTATCAACATAGCTCTTTACGGTCACAAATAATTTGAAACATTTCATCTCATTTGATCCTTACAGAAATCTGTGGTAGGTGCTATTACTATCTCAATTTTACAGATGATGCAATAAAAACAGAGAGGTCCATTAACTCATATAAGGGAAGCCAGTAAGTGCTTGAAGTGTCTTTCTCCTTCCAAAACTTAGACTTTGCTCTGGGAGCCAAGGTTCTAATAGATGAGCTCATGTTAATCTTACTCAGAACCAGACCACCATATCACTTCCTGGACATTTCTAAATCATGCCAGTAGGATACTGATGTATAAGTTGGTGTAATGCAGAATGATTGAACTAGACATGGGACTGTCCTCCATGGACACTGTATCTGATCAGTGAGCTTTCTCATTATCCAGTTGGCAAACATGTTAGCATGTCAGTTCCTGGCCACTTCCAAAACACCTCCCCTGTCTACCTGGCTAGGGGATGAAGTGGATAAAACAATGGGCTTGAAATCAGAAAGATTCATCCTCATGAGTTCAAATCTGGCCCCAGACACCAGCTGTATGATCCTGGGCAAATTGGCTTCTGTTCTTCATCTGGAAAATGAGCTGAAGAAAGAAAGGAAAACCACTCCAGTATCTTTGATGAAAGCAAAGAAAGAAAAGAAAAGACTAGGATATGACCGAATTCACTGAAGATCAACAACAAACTAGAATATTATCCCACTGAGGGCAGGAACTATGTTTGTTGCTTATATTTGTGCCTTGATGCAATGGCAATCAAATCAGTATCTTTTTCTGTTTTTATTTTACTAAGAGTGCCTTTGATTGAATAATGTGATTGGGGAGGATCTTCCCCACTCACTGAGGGATCTGCCCTTTGTGGGAAGCTTGATTAGGGGAGTTGTTTTGTAGGAGAGAAAAAACCCTTTGTTTTTTTCTATTGAGGAACTGGCTCAGAGGGGTATACCCTCTGGCTCTGAAAAGTGTATAAATACTCTGAGGCTGAGGTTTACTTTGGGGCTTACTGATAGAAAGTGTTTCTTTGGCCAGAGAGACTCCTCCCCACCCCCACTAAAACCCAGAAGTTGATGCTTCCATCTCTGGTAACTGTGTATGTATGTGATGGTCAGACATTTTGGAAGCATGTCTATTGACTTTTGATTTCTTTGTATTTTCTCTGAAATTTTGATTTTTTTCTGATACCTATGTTTGATTAAAGTGATTGTTAATCCCATGAAAGTTGCTTTCCTTTTACGAATGCATATCTATGGTAGATCTGTGGTAGCAGGTCCCCCTATGTATGTTGGAGTGCTTACTGATATACCTCAGCCCTAAGCATAGTGCCTTGCAAAAAGTAATCCTAATTTCTTATTCATTCATTCATGTCTTACTTCAAATCCAGAACTATATCCACTCTAACAAGCTGTCTCTTTTCTGACATAATACATTGTGTAACTCCCATTACAATTAGCTTAACTTGTGTAGTCCCAGTCAAAGACTGGTTAATACAGATAGATTGATAGATATATAAATATCTATCTATATGTATATATAAAATAGTATTATATATATAATTATATAGAGAGATAGATAACAGTACTTTTTTCTTTTATTCTTGCCACCATAATCAATGCTAGTTTCACATCTAATCCTAGATTACTTAAACTTAAGTCTTCTTTGAGGATCACACTTGGGTACCATGCAACTGGAGAAACTGTTATTTTCCGAGAATTTTTGATTTGTTGAAAGTTTCAGTATTAGACATGGAGAAAAGCAGGAGATAATGGAAGGCACTTTTTGACAGCAACTCCACCTCCCCTGACTTTGAACACACCACAATAAATAGAAAGGACAGAAAATAAAAGCATCTCTTAGCTTTCTCTAAAGTGCAGAACTGAATAGGTGTCAACTCTCCTGTTGTATCCCTGGCAGTTCTTACTTTCAAAGAACAATCAGAAGGAAACCCTTTTAGGAAATTGATCTGCCCAAAGTTTGAAATGCTTAAAAATAAACTGTCAGGTCTATATGTTTTTCCCCGATACACAACCTGTCAACCTCACCTCTGCCTTCTTATTTCCTGAACCTTAAGAGCAGAGCATTCCATTTCAAAGGACAACTGAGAAGCTCTGCATTTGTCAGCAGCGCTGAAGACACTGACTAAATATTTTATAAAGTGAAGTAAGACCTGATGTGAAATAAAAGCTGATCACTGCTCCCTCATACCCTAACACCTGTAATCATCCAGTTTTTTCTTCTTCTTCGAGTTCAGGTATGAACATATTCAAATCTCATCTTCTGCAGGTGCCCCATTGGATGCAAATATGCTAATGAGGATGATATCATTTATATGATTCTAATAAAGTTTGTAAGTTCTTGTTATCTCATTTCATCCTCAGAACAATCCTGTGAGAGAGGTGCTATTATTATCTCCATTTTACAGATGAGGAAACTGAAGCTAAAGGCGGTTCTATAACTCCCTCAAGGTCCCAGAAGCAGGACTCAAACTCAATTATTCTTAATTCCAAGTCTTGGCCCTCATCAACTGTGTCAATTAGTTATCCATCTCTGATTGGGCTTTGTTCTGTGAGTTTACTTTCCATTTGTACTCTGCATATATCTTGTAGGTTTCTATTTACATGCTTGCCTCCTCCTTGCCCAGTGTGATGCCTACTCATAACTGACCTGAGGAATGCTCTCCCTTCTTCTTCCCTACTCTGTCTATTCAAATACTTTCTGTCCTTCATGGTCAGTCTGAAGTCCCAACTATGAAAACTTCTTGTCTTCTCTGTCACCAAAACCTCCTTTACTCCTCTGATCATACAATAGAATTTCTACAAAATTATACGATGCAATATGTGATATGTTATAATATGATATGATATAAACAATTTCACTCAACTTTCCATTCTTGTCAATTTATTTCTTGACTGTATGACATGACTTCCCAACTAAATTATGAGCCCCTTAAGGGCAGGGCCATGATTCATGCTTCTATAACAGTGTCCAGCACACAGCTGAACATCTAATTTATATGTAATAAATACTCAATTAAAAGAAACTATTTTATCCATCAACTCTGAATAAGGATGAAGACTTCGGGAAGATGAGTTGGATGGCAAGGAAGTACCATTATATTACAACCTTTTCTAAGAAATCAATACTCAATATGCCCTTTAGGATTCAGTGGGATCGTGTTCTAAGATACAGTGTTCTAGAGTTACATATAAGAAGCAAGGAAAGAAAGGATATTCTCTTTAAAAATTTGTAAATGGCTTATGGCCTTGGGTTAAATGGCTAAAAATATGACTGTGTCTTAAGTGATTTCCCCAGCACTTTCTTTACCAGGACTTGGTTCTGAGGACTATACACTTTATAATAAAATATATGGTTTCATTTACTACACAAAACGATGAAGGAAATCTTCTAGGTCTATTTTCTTCTGTCGTGCATAGCTATTTGTCACTGGTAGTTGGAGAAGTTTCCAGTGCTAGAATTTCTTTTAGCATCTTCCGAAAGGTTACAGATGGGGATAGACTCTAGACTGCCCATACAGTACTCATGGCTTTATTTAAAATTCACTTTACTTTATTTCCTCTGTTCTAAAAACAGATGAGAAAGCGTATGAGGAGTTGGGGAGAAAGGACAGTATGTTTCTTACTTGTTTCTTTCTCATTCAAATGGAGAACGAAGAGATGACTACAGTTGTCTGTAGCTACTGAAAGTCTTCTGTTTTATGGATATCATACTACCAAGAAACACACACACTTTGAATTTACGCAGAAGATTTGGGAACCAGGGCTTGTAGTCTGGGTCATTTGGTAATCTAGATTTTGGGGCAGAGAGATGGCACACTGGATGGAGTCAAGAAGACTCATCCTCATGAGTTCAAATTCAGACTCAGACACTTACTAGCTGCGTGACTGCACAAAACCCTTAACCTTATTTACTTCAGTTTCTCATCTGTAAAATGAACTGGAGAAGGAAATGAAAAACCACTCCAGTATCTCTGCCAAGAAAACCCCAGATGGGCTCATGGAGTGTCAGACACAACTGAAACCACTCAAAAACAATAATAACAACAAAAACAAAAGAAATTGAGCATAAATATATATCTAAACTCTTTAGCCAAAAGACTGACATCTACCATTAGAACTGCAGACATATGGCCATTAAACCCATATTCTCTTTAGTAATCCTTTCAAGATTAGAAAAGCAACCTAGAATAGAAAGCAATTTCTAATCCCAGACCTGATATAAGTTAAACTACTTTTTCTTTCAAAGGTATTGTGACTGTACTTGAGAATTAACTGGCTCAGTGAACTAGGTCTCAGGCCATTGACATAGCTTCTTGCCCGGGTCCAGTCATTTATCTCTGTTATTTACAGTAAGGAATCTTGGTGCCTGATTACTTCTCCTTTGAGAATTTCACTTTCTTTGTGAAATGAAAGAGTTGGACTATATGATCTCTAAGGTCTTTTCAATCTCTGATATTCTACGAGTTTTCTAACTGTGCCATTGGGGTAGCATTGCTATTCATTACTCGACCAAAAAACCATTTTATCAAAATACTTCAGAGTTGGCTGGCTGTAGATTTAGGGTATTGCATATAAAATAGTGTGGTTTGTAGTAAGAAGTACTGTTCAGAAGAAACACCTTAGAGAAGCAGAAACAGTACTGGTCTTGGAATCAAAAGCCTCATGGATGAGTCCCAGCTCAGACATTTTTATTGAATTTAGTATGAGTGTGTGGGTGAGTATGTGTGTGCTTAACATATCTCCTAGATACTAGGAAGATGAATATGAAAATGAAACAGTCCCTGCTCTCAGGGAACTTATATTCAACTGGTAATGGTGCTGGTGGTGCATATATGTGTGGGTACATGTGTGTACATATACATGTATGTGCATGTGTATTTTGGAAAGAGGAAATACAAGTGAACAAATTAGTATGGAGAATTTTGAGAAATCTTAAAAGAAGAAAGTGCTAAAATCTGGGGGCATGAGAAAAGGTTTCACAAAGGAGCTAGAATTCAAATTGATTCTTCTAGGGAGTCAATCCCAGGCATGGAGAACGGCTTCTGTAGATGCAAAGAGGTGGAAAATACCTAGCAATCCAGTTTAACTGCAATATAGAGTTCATGAAGAACTATAGTACAAAATATGGCTGGAAATGTAGATGGGAAGAAAATAGTGAAAGGCCTAAAACAGGAAGTTTAGGAGATGATTGTCTTTCATCTTCAGAGGAAAGAGTCATAATAAGAAAAGATTTTTGTGCTTGGAGGAATTACACGGTCAGAAATAGACTTTAGGAAACAAATATGTTGACAGATTTAATCAGTACTGATGCGAAACAAGAGAAACTAGTATCAGAGAAAGCAATAAGGAGACCGTTATAACATCCAAATAACAGCCAAAAAGAGGAAGTTCGTAAGTGTCCTTTGAAGCCTGAATTTTCCCATTTGTAAAATCGATGGATTGAAATCTAAGACTGGATCTTCAAGGCTAATTATTTTTTTTAATTTTAATGTGTTTTATTGACATTTTCACATCACTTTCCTGTTTCTAGATAATCAACAAAACATTAAATCAAGCCCTTATTCATAGTGCTTACTGATTTCCAATATGGTAAAGCTCATACTGAAAATTTAACAATCACCTCTCATAGGTTGGTAGGTATAAGCTACCTCCAGCACCCCCTTTGTCACCCTTAAGTTTGACAGCGGTATTCTCAGTGACATACTCTCCTCTTTTTGTTTATTTTTCTGTCAAATTTTCTTGGCTCTGAAAGAGGAAAGGGTTAGTGCCTCGATGCTCTCTGTCCTATGTTTCATGTCAGCTTAGAACTCTAGCTATGTTCTAAGTTCTTAGGTGCCATCATACTCTCTCAATGTAGAGTCTAGATCAGGAAGTCCATTTCAGTCGACGTTCTACGTTCCAGAATCATCTCTAGTTATATTACTTTAGGTTACACTTTCTAAGGCCCCTTCTAGCTCTAGGCCAGAAGCTAAGGGACTATGAGACTAAGGGCCTTTAATGTGGTATAGGGAAAAGAATGAAGTAACCAGATGGCCCAGTGAATAGGGTACTGTGCCTGGAAGCAGAAAGGCTCAATTTTCTGACTTCAAATCTAGTATCAGAAACTTACTATTTGTGTGACCCTGGGCAAGTCACTTCACCCTGTTTGCTTCAATTTCCTCCTCTGTAAAACAAGCTGGAGAAGGAAATATCAAACCACTCCAGTATCTTTGCCAAGAAAACCCCAAAGTGGGGTCACAGAGGGTTGGACATGATGGAAGAGAATGAACAGCAAAAGTGGAGAAAATAGGACAGCTAGGTGGCACAGCAGGTAAAGCACCAGTGCTCCAATCTGGCCTCAGACACATATTAACTGTGTGAACCTGTGTAAGTCACTTAACCCTTTTTTGTCTCAGTTTGTATATCTGTAAAATGAACTTTGCCAAAATAAAAACCTCTAAACACAGCCATGAAAAGTTGGACATGACTGAAAACAACTGGACAAGAACAGTGGAAAGAATACAGGATTAAAAAGTCAGATGAGCTGGCTTCAAATTACAACTCTCACTTACTATGTGGATATGGGCAAGTTATTTCCTCTCTGTGCCTCAATTTCCTCATCTGTACAATTAGAGGTTTGGACTCAATGATCTTTGAAGCCCCTTACAAGTATAAATCTATGAGCCAGTGTTTTAAACTCTGGAGAGCTCTGATTCTGTGCTCGCTCTAAGTATATCAGAGTGGTTTGATATATATTACCGAAAATGTAAGTATTCTCAAATTTTAAATTTTTCATCCACCAGCAATGTAGAAAAGACCGCAGCACTGAGTCAGAAGGCTCACTGATAATTTCAGTATGTTTCAAACTTGACCTCCTCCCTGGAATTGTGAATGGATCTTGAAAAAGGACATAAAAATGGAGACACTTTTGGGGGGAACCTAAACACCTAGGAAAGGAGACTGAGAACTAGGAGGCACCACTGAAGTCTTCAAATACCCAGAGTCAGAGGTAGGGTGAGTTCTCTTGTTACCTGGGTAGGATTTGAATACAAAACCTACAGATGACATTTCAGTGAGTGGATTGTATGGTGGCATTTTTATAAATTAGTTTTCAGCCTTCACTTAGTCTTCTAAAAAGTCCTTTCATTAAATACTACTTGATTACTGCAAAGCTCTGCAGGTCTTAAGCCCTCTCTGAAATGCTTTCTCCCGAGAGACACATCAACCAACAATAGCAGAAGCTATATTATATCATAACCATGCACACCCGATAACTCATTTATTTTGTCAAAGACACCTTTATGAGATGTATTTCTTGGAAAAACTTGGGGAGGGTGTGTGTGTGTGTGTGTGTGTGTGTGTGTGTGTGTGTGTTTGTGTATGTGTGGCAGTATGAGAGAGGAAATCTGCCTTCCACTCCTTTCCAAAATCATAGCCCTAAAAGGTAAAGACCTAGTGGTCTTGAAGACAAACTCTAGCAAGAAGAATATAATTATTTTAATGAGTCTTATTGCTGAGTGAATCTAACAGGATGTTCAAGGCTTGTAGGAGCCCTAGCTGAATACCTCTTTACCTCATCGAATGAAGCTGTGAGTACCTTATTCTGACCTTAAAAAATTCATTTCTCTTCCCTTGATGTTGCCTAAGAGACTATTTCCATTATTAACAGCCTGCTATGGATGGGAAAAAATAGTGATAAACAGAAAATATAACCCTTACCCTTGGCCTTCCAGGCAGCATTTTATGTGAATAATATGTTGAACTTTTATCTATATATTACATACATCCATGTAGCTATAGGGGAAAATGCTACCTCCTCCTCTTCTGCCTCCTTGGAGAGGTTTCCCTACTCTTTTAATGACACAGAAGATAAATTGGGTCATAAACAATTACACTTCCAATATATACAGCATTTTATATCTATAAAAGTTTTTCTCATAACAATTCAGTAAGGTAGGTGATGTAAATATTAAAGGAGAAAATGAGGCTTAGTGAGCTAAAATTCAATAGATGAATCAACATGAAGTTTCGGTTAGTTCTATGTGATGGCAACTTGTGATTTGTTTAGTAGCATAGCTGAGATTTGAAATCAGCTCATCCTCTCCTTTCTGTTTCCTTCTCCCCTTCCTTTGAGGTTTACTGGCTAGATGTCCTCCCTCCTTCTTTCCCTCCCTCCTTCCCTTTTCCAAAAACCTTAAACCCACTGCACTCTGAAGCCCATAGGTTGGACAACAATAGGTCCCTATCTGAGCTCCACTCAAAGGCTGTCTTAGAGTGATTATCAATAGTAACAGTTTCTCTTTACCTCCCAGTTTGATTTAGTTATTTTTTTTCCTTTGGTTCATTAATAAAGTCATTCCCTACCTCTTAAAGAGGCCTATTCACTCAATGGGTGTTACCTCCCTCTAAGTAGTACCTGAAAAGTCCCAGGTCTCCCCTAGGCCATCTCCAGTCATCCTGATGAATATCTAGATCCAGACTGTTTAGGAGGAGAAAATGAGGCTGGTGACCTACATAGCCCTCCCTCACTCAAAACAAAGTCAAGCGCAAGTCATGTCATTTCTCTGATGGCATAGTCTTCTTCAAAAATGAAGGATGAACACAGCAATCTTCCAACTCTTTGTGGAAGGGTGTGTCAGATCCACTGAGGCAGTTGACAAAAAGAGAGTTAAGGAATAAGGAGCAAAGCAAAATATAGTTAAGGCTTACCTGTAATATTGGGATAGTGAGATGTTTACCAACTATGGAAGAGGAAGCTAGTGAGAAGATCAGAGAGGAAGGGGTAGACAAGGGAACAGACTTTGTCTATCAGAACAGAAATAATTTAAAGGTGGGGGTTGGGGTGTTATTTCTTATCTACTTGAGCAACCTGCTGCTGTTGGTACACAGAAATATTGCTATATCATATAACTAAAATCCATGTCTTAATTCCATATATTAGGACCAACCTAGAAAGAGCTATTTCCCTGCAAAGTTCTCAACACAGCTAGGTCAGGAGAAAGAGTTCATGTACTATCCCTGGAACAGTATTGATGGGTATCCTGGTCTGTGGATGTCACACATTTTCCCCAGTTCAGACCAAAGGACCGCACACTCAGTGAAGAAGGATAATAAGGGTGCTGTAGAGGTAGGGAGAAGAGAATTGATTTGGTTATTTCTACTGGGATGGAAATGTGGTTTTTCTTAATATCTACTAACAGTGCCTAGTACAAAAGTGCTGTTAAATGACTTTTCAAAACTAAATATTCAATTCAACAAAGCAAGAGAAGTGTGGTTCAGTGGCAATAATGCTAGTCATGTGGAACTGGCTTTGAAACCAGTTCCCAGAACCTTAGTTGACTGATCTATAAAAAGGATTCAACGAAACTTGCGCTTTCTACCTTAGAGGGCTGGTGTAAGATAAGCATTAATAAATATTTCTGAAGTGTCTACTCTTAAATTCCATTGAACTAATATTTATATAGCATCTACTATATGAAAGGCACTAAGCCAGGTGTACTATGAACTGTGTGGGGACGTTAATATAAAAAACATACAAAACTAAACAGAATATTTTATCATTCTAACAAAAAATGAAGGGATAATAGACAAATCATCTTGAGTTCAGGAAATACGAAACTTTCCTAAACTTAATTCAGAGAGATTTGGTATTTGAAAGTGAATAGCCTCATTAACCTCTTAGTACCATAATTTCCATGTGAGACCATGTAACCTGTTGGCTTTATGAATGTTATTAGCATTACTGAATTAAGATGCACAAATATTTTGCAGAATTACAAGAAAAAAGATAATTTCAAATATTGCTGTTACTAGATTTTATTAGGTGGTATTTTTTCCCAGTAAAATAATAGAGGGCATCATTTCAGACTTTAAATGTTATGAACTTATCTGAGAAATAATGTGTAATGTTATTGATGTAATTAAATAACAGCCTTAGCATAAGACTCAAGGCTCAGATCTCGTACCATTGCCTCCATGGAGGAAGAATTCCCTCATCTCTTCAGGTGTTAATGAACTGCTGTCTTGCTGCCAAGTCAGCAAGCATTTATTATGTGTTTACTGTGTGCCAAGCACTGTGCTAAGTACTGGTAGGGGAAGGGGAGGCAAGGTAGGGGAAGCAAAAGAATAGTGAATAGTTCCTCTTTTCAAGTATCTTACATTACATTAGAAGAAAGCACATGAAAAGTACCTGAAAAACTGGGGACAAGGTATAAAGTGCCTGTTTTGTTCAAGTAAAAACAATAATAGCTAACATTTATATATTGGTTGCTATGTACCAGGCACTGGGAGCTGGAGCTAGGTTCTGTCATTATCCCCCTTTGACAGATGAGAAAATCGAAACAGGGCTACATAGACAGTAAGTGTCTGAATTTAGATTTGAACACAGGTCTTCCTGGTTCCAGGGCCATTGCTCTATCTACGGTGCCATCATACCATCCAGTTGCTAAACAGAAGGTAAGGTGTTTGTGGGCAAGAGCAAATGTTTATTGAATAGAATTGAATTTGTATCTCAAATGTCTGGCAAAATACCTTCCATATAAGAAGTGCTTATAAAGGGTTTCTTAAATTGAAGTGAATCATTTAATTATATTTAACAGATAATAACATCATCATTGCATATCAGATCTAGGCATCCCTACCCCATCCCCTTTCCACATATGCTGATCTTTCTGTCCAGTCATTTCAGTCTTGTTCGACTTAGTACAATACCATATGGGATTTTCTTGGGAAGATACTGGAGCGGATTACCATTTCCCTTTAGCTTCATTTTGCAGATAAGGAAATTGAGGCGAACAAGATTAAGTGACTTGCCCAGGGTCATACAGTTAGTAAGTGTCTGATGCTGGATTTGAACTTAGATCTTCCTGACTCCAGACCTGGGTGTGCTATCCACTTGGCCACCTAGCTGCCCTATACACACATATACTTCCTTTCAATTTATAGCAGATTCACCCCATCCCTCCCCCCTCCCCCCAAAAAAAGGATGTGCAGACTAAGATTTACTAAATTTAACATTAGTACAGTAAAAGCAATGACAAATGATGATTTGGCACCATAATTACAAAAGAAAGACATATATTGTTCAAAGTATTTTAATGTCTTCCAACACAAAAAACCATTGCCTCTGGAGATCAAGGTATGCTATGTACAAATATCCCCTCTATCCTAAGAGAGGAAAATAAAAGTTCTTGATGGAGGAGATAAGCAGCAGTGAAATCCTACATCCAATTTGCAATATAGCAATTTCTTCCTCTAATTAAGAGTGGCATTGACTGCGCCTACCTCTAAGAAGATTCTCAGTTTATTTCAGCCTCAGTTTCCTCTTCAGAAAAACGAGGGTGGTGGATTCTCTTCCAAAGATCACTTTATATATTTCCTGGGTAAGCTCTAGTCCAGACTTAACGGTCCATGCTTCAATGACCTTTCTTACTGTGAAAGTCCATATTCTTAGGTCCCTTCCAGATACAGCATCTTCTCACAAAATCTAAGGTCTCTCCCCTCTTTGACATTTCATGTTCTAAAATATCTTTCAGCCCTGATGCTTAAAAAATGTGTTCCATGATTCTTTGATTTATAACTCTAACTTACCAGCAATCTGAATGACATCTCTGAGAAGGTAATAACTTTCAGATCTCTAGGGATTATATGTAAAAACGGGATCAGGGAAGTCAGCAAACATATTCCCTCTCAAATTAGCTAATTGTTCTAATTAAATGCTATTAGTTAGATATTATATTAATAATGGTGTTAATACAGGCTTCTAATGTTTGTGCTATTTCTGGGTCTCAGCTAAAATAATACAAAACAAATAAGCAAAAATAGAATAAAACAAAACACCCTTTCCAGTTCTTTGATTTAGAAATGTTACTTCAATTTGGTTTCCTAATAAGTATTTTCTAAAACATTTAACTTCTGGTTTTGCTATAGATGCAGGCGCCAGTGCTCTAAAGGTTATTTATGTTTCTCTACTGTGTGCACAGTTCTATAAGAAGCTCTCCAAAAAGGGAAACAAAAAAATCTATGTGTTGCAAAAACATTCAGACAAAGGACCCTTTAATGTCCTGCCAGCCTCCAGACTAATTGACAGCCTTATTTGCATAAGTGGAGGTGCAGGAAGTGCAAAGAGACAGATGGGTGAATATTAATTAATGTTCATAAACCTGAACAATGTCGTTGAAATTCCTGAACCCAGCTCTTCCCACCAACAGCTCCTGTTATTTATAGAACATTATGGTCTAACGTGGACAGGCGGAGGCAGCGAATGCAGACGAACCTCAGAATTTGTAACATGATTTATTTCTGGAGCTTAAGGACTAACGCTAAGTTATTCACCTACAAGGCCTTGCTACGAATAGGACCTCTGAACTGTCTGTGGAAAAACGAAAGGAAAAGGAATATGTGCTTGGTGTTCACCTAGGGAAGCTGGAGCCAGCGGCCCAGCATACTCCTGAACCCAGAAAACCATCTGCATCAATTAATATTTATTAATAGGGAGAGGAAAGCCCTGAAGGATGACGTGCTTGCTGATAGATTCACTGGCCTGGCTAGGAAGATGAAATATTTGCTGCCAATAGGGCTCTTTTTTAATGCAGAGAAAATAGACAATTTTCTACTCATAGAGCAAGATACGGGGACACTGAATGTACCCCCTACCTTCAATATCTTACCTATTGGTCTACTGTTGCTTTAAATTCCCATCAACTCTTAATATTATAGATCTAGAAATAGAAGATATATGGGTCCTGAGGATACAGTACCTTTTATATATTTTTCCTCAGCAAATGAATTGAGGTTCAAAGTATTCTTTGCAAACACATTCATTTAGAGCAATAATAGTACATGAGCCCCCATCTATATGTTTTATTATACTAGTCAGCCAGAGGTTGCAATTAGTTCAAAACAAGGGCATTAAATGAAAAAAAAAATAGTAAAAATATATCAATGTAATATTTCTCCCATAAATCTGCCACATATAAATATGTGCCCATCCAGAGTTGAAAAATGTCAGCATATCTTACTTGCATGAAGGAGTGGCACAATTTCATCAAAATCACTTACAGGATACTAAATTTAAAGTTGGAATCCACTTTAAAGATCATTTTGCTCAATCCCCCATTTTATAGATAAAGGGGCATATATTAAGTAATATTATAGGAAAGAGATTAGTTTTTGAGTCAGAGGACTTAGATTCAGAACCAAAATTTGTCATTTATCACCATTTGGGCACTGAAAAAGTAAAAAAAAAAAATCACTGGTTCTCAGCTTCCTCACCTAAAATATGAAGGGGTTGAACTAAAGAACCTTTATATTTCCTTTCCCCTTTAATTTATGATCCTAGGAAACTGAGGTTACAGATTAAGACATTCAAATACATATAATGACACAGTGGAGCGGGGACACTACTGTAAACTTGGGGGCTTCTAGAGTTTGAGTCCGAATCCAGTTGTTCAAGAGTTATGTGGTCCTGGGCACATCTCTCCCACCCCTCTAACCCCATCCTGGATGTTCAGTTTCCTCATTTGTAAACTGGTGATCATAACACTCACATTATCTACCTCACAAGCTTGTTATGAAACAGTATCTCATAAACTTTAAATCACTGCATAAATGTGAATTACTATAGCTATTTGTGGTACTATTATAGCAAACATTCCCATAGTACTTTAAGTTTTGGAAAGCACTTCACATATATTATCTCATGTTATTCATACAATTTCAATACAGAGGACTGGGACTTGAACCCTCACGTTGGCTCTTTTTACCTGTGTAACCTTGTTCACGTCATTGAGTCTCTCTAGGTCTCAAGTTCCTTATCGGAATAAAAGGTAGCCTTGGACTTGATGATCTTCATATTTCCTTCCAACTCTAAAGCAAAAGTATGATGCTGCAATTTTATTGATTAGCTAGCCAATCAGTAAAATGATGAAGGAATAGATACCAAAAGAATGGGCTTGATCTTAATGAAGTTAAGGTATCAGGAAAAATCATTAAGCATTGTGCATTACTGAAGATGGTCACCTAAACGATCATTTGGTCACCATGGATGATAGAACCTTGAAAGGGTAGAGACCTTCAGGGAAGAGAAAGGGAGTCTATAAAAGTGATGATGGGATCTTCCAAAAAATTTTACCTACTGAAATACTGCCTTCAGTATGAGGGAAAAGCCTAGGACCCAAGAGTTTGGAAACCTTGGGTGATGGCATGGGTATGAAACTCTGGACAAATCATCCTATCATCCTGAGTTTCAATGTCATTATCTTCAAAGCGGGTATAATTGCCTATATATAGCTCTGCCCCAGGGCTGTTGTAGGGAAAACACTTTGTAAACACTAAAATACTCGTCAAAAAGTTCTAAATTGTAATTAACTCAACATTTAGGTGATCATTGGTTCTGTACTGAAGAATAATCTATTTACCCCTGAATGTTCATTTTCCTAAAATATTGGGGTTGCTTTGCTTTGATGTGATAGTCATCAAACAAGTTGAACTCATGGTCCTTGCTTGGAGTCTCCCAGTTTCTGCTATGATATGTAAGAGGAATTCAGCAGTATATATCCTGACTGTACTTCATATGGGCATGAGGAAGGAAGAAATCCACAGTGGCAGGTTCCCATGAGTAGTTTGGTTTCCCAGCCAACAACAACTGTTTCTCCATTGTAGGACTTAATTTCCTAATTGGAAGCTAAAAAGAGGTGGGGAGGGGCGAATAAGAAAAAAATCAATTTATAGCAAGTGTTGACAAGGAGTCTTGTTTTTTTCCCCCTACACTGTCTAATCCATAGATAAATCCACATTTATATCAGTTAAATCCAGTACTCTCAAAGGACCACATTCATTCAGTACAAAACCAATATTAGCAAGGAAAGCCTATATGAAGCCCTAAAATGCATTTATAGGTCTTCTATCCTTTTTATAGTAAACTATTAAAGGTTCTTTCTATATGAATGATATTTCTCTCTAACTTCAGCTCCAGGAGAATCTTTCTGTTTCTCTGTAGCTCAAGAAGATTTCTCAGATTGCTCCTGCAGCACATATTTAACAAGCCTCTTTGCAGATAAAGCAAGTGGATTATTGGGAATGGCTTTAGAGACATTGGGGCTTTCTTCATTGGAAAGATAAACATTCACTGCAAAAGCACCTTTTCAGTTCTCCCCTCCAAAGCCAGCTTTCCAATCTCAAAACCATGTTTCCCAGAGGGAGCGGTTGTTCATATAATTGTTATTATTGATTACTCTTACATCATCCACTAGAATGTAAGTTTCTTGAAGCCCAGGGATATTTCAATTTTGTCTATGCATCCGTTGAGCTTGTGATCCAAGTGCTTTGTACATGCTTATTTCTTATTCAACAGAATCTCCTTGGGTACAGTTCTAAAAACACTGGACATAGGCAGTTGGGAAGACAGGAGTTGGAATCCTGATTTAGACTCATTGGATTTGGGATCCTAAGCAAGCCCTTACTCTCCCTCAGCTTCAGTTTCCTTATCATAAAAATGGAGAAAAGTAGAGTATTTAACTTCCAAGGTTCTTGTAAGGTACCAGTGAAATAATGCTTTGAACCTCAAAGCATTGACTGAGTCAACTCTTATGAGAATGGTCTCCTTAGAGTTTTGAGAAGGGAATGGGGAACTGTGCTATCTCTGCTGTTAGGAGGCAGGGGATTGGGGTGAACCAGATGGACATGTGTTGTAGCTAAAATCCTGCAGTGTCTGCTTCCTAGGAGAAACAATCACCAGAAATGTCTTTTAGCGATCAAAAAGTCCTCCCCAGATCCAAAACCAAAATACTCTTTAAATTCAAATCCAATTTAAACTTTTCTTTCTTCTTTCTCTTTTTAATTTTTTTCAAAGAGTCAAGAGAATAAGGTCCTTGTTTTTGAGCCAATCTAAGAATGCCATTAAATAATTCCTTTTACTTTCTTTTTTTCATTTCACAGATAGAACTTCCCCCTTTGTCTCCTCTGAGTTATAATCTGCTTGGGGAGCAATTCAAATACTTCCTAGGGAAACTGTGAAACATAGAAGAGATAATTAAAAAGAGAGTTCCCAGACTTTGGCATATTTAAATCGCAGCCAGAGAGAATGTTCTTGCAGTTGAGTAAAATACAGGCCCTTCCTGATGGGGAGTGTTCTATAGGGCGCTATAATCAAATCATTCAATTTATAGAAAACAGATGGCTTTAGCTTGCCTATCGACTTCTGTATGCTATGATAAATCTGAAGCCAGAGATTTTACCATCTTGGGCCTAAAAACAGAGAGGACGGGCAGGGGGAGAGAGCCAGTTCAAAAAGGGAATAAATCTTGAATAAATTCTCTGTCCCTGGATGGAAACAGACTGGCCCTTGGCCTCCAGGAGATTATCAATGGTTTATCTGCCCTGAAGGGCATAAATCATGTGGAAAAGGAGGCTTTACACATGTCTCAATAGGTCCTGCAGTGGGATTCATCCTCCAGTTTTTCTGCCAAGCACAAATCATCTGATACTCAGAGAGAATGGATTTGGAGGCTGTAATGGACAACTGCAGAGACTTGGAGGAAGTCACAATCTGGTTCTTCCTCTAAGTATGGATTTCTGCAGGTAGAGCAAGGAGAGGGGGGATGGAGGCCAAGGGAAAGAAGGAGTAAACAAGACTGTCCTGAAGAAGGACATGGAAGTTTTCTGTTCTTTTCAACAATGACTAATCACCAGAGCCAAACCATCATCATCACTGTCACCAACATAGAGTTATTTTCCATTCTGCATAAAATGACTTCACCCTCAGCGCTCTTATACACCTAGAAAAAGTCTGCATTTTATTCAGTTGCGCAACAATCCATAGAGCACTAACTATAAAGGAGTAAGAGTGGAATAGTGACTTCTCCTTCATCAATTTCTATCGGTATTATAATTTTTAAAAATGGCTATAATGTTCATACCATCACGTTGGTAGTGCTCACACTGAGGGTCTTTCATCTCTATTTCTGTCATTCAGGTGTTTCAGGCATGTCCAACTCTTTGCAACCCCATTTGAAGTTTTCTTGGCAAAGATACAGGAGTTCCTTAATATTTCCTTTTCCAGATCATTTTACAAATGAGGAAACTGAGGCAAACAGAGTTAAGTGACTTGCCTAAAGTCACCTAGCTAGTACCAGTCTGAGGCCAGATTTAAACTCACAAAGAGGAGCTCTCCTGACTTTAGGCTATGAATTCTCTCCACTGTGCCCCTTAACTGCTCCTTCATTTCTATACATTTCTTTAACTTTAACAGACACGTTGGTTCCAACAATCCACTAAATATGAATTAGTCTCATTTATTGGCACTTGAATTTGGTAATGGGAAGGGCAGCATGAGTGAGTATACTTTCAAGTCAGAAAGGTCTGTGTTCAATGCCCACTTTTGATGCATTAGCTGGGGGACCCTGGAAAATTTCTTGATGCTGTTTAGTTCCTTCCTCAGAATAGTGAGGATACTAATACCCTTAATCATTTACCTCAGAGGGCTCCTGTAAGCTTCAAATGACTTGGTGTATATGGATACCTTTTCAGACTCTCAAGATCCATATGAATGTCATGTGTTATTAACGTGAAAGGGAGAAAAATCACTTGTGATT
Organism: Bettongia penicillata ogilbyi; assembly: GCA_023548195.1. NCBI lineage: Eukaryota > Metazoa > Chordata > Mammalia > Diprotodontia > Potoroidae > Bettongia > Bettongia penicillata. The sequence goes on along the minus strand of JAJHZJ010000432.1, from coordinate 4,229,311 downwards.
TAGAAAAAATAATCTTAAAAACAATTAGTTCTCCTCACAACTACCTTACCAGGAAGTTAGAAGAGGCAATATTCTTCCCATTGTAAAGAGGAGAAAACTGAGGCATAAAAAGTTATTCACTTGATTTCTTAGGATAGTGGCTCATCCAACTGTTACTCAAAATGTGCTGGACCATGAGTCACTGTAGCAAAAATCTGTTGACTGAAGGTGCAGCTCACTGGAATAGGAGGGGTTAAAGTTCTGGCAACCCACATTCATTTTTCCCCAAGCCCATCTATTTTCCAAACTTTCCCATGTCTGTCAAGGGCAAGAATGGTGGTGGAAACATTCATCTACATAAAAATGAAAGGATCTTTCACTTTTCCTCTCCTTCACTCCCTAAATTCAATAAGTTATCAAATTCTGTTGGTCCTACCTCCATGGCATTGGCCAAGCTGGTCCCTTCTCTAGTCATAAAGTTTTGACCACAGATCAGGGTCTTAGAACACGTGAATACCCTCTCAATACCCTCTCACCATAATGGCCATAATAACCTTCTAATTGATCTCCTTGACACATCTGTCTTCCTCTTCAACTAATGTTCCTCACATTTCAGAATATTTTTGTAAAGCACAGGGTGGATTATGTCATTCCCTTGCTCAAGAAATTTCTTCTAGGACAAAATATACAATCTTCTCTTTCATAATTGGACCACAACCTACATTTCCACGATGACTTGCCACCACTCAGCCTCACGAATTTGTCATTTACAAAAAACTGGTCCATATAAGGTGCTCTTTTGTCATTGCCACCTCTTAGAATCTTTAGCATCTCTAGTGCTTTCCCACCACCTTTCCCTTGTAGATGATCCCTGTGTATGCTGTCTCAGCTTCTCAGATTGCTAGATTGTAAGCTCCTCTAGCACGGAGACAGTTCCATCTTCGGCTTTGCATCATAACCCAAGTATTTACCACAGTGGCACATGATGGTGTTTACTACTCTTGAACTGTTGACTGATATAAACCCCCTTTCACAATAATGGTTTTAAATTACTGAAGTAAGTGCTAAGTTTCAGTTAGATATGTAATATGTATGTGTGTATATATGTATTATAATACATGTATGTATATATGCACATATTTGTATATATATGTTAATATATGAAATATACAATTATATACACTATATGGTTTATGTATAACACACATTACATGTATATACATGTATACAATTCAATGCATTTGCATATTTACATATATGTACACATGCATATATGCACACATATATACATATGCATGTATGTATGTATAATGTGTGTATGTATTTCGGGGGGGGGTCTTCTGAAATATATCCTCCTGAAATCTCTCCTCAGATTTTTTCAGCATCTACGGATCCAAAGTTATAACTCCAGATATAAAGTCTTTAGAGATGAAGATAGTTAAGATGATGTAGAGATGAAGTTAGTTAAGGTCCTCCTGAGCTGACCAATAGCCTATGTACTGGCAAACAAAGGATCAAGAAAGCCAGCTTTCTGGCTGAACATCTAGGGTCTAGGCTCAGGAGCCTGAGCAACAAAAGCTCAAGGCAAGATTTTTGTGTTACAATGAAGCAGCATCAGGAGTGTAAAAGGAGCTTGTGAGCAGAGAACAGTGAGTTCCGTGGCTCAGGCATCCTGCTTTCTGTTCTGGACCAGCTCTGGTCACTAATGACCATGAGTGAGGGGGGACAAAATAGAAGTCAGAAAGCAGCCAGTTCCTGGCAGCTAGGTGGTACAGCGCACAGGGTGCTAGGCATGCAGGCAGGGAGACGAGTTCAAATTTGACTTTAGCCAACTAAGCTGTGTGACCATGGGCTAGTCACTAAACCTCAGGTTATTCAATTGTAAAAACAGGGAAAATAACAGGATGTGCCTTGTGGGGTTGTTGGAGGAGTGGGAGGGGTCACATAGATCCTCCCAATGACACATAGAAGATGCTACATAAATAAGCTTATCCCTTCCCCTTTCCTGTAAGTGCTATGTTATCTTCATTCTTAGTGATTTAATTGTTTTGAGAAAATTTACACTCATTATCTCGCTGGTTTCTGAACAACAACCCTATGAGTGGGCCAGGGCATCTATTTCTGTCATCTTCCTCATCATCCTCATTATCACTACCAAGTGATATCAAGCCTTCATGATGTATCAGGTATAGTGATAAGTTCTAGGAACAAATTAATGTTCAAATAGAGAATGTGTCCTCCATTAGCTTATAGCCTGATGGGAAGATGGCATGTGAACCACCATGTTCATATAAAATATATACAGTATTAGTGGGAAGTAATCTTACAGGGAAGTCACTAGGAGTGGGGAAGTGGGAGCCAGAGAGGAAAGACCTCTTGCAGAAGATGGGATTTGAGTTGAGTCTTGAAGAAAGCAAGAGAAGTTAGGAGGTAGAAGTGAGGATGGAGCCTTCATTCTTGAAAAGGACCATGACATTAAGAAGATGATGCCATGACTTGAAAGTGAATTGATTTAAGTGGGGAAAGCCTGAGCAAGGATGCCAGCCTACCTTTGTTCTCTGGAGCCATTTGTTTCCCGTGGCAAGATATAGATCAGGACAATGAGAAATGGTCCCTGGATAGAAAGCATTCCAGGCATGTAGGAAAACCAGTGAAGAGGCATTAGGACAGGAGACCCGATTTCTTTCAGATCTTAGGATAGCAGATGGAAGAAGAGTAAAGTGTAAGGCTACTAACATGCTAGTCATGGATAGGGATAAAGGAGACTATGTAGCTCCCAAATCTGGATCTAGAGCATTAAAAAAATATCCCTGACTGAAAATTAACCAACTGACTGACTCTTTCTCTCTCTCTTTCTATCTCTGTCTCTCTCTCTCTCTCTGTCTCTCTCTCTGTCTCTCTCTCTCTCTCTCTCTGTCTCTCTCTCTGTCTCTCTCTCTCTGTCTCTCTCTGTCTCTCTATCTCTGTCTCTATCTCTCTGTCTGTCTCTGTCTGTCTCTGTCTCTCTCTGTCTCTCTATCTCTGTCTCTCTGTCTCTCTATCTTCCTCTGTCTCTCTCTCTGTCTCTATCTCTCTCTCTTTCTATCTCTCTCTGTCTCTCTCTCTCTGAATCTCTGCCTCTCTATCTCTCTCTGTCTCTCTATCCCTGTCTCTCTCTGTCTCTCTCTTTCTCTTTCTCTGTCTCTGTCTCTCTCTCTCTCTCTTAAAAATACCTTATTGGGAAATGGAAGTCACATTTTGAGATTATTATTTTGCTAAGGACAAGTGCCCCTCAAAGACTAATGTTAGTCAAGAGAAGAAATGCTGAGAAGTGAGAAATGCTGTGAGTCCTAGGAGTCTTTTATGCTGTTGCTATTACGTATTTCTATGATTGAGCTGCTATTGTTTGATGAGGCATTTTCTCCTTAATGACACCATTGAAGAGATTAATGAGCCAGGAGACCTAGTGAGTTAAATTAGCATTTTTAAAGTTAAAACTTATCCAGATTACTATTAACTAAACCCCAGAAGCTGCGATAAGCCAACATTAGGATTGGGTTTGGCATGCTGGGGTTTTTCTAATTGTTATTTCTATTTTCTCACTCTTTACTCCAGAAGGCAAAGAATATTTTTAATGAAAAACATTGTCCTTGAGTGTAAATTTTTTCAATTGTTTCCATATTAATTATTCCTCCAAAATATGTTGTCTAGGGACAACAACTAAAAACATTCTGAATGTGAAATAATTCATTGGGAACTACAGGAAAATAACATTAATTTATAACATAAAAATAACATTATTCGACAAAGATCCCATCTCTCACACAATCAACACTGTCAAATATTTCCATGTTTAATATAATTTTACATTAATAATATCCTTAAAATATTGCATCATGAGCACACATTTTTACAATTGGATGTCACTTTAGTTCTCCTGGCTTGTAAAAAGAAGAAGGTTGAGTCAGGTGATGTCTAAATTCCCTTGAGTGCTAAGTCCTCAGGCTATCAATCTATAATCATTGCACATTGGGGGCAGGGGGAGGGTGGAGGCTAATATATACATACGCAATATCTCGGAAATCGTAGAACCTGGCTTTGTATTTTATCCCTCATACTTACTACCTACCCTGAGTAAATTCACTTAACATACGGGACTTCAGTTTAAATGAGGAGTTAATCTGACCTCTAAGATTTCTTCCAATTCTAAATCAATAATCCTTTCACTGTAAAACTTCTACAAGAAATAGTTTGCATACACCACCTGCACTTCCTCTGCTCCCACTTGCTTTTCTGACCTTTGCCATCTGGCTTATAGCTCCATCAGATGAAAACTGTCCTCTTTAAGGTTACTAATGGCCTTTTAATTACTAAATTCATTGGACTCTTCTATGGATTCATTCTTCTTGACAGCTCTGCATTTTTAATCACCCTCCCTCTCTTCCTTCATCCCCTCCCAAGTTTCTGAATGCACAATCCTTGGTTTTCATAATACCATGGTCTCCTAGCTCTCCTACAAGTCTATCTTTTCTTCAGTTTCCGTTCCTCATTCATGATCTTCCCCTGTCATCCCTATGATGTAAGTGGTGCCAAAGGACTTCTTGTCCTGGATCTCATTTCATCTCATTCTACTCCCTTTCCTTTGATTTTCTCATCTAATTCCATGGTTTTAATTATGTCAACCAATAAGATGATTTCTGACTTTACAATCCAAGTCCCAAACATGCCTCTAAGCTTCCAGTCCACATGTCCAACTTCATACATCTCCACAGGAAAGTCCTTCTGGAACTGAAACTAGATATGAAAAATGTAATTCAATTCAATAGCAAATATTTTTTTAAAAAATAAATTATTTTATATTCCTAGCCTTTAAAATTTCACAAAGTCTGGAAGTGCCAGGGATAAGCATGAATATGCTTCCACTCTGTCCTTGTAGCTTTGATCTGAATAGTCCTCTGATCTGGCCGCTTCTTAGGTAACCTGGTAGTCCCCCTTTTACTAAACTTGGTGTGAACACCCGACTCGCTTGGCCCACCATGGATCAGAATAGTCAAGTTCAAGAAATCCTCCAAACTCAGCCTCCTTGGTAGCAGGCATTATAGGCATGCATCACGACACATGGGCAAACATTGATTTCTAGACATGAAGCTAAAATTTTACTCCCTCTTCCCACTTAGCTATTTTTGTAGTTGGTATCAGACAGGCAGTAAATTAACATTTATTGAATGCCTACTATTTGCTAGGAACTGGGAAATATAAAGAAGGGCAAAAAAAAGCCCCTGTACTCAAGAAGTACCCAAGTAGTCACTGTCGGAATCATGAGAGATTCTTTGCTTTCTCCATCCCCCCACCTCCACCAGAGCCAATCATCTGAAAGTCCTGTTGATTCTACCAGCACACTATCTGCCACATTTGACCAGCTTTTTCCACTCACAGGCTCACCAGAAGATTTCAATCCCTCATGCTCTCTCACCTGGGTAAAATAACTTTCCTGGAAAAGATTATATAAGAATCAGAAACAAGGAAATTCAACTCAGTTTGTGACAAAGTAGGAAACATGAATTACCTAGGAAAGAAATCCTTATGTGGTTAAAGAAACAAAGCCTGCTGGAAATAACCTGGAAAACAATCAGGCAGAAATTAGGCTTAGACACCATCTGAGACATTTTAAATAGACAGGTGATCTTAATATTAAAGATTATACTACATAAAAAAATTAAAAGGGAAGACAGATGCCCCTCACAGCTACAAGGAGGAGCTATATTCTTAAATAAAAAAAAAAGAGAGAGCATTAACAAAATATAAAATAGATAACTTTGATTACTCAAAACTAAAAAGCTTTTGCATAGACAGCAATAATGCACCTAGTATAGTAATGGAAGTAATTTGATGGGTAGAAATCTTTGTATCAACTTTCTCTGATAAAAGTTTGGTATTTAAGATGCATTAAAAATTAATATATGTATGTGACAAATAGTCATTCCCCCAAAAACAAATGATCAAAGGATGTGAAGAAATAGTTCTCAAAAGAATTGAAAATATTTATAATCATATGAAAAATCTTCCAAATCACTAATAATAAGATAAATACAAATCAAAACAATCATGAAATTTCATCTTACACACTTTGTAAATCAGTAAAGATGACAAAACTGGCAATAGTCAACGAAGGGTTGTGGAATAGTAGGCTTATTGTTGGTGGTGCTATGAAATGCTACAGACATTTTGAAAAATAATTTGAAATTATCCAAATGAAGTGAGTAAAATGTCCATACCTTTCAAACTAGAGATTTCATTAATGGGGTTATATCCCTAAGAAACTATTTATAAAAGGAAAGATCCATTTGTACCAACTTATCTCTAGCAACACTTTTTGTGATAGCCAAGAATTGGAAACAAAGCAGATACTCATCAATTGGGGAATGACTAGATAAATTGTGGCACATAAATGTGATTGAATATTACTGTGTCATAAGAGATGGTGAAAGTACAAGACAATCGTGGAAAGAACTCCGTTAACTGACGGAGAGTGAAGTAAGCAGAACCAAGAAGACAATACAACAATCTAAGCGGAAAGAAAGCCATACACACAAACATCAGAAATGGATGTAGCAAAGTAATAAAGACCAAACATGATTCAAATGAAAAGATACGAGAGGACATAACCAACCCGTCCCTTTGCAGGTTTCACACACTACACATGCTATTGGACTTCTTCGATTTTTCTTTCAATTGTGCTAATTTTCACCCTCTTCTCATCTCTTCTCTTCTTTTGCTTTCTCTCTTTATTTCTTATATAAGATGACTCTCAGGAGATGAAAATGAAGATTGAGAAAATACATTACTATGATGATATAAAAAAATAGAAATATTGATGAAATTTTATTTAAAAAGGTATAAGTTTGCTAACATATCTCCCTGTCCTTAGTCTTTCTTCTCTCCACTCAACGCTTCACTTACTCACACTGATCACCTGGCAGAATAAGGTACCATACACTGAAGTCCTTACTCAAACTAAACTGCCAAGCCTTCAAACTAAGCTGCACAGAACACAACTCTGATGGGCTGGCCACATTGTTCAAATGCCAAATGTACACTTGTCAAAAAGGCCATTTTATGGAGAACTCACACAGGGCAGGTGACCACATGGTTGTCAGAAGAAGTGATACAGGGACACATTCAAGGTCTCTCTCAAGAACTTCAGAATTGATTGTGTGGCATGAGACACACTGACACAAGACTGTTCAGCATGGCATGCCCACATCAGAAGGGTGCTGTGCTCTATGAGCAAGGAATAATTGAAGCAGCTCATAGTAAACACAGATGTGAAAATTTAGAAAATCCACTCCAACTATTTGTGCATGACCTGTGCTAGAGCATTCCAAGCTCTTATTGGTCTGATCAGCCACAGTCAAATATATATGGAAACTTGACTCTAGCATAGTTTGGCTATTTTGGTCTTCTTCAAGGACAAAGGAAAGAACCAACCAATCATCTGGCCCTGAAACACAGTCCTGTCACCATGTCACTCCCTTTATTTAAAAGCTTCATAGTATGGCCTTTTGCCCCTCAAGAAAAACAACCATCCCAAAGCTGGCACTTGGGGACCTCTGTTGTCTGACTACCTAGATTTATTTCAGATTATTCCTCTGCATCCACTTTCCTATAGCCAAACCAGAGAGGAAGCATGACATGTAGAAAGGAACTAGAATTGTCCTCTATGGTCCTATTTTTTGCTGACTTGTAGAGTAAAAAAAAATGTGCATAAATCTTTTCCTCCACAGTAATAGCCCACATTTTAAATTCTGCAAATAATTTCATGAACATTCTCTCATTTGATCCATATAACTTCCTTCAAGGGTTCCACTCAGTATGCTGAAGGACATCCTCTCAATGTTTGAATTTCTGAAACCAAAGGAATTTTACATTACCTTGTTTTCTTCTGATAATGTTAAATAGTAGGAGCTTAATAAATGTTTACCACATTGAATATCAAATTGAAAAGTATTCATCCAAAAATGCTCTGACAAATTATTGAGCAATCGACTCTCTTGGGATAATTCCCAGGGGAACTAAAGTTGACGAGTTACTGGAATTTATGACTCTATAATATAATACATGGCACGATTCTTTGTATGCCTGAGAAAGAAAGCATGTTTACAACAGACCTGGTTATTAGAAACTATATTGGAAAAACTCCAATAAATTAAAAAGGAAATGCCACAGAACTGAACCAGTCAATGGTAGCTGAATGAGTTCATCGGTTGATATGGAAGTTTTCTGAGAATGCTATTTATTCACCACCATATTAATTCAGAGTGAATTAAGAAACTCTGTAAATATATAAAAATACACATATCTATACACATACATATATATCTGTGTTTGTGTTACATATGTTACACATACATACATATGTGTATAATATAACGTATAAAACAAACACAAATGTATGCAGATATAGTCATATATGTGTGAATATGTATATATATAATTTTAAACTTTTAAATTATTTGAATTTATATAGTGGTGAATATAAATATACATATATATACACGTCTATATATCTGCCTGTCTATCTCTCTGTCTATCTATCTATTCATCTACCTGTATATTTTATGAGCTAAGCAGTGTCCTCATCCTAACACTAGAGATTCAATAGAAAGTCATCTAGGTGATGTCTGAACCTGAGTAAGGAAGATCAAAGGTCAGATCTTGCCACACAAATATATGAACCTGAATTTAATCTCTGTCTCTTTCACCTTCAATTTCCTCAACTGTAAAATGGAGATAACAGTAGTACTTAATTCACAGGTTTGCTGTGTGAATAAAAATAAATAAGAAAGCATTTTGTCAACCTTAAGGCATCAGTACCAGCCATCATCATCATTGTCACCGTCATCATCATCAACAATAATACATGCAAAGTAAAACAGTCACCGAACATCCTCAACAAAATTATATTCTATTAAGAGGGCACACCTCATGGAGGTGAGGGAGGTGGTCAGGGAAGGGAGTTTTGACCTGGGGAGTCACAAGAATGTTGGTGAGATCTCCAAGGAATTTGATTGGCCCTATCTTTATAGAAACAGTGCCAGTGAGCTTAATATTAGTTTCATCAAAGATGCATAAAAATCTGCTATGTAAAAAAGTACCATGATTGTAACTAAGGATAGAATAGTGAAAAAAAGGGGTTGGAAACAGGCTCTGGCAGTCAAGACTTTTTTTTTTTCCTTCTCAGGGTTTTGCCATTTAGAATGGATAAATTCAAAGTTAATTTGAGAAGGAAAAAGCATATTAATCACTGCTGGGATCAGGTGAAACTTCAGGGAAGGAAATGGTAGCAACCAAAGAGAAGTTAAGGATTGTGAGCAGTAGGTCTAGGAAGGGAGAATGTATTCTAAATTTGTTTAGAGCCACTGAGGGGTCGGGGGAGGGTATTCCAAGATCAAGACTGCAGCACAGCTGGAAGGAGCTATTTGAAAGGTCAGGGAAGGCAGTCTGGGGAAGAAAGTATAGGTCTTTAAAAGCCATGCTGAGGTATTCCAATGTTTGGTTATTAGGGAAATAGGGAGCTTCTGAAGAATTTTGAGCAGGGGAGTAATATGGTCACACTTGTGGCTTGGAAAGATTATTTTGTTGGCTGTGTGAGGAGAGATTAGAGAAGAAAGAGGAGAAAAGAAGGAAAATCATTTGGAAGTCTATTACTGTAACGTATGTGAGAGATGAGCTGAGCTAGTGCAGGAACGACTAGGATGGTAGAATTAACGGCATTAACAACTTGTTAAAAGTAAAGATAGAGAAGGAGAGCAAGAACAACCATGAGTTTGTTAGATTACTGGGAAGAAGGATTATCATGACTTCAAAAAGGAGAGAGGGTGAGGATGGGTGGGGAGGGAGGAAAGGAGAGAAGCTGATTCAAGTTTTAAAGACAAATGTTAAAAATTGTTTTTATGTACAAACAGGCAGTGGGGTATAGAAATGGATCTTGCCCTACAGGAAAATAGAGGGGAAGGGGATGAGAGAAGGGAGGGGTGTGATAGAAGGGAGGGCAGTTGGGGGAACGAGTAATCGAATTGCAGTGTCTTGGGATGCGCAGAGGGGAGAGATGGGGAGAAAATTTGGAACTCAAAATCTTGTGGAAGTGAATATTGAAAACTAAAAATAAATAAATTTAAAAAAAAGAACAGAGAGATTTGTTAGAGAAGCAGGCTTAGCAGGAAGGATTGAAAGGCAATTACATAAGGAAAGAAATGTCAGGCACCAAAACGTTTAATGAAATAAAGTCTGCATGGGGAAAGTGCAGTTTTTAATTTTTCCTTCCTTCCTTCCTTCCTTCCTTCCTTCCTTCCTTCCTTCCTTCCTTCCTTCCTTCCTTCCTTCCTTCCTTCCTTCCTTCCTTCCTTCCTTTGTTTTTTCCTTCTCTTCTTCCTTCCTTCCTTGCTTTTCCTCAATGGATGTACTAAAATAGGGTTATAAAAAACAGTTACTGATTTTCGTATCCAAAGTAGAATCTGAAAGTACCAAAGTTTGGTGGTAATAATTTAATGTATCCAGAACTGGAACTTAATTAAGACTTGCAAGTTTTCAAAGAACTGTATGAATACACTGTCCCCTTATGGTGCTGTGTATACAGTAGCAAGTTAATACATTTTTGTTAAACTGAATTACTGAACTAGTTCATTTGAGTTTTATGATAAACCTAAAGGTTAGCTCTCACAGGCGTTATAATCTCACCCCGCTCCCCCAACTCCCCATTTCACTGATGAGTAAACTGAGGCCAAGAACTCAGATGACTTGCCACAGATTCTATAACTGCTAAGTTGCAGACCGTATCTTATATGTCATCTAACCTCTCTTTATATGGGAAATTTTTATCCACGAAGATGATGCTAGCCAGAATCCAATTCAATCTCGTCATTTGATGCACCAGCCATTGATTAAAAGTCCTTGTTATGGACAGAGCACCTGAGCAAAATTTATGCTAATTCCAAGTCCTGTCCTCCATGCAGATAGGCACATGCTCAAATTGGACTTAGAGCCTAGAAGATCTGACTTCAAATCCTGCCTCAAACATTTATGAGCAGTGTGCAAGAGTCACTTCATCTTGTTTACCTCAGTTTCTTCATCTATAAAATGATCTGGAGAAGGAAATGGCAAACCACTCCAGTATCTTTGACAAGAAAACCCCAAAATGGCTCTCGTAGAGATGTGTACAACCGAAACAACTGAATAACAGCAAAAACGAAACTGATAATATCACAGAATTGTTATGAGAATCAATTAAGAAAATACATGTAAAGCACAGTATAAATAAACCTTCAGGTGCTCGTTAACACTTGCTATTATTGTTAGCGGTGGTAGTATTAGCATCATTAAATATGCATGGCAAAAGAATTCATAATGAGTGCATGAGTTGTATGTTTCTTTATTTGTTTACACTTTGGTCCAGCATCTTGAAAATCACTTTGTATTTATTTTATCCATTTATCTTACAGGCAGCTCTCGAAAAGTAATTTAACCACCCCTTTCCTCAGTTTACTTAACCATCAAACCAGCAAGTTGAATGTCCTTTCCAGACAGGAATGTTGAATCCCATGATCCCTGAACATGTTGTAATTACTCCTCCTCCCCATAGGATCTTTCAGAGCACGGACTGTCTCACTTGTCACTTTGGAAGCCAAGCACGCTATCTAATACCTACCCAACACTTCCTAAAAGCTTGTTGATTGATGTGAAGCTTAAGGTATGGTGGAGGGCAGAGGAGAGGGCATTACTTATTTGGGGGATCTGGGGAAGCTTTGTGGATGAGATTATCCTTAAGTTGGTCTACAAAGGACAGAAATGCTACACCCCAGGAGAGTTGTGAAGGGAGAAAGAAAGTTTACAGAATGAGGACTGATATAAAAAATGACACAGAAACAGGAAAATACAGAGAAATAGCTTGCAATCATCATGTTTCATAATATGTGTGTATGTATTGTGTATGTATGTATATATTTGGTGGCTGTTTAGTCGTTTTCAGTTGAGTTTGAGTCTTCATGACCCCATTTGGAATTTTCTTGGCAAAGATACTGGAGTGGTTTGCCATTTCCTTTTCTAGCCCATTTTACAGATGAGGAAACTGGAATAAAGAGGGTTAAGAGACCTATCCTGAGTCCCACAGCTAGTCAGTGCCTGAGGCTGGATTTGAACTCAGATTTTCCTCAATCTAGGCCCAGTGCTCTATCCACTGTTCCAAGATCTTAAATAACAGCATGGCCTCTTTCTAGTTGGCAATAAACCCCTCTCATATCATGTTTTTTTCCTCCTCCTTTGATGAATTCAAGCAAAAATTTCTCTTCCATTTCAAAGGAGGGCATCAGTTAAATCTCATATTCTTTTTGTAACATCAGAAAATTTGATAAAAATTGCTCATATCCCAAAGAGCAGATCAGCAGTTGCAAGCCACACATTATGGACTAGAGACTGACTTTGCAAAATAACAGGAATAAGAAAAGTTGCATAAATAACCATGTGTTAGGCAGCATTGTATTCCCAATTAACTCTTATCTTAAATGTCTTTCTTAACATAAAACACTCAGATCCTTAACTCATCTAAGCTAATGACTTGTTTATTTAGTAATTATTACATTTCTTTAGACTGTATAATGAGTTGTGTGTTCTCTTATCTTTCACACAAGACACATTGCCACTGACCTTCCACAAGGTGTGATTGATTCTTTGGAAAGTGCAGATGACTCTTTAGCTAGAGTCTAAGGGACAATATCAGTGGGTTATCCATTGATTTACGTGGTGTAGATTGGGGTATAGGGTTAAACCGGGGGGGTCCCTTCAACCTTTGAAAATTAGAAGTCTATTGTCCAAAATCAGAACACTTACCCACTTTGGGGCTCAATTTCTTTAGGTAAAAGAGAAAATGATTGTATTAGCCAACCCCTGAGGTCACTTCCATCTTTGAATGTAAAGTTCTAAGAGCCAGAATTAGCCTGGGGATAGACATCTGGGGGGCAGCTAGGTGGTGTCATAATGCATAGAGTACCAGGTCTAGAATCAGGAAGACTCATCTTCCTAAGTTCAAATCTGGCCTCAGACACACTTACTGGCTGTGTGACCCTGGGCAAGTCACTTAATCCTGTATGCCTCTCCTCATCTGTAAAATAAACTGGAGGAGGAAATCTAGTATCTCTGCGAAGAAAACCCTAAATAGGGGCACAATATATTGGACACTATTGAAAACACTGAACAACAACAGACATCTATCTGACTAGCTGCCCTTTTACTGGCTCTGAATCTTCAGGCTATCTCTCAAAGTCTCCTTTTCCTTTGGTCCTTTTACTGCATTTCCTGCCTAGGAACCTGTGCCATATTTTGTGCCTAGATCCAGTTAAGAATTAGCAGTGATGACAGCATGTGTTGGCTGCAGCCCTCCCCGCCTTCCCCCGTATTCTCTTTTGCAAGTGATTTTTGGAAGTCTTATCTTAAAATGAATGAATGGATGAATGGGTAGATGAATAAATGAATGAATAAGTAGATAGATTTAACCAAAACAAAGAAATAAATATAAATTATTCAATCAAGGATCTAATGTTCTCATATTTGATTCAGCTCCTGGTCCACCCTGAAACCAAATTTCCATCTCCCTTGCCATCTCTTGACCTTCTCTCTGAGGCAGGCTGACTTTTCTCTAACACCCCTCAAAGCTGGAGTTAGAACTACAAAGCTTCATTAATTCCTCCATAAAATAAATGCATTGATGGAACAAAATAATCTTGAAGTTTACTTCCACTCCCAGTATTCTATGTTCCAACTTGCTTCCTAGATCTGTCATTTATGCTTTACGTCCTTCCCAACTCCAACACGCTAAGTTTGTGTTTCTGTGCACAATTCCAATGGCTCATAAGTGTCTGTCTCTCATTACTTGAGCGATGATTGCTTCCCGAGTTTAGTTACATGCTAAAAGTAACTAAAATGATTTTAAGAACAAACTTGAGGATCAAATACTGAGAGATAAATGAATTCAGCAGTTTAAAAATGGGAGAAACAGGCAAGGGTGTACTGGAATCCATTGTTACTGGATTAGAAGAGCAGAGTTTTAAATTTTCCATGTGATCATTAAACCTTGGAGATTAACAAATACACATCAGGGTTTGTTTGCTTGTTTTTTCTGTTGACTATCTAGACCTAAGACAGTGAAAGATAAAATGTTAATAATAAGAAAGGGGAGGAAGAAGAAAAGGAGGAGGAGGAGGAGGAGAAGGAAAAGGAGGAGAAGAAAGAAAAGGAGAAGGAAAAGAAGTAGATGAAAAAGGAGAAGGAAAAGAAGAAGGAAAAGGAGAAGAAGCAGAAGAAAGTATCAGCAAATAGGTGGTACAATGCAGTATATAGAACACCGGGTCTGGAGTCACATCTTTGTGAGTTCAAATGCAGCTTCAAACACTTACTAACAAGGAGTCCCTGGGCAAGTTACTTAATGCTATTTGCCTCAGGTTCCCCATCTGTAAAATGAACAGTCGAAGGAAATGGCAAACCACTCCAGTATCTCTGCCAAGAAAACCTCAAGAGTCAAACACCACTGAAAAAAGAAACTGAACCCAAGAGTCTTGTAGGACATAAATACCTTCAAATATAGAGAAGCAGTGTGCAATAGAGGGACTGGCACTGAACTGGGAGTCAGCATTGCTTAGTTCTAGTTCCAGCTATATAAGGAACTAGCTAAATGATCATCTCCCACCTCTGGGGATTTCATCATATCAATGAGAGACTTAGTAAAGATACTTGATCAACTTTAGTACATTGTCTCTCAGAACTCATAAGCTCAAGGAATCCACCAGCCTTAACCTCCAAAGAATCAGGAACTCAGGTACACCACACAGCTATTCCATCCAATATCTTCTGGAAGACTTTTAATATTTGTAAGTAATCTATACTATTTTTGCATAGCTCCAATGGATAGGAAATTATTTCTTAAAAGAGATTAAACTCCACCACTTTTCATTTTCCATTCATTAGTCCTACTTCTGGTCTCTGAAACCAGTCAGAACATTAATTTATCTTACACAAGACAGGCCTCCAAATATGGGAAGACTGCCATGATTTCCACTTATTCCCCACTTGCTATTTCCAAAATCCCTTCCTTGAACTTCTGTTTTTCAGATTAAATATCACTCATTTCTTCCAAAAATTTTCACATGAGATTGTATCCGTCTTGCCAGTCATCCTGGTTGCATCTACTGGTTATACTCCATTATATCAATGTCCTCCTTAAAACAAACCTATCCAAAATTCAATGTGATATTCTCTTGTGTTCATAGAAAGCATTCACACAGAGTTTTAATGTTCGCAATTTATAAAAAAATCATAATTTTATTTAATCATTGGAACTGTTTTGACAAAGATAAAGGATACTGAGGTTTCCATGTACTGAACTCCATATCATTTTTCACACATCAATTGATCTTTAATCTCATTCATGTGAATACTCTCTCCAAAATTATGAAACATATTGAACCACACATTTTCCTTCCATAAAACTTGTGTCAATGCCCTCCTTCTACACAGGATATATCTACCTCATTGGGCACCTTCTTCAAGATCTTTTAACATTTTATTGGTACCATTCCAGGAAAGTATATTCATTTTCCATCTCTTATCCCTTCCTATCACTACATAATCAATACATTTCCTTTTTCTGATCATCTATTTTCTGGATAATATATATTAAGTCACATCTTATCCATGGCTCATTGGTAAAATTCCATGGACTCTTTATGTCCACTCCTCATCTTTCCATTGATTTCTTCCTGTTTCTGTTGCTAATTTATCAGATCTCCAGTCCTTTATAGTAACTTGCTTAGGCTTTAGTTAAATAACATCTCACAGTCAAACCAGAGAGAAATTGAGCATAAGGAAGGTAAGTTACTTGCTCACAAGAGAGTAAGTAAAGCAGGGCCTCGAGCTAGAATTTGATAGCAGTGGTCCTGACTTTCAATTCCTTGCCTGAAATACCAGATAACATTTATTGGCTGTTTCATTATGAAACTGAAATATTTTCTTCCTTGGTTTGCTTTGTAACATCTGTTCTAAAAACACATCTTTCCCCGCCTTCATCAAAGTCCCTGGAAACAGCAACCTATTTGTCTGCATTTCACAGGCACTTCAGAACTTTCAATATGTCAAAGTTGGGTATCATTCAAATACATGTCTGGTTATTCCAAAGAAAAAGGAAATCAAAATGTTTTTCAATATGTTAAAGTACAATTCTCCATAGTATTTCCTTTTGCTTGATGCCTTCTTCCTGATGAAAAACTATACATTCCAAAAACATCATTACAATTTCTAAAGCCCTGCCTGTAAATAGGGTCTCTTATGGCCCTTCTTTTGGGGACCTAAAATTCCCTTGAATATATTCCTATGAATATATGAATGGATTAGAATAAAATTATACTGATAATAGTCATGTAGGTCATTCATATCATATCTGAAGAGGTTTTCCAGAAACATTGTAGAGAGGTTATGATCTATATTTCAAGAGCTAAATTTCCTGTGACTGAAAGAAACCAGAATATCTAAAAAGGGGGTTTTGATTGGGTCTAAATCACTGAGAAATAAAGTTTAAGTACTAGCTTCTGGCAAATATAAAAAGAAGATTCAAAAAGAAATCTTTAGACTAAGCTAAGCCTGTTGAAGTGGATAAAGAACTGGACATGAACTCAGGGAGACCTGTCTAAATGATTTTAATAGGTGAGTGAACTTGGACAAATCATTTAACCCCTCTTGGCCTCTGTTACTCTATCAATAAAATAAAGGGGCCACTATTGGTTGCTCCTAAGTTTGCTTCCAGCTCCATATAATCCTATGATCCAACGGACTGAAGGAACAGGATTGGAGGGAGACAGATTGCTGACAAATTCAGTCAAAAACAAATAAAACACAAAGAGAAACACCAAGGAGAGGAGAAACATTAAATGGAAGTCACCCAAGAAAACTATAAGACAATCTAAAATTTTTAAAAATAAGCAAAGCAGAATAATAAAATTTGAAAGGACATTCACATGCACATGCACAAACATGTGTGTATGAATATATATTGTATGTATAATGTATGACACATGAATATATTCATATAGTATGTATAATGCATGAATATATGCATGTATGCATGTATGTAATATAGCATAAGGTATAACATAGACATTCATATAGACAGAAAGATAGAGAGGCAGACAACTACGTAGATAAGATAGATAGATCGATCAATAGATATAAACAATTAAAGCAGTTAAGAATACCAAAAGTTGAGTGATGGAAAAAAGACATTACAATGTGTCATCAAATAGATATATTCAAAAAAATGAAATAAAGGCTTGCAGTACTAAAAAAATCACATAATTAAATAAGAGACGAACTTGAAGACTGAAAATCACATGTGAAAAATGTCAGAAGTAAAAGAAAAAGGAACAAAGAATAGAGGAAAAAAATGGAAAAATTGGCCAATATGGAGAAAATAATAGAAAACTGAAAAAAAATCTCACATAAGCAACAGCTACTTATCACTTTAAGGTTTATATGTATTTCCTTATTTAAACCTCAAAATAACTGTGAGAGGCAGGTACTATTATCATTCCAGTTTTACTGACGAGAAAATTGAGGCCAAGAGAGACCAAGTGACATCTCCTCGGTCATTCAGCTGGTGAAGTGTCTGAGGCAGAAGTCAAACTCAGGTATCCCTAACTCCATTTTCCATACCCTAATTCATTGTACCATGTTGTCTTCTGATACAATAGCAGTACCAATATAGGAGAAAAGGGAATTTCATGTGATGGTAGAGGAAATAAAAATATGAGCTAGACAATGAAATCTGTGTATTCTCCCTTCTCTACCTTTCCAGTATTCTTATGAATTACCTTTCTTTAGTGTACTCTATAACAATATGACTGCAAATGACTCTCCATTGCAGTAGTGGTCTTCCATGCTTCTTCTATCTCACCTCCTCCTCTTGGAATCCCTGGCTTCTTTTAAAATCTATTATTATGATATTATCAGCACCAAAAATCAACTCAACAAGCATTTATTTAGTGCCTACTATATGCTGGGTCTGCAAAGAAAGGCAAAAACAAAAACCATTCAGCAGCTACTGTCTTCCACTCCAAAGTTAACTTGGAATATACTTTGCGTATGTTTTGCTTTTACTTTTTGTCTTTATATCACTGGACATGTAGGTGACCTTTCTTAGGCACCCAACTCACCTATGAGTGAGGAGTATGGATGAGATTATTCAGAACTCTATGTTCTGAATCATATAGGTACATGTATATGTTGTTTTTCCTGGTGAAATGTAAACCTTTTGAGTACAGGGACTCTTTCACTTTTGCAACCAATTCTCTAGCTCCCAATATAGTGCCTTGCGTACAACAGACACTTAATAAGCACTTGCTTTCTTGATTATCCTACTGAAAATTGAATGTATCCACCATTGTGGAAGTAAAAGGCTTTTGATCTTCAAGGGATATCAGCCACTGTCTCAGTCAATCCTCTCATTTCCACACTGGGGAAACTGAGACCTAGACATATTCAGTAACTTAGTCAAGGTCACATATAGTTAGTTATGGAGCTGGAACTCTAACCCATGGTTCCTTCCAGTCCAGTACTCATTGCACTTCACTCTGTTTCCTTGTTTTATTTAGAAATGGCTCAAAGGCTATTTCTAAATAAAACAGTTTCAAATTCCAGTATTTCCATTACATTGAATTGCCATCTGTTCCCCCAGACAATTATGGATCTTTAAATAATTCCAGTGGCTTTGAAGATTCTCCCAGAGTGAATCCCTTCAGGTTCATTTGGCTACCTTGTCTTATGAAGAGTTGGAGCTTGGTGAACACAGAACTGCTCAGAAGTATATTTCTAAGAAGCAAACACATATCTGTCAACTTTTTCCACCACTTAGTATACCAAGCATCTCTCTAACCATGTCATTTGTATTTACTTGGTACCAGTAGCAGAAAACCCGTGAACAAGATGTATTCTAAAAATTTATTTGTCAATCAGTTATTTGGACTTCTGCCTGAAGTTTCCCATGGCAGCACAATGCTATATATGGTGGTAGGTTTAGAGGCTAATCCACAAATATCTGTGTAACCCAGGAGTACCTGTGTTAACCACGAAATATAAAAGAATCATGATCATCCTAGGTTTTCCTACCGAGTCCATTTTCCTTTACACTACATGACCACATTGAAAAACTGGGTGTAGAAAAGAAACATATGCAGGAGATAATCAAAGAATAATGAAATCATAGATCTAGATTGGTTGGGGACCTTTGAGATCATCTCTTTCTACCTTTTCACTTTATAGATAAAGAAAGTGAAACTCACAGATAGTTAGCATCAGAGGTGAGATTTGAACTTAAGTTCTTCAGTTTCTGACCCAAGGATCTTTCTACTGTCATTGTGATGGTTGTCTTGTCCCAATCAATTGTTGATGAGGTGTCAAGAAAAGGGAAATTACAATAGTTCAAAGGTAAAGGAGAGTCCTTAGGAATGATTCAACCATACAGATAGGAGAGTCGTTGTTTCAAAGTGGCCATCCATAGGTAAGGAAAGACAGGAAATTGTGAGCAATTTCTACACTAAGGAGAAAAAACTTCCCTGGGAAAATCTGTTCCAACGTGAAGACTCAAAGAAAGTAGTCACCTTTTTACAGAGCAATAAAGAGTACTTGCTGAGCAATTGCATCATTCCCTTTTCTAATCGTATCATCCTCAATTTCCTCTTTATACAAATGAGTGATTATCCCAAACACTAGACAGCCTACTCCTAGCTCTTCACTCTTGTGCAGAAACCTGTGACCTTAGGAGTAGCTAAACTCACATAGAAAATATACAGTTTGGGATAAGGACAAAGAATTGGTTGAATGGCTACAAGTACAGCTACTGTGATTCACTCTCTGAGAAGACATTCTTAAATAAGAGTTATTTTGACTTGACAAGTTGAATGAATAATGAGATAATAGATATTCTCTGGACATTTTCATACATTGATAGTAGAGTTCCTACAATCTTATTTTCAGTAAATATATTATAAATCTCAGAAAACTGCATTTTGAATTTATTACTTAAGTTTATTGGTCCCAACTAAGGGTGGAAAATCTATGGCCTCTAGGCCACATGGGGCCCTCTTCATCATCAGGTGCATCCCTTTCATGGAATCCAAACTTCACAGAACTATTCTCTTAATAATAGGAATTTGTCTATGAACCTTAGATTCAGTCAAAAGGTCACAACCTTTATGTCCTTCAGGCTGAAGGTTCTCTGTCCCTGGTGCAGATCTATTTTTTCATCAATGTGGGAAACTCCCCACATGGGAGCTTCCCTCATCCAATGAAAATTAGGAAATGTTTCTAATTTAGAGTCTTAAGAGTTGTAAAGTCAACTTGCCATGGGTCACAGGTCTAACATGGCTTAGAGAAACAACTTGAATTCAAAGACAACCATGCTACACTGTATCTCATGCATAATACAGGGTTATGTAAAATGCAGCATGATTAAATGTAACAATATTCTTATTGAATATTGGAAAGGTTCCAGTCAATGTGATGACATTTTGAAATACTACTTCTCTTAGAATATTTATAATCATGTAAGTTGGGCTTCTAGCACCTTTGCTGAATATGTGATATTTAGAGAATCCAAGACAGGTGGGGTCCTCAGTAATTCTGGCAACCATTAGAAGAGAATTCAGAAAATAGAGAGCAAGTAAGGGAATGTTGATCAAATTCAGGAATGCAGTCCTGACCCTTTCAGGACAAGGACAAGACACCAAAATCACTTCTCCCAGATGGAAAAGGCTGCTGAACTAAGGTTCCTAAGGAACATGGCAAAGTCCCCAATAGCTGAAGCCCTGAGTTTCTGGATCAATTTTGTTTCCCTGGATAGAGATTATTTGAACTCAGCCTGAGGTTTCATTCTAACTTCAACCTCTAGACCAGGCCACCCTGCCATTTTTTTCTGGATAGGGTTTGAAATTCCTGGCCCAGCTTTGGCTCAGACTATTGACATTTCATTCTCACGGTCTCTCAGCCTTGACCTGTGTCCTCAGATTCAAACTCAGAATCAGTCAACTCCTGTTAGCATCACTTCGGGTATCAACACTTAGCATTATCCCCATACAGCCCAAAGCAGCACTGGATTGCCAGCTGTTGGGTCAATCATTCTGGGCCTAAAGGATGTGAATTTACGAGGTATGACCCTATTGACATAAAGCAAAATACCTTTACTAGCAATCTTGTCCGTTCATAGTATACAGATCAATTATCTAGGACCCAAGCTCTGGAAAAAAAATAATGAAAACACAGAAGGAAGATGTAAAATCAAAGTTCCAAGCTCCAATCCTAGCTGAGGCTTTATCAACTTCTTCTCAGTGTAATTCTTTCATTAATTCATTCAACTAAGATTTATTAAATAAGTGGCAGATATTGAGTTAGCAACTGGGCACAAAAAAGAGAAAAGCAATTTATTAAGCAACTATTCAGTGCAAATCTGGGGTTAGCGACTGGGCACTAACAGAGAAAAGTAAGCAAAAACAGCCTTTACCCTCAAAGAGCCTACGATGTAACGGAAAGAATCAATGTGCAGGGAACAACATTTCAGTATGCAAAATGAATACAAAGCATCTTCGATCATGGAAATGAGGAGCCAGTAAAGACACTCACTGAGGGATCCACAATGATCTTGGACTTTGAGTTGGACTTTGAAAAAAGTTAGGGACTGAGGGCTTTTCAGAGGCAAGTGTGAGTATGAAATGCATTTCAGGTATGATAGGGTGAGGAGACAGGATAGTTTATGGATCATAGCATCATGGATTTCTATTTTGAAATGAAACTAGTTCAATCTCTTCATTTTAAAGATCTTGGGAAACTTATGTTTTCCCTGGATTGCTAATTTGCTCATCTATGAAATGGAAGATTGAGATAGATGGTTTCAAAGCTAATTTCCTGCTCTAACATTTAGTTATTCAATTATTTATTTTCTGAACCTAGGTATGGAAGAGTAACTGGCTACTGCCACAGGTGCAGCTTGGCAGGGAATGGCCTTTTACCACTCAGAAATGCCAGGGCAATAGAATTGTGCCTTAGAGTCAAATGGCGACGGAGTGACAGGGTTATAGTTCAGACACCATTTCAAATTAAGATAATTCCTAAGGTTCTTTATAGCACATTTTTTGAGTCCAACTAAGTTATTGGTGTAAGAAAAAAAGAAAAGAGAAGAAAGGGATACTTTGATTCCTTAAATGTCCTAGTTCTGGATATAGGCTGTTTCATACAATTTTGGGCTTAGTATTTTAATTCAGGAAACATTTTAAAAAAAAACATGCATACATGTGTATGTCACTGGGGACAGACTAACAAAAAGAAAACCATTTTTGCCTTTAAGGGCTTCGTATTATAGTGAAAAGATATAATATATGAACAGTTAATGTGAATGAGAAGCGTACATTAACAAATTTCAAACAATAGAGGATTCTAATACCTGGGGGGTTGGGGGCAGAGTGAAAATAAGGAAAAGTCTCAAGTGCCCAGGGAGCCTGATATCAGATTTGAAGGAAATGAAGGATCCAACGAGGCAGGTAAATTACCTGTACGATGTTGGGAGTGCCACTTAAGTTACTCAATTTCTTTAGGTTTAAAATGCAAGGTGTGGACAATACAACCTCTGCAGCTCCTAAAACCTCTAAACATATGTACCCACAAAATACTAGTACAAATTTTTCAAATGGGTATGTGATAGAGTAACATACACTTATTAATTTTTCTTCATCTTCGCTTCTAGAAACACAGGTCCCACAGATCAGGAACACCTTACTTCATGCTGTTTGAGAGTATTTTTCATCTTTATGCCATATTTTATGGCATCTATCTGCCATGTTTGAACTGCTCCAGGAAACACCTGTCTAGCTGCATTGTGACACTGCAGAATGTGAGTGTACAGAAGTCTGTAATTACAAAAGGCTTACAGGGACTTAGTGCCAGGGTGATTTTCATAACAGTGGTCAAACCCCTGCAAATAAAAGCAACAAAACTTAGCATGTGATTAGTGAGAAGTTTAAAAGGCAAACTACTGGGTGGTTCATCTGCATTTCAAAGAAACTCCTCATGTTATCTCTACCCTACCCTTCTTCTAGACCTTCTCCTTCCCAAGTCCGAGACTTCCCAGTAGAAGCCTTGGAGGGGCAAGGATTCGACTCCACAGAATAGTGCCCTCACAAGGACCCCATCATCAGAAGACTGATTTTTAGGATTTCTTAGAACTGTTTGTCATTAAAAGTTGATTGCAGAGTATTGGCCACAAGGAGATCATGTGATACTTTATGTAAAATGATAAACTTGGAGACATCAGGTCTGGATTTGAACCCCATCTCTGTAACTTATTATGAGTCCTTTAGTAGGTTACTCATGCTTCAGTTTCTTTCCTCATTTATAAAATGAGGCATTTAGACTGCGTTTAAAGCCTAAAGTTTGGAAGGAAGGCCACTGAGTCCAATTTCCTCATTTTACAGAAGGGAAAATAAGGTCTCAGATAGTTTAAATGATTTGCCTTTTGTCCCTTAACTAGTAAGTGTAAGATAGGATGAATGCCTTGATCTTCCTGAATTTTAGTATATCTTTCTATCCACTATACTAGATGATCTCTGAGGTTCCTTCCAGCTCTAAATCTATGACCTTAAGGTCAGAAAAGTTAGTTAACGTGTAAGAGCGTATGTATATGAAAGTATGAGCTGTGTATATGTGTGCCTATGTATGCATGATCAAATGTGACCAGGATATGCATGTGCCCAACATTCAAAATCATCATTCCCATAAGAATACACACTAATTTAGGCAGCTGAGTCAGTCTTCAAGGGGCAACTCTTAACATCTTTAAAGCTCCCTGAAAAAAAAAATGTTTCATTTGTTTTTAATAAGGAGAAAATGTACACTAAAGAACCAATGGCTCATCCAGTTTGCTTGAACAGTGCCAGTCACTCCATTCCTAGAATGATCTTCCTTTCATACTCCTCTCTTTCACAGGTTCAATTTCCTGTCTCCTCTAAAATTCCACCTTCTACAATAAACCTACCCCCCAATCCTCTTAAAGACAGTGCCTTCCCTGGACTGATTATCTCTGTTTTGTTTTCTGTATCTATCTTGCTTGACCACAGTCATTTGCATATTATTTCTTCATTAGATTGTAATCTCCTTGAGGACTGGAACTGCTTCCCCCCCCCCGACCCCACCCCGACATGTTTATATCCCCAGTGCTTACAGCAACGACTGGCACCAGGTTGGCATTTACAAATTCCCATTCACTTTACTTGATCAAGTGGGATGACACAGTTTTGGTGCAAAGAAGTGGGAGGAAGGAGGAGAACCTGAGGAGTCATTTCATCTCCTCACTTATTAAAATGCTTTTTTTGAAGGCACAGAGATGAAGACTTTCTCAATACACGGAGAGCTAATACCACTTAAAAATCTATCCTGAGGCAAGTTCGGAAGTTTCAAGATAGGGCATGGAAGAAAGAAAACTGCATATTACATGAAAACCCTTCACTAGAGTCACAGAGACAAATGAGGCTAACCAACCTTTTTTATTACTAGAAATCTCCCTTCTCTAAGATATCTGGGAAGACAGTATATACATTATGTGTTTGACAAAAATGAAATCATTTCTAGGGCTGTTCTGTATAAGACACAGGGACTTTTCTTGTCTTTCTTTTTTGTCAGTAATACTTAGCACCGTTCCTCTTCCAAAATAAATGAATAATAAATAGTATTGACTGTTGCTGGGGATAAAGAGAAAAAATAAAATAGCCCTTGCTAGGATATACCAAGGGATAATGGAAAGAGTGCTAGATACAATTTCAGAAGACCTGGGTTCGACTCCCTGCCCCGTCAGTTATAACAACCTATGTGACCACATGCACATCACTTCACCTCTTTGCCTCAATTTCTTCATCTGAAAAGGGCAAAATATCTTTGAGGATCCTTCCATGTCTAAATCTATGATCCTACTGGGGGTACACCTGGCAAACACAAGGTTCAAGGTAATTAGGTTATGGCAAAGGTGAACACAAAGAATTAGGTCAAAAGGGATCAGGGGCGAGGGATAAAAGAAAAAAAAAAACAACTTTGCAATGGAGGTGACACTTGAACTAAGCCTTGAGCGAAGATAAATATTCTTAGAACTGCTAATGAGTAGGAAGAATGTGGCAGGCACAGGAAATGGCCTAAACAAAGGCATAATCTTGAGAATAGGAATCTTTAGTTTGAGACAAGGAATCATCAATTTTTTGTTGTGATACAGAGAATGTGAAGGAGCATTTTTTGAAAGATCTAGAAAATGTGGCTGGAATCAGTATGTGAAGAACTTTATTGCCAGTTTGATCAGAATATATTTTATCTCTGAGGTATTAAGAAGTCACTGATGATTCTGGAGCCCAGGAGTAGCTTATCTAATGCATATTCACATGTTTTATAAATTATAACTCCTGATATAAGCACTTGATAGAGAAGCAAGATGGTATAAGCAGAGGTGGGGAAACTGTGGCCTTGATGCTACATGTGGCCCGCTAGGTCCTCAACTCATTCACAAGGCAGCAACTTGAGGACCTAGAGGGCCAAATGTCCCCACCCCTGGTAGAGGGGAAGAAACACTGAAGTAGAAATAAAAGAGCCAGGATTCAAGTCTTGATTCTACCATTTACTGGGCAATTTTACTGGGCAAAAAGATACCTCTTTTGTGATGCTGGAGATAGATCTAATACCAAAGAGGGTTGCTTCAGTGGAGAGGATAATCATGATGGTAGATGATATATAAAAGAGAAAAGTGTAAGTTCTGTTTTTCTTCTATTTACTTTACCAGGAATGGTCTTCAGATGGAATGGGATAAAACAAATATGTATACTTTTTTAATGGGAAATGGTTGACTAGCTTCCAAGATAAGTAAAGAGATGGCAACAAAACATCTATTTGTTCTGACTGAGTTCAGATCACAAAACACCAGTAAGTCACATCCAAGAATGCTAAAATAACTTACTAATATGATTGCTGAGCCAGTCAGGTTTTCAGTAGAGAAGGAAAAAAAAAGCTATCAGAGCTTGAAGTTGGGTCAACATCTCAATTTTCCCAAAAGATGGATCCTTCAAACCATACTGCAATAAGCTTAACATGAATTCCATACAAAATTCTAGCATGTTTAATTCTTTAAATAGTGTGTGTGCTATTAGAAAGTGAATTGATGATCATGAAGAGAAAGCATTGTTTCATTAACAGGTAGCAAGGCAGCAAGAAGTCTGACCTGGGGTCAAGAAAAACTAAGTTCAAATTCAACCTCAGACACTTGCTGTCTCTGTGGCCCTGGGCAAGTCACTTAACCCAGTTTGACTCAGTTTCCACATCTGTAAAATGAGTAGGAGAAGGAAATGCCAAACTACTCCAGCATGTTTGCCAAGAAAACCCAAAAAGGGGTCACGGAAAGTTGGACATGACTGAAAAAGACTAAACAGAAACAGTTATAACGTCAGACGATATAGATATTACAATTACCACAACATGGGAAAGGGCATAGGTCATATTTGGGAAATTCACAAATAAAGCAGCTGGAAGGGGTACCTAATCACTGAGAGGATAATCAGCAACAGCTGCATGTGTACAGGACTCTATGGTTTGTGAAGAGTTTTACAAATCTTATCTTATTGTAACAACGATCATGAGAGTCTGCTTTTATCATTTTTATCCTGGTTTTTCAGATGAGGAAATTTACAAAGACAGAGGTTAATTGACTTGTCCAGATGATGCAGATAGTAAGTGTTTGAGGCAGGATTCCCTCTCGGTCTTCCTGATTACAAATCTAAAGATCTATCCATCATGCCACCTACCTGAAGAAAAAAGAGGTCAATGCTGATGGGCCACACTAAGATCAGATTTAGTAGGAATAAATACAAAATGTTTCATTTGATTTAAACAATAAGAACAACTAAGTAATGAGGACAGAACACCGAT
This sequence comes from Bettongia penicillata ogilbyi, assembly GCA_023548195.1. Taxonomy (NCBI): domain Eukaryota; kingdom Metazoa; phylum Chordata; class Mammalia; order Diprotodontia; family Potoroidae; genus Bettongia; species Bettongia penicillata. The sequence continues at coordinate 4,202,320 of JAJHZJ010000432.1, read as the reverse complement.
AGAAAAGCACTTCACATTAGAAAGAAGTCTAATGGCTTTTGTGAAGTTCAAGCTCCACATAAGTCAATATTGTGATATTACAGTCAAGAAAACTGTTGTAATATACGGCTTCATTAATTGAAGCATAATACCCTGAACAAGGAAGGTATTCTTCTTATCCTTCTTTATTATGGCCAGATCATATCTAGAATTATGTTTTCAGTTTCAGATACCATTGATTAGACAGAACAAAAAATCTATTGAAGATAATCCATAAAAGGGCAACTAGCATGATAGAGGATTGAGGAACGATATTAAACAAAAACCTTTTGAAAGGCCTGGGCATATTCGATTGGAGAAGAGAAGGTTGGCAAGAGAAGGTGGGGGAGTATTTGAATGAGTTTCATGTTGAAGAAGTGTTGAGATTACTTGGTATAATTCTACTGAGAACTATCTAGAACTTGTCTGTGAGGAATATTTTTCTTGATGAGAGAAAGAAAGGGAGGAGGGAAGGAGGGAGAGAGAGAGAAAGAGAGAGAGAGACAGACAGAAAGACAGAGAGGGAGAAGGAGAAGGAGAGGGAGAAAATTAAAGATGTTCAATAGTTGAGGGGGCTGCTTCATCACTTTGAATTTTTTTTATCTTTTTTCATTTTGACTTAAATATTAAAATTTAAATACACAATAAGAAAAGAAACATCAAGAATTTAAAAATTTAAATATAAAATAAGAAAAGAAAAAACATGGCATATGTACAGCAGAACATAAAACAGAATTCAAAATGTATAGCAATGTATTTCCATTTCAAGAAAGCCCATGTAACTCTGAGATCTTTACAAGAGGTTAGATGAATATTGATTGAGAAATTATATAGGGAATTCCTATGCAGACACACAATGAGCTAGCTATCCCCTGAGCTTCTTTCTAGTTCTGAGATTCTAAGTTTAACCCATTCTAAGACTCAGTTTCCTCATCTATAAAATGGGATTGATAACACTTGTATGATCTAACTCACTGGATTGTGAGAAGTGTGCTTTCTAAATTATTAAGTGCTCTATCAATGTGAGCCCACTTTCAATTCAGTGGGTTTGTGATTTTATTTTGGCCCACCAAAATAAAATCACAAACCCACTGAATATCCCTCCATCTCGTCTCTTTGTTGCTGTTGTCCATGTCCTCTCCAAAACCTTTCATGAGGTGCGCACCATTTGTGGTAGTTATCTTCTTTTATCTCTTTTGATACTTCATGGCCACTATGGAAGCACAATGACTATCCCTCATTGGATCGATGCCTGATCAACCTCCATTTTGAATCATACATGTATCTGATGATAAATTTGAGTTGAGAAGCAGTCAGTGTAGTGGTTAAAATGCTGAAATGAAAACGTGGGTTTAGAATGCATTTTTGACACTAGCTTTGTGACCATCAAGAAGCTAATTAAACTTCGTCACCTGGGCTATTCCCTCACATCTAAGTACCAGACAGGTTACAATCAGTTTTAGTTCAGGGAATTTCCAATACCAATGAAATCATAGGTTGGTGATGTATTGATATGTCCTTTAAGGCTTCAAGAAACACACACACACACAGACACACACACACACACACACACATTTAGGTGTAAGTTACGTAGATCGATATGAGTGGTCCAAAGAAATCGCTCTACTGTTTAGGTTTTTCAAATTTTTCTACATATATGGTATACATGTGTGCAAGAGATTATGTATATGTTGGACTGAACCTGCTCTTTAATTGCAGAAATTCTCAATGAAAACATTGTCATTATCAATACAGGTCGGTAATTGTTCTACCATTTAGGATGATGACATGTACAGCCAAGCAAAGTAGAATCATTTTCTGGTTTTGTTTTTATTAAAAGTGCCTCTGAATACTGTGATAAAGGAGGACCTTTCCCACACATTGTTGGGCCTAGAAAGATTTGTAGGAAGGTTCATGCTTTTTGCTAATGAGGCACTGGTTCTCAAGAGATGTGATGCCCTCTGGCTCTAAAAAGTGTACAAGGACTCTGAGGTGTAGTTTCATTTTGGGGCTTATTGACTGGGAGCATTTGTTTTGCCAGATGAGGACTCTGGGAAGCCTCTAAGGAGCCCTCAACTTTGAAAACCTGGATGTCAGTGCTTCCCTCTTTGGTAGCTATGGTCAGACAGTGGGACCTATCTGTGGAATTTTGATGTATGTGTTGATTATGGTCATGCAGAGGAAGCCACGTCTGTTGATCTTTGATTTCTCTGTATTTCTTTGAAGTTCAGGGTGCTGATTCCCCTGAACTAGTGAATGATATATGTGCTTGGTTAAAGGAATGGCACATGTGATTGTTAACCCCTCAAAAGTTGCCTCTCCTTTTATGTATGTAGATCTAAGAACCTGCAATAGCAGGCCACCCTGTGTACATTGGGTGCTTAGTGACACATGGGGTTATATAGATCATAATTCCAGAGGACCAGAGATGAAGAAACATGAGCATAATGAGAAGTAAACTCTTGTACATAACCAGCATAAAATTTTGTTTTGCTTGACTATGCATATGTTATAAAGATTTTCTTTTTCTTTCTTCATGTATTAGTATTATTTTATCATTTCATATATTTAGGGGAGTAGAAGGGAATAAAAATAAATGCTTGTTAACTTGAAAGAACAACAAAATTGAAAGCAAACAGACAAACAAGAAACCCAAAATGAATCATGGTATCATAGGTTTCAAGCTGGAGACCACTGAGTCTAACCCCCTTATTTCACAGCTAAGGAAAATGAGGAAGTTCCAGAAAGGTTAAGTGACCTGAACCAAGGTCTTTTTCATTTCAAAGCAATTTTCTGTATCTATCTATAAATATTCACACTATGCATGTGCATATATCTAAATGTTTTCTATGGTAAAATCTTTTTGAACCTAGATTATTAGGACATCCCTTATGACCATGATAACCAAAAGTGTAATGATAGCTATATAATTGTTCAATCAATATAAAAATTTATTCATTTATCAGTGAACTAGTAATGTGAGGACAGACCTCAAAACTGAGCCACCATAGAAAGTTCCTTCTCACCCCAGACTTCATTTTATTGATGCATTTTCCCTTCATTAAATGAAATTTAAAAATGCCTAGAACACCAAGAAACTGTCACAGATCTTTTGCCCACAGCCTCATTTTCTTTTATTTTCTTCCAATTTATCTTCATCTCCATGCCTTCCTAGCAGTAAAGTCAATGACTTGTGACCTTGAAAATATGTTTGTGTTTTTAATTTTATGAAGAAGAAAAAAAGTGAGGGCAGATGAAAGATCACTATAAAGATGTAGAAAGAGGGTAGCACAGTTTTACTGATTGGCATCCACTCATCTGGATTGTGGTTTTTAACTGCTCTGACCTGAAGAAGACACTCTCTCAACTCCCCACATTCTATTCATCAGTCCTTTAACTAAACTGATTAGCAAGTCCAATAAATAGGGATTGGAATCCAAACTTTGACTTTTGTGGCTTACTGACTCCCTTAAATACCTTGACTCTGGAACCACTTCTTGTGTGTGTGCGTATACATGTGTATGTGTGTGTGTATATATATGTGTATGTATACATGTGTGTGTGCATGCATGTATGTATATGGAAATAGGATATGTATATATGTGTATGTATACATGTGTGTGCATGCATGTATGTATATGGAAATAGGATATGTATATATGTGTATGTGTATGCACTTTTTCTTTCTGTCTGCCGCCTACATGTCGCTTCTTTCTGATCCCTTCTAAAATTGTCAAATGATGGCTTACTATTAACCACAATTTTGTTCTGCACAACGCTTTGCATTGCTTTTACCTCTTTCTACACCATGATACCTAGGTGCACCAGTGCAGACATCAGGAGGACCTGAGTTCAAATCTCACCTCAGACACTTGATACTCACTAGCTGTGTGACCTTGGGCAAGTCACTTAACCCCAGTTGCCTCATCCTGAGTCATCTCCGGTCATCCTGATGAATATCTGGTCACTGGATTCAGATGACTCTGGAGGAGAAGTGAGGCTAGTGACCTGCACAGCCCTCCCTCCCTCAAAACAAAGTCAAATGCAAGTCGTGTCATCATTTCTCCGATGGCATGGTCTTCTTCCTCAATGAAGGATAAACACACACACACACATACCCTTCATGGTCCATACAGATCACCCAAAGAACCTTATTTAACAAGCCTGAACAGTGTTAGCTGTAACTTGGTATCTTTTGTGCTTCCAAACACAAAATTACACCTCAAGTAACCATCGCTTTTCATCTTGTACTTGTTGATCCCAATGGCAAATCTTTGCTTTGCTAATTTATCCCAAACTTTAAGTTCAGACCTAAGCTCAGTTCTGAGCTCTGATTCCATCATGCACAGCTATCCCATGGACATTTCTAATAAAGGTCAAGTCTACAAAGCAGATGAAACATAACGATGAAGTAATAAAGAGAACTGGTTGGAGAACATAGCTTTAAAAGTCAGCTCTGTTCCATATCACTTATGTGACCTTTGGCATATCCAGTCTCTTTTTTGTTCCTTAGTTTCCACATCTGTCAAATAAAAAAGAAAGATTCTGATTCCTAAGGTATTTTCCACATCTGTCTTTTGTTGTTGTGCCGTCATCTTCCAGTTGTGACCCCATTTGGGGTTTTCTTGGCAGAAATACAAGAGTGCTTTGCCATTTTCTTCTCCAGATCTTTTTCGTAGATGATGAACTGAGTAAAGTGGCTTGCTCAGGATCACACAGCTAGTAAATGTCTCAGGCTGGATTTGAACCGATCCTACATTCATTCATCATCTTCCCTCACTTGACTCCTTATCTCTGTCAATGGTACTCTTTCTATCACTCAGAGAAGAAATACACATTAATCCTTGACTCCTTTTTCCTGCTTGCTATCTATATATTGTCATAACATACCATCCAGGCCTTAGTAACACAACGGTACTGAATCAGGGATCCAGACGTAGCTTTGCAATTAACCACAAAATGGGAAGTAGAAATTAGTCTAAATTCCTGGCATGGGACAGCTGTTCCCATCCCAGTATTAATACTCAGATATTCTAGACTTTTATGGAAATTCTTCACCATCAGAGGCTAGGGAGAAAACAAAGAAAACTATGTCCAAGAGCTTCTCTGTATCAGGGGTCACAGTGTCTTTTGCAAATGCCCCCCAGAATAAATCCTGAGAAAATATGAGTTTGTAACCGAGAGTCAATAAATGGCAGTACATGGGATGACGTTGATTTTGTACACTCAGAGAATTTGGAAAACCTTGCCAATGAACTTGTAGGCTATAGAGAAGTAATATCTGTCTGAATTTATTGGAGTGATTTCATTTTTTGTGGAAATACAGACAGAAAAAGAGAATTTTGAATCCCTTTCTGACTAAGCAGCACAGTAAACAACTGACAAGTTGCAGAACCAACGAAACCAAGTGTCTAAGAAACACATCTGGACTGGCTGTGCAACAATTATTTACATAACACAGTGATTTATGGTCAATTTTCTAAGAAAACTGTGAAGAAAGTCATGAAGATTATCAAAATTCCCTTGTGACAGATGGAAAAAACTGAGTCTTATCTTAGAGAAATGATATCAAAACTCTAACTAGGGTTAAGTAATTGGGGTTTTGCCCTACTGCACTGAAATTTGGGGGATGTGGATAACATTTTATACTCAAAACAACCTGAACCTGAGTTTAGCATTGAGCTTAGAATAAATTGTTAAAACAGTGTACTACCTGATGAATCCCCTAAAGTGGCTATGGCCCAGAGGAGAGTTTCTTGAATCTGGCTTCCTGATCTCCATCTCTCTATGAATTGGACTAGATGCCCCCTAAGGTCCCTTTTGCCTCTCAAGTTTCATGACTGTCGTTTCACTTTCTCATACCCACATACATTCACACATGCACACGCGCACACACACACACACACACACACACACACACACACACTCATGCAGCACTGTACCAGCATCTTCCTACTCTGAGACCTTGTTTTCAGAAGGCCTCTTTTCCCCAAACACAATGAGTTTCTAAAAGTTGATGTAAAGAAGTATTTTGTACTGTTTGCCTTGGGCACCAAAAGTTTCTACTTACAGTTTTGGTTGGAAGGATTCATCTAATGATGCGTAGGCAAGAAATAGAAAAAAAAAACAACTCAGGTCTTTTGACCGTAAGTTCAGAATTCTTTCCTCTATAGCACAGTGTTTTTCCAAATGTAAATCATATGCAAACTTTTAGAATGTGGTTAGGGAAGATCAATACATTTTATTTGCTAATGGAAAGGAGATTGTAAAGTATAGGGAGGTTTAATAAGCCTAAATGGGTAGAATTTTAGTTCTATGCCTCAATCAGAATATCTCTACCAAGAGTCAAATGCCATCTAATATCTTGATGGAATATTCTTTCAATTCTAACACTTATGGAACAACAACAGTAGTGACAAAAATGTTGATAATAGCAAAAATTGTAGCACCATTAATCATGATTGAGTAGGAGTGGGTGAAGCTAGGTAGAAGAGTTGGATAGAATGCTGGACTTGGCATCCAGAAGACCCATCTTCCTGAGTTCAAACCTGGCCTTAGACACTCACTAGCAATGTGACCCTCTCCTCTATAATTCTACATTCTCTCAACAACCCTTGTTCAAGGGCCTCCATTGATACATTTACTTACTTTCACCAGTCAATCAGAGGACTTAATTATTTAAAAAGAAAAAAAAAAAAACATTTAATGAGGAGCTGCAAGTTGGCATAATGAATAGAGCCCCGGCTCTGGAGTCAGGAGGATCTGAGTTCAAATGTGACCTCAGAAACAAGAAACTTATCACCTTTATTACCTTGAGCAAGTCACTGAACCCCAATTGCTTTTCCTTCCCCTCTCAAAAAATAAAAGTCATTTAATGAAATAAGATATGGAAAATAGCGATAGAATGTCACTTACACCTGCTGCTCTGCCTGGTTTCAACTCCATAGATCAAGTTGACCCTGAATTGACTACCCCAATATCCCTGGTTTTCCAACTTCTTTTTTGAATGTTGTCTTCCCCCATTAGATTGTCACCTCCTTGAAGACAGGGAATCTCTCTTTTTTTTCTTAGTTGTAGCTCCAGAAATTAGCACGGTGCCTCACACAGAGTTGGCACATAATAAAAGCTGTTGTTGTCTTAACAACTATGAGCTTTGAATTCTTTGAAATGTCATTTAATCCTTCACAGGAATGCCTTAAACTTATTTCCAAGGATTGGGGGTATCTGTCAAAGAAAATACAGAAGCACTCTGGGCAAACCGGGGAGTAGAGATGCCTTTGCTATTAATAACCTCTTTATATCTGAAAACAAAAGAAATTTAATAAAGAGCAAAAGCAAAGGAAAGATGGTATATAAGTGGATAACACTTTATGACTAACTCCAATGAGCTTCTGCTGCTGCCACTACCTACCATTTTTATCAGTAGTTTTCAGTGTTGTCTGACTCTTCGTGATCCCATTTGGTGGTTTTTTGACAAAGATGCTGGAGTGCTTTGCCATTTTCTTCTCTAGGTTATTTTAAAGATGAGGAACTTGAGGCAGATGGGGTTAAGTGACTTGTTCAGGGTTATACAGCTAGTAAGTGTCTGAGGAGAGATTTGAACTCAGGAAGATGAGTCTTCCTGAGTCCAAGTCCCGAATTCTAATCCACTGTACCACCTAGCCGCATGCCTCCCCTCACTATAATTCTTTGTAATTAATAACGTATTTTCCTCCCTATGTAAGTGTTATTATGCTTATTTTAGAGATGTGAAAAATAAGGTGACTAATGCCTTTCCCAAGGTCACATATTTTCTTAAATTGGCAGAGCTAGGACTCAACTTAAGATCTGCTGACTGCAACACTAATATTTTATTTTTTTTTACATCAACTTCCATCTGTAACGAAGAATACTGCTGGTACTGTGGGGCTTCCCCAGAATCTTTCTCGTGCTAAGCAGATATGTCTCCAGTCAAAAATAAAATGCAATAAAAATCCTATTGGGCTGGTTTCTCTAAGGATATTTAGTGCATTCATGATGTAGGTCAAATGCTCGATTACAAAGCTTGTCGGCATTTGAGCCTGGCATTTGGCAGCTGAATTGAGATATGTCCAATTTAATCTTCTGACCTCAGTTGCTTTGCTTTCTTCTTTAAGAGATGGAGGGATAATAAACATCAAAGTACTTGCAGCATGTTTGGGTGGCAGTGAATGTCTTAGAATGACTGCAACACATAGGCAAAAATTCAGGAACAGTTCAATAGAGTGCTTGAGTTTTTCATCTTCTGTCTTTCATTCACTAGGCAAACACTGATGAAAGATTGAGTGTTCTAAAATATACCATGGTAGGTGCCAGGATGCAGAAATAAAGACAACATCGTCCCTGCCTTCAAAGTATTTACATTCTCCTGGGAAGTGTGTGTGTGTGTGTGTGTGTGTGTGTGTGTGTGTGTGCACGCGCACACATTCTACTGAGGACAAATGAGAAATGCTGATGTATGAAGATGGTTTGAGGAGGAAAAAAAACATTCAGCAAGGAGATGGGGGGAAGAGGAAATCAGAGAAAATTTTGCAGAGAAAGTGGCAGCTGAGTTGAGCCTTGAAGGAAGATAAATATGTGAGATTAGGACTGAGGACTTTACACATATGATGGAAGTCAATGTTAATGAATGGAGGCAAGGGGTGGATGAGCACTTCAGAGAGGTGTTGGGCTATAGCAAAGAGCATTAGAAAAGGAGCTATGAGAAACAAAGCTGGAGAGGCAGATTGGACCCAGGGTACGTGTCGAGGGTGCGGACCAAAGGCTAAGGGCTTCATATTTTGTTCTAGAGATAGTCACTTTGAGCCCAAGTGATCAGCTTCAAGCCTTAGGAAGAATATTCTGGAAGCAGAGGAGGAATAGGGAACCAATTAAGAAGCTATTTCAATAGCCCAGCTGAGATAGGAGCAAGTGACTGGATGAGGAGACTTTCTGAATGGAGGGAAGGGGCTGAATGTGAATAGTTTTATAAAAGTAGAACCCACAGGAGTTGGCAACTTATTTGATATGGAAAGTGTAGAAAACCAAGGGGGCTAAAGGGCTAAGGATATGATGTTACTCTCAATAAGATCATGTAAATCAAAGCAAGTCACTAGATTTGGAGGAGATGATGACTTTAGCTGGAGAAACTTAAGCCAGGATGAGGTGGGGCATGACAGCATCCTCAAGTGTTCCAGTGTTATATGGCAAGAAGAACAGGTTACTCCCTGCAGGGTGGGGATGGGGTAGGAGTGGAGGAGCAGTACAGTGAGAATTAGATGGAAACTACAGAGATAAGACAACAAAAAACAACCTTCTTTATAATTAGTTCTATCCAAAAGTGGAATGTACTCTTGCCACAGTATAATGGACATACAGTGAACTTTGAATCTGGAAGACTTTCTAGTGTCTCATGCTAAAAATACATTTGCTGTCATCTGATCCTTCTATGTTCTATATGTGGTTTGCCCAAGAACCAACCTGATTCTTTGCAGAATGACTTACTAACTGATGCTGTGTTCCATCCTGTTTACAATGAAATCCAGATGTAGATTTCCCCATTAAAAGGCAAATCCTGAGTTTCAAAAATGTGAATAGGAGGGTACTTCAAAAAGAATTCCAACTGATGAAATTTAAGGCATTGATAAGAGCCCAATTCAAGAACTGACACGTGGAAAAACAATATTCTCTTTGGAGAATACATTAAATAAATGGGCATTTGCTTTTTACCCTTGCCTCCTTTTCAATATTCTGATCCGAAATGGTTAAAGAAATTCTGATGTTTACCTCTGGCTCCATCAGCTTGTCTCCTTTAAGGAGACAAGCTATTTCAGTTACATTTATCGCCATTTTAATATGACCTTGTACTTTCTGAAAGATATCATCGCACTGAATAACTGTGCAAGCAGAAGCTGTTGATGTTGCTCTAAACTGTTTACCTTCTTCATGCATCAAATTTAGCCTCCTTTAACACTTCTCTGAATCTCCTCCCCTTCCTTCCCCCACCAAGTCTTTGAAACTATTGTTTGCTTGGCATGAAAAATGTACTCTGGTGAGCAGAGCAGCTAAAAGTATTAGAGAGACAATAACGCACACCAATTTTCAAATACAGAATGATTAACTACAGAAGCTTTATCTGAAGTTATCCAAGATGGAAATACTCTTCTTTTAGAAAAGCTTCCCCAGAAAGCTATTTCCTGTAGCCCTGATTATTTTTCCCAGTCTGAAGGGGACTGGGGAGAGGGTTTAGGGGGAAATTGGTGGGACGGGGGAGAGTTCTCTATTACTCTTGAGGGTACATATCATCCTCTGAATATAAAGAATCTGGAATCAGAGTTTGGCTTCAAAATCTGGGTCACGTGATTTACTTCTTTATAGATAGAAGTTTACCTGGAGGTGGAGAAAATTATTTGAAGATTTGTAGTGGATTCTAAGATAAACATTTGTCAGTGGTACAATATGTCAACCAAGAAAACTAATGCAGTCTCAGGATACATTAAAAATGGCAGAGGTTCTAGGAGTATGGGGTTGGCTGCACCACACATTCCCTGATCTGTGCTCTCTCTCCAGCTCTGGGCATCACATTCTAGAAAGGACATGGATAAGCCGGTGAGGATCCAGAGGAGACCAATAAAGACTTTGAGTTTATGCTTTCTAAGAAATGGTAGAAAAACTTGGGAATATTTAATCTGAAAAAGAGAAAATTGGAGGAAGGGAGTGGTGAGCAACAGGGAGGGAAAGATTCAAGTCCAGGAAAATCCTGGACCCTACTTGGGATGACTGATGGTTTAATTTTCAGTGTGAAATTCAGAAATATGGAAACCCTAAGATCAAGGGTTTTCTTTATGGTTTTGTTGACTATCTAGAATTAAGAAAGTGATGTGGGAATTTAAGATTAATTTAAGTTTAAACTTAAAAGTGTATATACAGCACCCTTACTTCCCAGAGCCAGTTGTTAAGCATTTACCAGCACATCCTTTTAATTTCAATCCATCAACTAATATTTGTTAAATATCGCTTAATCCCCAAAGGAAGAACTAGGAATATGGGATATAAGTTGTAGCAGCAATGTAGGCTTAGTGTCAGCAAAACTTTTTACTTATCAGTACCGTCTTACTGTTGGAGGGTATTCTTCATAAGGTAAAGCTGCTCATGCCCTCTCACTGGAAGTAAGCAGAGACCAGTTGATCACTTGATAGTTTATGCTTCCAAATGGATCATAGTTCAAATGCAAGTTTTCTTGCTTGTCTATTGAACTGTCAGCACTTTGCACACAGTAAACGAATAATTACTAAATGCTTAATTTATTGATTTATTCATTCATTCAAGAAGCAATCCAAGGTGAAAAGACTCTTCTCTAAGACATATTTCCCCAGGAAGCTATTTTCTATAACCTTAATTTCCCTCCAGTCTGTATGAGAGAGATTGGAGGAACACTGACTCTTCCTGGACCTGAAATTTGCTTACTACCCTACTGAAGGGATGTGCTATATGAAAAAAAAAGGGGGGGGGGGGGGTTGGGAGGGAGAGGAGGTAATGTGGAAACAAAGAATTTGGGTTCAAAATCTAGGTATTTCGATTTATTATGTTCTGTGTCCTAGATACTAGTTTACTTTGATGAGGGAATGGATACGGGGGGTTGGGAGGGATATAAAGAAGAAAATCTGAAAGTGTTAGTGGATTGCAAGCTCAGCATTAGTCAACAGGATGACCTTGTTCTTAACTTGGAGTCTATGGAAATCAGGGTCTGTGAAGAGATCTGAAGGGGTCTGTTATTTGTTTAGAGATAGGTAGAAAGAAAGATAAACAAGTAGATAGACAGACAGACACATCAGCTAGTAACTGCTGGCAGCCTTTTGACTGAATCCAGGCTTCACAGAAAAAAATCCACTTACTAAAGGATTTGTTCTGTAAAACATAGACCAAGTTAAAATACACCATCCGAGGATCTAGAAGCTCACATGTGGCCTGGAGGCTGCAGGTTCCCTACCATGTCCTAGACCAACTCTGATTTCCCCAGCTGCAAGTCTCTGGAGCTAGATTTCACACTGAATGCGCTTCAGCAGCTCAGCTCCCTTTCTTGTTACCTGGAGGGTATGCCCACATCCACCTTTGCCTTTGGATAAGAGAGTGTTGCCACTTTTAAGCAAGCCTGCTCTTACTGTAGTTAGAGGGCTTAATCTTCCTGAAAACACATCCCTTCTCTCAAGAGTGTCCTTGAGCTAATAAGGCAGAGGTTCCAGCTCCAGTGGGGCTTTCCCCTTGGTCTTTGAAGAGACTGAATCCACTAATCAATACAAATTACAATTTCCCCTCTGCTTACAGAGCCAGCCAGAGGCCCCCACTCCCTGACTTTATTATCCACAGCCGGAATCCACAGGGCTCCAGAAAGAGATTGAAACAAGGGATAGAGGAGATATGCAAATAAGTCAAACAAAGGAAGATATTGTTTTAGAGGGACTCAACTAGGGAATATTTATAGGAGAAAGAAAATAATTTGCATTTGTTACTGCTACCTTGGGTTAAACAGTTTTACAGAGGGATTATCAAACCTAATGCTTTAGGGTATAAAATAATCACTTAGAATAATAGCCAAGATGGAGCTTTTCCCAATTTGTATGCGGTGAAAGTGAAAGTGTGAAGGAGAAAGGACCCTGGATTGAGTCAAGTGCTTTATTTTCTCCTCCATGTCCAAGGAACTCTGGGGGAACCTCTTCCCACCTTTTGTATCCTCATTTGCAAATATAGGGGTGGTATTAGGTGACTTAAAAGGTGAAAGGTTCTTCCCCATGCTCAACTTCTATGAATAAGAAGCATCCTAGACATGGCAGAGACTTTATTTATTTTAAAAATCTAATAATATTCCCCATTCCTTCCTGAGGCAAGGAAAGTGAGTTTACTTTTATCAGACTACATAGACTAGGATTGGATCTGTGATTGTGTATCTATAGAGAATTCCCATGGAGACCAAGCTCTTCAATTGATATTCACATAAAGAGCTAAGAGTAGGTGACTTGCCCAGAGTCACACAGAGAGGAGGTGGGAGAAGCAGATCTGCCTGGTTCTCAGACCAGTTCTCTATCCACTCTGTTCCCTGTCTATCAGGCAAACTATGAAAACCTAGCAGACATTGATATAACTCTTTAAATTTTGCAAGACACTTGATACATACATACATACACATATCCACGTATATGTGAGTGTGTGTGTATGTGTGTATGTATGTGCATATACACGTATATATGCACACACATATATTATATATAAGTATATCAATATCTGTGTATGTATACATATATTGTATATGTGTACACACATACACACACACAAGAAATCTCCTTTGAATCTTAACATTACACTATTAGGCATATCTGGAATGACAACTCTACCTGGGTCCGAACCCTTCCTCAGATACTTACTACCAATGCATCCTTGGGGTAAGTCACTTAAACTCTGTCTGTCTCAGTTTCCTTATCTTTAAAATGAAGATAATAAAAGCACTTATCTCTCAGGGATGTTGTGGATGATATATTTTATAAGGATGATATAAATGAGATATTATTTGTAAAGACTTTCCAATCCCCAAAAAACTATATAAATAGCAGTCAATATTTACTATTATCAATTGTTATTTATCTCCATTTTACAGCTAAGAAAACTGAAGCTCAAGGAATTGGAGAAGCAGCTTGGAATAGTGGAAGGATCAATTGATTTGACATCAGAAGATTTGGATTCAAATTATACCCTTGCCATTTACTACCTGTGGACTTTGGGCAAGTTACTTGCCTTTTCCGGGGCTCAGCTATCTCAACTCTAAAGTGAGAAATTTAGATTCAACGGTCTTGAAAGTCCTTTACATATCTTAAGTCTTTGACCTTATGCTCCTGACAGTCAACATCAAAGGTGATAATTCAATCCACCTTTTAAAATCCAAATACAATCTTCTACTACGACAACGTATAACTGTTGTTATTACAACATTTGTGGCATATTTACAATATTACCTCTCTGAGGGTAATATATATATAAATAAATATATATATATAAATATATAATAAATAATAAACCTATATCTATGATATTTTTAAGTTACTCTCAAAAAAGTGGCATAATATATATCAGTGCATAAAGTGTTAGAGCTGGAAGATGCTTTACGCATCATTTATCATAACTCTTCCACATGAGGGAATTCAGGCTCAATGAGGGAGAAAAATTCTCTTGACGTCATCCAACAAGTGAGTTAGAACATAGTCTCTGGCATACCAGCCCAGTGAGCATACCTCAGTACTTCAGTAGTGGTCCTCCAGCTGAAGACATCATTTGTTTTTCCCAATCATTCTAAGGAAGGCTATCAATTTATCAAAATAATTATTTTAAAATAATAAGCAATAATTCAATTCATACCATATATTGGGGTGGGAAGTGCATATCATTACAAGCTGAGTGACAGTATCATCCAGAAGGCTGTCTACTGGCTAAAAATCAATGTCAGTGACTGACTTGAGTAGCAGGCAGAGGGATGGGATAGCCTTCTGGAAACCATGTTTCATGGAGAAAGGTTTTCAGTGGTATACACAACTATGATTCAAAGTCATTGATTTTTTTCCAAACTGATTTATTTATGTCAAGGACAGAGTAGGCTTAAAGACTGATTTAGAAGGACAAAAGTAAAGATACCCTTGTGAAAAGAGTATTCTGTTGTTTGCCAGTTTTAAATCATCCCCACCATGCCAGTCCCCCAGAAAGATGAGCACATTTCATTGTGAGCTGTGGTCCTGCCCAGCTTCTAATAATGGTGTTCACTCTTGGGAATTCTAAAGATGATCCCATTCATTCAGTGCAGTCCACAACACATCTTTTAACCTATTCATTCTTCTTGGCCCAGAGCTCTGGAAATTGTTCCAATTAAATGCCTCCAGGAGAAACCCAGTCAATATGATAACAGTCTTAAAAATATAAGGCCAGCATCATGGAAGTCTGCCACATACCCTTAGGCACCAGAGCTACAACTTCTGTAGCTGTCACCAGGTCAACAGTGCCTTAAGCTAAGGTAACATCCTCCTAATTAGAAGGAAATTGTCACATGGTTAAAGAAGACTCAGAGGAAAGCCATGAAGTTATGATTATATCCTTTTATTTATTCTGTTTCTTGTGATGTGTAGGGCTCCAAGACTAACACATTCATATTCCTTCCTTTACCTCATTTCTCTTTTCATTTATAAATCTGATCCCAAGATGCCTTCCCTTCACTCCTCTTCTCTTCTTTCCTCTCATCTCATTTCCTCTCTCTTTCTCCTCTCCTGTTCCCCTTCCTCTTCCTTATCTCTCCTTTTTTAAAGCTTAACTAATTGTGAGGCTGTTGTGTCTCAGAATGTGTCCTTATTTCTATATATGTTTTCTTTATGCATCAATGAGGTGGTCTCTTTCTTCTTATTCTCCAAGTCTTTTGCATCTTTT
This sequence comes from Bettongia penicillata ogilbyi, assembly GCA_023548195.1. Classification (NCBI taxonomy): domain Eukaryota; kingdom Metazoa; phylum Chordata; class Mammalia; order Diprotodontia; family Potoroidae; genus Bettongia; species Bettongia penicillata. The sequence continues at coordinate 4,186,849 of JAJHZJ010000432.1, read as the reverse complement.
TCTGTCAGTCAACAAGCAAGTAGTTAGAATTTTTCCTGGGGCATATTAAGCAATGGAGATATAACCAGCCTATTAGTTTCTTAGTATGTAAAGTGAGGGGGTTGGATGAGATGATCTCTCAGGTCTCTTTTAGTTTAAAATCTCTGCCTCTAGGAACAAATACAATCATGTCAACTAGACGATGTGACCTATCACTTGGGGGAACTTTCAGAGAATGATGAGATGGCAACTTCAGACAGTCAGGCACTGTCCAGAGAGATCACAGAACTGACAATCCTCTATTGAAAAAGCAATTTGTAGAAATCTGAGTCCTCAATAAAGTGGAATGCATTCACAGTCTGAAGCAACCGCCATCTTGACTTTGGCTTTTCCAATCTCTGTGCCTCCATGGAGTGACCATGACTAATAGCTGAGACAATATTCAAATTGTAATGAAAAGAGAATGTGGTCAGTGAGACCACCCATGCAAAGGCAGATAGGTTGCTAATAGGAGAGAAAAATACCTCAATGCATGGATAGCTTTTATAATTAGATCCCCAACAAAATGTGTATCTCTGATGGCTGTTGGGACAGTTCATTGATTTAAGCTCATTTACCCCAATTCAGCGCAGAGCACAATGCATTATTATCTGACACTTGGAAGTGGTCTCTTTGGGATTTTCCAACCCTCTTCCTTTTGAGCCATTCCTTAGAGAAAACAGGCCATGTAAGACATTTGAAAATTTACTATATTTAGTGATGTTGTGTGAATATCTTATGTTGAAGATGAGCAAAAAAAATGCACATTTCTTTTCTTTCAATGCCTAAAACTAGAGAAAATGGGCCATTCAAATGGCATCTTTACTCCCATTGTTATCTCTAGCTCTGCAAAATGACATTTGGACTTCAAGAAAATAATGAAATGTGTTTTTTTTTTCTCCTCAAACTAATGATTACCACCCCAGCATCCTTCCATCTCACACACATACACACAAACACACAAGCACATGCATACTAACACACACACTAATACATACTAACAATTTAACACTGGCACTTGAACATGTTTATGGCAAAAACAGATTGAATGATCAGGGTACAAAGGAAAAACTTGATTTCCAATCACTCCTGCTTGGTAGGCTAATTTATCCTCACATTTCATTCTAGTCCTTTGCTTTCTTCGAAGTTACTTCCCCCTTAAAAAAAGTCTAAGAACACATCCATTCAACAAAAATGTACCAAGCACTTACTCTGTACAACATATAATATTAGGTATTTTAAAGAGAACATGAAAACTTTGGTCTTTAATGTGTGGAGTTCATAAAAAAGCGAAATGTTACATGAGCCAAATGCATAAAGTTATAGCGGTGTGCAATAATCATACAGCAGAAAAATGTTATAGTTTTGTAACTGAAAATAACCTAGTGATCATGTCTACCTGAGTTTTCTCATTTAACAAATGGGGAAGCTGAGAACTAGATAGACGAAGTGACTTCCCCAAGCTGACATAAGTAGGAAGGCATTAGATGTGCTAAGTCCTATGTAAGATTAGGCCTTTCATTGTTCCTACTGTATGGCTTCCAACTTTTTATGATCCCCATTCTTGGCAGAGATACTAGACTGATTTGCCATTTCCTTTACTGAATTATTTTCCAGATGAGGAAAATGAGGCAAAAGGTGTTAAGTGACTTGTGCAAGGTCACACAGCTAGTAAGTGTCTGATACCAGATTTGAACTCATGAAGAGGAGTCTTCCTGACTCCAGGCCCCATGCTCTATCTATTCAGTCACCTGGCTGCTCTGAGGTTAGACTTTGAAACCCCATCAAATCTGGTTTTCTTTTTATTCTCTCTCTAATGAACATGTTATTTTCTCCTACAAAATGTATACTTTAAAATATAAACAATAGAAACAATTTTAAAACATAAATTATAAACATTTTAAAATGTATCTTATTATTTTTAAAAAGTCACTACTACTTTAAAAAGTCACTAGTACTTTAAAAAGTCATTACTACTGCTACTACTGCTACCACCACCACCACTACTACTACTACTACTACTACTACTACTACTACTGCTGCTGCTGCTGCTGCTGCTGCTGCTATCTTGCATTTACATGATACTTTAAGGTAATGAAATACTTTACAAATATTATCTCACATTTTACAGATGAGGAAACTGAGGGAGATAGGATTTAAGTGACTAGAACAGGGTCATTAAGTTATCACATCTGAGTTTTGAAGTCACCTGACTCCAAATCAACCTTTTTTTTTTATTTCTTGCTATACCATGATGCAAACACCACTGTCCAAGTCCATAGTAAGAATAATTTTCCATTTTACTATAATACAGCTAGCTCTGAGTTGGAATAAAGTGTGTGCTTAATAGATGTTCCAGTTACCTACCAAAACTTTGACTGACTTAGTAACCCATCTTTAAGAGAAGCTCTAAGAGGGGATTTTTCTTGGTGCCTGCTGGTCTCACAGAATCTTTTAACAGGTACAAAATGCTGTGATCTCCTGTGTGACAAACTCATTTGAAATCCCAGCCAGAGCTAGGTGTCCTGGATAGTTCTGACACAGGTGACAATTAGGTGTGCAAATTGCGGTTTACAAGGGAGATTGCAAGAGAAAGGTTGAGCAAGCATCTTATGAAAGCCTGGATTTTATTCAGCTCATCAATTCACGTTGACAGTGTCAATGAGGAAATCTGTGCATCTAAGTTATGGAGACATTGCAAGTGAAAGGGGGAATGAAATAAAGAGAGAGAATTCAGTTCAATTCAACAAACATTTTTAAGCACTTTTTATTACCAACTCTGCTACACAATGAGATACAAATACAAAAATGATATAGGGGTAGCCCTCAATGACTACCCTCAAAAAGTTTAGATTCTACTGGAGGAGACATAAAGTGCATATAAATGAGTAAAATATTTTTAATTTATCCTAAAGGCAGTTGGGAAGCACTGCCAATTTTAGAGTGTTGGGGTAACATGGTCAGATTTGTATCTTATGAATATCAAATTGTCCACGAGGTGGAAGACAGATTGAAGATGGAATTAGGGAAGTAGCTGGGATGTTAATGCAAGAGTCCAAGAAATCAAGGCTTCAATTATGGCACAGCCAAGGAAGATATCAAATTATCAAGAAATCATCACTTATTGGATATGGAAGAAGTGACAAGGATGACTCCTAGATTGTGAACATGGGTGACTGAAAGTTGGTGGTGCCTTCCACAATAATAGTGAGCTTTGTAGGAAAACTAGGGATAAGGCATAAGTTCTATTTTAGAAAATTTGATCTTGAGACACTTGAGAACACACAAGTGGAGATTTTCAATACACACCTGATAAAATGAAGGACTAGAGTCCAGGAGATAGTTGAGGGCTGTCTATGTAGAATTAGCAAACATCTGCATAGATAGAATTGGCGGGAGAGTGACTGAGGAGACTATCATGGGAGAGAATAAAAGGAGAGAAGGAAACAGTTTCCGTGGGAGAAACTTGGCAAGTAGGCACGATCAGGGTGATGATCTGGCAAAGGACGCTAGCAAAGAGTCATCAGGAAGACAGAAGTATGAAGAGAGAGCAGTGTCCCAGAAATCAATGGCAAAGCCAAAAGAGAAGAGACTAAGGAAAAGAGGAGAGACAGAAAATGCAAACACATTTTCTGTCTTTGCAGCCAATGTGTACATAAATTTCAGATTTGGTTTTCAAGTTTCATGGCAACACAGTATCAATGGTGCCTAAGTTTTCCTCTATAAATCTGATCATTGTTGTAGGAATTACATCTGGGGGACAGATGCTTCAGTGGAAATGGGGTGCGGAATGCCTTCCAGACCAAGCAGGAACAGAACCACTCAACGCCAACTGTTAGTCCTAGGTTCTATCCTTGTCTAAAGACTGTATCAGCCTGTTTCCTAATGCAAGAGGGTATGTACTTCTCAGCATTTTATTAATTGAATGCATAAGATTCACACCAGAAATTCTATCTTTATGTGTATTGTTTTCAAAGACGGGATTTCTACATAACACTTATCAGGGATTAAGGAAAAAAAAAAAAACTCATACACATGTAGATGTCCATGTAGAATTATATGTCTTTTTGATTTTTATAAAATTACATGACATGATGATGATGGTGGTGGTGGTGGTAGGGGTGATATATTTAAAAATTATACACCAATAATAACAATAATAATAAAGCAGTGAAAAGCTATTATCCAAAGGTTGAACTTTAGTGACTTCAGCCCTTTGGAATACTGCCAGGTAGATATCAGTAAGTAAAAAGCAAAGTTTTTGGAAGGACGGAAACATTTGTCACAAAGCCCACATGATTAACTTCACAGGAAAAGTCCTCACACCCTCACTCATAACCTATTTATTATTTTTTTCATTTTGTGCACAATTCTGAAAGAGTTATTGATTTCCAAAAGATAGCATATTATAGGCCTCCCTATGAGTCACTTCTATAGAAAACTCTACCTTGACAATTTATAAATAGGGAATAGATAAAGGTCTACTTAACTTTGTGGAATGAATTTCCTACTTTTCCCATCATGAAGCATCCTGTGTTCTGGCTTTGTTAGGGAGAGATAGGGCCGATGAACTGGAGCTAGGGTGAGAGTGGAGGAAGACAGAAGTGTTCCTCAGGGTCAGTATGATAATGAAAATAAAAAGTAATAGTTGACATCTCATAGTGAGAGAAGAGAATGGAAGAAAAAAGCAAATGTATAAAGACTTAGAAGACAAAGGTGTCATTCAACCTTTATCTTAGTAAAGAAGAATAATTGATTTCCACAATCTGAGTCCTGAGTCATCAAGAAAATCATTTCATAAATATTGATTATGCATCTGCTATATGCAAGGTACTGTCAAGTTTTGTCAGCATTGCTTTGCTGACTAAAGTAACAAAATAATAACTTTTATGAAGCATTTACTGAGAATTAGGGACAATCTGGTATGGCAGAGAAAGCGATAGATCCGAAGTCTGAGAGTCTAGATTCAAGTCCCGGCCATGCTAGATATTATGTACGTGACCTTGGTTAAGTCACAACCTTTATGTGCTCGAGTGGCCTTGTTCATTAAGAAAGGGGTGAATTCTAAGGCCCTTTCCTATTCTAAATCTAGGATCTTATGTTCTTGACATTAGCCTTTTAAATATTTGAGAAAAAGACAAATGCAAGAGTAATAGATTTTGAGTCAGAAGACCCAAATTTGGTTGAAAGAATGGGGGATGGTTTTCATGGAGAAAGAAAGATCTAGGAGAGATATTATATCTATCTTCAATTATCTGAAGATTCATCATGTAGTACATGGACCAGATTTACTCTGTTTGGGGGAAAAAACGTACGAAGAACAGGAGTACAAAGTTGCAAAGAGGTAAGTTAAGCTTCATGCCAAATGAGGGAAAAATAGCGAATCAAAACAAAGGGAAACAAGAATGAACCAATAAGAGCAACTTCCTAAATGATTAAGGGCACTCTAAAAGTGCAGTGCGGCCTCATCAGGTATGGGATCATTGACTAATAAAGTCTTTTCCAACTTTTCAATTCTGCGATTCTATTATTAGATCCCCGATATATTCAGTTCATACGTTGGGCTAGTTGAGACTCCTTTCATCAATGAATGGGAGTAGGTGGCAAGTGAAGTCACATCCAACACTTGAATTTTTTTTTATTATTATGTAATTTGCTTCAAGGTCCTCTCCCTCCATATGACAAGATATGTGTGGGGCATGTTCATATACAAAGTAATATAAGTCAATCATCTTCATCATAAAGCATAATGGGAGATTTCACAAATAGCATTCATATTTTCCCACAATTATAAGACAACTAAGGATGGTTATTTTCCCTAGAGAATAAAAGGATATCAATGTAACGATAAAGTTTGAATTGAAAACAAAAGTGATGGTCAAGCATGAAATTGACCTTTCCCAGGGGACTTAATATGAAACATGCAATCCTGATAGAGGAGTGAGGGAGTTAGAGGAGAAATTTTATATGTGTAACACACACATATACTATAAATATGTATACACATACATGCATATAAATATATATGCATATATATAATACATGGATATATTGGATATTTGCATGCATATGTGTATGTATGTATGAGGTCAATGAGATTTTTTTCCCAAAATGTATTAATTTATTTGTTTTCAGCTTTCAATAATCACTTCCAAATTTTCTCCCTCTCCTTCCTCAAGATGACATGCAATCTTATTTGGGTTCTACACATACATTTCTATTAAACACATTTTCAAATTAGTCATGTTGCATAGAAGAATTAAAACAAATGGGAGAAACTATGAGAAAAAAAGGACCAAGTAGTTGCTTCATTCTTCATTCTGACTCCATAGTTCTTTCTCTGAATGTGGATGGCATTTTGCATCATGAGTCCTTTGGAAATGTTTTAGGTCCTGACATTGCTGTGAAGGGCTGTCTATCAAAACCAGTTCTTGAGCACTGTGGCTGTTACTATGTATAATGTTCACCTGGCTCTGCTCACTTCACTCAGCATCAGTTCATATAAGTCTTTCCAGTTTTTTTGTTCTGAAGTCTGCCTGTTAGTCATTTCTTATAGTACAATCGTATTCCATTACATTCATATACCACAACTTGTTCAGCCATTCCTCAATTAATGGGCATCCCCTTGATTTCCAGTTCTTAGACACCACAAAAAGAGCTGCTGTATATATTTTTGTACATGTGGGTTCTTTTGAAATTCGTTATGATTGGTTTTGTATTTTAGTTACAGAACTTGATTTTCTTTTTTTAAATGGCAATAGAAGGGAAAGAAATTATATTTATGTTCATTTAACAAAGCAGCTAAGTAAAAAAAAAAGAAATATGACACACCTCCTGACAGAGAAGTAATCAGCTTAAAATGAAAAAGGAGAAATAGTCATGGAGATGGTTAATATGGGAGTTTGTGTTGCCAGATCATGCAGGGATGTCTGGATGGCTTAGTTTTTCTTTGTCTTTAAAAATTGCTCAGTGTAAGGATAGTAGGAGGAGCTAATTAATTAAAATGTTTGTTAATTGAAGAAATAATAAAAATAAATTAATTAAATTATAACCACCACAAAATATGGAAACAATGTCAGTTTTGTTAAAATAAAAAATTTCACAGCTGAAAGTTTTTCATATGTATGATAGAAGGGGGATGGGAAGGGGAATTAGTGGGGAGAGAGGGAAGGAGAAAGAGACAGACAGACAGACAGAGTTTGATCACATGTGGCATAGTAGATGAAGCAACTTACTGGGTTTGGAATTGTCAAGACTCGTTCAAATCCCAGAACTCATACTAAGGAATTGTGTGACTTTGGGCATGGAACTTATTATCTATGCATCTTGAATAACTTAATTGGATTAATCTATTAATAACAGATCTAGATAGGTAGAGGGAGTTCTATGTGGAAACCCTGAGTTATCAACTTGATTGTGCATAGAAGTGAATTAAAGATAGCCAGGAAGTATAGATAGCAATTGACCATTTGGCAATGTTACATTCCAAAGTGAAATTGGTGCACAAATACTTTACAGCTGCTTTAAATGTGAGCCCATTCTCCTGAAGGACTGAAGTGATATAGGATAGTGTGCATCTTCAAGCACTGGGAGGAAATGTTTCTGGTTTTGGTCTTGCCAAATCTCTTAAGTAAATATCCATCAATGTGAATGATACTGGGGTTCTAGCCAATTGAAGACTGATATTGGGAAGAACATAGTAGAATGGAGGTGAGAGACAATGGAATTAGAAGAAGAAAGTCCCATTAACCCTTGGGGGTACTCCCAGAACACAAATAGGGTATAAGGATAGCTGTTCTCTGGGGGTTTAACTCATCAGTGAGAGGAGGAATTGGGATAGGGGCTATTACAACTTATAAAAGCCAAACATACATGAAAGAACAAAAAATTAAATTTTCTGCATGACATCTTTGCTGATTCCTCCCTTCCTAAATTCCCAATGTTCTAGATTAAATTTCTTTTGAATGCAAACAGGATGTCAAAACGTATATATGATTCTTACTACATCTTGCTGGTGCTTATTATTCATTGTGGGTGGTTTATATTTTATTCAGGGACAGGTAGGTGGTGCAGTAGGTAAAACACCAGTGTAGGAGTCAAGAGGATCTGAGTTCAAATCTCCCCTCAGACATTTGACACTCATTAACTCTGTGACCTTGGGCAAGTCACTTAACCCCAGTTGCCTCATTCGGGGTCATCACCAGTCATCCTGATGAATATCTGGTCACTAGATTCCGATGGCTGTGGAGAAGTGAGGTTGATGACCTGAACAGCCTTCCCTCATTCAAAACAAAGTCAAGTGCAAGTCATGTCATCATGTCTCTAATGGCATGGTCTTCAGCAATGAAAGATGAACACACACATTTAATGCAAAATATGCCATTGTGGATGCATTTGGTAAGAAAGGAATAAGACCAGCATGGAGGATGAAGAAGACCAAAATGACATAGCTATGATGAAGTCAAATTTCAATATGTCCAAATGTGGCTGATCAGACAAATAAAAACTCAGAATGCTCTACCACAGGTAGGGCACAAATAGCCCATGGGAACATTTGGGGTGGATACTTTAAATTTGTGCTCTTTCAATTCTGCTTTGCTCATCACCTTCTCTGATGTGGGCACACCATGCTGAGTGGTTGAGTGCCAGTGTCTCCCATGTCACACAATCCAAAGTCCTTAAGTGAGACCTTGAGAATGTCCTTGTATTTCTTCTTCTAACCACAATATGATTGCTTGCACAGTGTGAGTTCTACATAAAATAGTTGTTTTGGCAAGTGTACATTTTGCATTCGACAATGTGGCTAGCCCATCAGAATTGCACTCTCTGAAGCACAGTTTGAATGCTTTGCAGTTTACTTTGAGTAAGGACCTCAGTATCTGGTACCTTATCTTGGCAGGTGACCTTCAGGATCTTCCTAAGACAGTTCAGATGGAAGCAATTCAGTTTCCTATCATGGCACTGGTAGACTGTCCATGTTTCACAAGCATATAACAATGAAGTCAGCACAATGGCTCTGTAGATCTGCAGTTTAGTAGTCAGTCTAATACTTATCTCCCAAACTTTTCTTCAGTGTCCCAAACACTGAGCTAAGTCTGGCAATGAGTGCATCAACCTCATTGTCAATGTGCACATCCCTGAAAAATACACTACCAAGATATGTGAACTTATCTACAGTATTCAAAATTTCTCCATTTTCTGTAACTGATGGTTCCATGTATAGATGGTGTGGTAGTGACTGATGGATCACTTGTGTTTTCTTGGTGTTAATTATTAGGCCAAAATTAGCACAAGCAGTAGAGAACTGATCTATATTTTGTTGCATCTCAGCTTCAGTGGCTGCATTGAATGCACAATCATCTGCCAACAGAAAATCATGCACCAACATTCGCTCCACTTTGGCCTTGGATTGGAGCCTTTTCAAATTGAAGAATTTACCATCAGTCAGTATGGTAGTTGGCCTTGATGCCTCGTTCATTCTCGTTGAGAGCATTTGACAAGATGGCTGAAAATGTCATGCTAAAAAGCATGGGAGCAAGCAAGTTTCAAGGAAAAAAATTATATATACATATACTTATATACACACATACATATATATATATATATATATATACACAAACACACACACATATATATTTATATATCTATACATACATTCATACCTACATATATCAATGGAAAGACAAGAGAATCACTGAGCACTGAACTTAAGCAGTTTAAAAACTTGCTCTTTGACCATTCTGTTCTAATTCAACCTTTCAGAGCAAAGGGAATTTTTTGAGAGCAGGCACTATTTTATAATTTGTTTTAAAATATATCCCAAGTGATTAACTAAGATAATAAATAATGTAGTAAACAACATGCTCAACTTAGCAGTCTGGAGACTTCAAATTCAGCCTTTGACATTAGTGACTTTGTGACCGTTGGAAAGTCCCTTAACTACTGTGAGCCTCAGTTTCCTCATCTGTAAAATAATGAATGACATTAACAATGAGAGCTTGCATTTACAGAGAACTTGACAGTTTTCCAAATGCTTCCCATAAATTATCTCACAATAACCTTTTGAGGTACTACTGATATTATACCCATTTTTAGAATGGGATTATTGTGGGGCTTCAAGTAAGATAAGATGTATAAAGTGTATTGCAAACTCCAAGACTATATAGATGTTTGTTATCATTATTTGGACTAGACCAGTTATAGGTATAAGCAGCTCCCAAGGAGGAGCCTCCCTTTGCTGAGGAAGAATGAGAAATCATGCTATCTTATCTAGACTTTGAGAGTTCATTCAGAGACTTGCTCAGGATTATATGTATTCAAAGTAGGACTTGAATCCAGGATTTCCTGATTCTGAGCTCAACACTCATTATGAATTATGAATGCCCAGTGACGTAAAGGGCAGTTATGTGACACAGGGAATAGAGTTCTGGGATTAGAGGTGTGAAGACTCACCTTCCTGAGGCAACTGACACTGCCTAGCTGTGTGACCCTTGACTAGTCACTTCACCCTCTTTCCTTCAGTTTCCTCATCTATAAAATGACCTGGAGAAGGAAATGGCAAACCACTGCAACATCTTTGCCAAGAAAACCCCTAAAGGGGGCATGAAGAGTTGGACATGACTGAAAACAACTGAACCAAAGTAGCTTGTGGAACACAAATGCCCTCAAATATAAGGAAGTTGTGCATAATGGAGGTGCCAGCACTGAACTGGAAGTCAGAGTTGCTGAATTCTAGTTTCCACTGTGCAACTCCCTAGTTGGATGATCCTGGGCAATCCACTTCAGCTCCTTGGAGGGTCGGGGGTCAAGCTTTTCATCAAAAAATGAGAGTGGTTTTGATCAGATTACCCCTAAGTTTCCTCCCAGATCTCTAAGATTCTATGTTCTATATGTGATGCAGGAAAGGAAGAGGGAGGATTACAGAACAGGGAAATGTCCTCCATTTTAAATTGTCCTCGCTACTCCATTTGAAATAATGTGAAGAGACTACTTCATTCATGTATTTTTCCTATTATCTGTGAGTCTCTTGAGAGCTGGGACCATCTTCTGCTTTTCTTTGTACTTAGAACTTGGCAAAGTACCTGGCACATAGTAGGTACTTTCCACAGCTTGGCACAGTACCTGGAATATAGTGGATACTTGATGAATGTTTAATGCCATAATGATAATGTCTCAGTATCTACTGATGTCCATCAACGAGCCTCCTCATCCTCTGCCTAGCTTCTCACTTCTTTCTGTATGTCATCCAAAAAGTACTGGTGACCCTATGTGACTTCTTTGAATTTTTTGGATGCCAGTTTAAAATTAAGTCTGTTCATCCATTGCCCTTTCCTTTACAGCATCACCAATGACCTATTGGCCAGTGCTACATCTATCTGAAAAGCCTATTATTTCAATTCTTTATATGTAAGTGATCAATTCATTATTTGGAAAGGGTTCACTGAATCAGTCCATCAATTTCTCCATTTCACTTAAAGCAGGTGATAAAAAGGGACTGCTATGTTTAACTCTCTGGCAGATAAAAATAATAATCTACTGGAGATATGAACTAGGTGTGGACAAGGTCTGAATGCCTCAATTTAAAAAGTTCTCAACCTTTGTGTGTTATGGCCCCATTCAATCTGGTGAAACATATGTATTCCTAAATTAAACATATTAACTAGAAAGGAAGTCAATTATGTTGAAAAACTTATCAAAATTTTAAAAAGGTCATGAACCTTAGACTAAAACTCCCTGCTTTATTGATGCAATCAATAATAATAGCTAACATTTAAATAGTGCTTTCTATGTATCAGGCACTGTGGTAAGCTAATTTATCAATCATACACTTCAGATTAAGTTTAGAATTTTCTAGAATGATTTAGTAGTACTTAAAAGACAAAGCATAAATAGAGTGGTAGTTCTGGTATTGGTCTGGGGGCTTTGCACACCCAAGGAGTATTATATGAAACCAAGCAATTACTCTGGAATGATAGATTCAAGTAAATAGTGAGGACGAAGTAGTTCCAGTTAAGCCCTTGAGATACACCAACTTGGACTAGAGAAGAAAGTTCTGAGCCTTGGGCTCATCCTCCCCTCCAACCTTGATTAGACAACTATTTCTATTCTTTTCAATCATATTTTAGTAAATTATAGGGTTCTAGAGCAGGAAATCATCTAAGAAATAATTTAGTCCTCAAGAGGTTTGTCACTTTCCCAAGTTCATACCAAAAGCAGTATTAGAATCTGGTTCTTCTGACTCACAGTCCCATATGCTTTCTACTATACACCCCACAGAAAATATTATCCACCCAATCATGCATTTATGATAAGTTTCAGGAAACCCTTATTTCTACAACAAAGATTCTATCAATATTTTCTCCCTTGAAACCTTGATCAAGCACCATTACAGAGACTTTCCTATTGTAACAAACATTAAAACTACAATTAGCATTGGACAAATAGGGCTTTTACCTGGTGGCCTAACTTCGAAGGATAATTTCTTCTAGACAGAGTGAAGACTTCTTCCTTGGAGGAGCCCTCCTGAAAGGCACCAGGGACCTTGCAGCAATCACCATTACCTGCTCCTCACTTTGCAGTCTTCCACCTGACCACCTGGCCATTCACTGGCTTGGTGCCCTCCTCTGCTCCACCCTCAACTACTTTCCCCTCTAACACTGCCCCAGATCACAACATCAGAGCGAACCAAAGCTATGTTTTTAAGAAAATGAGATCCTCTGAATTGGAAATATGGAATGTATTCTAGACATGATGGGGGCTGGTGGAGCTCTTTCTGATCAAGTCACAAAGTGGGAAATAAGAGGATTGTGCATGCAGTATAAGGCTTTTTTATTGGAATGGAAATCACAAAAGTGGAAGTTCACTTATATTAGATGTTTTGAGCCTTATTTCAAGTCTATGAGGTAAGTACTACAGGCATCATTATCTTCATTCTATACAGGAGGAAATTAAGGCTTTGGGAAAGTAAGTGATTTATTTAAGGGCAACACAGAAATAATTCTGGGAAGATAAGAAGAGTTGTGGAAGGCTTTCCAAGCCATGTGAGGATGCTTGTGTTTTATACTGAGTTCAAAAGAGAGTTATTGAAAAATTTTGAGTTGGGGGTGGGGGAGGAGTACCATCACCATATCTCTGTATTAAAAATGTCAGTTTTGCACCTATCAGGATGATATATTGGAGAGTGGGAGGAATATAAGGAGGGAAGAAAAGCAATTAAGAGACTATGGCAATAATCCAGGTGAGAAGTGTTAAAAAGCTGGAAGTAGAAATCTGGCACTGTGTATAGAGAGAAGGTGGCAGATGTAAGAGACACCAGGGAGATAGAACCAATAAAACATGGCAGCTGATTCAAACAATGCTATAGTGAAAAGATCACTGGATATGGAGTCAGAAGACTTTGATACAAATCTTACATCAGACACCAATGGCCTTTGTGAGAGTCTCCCTGGATCTTAGGTTCTTTATCTATAATGTCAGTGAGTGTGAATAAAGGGCTGAGAGAGAGAGAGAGAGAGACAGAGACAGAGACAGAGAGAGACAGAGAGACAGAGAGAGACAGAGACAAACACAGAGAGACAGATAGACACAGAGAGACAGACAGAGGGACAGACACAGAGAGACAGATATAGATAGATGCAGATACAGAGACAGAGAAAGACAGAGATAGAGAGAATGAATATTTATTAAGAACTTACTGTAGAAAAAGCATAGTATTAAACATTGGGAATAAAAATGAAAGCAAGCAGGTCTGTCCCTGGCCTCAAGGAGCTGATACTCTAACAGAGGACAACAATGGAGTGGGGAAAAGGGACAGGGAGAATACTCCAAGAAAACATGTTGAGGAGATAACCAGGAATAGTCAGGCCTGGAGTCAGGAAGTGTTATGTAGACTCAGGTCCTGGCAAGATAAGGAAAATCTCACCTATCAAAGCAAGGGAATCAAAGGGCAGAATCCATGGTGGTGGAGAGGAGATGATCATTGTATGAGTGGGGAAAGCATGGTGAGAGACAGGAAGTTATCCTTGACACTTTGATTTTAAGGACATCCTCAATTTTGGGGGATGAGGAGGACTGAAAGGATGTTGGTTCAATCAACAGAGATACTTGCTGGGAAGGGGGTGATGGATGGTTAAACCATACCCTCTTCTGGTACTGTTGCCCTGTCATGCTATCTCCTGTGGTTTTATCACCTGTCCCTTTCCTTAATGTGAAGAGCTTTTTTTCTGCAGATGAGAATATTAGCTATACGTTGACATGCATGTTTTCTCTCTCTGCTTGCTCTCTGTCTTTCTATTTCTGTCTCTGGTTCTATCTTTGTTTTTTGTCTCTGTACCTCTATATGTCCCTCTCTGTCTTTCTGATTGTCTCTATCTGTCAATTTCTCTCTCTTTCTCTATTTCTCTCCATCTGTCTCACTCTTTCTACTATTGCTTTCTCTCTAATAATAAAAATGTTAGGGATTTGTTGAACCTTTCTCTGTCCATGCCTCCACATGAACCACTCAAATAGAATGAAGCTTCTGTAAACAAGAAGAAACAACAGCCAGATCAGAGAATGGACTTGTGCACAAAGGGCTCACTGGAAAAGTTCAAATGCCAAGTCCAACAGAAGTTTGTATTACTTGAGGTCTTTGACCTGAAGGCCCAGAGGAGCTGACCAGTGCCAGAACTCTTTGACTTGCACTTTGTTTTCAAAAGATGTTTTATATCATAGGTAACTGAGGATTGGGGGGAGTTTAGGGGGAAGGTGGCAGATGATGCATTAGAAAGATAGCCAGCCCTGAAATCAGGAAGACCTTAGTTCAAATATGGTCTCAGGCATTTACTAGCTGTGTGATCCTGGACAATCTGTTTGCTTCAGTTTCTTCATCTATAAAACAAGTTGGAAAAGGAAATGATAAACCACTCCGGCATTTTTTCAAGAAAACCCAAAATGGGGACAAGTAGAGTCAGACATGATTGAAAATGACTGAACTATAACACAAACAATTGGGAGGAGGAAGGGGAGAGGAGCTAGCTGTCCATTTTAGGTTTCCTGCAAAATGATCCTGCAAATAATAATAGCTAACACACAGATATAATACATGCATTCTTTGTATTGCTTTAACTTTGATGAAGCACTTTAATCTCATTCTATCATCACAGCAACTCTGGGAGGAAAGTCTTAGCATTCCATTTTACAGATCTGGTAGCTGAGACAGACATGGGTGAAGTGCCTTGCTCACAAAGCTAGTAAATGTCTGAGGGAAGACTGGTTTTGCATTCAGATCTTTCTGACTCCAAGATTATTAGCACTGTAGCCACTGAGACACCCAACTGTTGAAGAATGGTTTCATTTCAAGCCCTGAGACAATTAATTCTAAGGGTGATTCGGCTATGAGGATCACACCTGAAGATTGTTTACCCATTCTCACCCACTAAGTAGAGTTTTGTTAGTGTAGACTGTCTCTGTCCTAGAGATGTGCTTCTTTCTTCCCTTGGGTACCTCCTAGATTCTCTAGTTTCCTCTAATATCACTTCAGGTGGCATCTTCCCGCAATGCCTTTTCTTTCTTCTGTATTGTGTTTTCTCCTCTATCTCCAATTATCTTGTGCTGTAAACCTCCCTCTGCCTCCCAGAGGCATGTAATCTCCTTGTACTCTTTGACTGTCTGAATGGCACAGTGAGTAAAATGTGGTCCAAGAAGAACATTATTTGTTGTCATTTCTTTTTCCCTCTGCACCAAATTATCACTCTAAATGTTTATATTTAAAATATATTGATTGAGACATAATGATTGAGTAGATACAGGGTTGGACCTACAGTCTAGATGACCTAACTTCAAGTCTATGACATTTACTAGCTCTGTGTCTATGGGAAAGTTCCCTGAAGTCTATGAATCAAATTTACTCAATGGCAAAAATGGGTGAAATTAATACTTAGAGGTTATGCCTTACATGGTTTTGATGAAGCTTAAATGCAGTCAGAAGATTGTAGTTCTAGAGATAGAAGGCTGCTTTGAAGTTGTCTAGTCCAAACCTCTCATTTCACAGCTTAAGAAACTGAGGACCAGATAGATTACGTGATTGATTTATCCAAGGTCACACAGGTAGTAAGTGGAGGTGCCTGAATTTGAACACTGATCATTGGTCTCCAGGTTGAGCTCTCTTTCCATTATACTGCTTGGAAAGTTCTTCACAAATTTTAAAACATTATTTAAAACTATTATTGAGAATATGCAACATTATTTCTCTCTTTGTATTCATGATGCAATACACATAATAGGCAATTCAAATATTTTTCTGGAAATAAATGGAATTAAACCCTCTAGTTCTCCAGAAAAATCTATAACCATTTTTACTTAATTACATTTTGATAACTGCTGTTTTTCTACATGGATTGACTTCGGGGAATTACACAGTACTTTTTTTTTTTACTGGCCCTACACTACACTCAGAAACAACAGAATATATTGTTTTTAAACACTAACATTCTTCAAGTGATTCTGTATCACTGTGAGTCATAAAATAGTATGAACTCTTAAGAAGGGAAGTTCAGACTCTCCCAAAGAGTAATAATGCAAAGGTATATGGCAGATGGGAACAATGTGGGAAAAACTAAAATAAGGGATTATGTAGAATTTCATTACATATGTGATAGAAGGTAAAAGGTTATACAGTGAAAACAAAGGATGGCTGATGGACAGTCAACATGCTTTCTGATAACCACAAAACAGGAAAAGAAGAAATGATGGAGATGACAGATTGATAAGGGGATCTGAATTAAAGTCATATAGGATAGGTGTCCATATCAGTGATACCACAAATCCATCAGGATAAAGGAGGGTATTTACACATCAATATTGATTGTGTTGGTTTGATTTTTGTCTTGGATTCTATATGAAGTGAAAAGCTTTTTTGAGACAGAAACTAATCTATAATTAAACATACCCCTATCTTTTGGAGAAATTGTACTACAGTAGAACGAGCACCAGACTCTGCCATTTACTAGCAATGTGATAACCCATAATCCCCTTTTCTTCTTGGAGTCTCAGTTTCTTCAAATCAAAAATGGAGGCAATCTGACAATCAAATTAGATAATGTACGAAAGCACTTTATATACCATATAGTGTTAGAGAATGAAAGAGGTTGTCATTGTTCCTGTGATTTCACTAGCATAAAGAACTCCAAAATGAGAACCTTTCTCTACAAGTGAGGACAACACCTTAACTTTAACTCCTTATCGTAGAGAACTTCCAAGAGCACAGACAGGTTAAATGAACTAGCACATTTTCAGAGGTAGGAGTTAAATCCAGGTCTTCCAATATCCCAAGTCCTACTCTAACGACTCATTATGATGGCAAGGAGAACCTGGGTTTTGTTAGAACCAATGACCATAGTTTACATATAATTATAACTTTGAATAACGCAAATTCAAACAATTTGATCACCTCACAGGATTCATTATTAACGCTAATGAGGATCTAGTTGTACTTACTGGAGGTCTGATTAGCCTTAATAGAGATAATACTTCTAACGACACAACCATAAATCCCTGACGAGTGAAAATGTAATTACTATTATTCTTGACTCTGGTGCTTCACCCCTGTGTGACCTTGCAAGAGTTGCTGCCATGAAGACTCACTCATCTTGTCTACAAAAATTAAAGAGTTGTAAAAGACGATTTTTACGGTCCTGTCCAGGTCTAAATTCTATGTTCCATATTCTAAGGTTCATTTCAACTCTGGCATTCAATTTTCTAAGGTCTATTCATGAGATCACACATCTCAGGCAAGAATCATTTTTTTTTTGAAAATCAACAAGTATTTTATAAGTTTTTATGTGTGTAGCTCTCTGATTAAGGCTGGGGATACGTGTATTAAAATAAAATAGTTTTTTTTTAATTCAAGAAGTTTCCACTTCACTGGGAGAATAAACATGGCTTCCTATGAGTTTATAGAAAAACACATAAAATCTCTAGATTCCAGCTAACTCTAGAGCAGGGGTTTATAACCTGGCATGAAATTTTTATTTTATTTATTTTTATAGGTATATTATTATTATAATATGCATTTAAAATATTATTCTAATAAAGGGTTAGTAAGCTTCATCAGACTGTCACATGGGGTCAATGAAATATGGTCATATAACATTCTCTAGATACATTTACAACTCACAAGATAATCCTTTCTAAGTTACAGTATCTCATCACTCATGCCCTCAGTTTCCTTTTTATAAAATAGGGATATAGAAATAAATTTATGTGTGGAATACTGGGAAGGTCAATCCTTTGGAAAAATAATCCATGTGTTACATAAATATTATTACAAGCAAGCAGACAGCCATTCACCTCTCTAACACACATATATACACATTACTTTCAATCACTGGTCTTTTTATTTCCAACAATTAATTAAGTGGGCCTTGGAGACTGTGTGACTTTTTAACCTTTCCAACAAAATGCTGAGAGAGGAAATCTTTGTGCCCTTGAATAAATGAACCATAGTCATTCAGATTTTATTTTTCCTTTAATATGCCTTTCTCTTGCTAGCCAAATGTTGCCTTTGCCTTGCTCTTACAGTGAGTGCCTACCCCACAGATTTCGACAGGACTGAATTGAGATGCACCAAAAATAACTACTTCTCAATAGCCATCCTCCATGTCTGCCATTCATCATATGTGAAGATGATATTATTGACCGGAGGCTCCGTACTTTGAATGATTTATTTTTTCAAAATTTGAAAAGGGTCTTTTGAAGAGAGTCATCCACAGTTTTGCCAGGTCTGTTTTGTGACCTGAGACATATCTCTGAGAGGACTGGCTGGGTATGGGAATTCCACATATGGTCTTGTGGCAGAACATAAATTACCAGCCCATCTGGAAAGAGCATGTGTTGGACCTAACTCTCCATCGCTAACCCAGTGAGCCCTGAAACACCCAGCTAACAGTTCAACTGAGGAAAGTTGATTTTGTTCCAAGATATCTTTGAACGTATTTTCCTTGGAGGAAAAACAGCCCAGGTGTATTTCCCTACATGCCAAAGTATATGAAAAAATTAGCACTTTAAATTATTTCAGTATAGTTTTTCCCTGTAACCTCCTTTACTTTTAAAGAGCCTTTTTCCTAGTTCTCTAAATTTTTATCGAAATTTTTATGTCATCATCTCACCCCCTTTCAACTCATCCACCTTTCTTCCCTCACTTGGACATGTTTTTTTTTTTAATTTTTAGGTGGCTTTCTATCATGTAATTCCATAAATGTGGCCAGCAAAACAATTTCAATAAATTTTTCTTTGAATTTTCCATATATGACAGATCTAGAAATGAAGATACAAATGAAAGCAGCACAGATAACTCCCAGGGTGGGATCCACCATAGTAAGTTATAAACCAACTATAGCTTAGTAGACACATCCTAGAGAGATGTCTAGAATCTATGGTTGTTGGCATTTTGTCCATCAACATCAAACTTGGGACTAGGACCTAGATCCTTCTGGCTCCAAGCCCCGTATCCCATCTACAGCCATGCTGCATCTACACCAGTCCTAACACTAGGCCTAATTCTGAGACCAATCAGTTCAAAAGAATACCTTTGTTTTTTGGCCAGTCATACTTTTGAAGTTGAGTTTCTCCACTGACAGCACAATTTTCGTAGCATACAGTAACTAATATTTTATAGGTCTTTCAAATTTGAAATGTATTTTAGTGATTATCTCAACTGGTTGTCAAAAGCCCACAAGGGACATGCTATTGCCATACCCATTTTGAAATATGAAAAAAATCAGGCCTTAAATAGTTGACTTGTCCAGAGTCACACAGCTTATATATGTTTGTGTTATGATTCAAATTGTACACTGAATTCTGTCCAATACACTGAGCTGCCTCTCCTCATTTCCATCTAGATTTAGATCACAGAAATGTATTAGATATTGAACTATTCATCTCATCCAACCAAAATAATGAGCCATCACTCCTCTTGACAGTCAATCACACTTCACATTTTTTAATCCTGTTATTAAAATTAGTGAGTTTATATCAATTGTTTTCTTCTTTCAACTCCACATACCAATCTTTTTTTTCTCTTTTCTACACCCATTTTCCGCATTTTTTAAACACAGATCTGTAAAGAATGATCGTATTTTTGGGGGGCGGAGCCAAGATGGCGGAGTAGAAGGACGCACATTTACGAGCTCCGAGCCCACAACCCATGGAATTGAGGTAAAAGGAGATCCCCATAAATTCTGAATCTCTGCAGGGGGTGCATAAACATAGGGGAAGAGATTTCCGTTCCACTGAATCCTGGAAAGCCGTCCCCGGGGTCCATCGCACCCTGGAAAGCGGACCCCACCCCCACCCCTGGCCGCGACCCAGAGAAGCTGACCCGAGCAGACTTCAGAGAGGAAAGCTCCGGGGGAAGCTCCGGCAGCCGGGAAAGTCCCTCCGCTCACAGAAGCTACAGGTCAGTGAAAAAGAAAGCCGGGCTGAAGGAGAGGGGAAGCGGGGCGTCTCCGTGACTCGGGCCCCCTCGGGAGGAAGCGGCGGCAGCAGAGACAGGGGCAGGAAGCAGCGGAGGCAGAGGCGTGGGCGGGCGGCTGAGGCGGCAACGGCCCGGGACTCAGGAATCCCCCAGCAGCAGGTAGGATCTTCAATACTGAAGGTCTTTCCAACCTGAGGGAGCCGAGCAGGGGAGACGGCCCTGCCTCCACCCTGCTCTACTGCTGAACGCCTCTGAATAAAACCCCCAAGGGAGCTGAGCACAGCAGGCGGGGCCCCCTACCCCGCCCCCACCCGCTCCGTTCCCGAAAGTCTCTGCAGAAAGCCCCTGAGGGCCCAAGCTTAGGAGACGGCCCTGCCCCCACCCCTGCGCCAGAACTAAAGCTTGCCGCAGGAAAGCGCATTTGAATCTCAGAGGCCAAGCACTAGCTGGGCGGATCCAGGCGGGGGTGGAAAGGAATCTCAGAAGTCAAGTAACTGGCTGGGAAAATGCCTAGAAAGGGGAAGAAAAATAAGACTTTAGAGAGTTTTTTCCAACAAATGCAAATGATCCCGACCTTCGGATCTGATGGGGAGGACGAGAACGTATTTTTCCCATCAGGGAAAGATGTGGAGGGCGGGGTCTCAGTACCCCAGACACCCCAGGGGGGTGTTGGGTGGGCTCAGGCCTTGGAAGAGCTTAAAAAGGATTTTGAAAAGCAAGTTAGACAGGTGGAGGAAAGACTGGGAAGAGAAATGACAAAGATGCAAGAAGAGTATGAAAAAAAGGTCAATATCTTGGTAAAGGAGACCCAAAAAAATGCTGAGGAAATTAACACCTTGAAAAATAGGCTCACTCAATTGGCAAAAGAGGTTCAAAAAGCCAATGAGGAGAAGAATGCATTCAAAAGCAGAATGAGCCAAATGGAAAAAGAGGCTCAAAAGCTCACGGAATTTAATAGTTCTCTCAAAATTAGAATGGAACAGATGGAGTCTAATGACTTTATGAGAAACCAAGAAATCACCAAACAAAACCAAAAGAACGATAAAATGGAAGAGAATGTGAAATATCTCATGGGAAAAACAACTGACCTGGAAAATAGATCAAGGAGAGACAACTTAAAAATTATGGGACTACCTGAAAGTCATGATCAAAAAAAGAGCCTAGACATCATCTTGCATGAAATTATCAAGGAAAACTGCCCTGACATTCTAGGACCAGAGGGCAAAATAAGTATTGAAAGAATCCATCGATCACCACCTGAAAGAGATCCAAAAAGAGAAACTCCTAGGAACATTGTGGCCAAATTCCAGAACTCCCAGCTCAAGGAAAAAATCTTGCAAGCAGCCAGAAAGAAACAATTCCAGTACTGTGGAAATACAATCAGGATAACCCAAGATCTAGCAGCTTCTACATTAAGGGATCGAAGGGCGTGGAATAGGATATTCCAGAAGGCAAAGGAACTAGGACTGAAACCAAGAATCACCTACCCAGCTAAACTGAGTATAATACTTCAAGGGAAAATATGGTCTTTCAATGAAACAGAGGACTTTCAATCATTCTTAATGAAAAGACCAGAGCTGAAAAGAAAATTTGACTTTCAAACACAAGAATGAGAGGAAGCATGCAAAAGTAAACAGCAAGGAGAAGTATTAAGGGACTTACCAGAAATGAACTGTTTGCATTCATACAGGGAAGGACAATATTTCTAACTCTTAAAACTTTTCAGTATCTGGGTGGTTGGTGGGACCACACATACACATGTACACGCATGCACACACATACACACATGCATTCACATGCAGAGACAGAGAGCACAGATTGAACTGAATAGGATGGGACCATACCTTAAAAGAAATTAAGGTAAATGGTGAGAGAGAAATGTAGTGAGAGGAAAGAGGGGGAAATGGAAGGGGGTAACTATATGTCATATAAGAGGCAAGTAGGAGATGTTTTTAGTGGAGGGAAAAAGAGGAGAGCTGAGGAAAAAACAAACAAACAAACAAACAAACAAAAGTTTACCCTCATCACATTTGACTAAACGAAGGAGTGTAATGCACACTAATTTTGGTATGAAAACCTATCTTACAGTATAAGAAAGCGGGGGAGAAGGAGATATTGGGGGTGGATGACGGAAGGGAGGGCAAAGGGAGGAGGGAGTAATTGAAAGTCAACACTTGGGGAGGGACAGGATCAAAGGACAGAAGAGAAACAATGAGGGGCAGGTTAAGAGGGATGGCAATTCAGTTAGTCTTACACAACACGACTATCAGGAAGGTCATTTGCAAAGCTACACAGATATGGCCTATAATGAATTGCCTGCCGTACCAAAGGGAATAGGTGGGGAGGGAGGGATGGGGAGAATTTGGAACTCAAAGTTTTAGGAACAATTGTTTAGTATTGTTGTTGCAACTAGGAAAGAAGACATACAGTTAATGAGGAATAGAAAATCATCTGGCCCTACATGAGAAAAGAGAAGATAGAGACAAGGGAAGGGAGGGATGACAGAAGAGAGGACAGATTGGAGATAGGGAAAATTAGATTGCTTGGGGTATTGGGGTGGGGGGAGGGGAGAAAAGGGGAGAAAATTTGGAACCCAAAAATTTGTGAAAATGAATGTAAAAAGCTAAATAAATAAATAAATAAATAAATTTTAAAAAAAAGTAAACATTTTAAATCTGAAAAAAAAAAAAGAATGATCGTATTTTAAAGAATGATCTTTCAGCAGGTAAAAAATTTTTTAAAAAGTAAACAGTCCTTTGAAGAAAGAAGAGGAAACAAACCTACTGTGCTTCATGTAGACAATAGTAGAATAGTTTCTGACTTCCTTAATCTAGCTTCCTAATGCCTGGCGTGAAAAGCCCCTGGGAGGGAGAAAGCTAGCTGGGCATCCAGTCTCCTGAAAGTAGCTGAGTTGTCTTTAGCCTTCTCTGAGGCTCTTTTTATTTGCTGTTATCTCAGCTAAAAATTGGGATGGAACTGCTTTTTTTTTGGCATCTTGAGCTTTGGCCCCAAAAACCACAGCAACTAAATTCATTGGGGATCTGTGCAGAAAAAGAGTTTGTTTTTTTTTAACCTGCCAGGGAACTGGATGATATGACCAGGGTGATGCCCCAATAATTTTTTTTGGCTCTTTTGGTCAGAGTTCATTTGAAATAGATAAAGATGTAGTGCTAAAAAAATCCCAATACTGCAATAGTCCTTGATATATGGTGGCATAGATAAAAATACCATCTTTTTCTACTGGGGACTCAGCCTATTCCTATTTTACCATGGTTTTATATTGAATTGCTTACTTGTTGACAACATCAAGAAGTCTTTGAACTTCATTCCTGTATTGCCTCCTATACTGATCTTATATTGGTTAGCCAAGGGGTTCTTACCATTGTGAGTGTGTGTGTGTGTGTGTTTATGTATGTATGTGATGTACACTTCTGGCAGCCTGGAAAAGGTAATGGAATATTTCTGGGAATAGCATTTACAAAAGCTTAAAATTAAATGCATACAATGATAGAGGAAACAAATTATGGTTGAATACATTTATCAACATTTTTTTTTAAAAAAACAATTTCACATATCCCAAATTAAGAATTTCTACACTAGAAAAAATGCATGTGCAATATTAGTGTTATATCAGGAGACCTTGTCATTCTAATTGACAAAGAAAAATCCATCTAGAATACAATTCTGAGAGAAAATGCCCTGGTTGGGAATGACTTAATTAGATTATAATCAAGTTATTTCTGTCTTGTATTATTCTCTAATTGCTTCCTGCTATAAATCTCCCTGAAAACAGTCTGAGCTCTCGGAGGATAGGGGATGTCATAAACATCTTTTGTTTTTCCCACAGAACCAAGCTGGACACTTAGTAGTAATTCAATAAGTACTTAAAGATTTAATTTGAATTGAATTTATCACGGTTTGACAGGGTAAAAAAAAAAAACACTCAGAAATAGCATTGAGAATATCAGTGGAAAATACTGTCTGGGAAAATACCAGTAATGACATGGCAGGTATTCGAAACAAACTCTAGCTAGAAAAAGCTGGTGACGATCTTGGAGATTTACCAGAAATATTTCTTCACAAGGAAGAGTAAGGAACAAATCCACCTATATTGGGCAAAGATTCAGTTGGGTAGGGAGTAGGAGAGAAGAGAGGCATTTGACTGTTACAAAGTAGATATCCAAGACATATTACATATTCAAAATTTCCAAAAGTGACCTTACACAATTACTCCCCAAATCTAATCCTCTTCCAAACTTCTTTATCTCTGTTGAAGGCACCATAATTCATCCAGTCTCCCATGTTTATAATCTGGATGCCATCCTTAACTGTTGTTACTTCACATATCCAATCAGTTGCCAAATGTTTCCACTTTTCCTTTCAATATCTCTTGCATTTAATCTTTCTCTCTTTTCACAGATCTCATAGATTTAGCTCAGGTCCTCATTACCTCTCTCCGAGAGTAATGACCTTCTAGTTGTTATCCCTGGGGTACATCTTGCTTCACTTTAATCTGTCTACATAGCTGCCAAAGTGCTTTCTATTAAGCATGTGTCTGACCATGTCTTCAAAATAACCCTATGAAGTAGATGCTGTTACTACCATTCTCATTTCAAAATGGGGAAACTAAGACAGAGGTTAGGTGATTTGACCAGGGGCACCAGCTAGATAAGTATCTGATTCAAAATTTGAACTCATCTTCCTAAATAACTCCTCGAGTTATACAATCTATGCTTTGGGCCACTTTACTAACTCTTTTACTACGTATAGGGTGTGTTTAGGGAAGACCAGTACCCCTGATGTGATAGATGCCAAGCCCTATTCACAGCTGCTTTCTACCTTTGGTGTCTACTTGTTCCACCCAACTGTCACCAAGAAGCTGCAGCATGCACAGCGGCCACACCCCAGTAAACCTTTTGGCAGATGGGCCAAACCCCAAACCAAGGGGTCTCAAATGCATTGTTGAGTTAGGGGGGTGTCTACCCCAAGCATGTGAATACTTCCACTGGTAGAATGGGAAGATGAGAACAATTTCTTTCAACAGCCATGAAGGCAGTTGAAACAGGTGATGTGGAATGGTTAGAGCTTGGTTAGACACCAAAGACATCAAAGGTCACCCACTGCATCCTAAGCCATCATCAGCCATCTTGACTCTGTCCTGCCACCGGACTGTGATGACTCTGGAGGAGAGAATGAGGTTGATGACTCCGTGCAACTCTGTCTCACTTAATTCCAATTTATGCATGAATCAAAAGACCATCACACATACCATTTTACTATTATGCCTCAAAGTTCTGTGGGGACAGGCAAGTGATGAAGCAGCAAGTGCAGATACACTGGGAGCTGTAGTCACTACCCTGCACACAAGTGACCCCAGCCATCGGGTCGTTTCTTACTGGAAGCAGCAGTGGGAGTCAGCAGCCCTCTGAGTGTCTGAGAAGCCTTTTAAAGATCACATCGATCACCTCCTGGTGTGAGGAAGGGGGCTAGAAAAGGTGCCCTAAACATTGCCTGCTTACTCAACCCTGGCCTGATTACTGCAGCTGGCAGGGAATCCCACTATGTGGTCAAAACACAAAGAATGTACAAAATGTCTAAAAACATCTGTAAAGATGATTCCATTCATCATTGGCATATGGAAGGTGTGTGCACTTATCAACAACATAAAATCCAGTAGACCTGAAAGATGAACTATGTTTTTGCAAGAGAACTCAACAGGTATCCCATCCAAAAAGCAGCCCTGGGTGACACAAGGCTGCCAAATGAAGGTCAGCTTACTGAAGTTGGAGCAGGATACATATTTTTCTGGAGTGGACACAGTGAAAGGGAGTGCCATGAAACTAGTGTGGGTTTTGCAATCAATACTAATATAGTCAGCAAGCTGGTATGCCTGCCCAAAGGAGTGAATGACAGGCTCATGACAATGTGATTCCCACTTGCAAGAAAACGCCATGTCACCATCATCAGTGCCTATGCTCCCACCATGACAAACCCTGATGAAGTTAAAGAAAAATTTTATGAATACCTAGAGAACCTTCTCATCAGTGTGCCAAAAGAGAACAAGCTTATAATTCTGGGTAACTTTAATGCTAGTGTAGGCTCAGACTTGGCAGGGAATCCTAGGGAGGAATGGAGTTGGAAACAGCCATGGTCGATTACGGCTGAAGACTTGTGCATCATATGACCTCATTACCAACACTGTTTTCTGTTTACCTAAACACAATAAAACTTCATGGATGCACCCTCACAGCAAACATTGGCATCTGTTAGACTATGTGATTGTAAGGAGGAGAGACAGACAAAATGTGAGAGTGACAAAGGCAATATGTAGTGCAGAGTGCTGGACTGATCATAGACGTTTCCTTTCCAAGCTAAATATGTGCATTCATCCAAAGTGCCTTCCCCAAGGCAAAATGACTACCAGAAAAATTAATGTCAACAAATTAGAGCTCTTCTCTGAGCATGAACAGTTTATTGCTGACTTGGAGGGAAAGTTGAGTCAACATACAGTTGGCAATAGTGGAGTAGAAAAGGAGTGGGCAGCTCTCAGACATTGGTGTACAGCACTGCTTTTGCTTATCTGGGTCAGAACACTCACAAACACCAAGACTGGTTTGATGAAAACGATGGGAAAATTCAGAGGCTGCTAACTGAAAAATAAGAACTCCACAGGATTTACCAGCAGGATAGTTCATCTACTAAGGTAGGTAGAAGGTAGTATTTAATTCTATCCAAAATAAAGTACAAGCAAAGCTTAGAGAGATGCAGGATTCCTGGCTCAGTAAGAAGGCAGATTAAATTCTCTTTTATGCTGATATTAACAATCCAAAGCACTTTTATGATTCCCTGAAAGCTATTTATGGACAAAAACCCTGTGGTGCATCACAACTACTCAGTGCTGATGGAGCCACATTGATTAGCGATAAGGACATGACCCTAGAGAGATGGGCTGAACACTTCCATAGTGTTCTCAACAGACCATCATCAATCAATACTGAGGCCTTTGACCGTTTATATCAAGTTGAAGTCAATCCCTCCTCTCCTTAGCTGAACTTACAACTGAAGAAGAGGTTTTGAGGGTCATTAGACTCCTTTCATGTGGCACAAAGCACCTGTTGCTGATTCTATTCCAGCTGAGATTTATAAGGTAGGGGGAACATTGCTCATACAAAAGCTGACTGAAATTTTCCAGGTTATATGGCAAGAGGAGGTTATCCCCCAGGAGTTCAAGGATGCCTCCATTGTCCATCTCTATAAAGGTAAAGGGAATAGACTGTCCTGTAACAATCACAGGGGGTTCTCTCTTTTAGTCATTGCTGGCAAAATTCTTGCTAGATTCCTCCTTAATAGGCTGATCCTTTACCTGGAAGATGGTCATATACCTGAGAGTCAGTGTGGCTTCAGAAAGGGCCGAGGAACAGTTGATATGGTGTTTGCTGCCCGACAACTCCAGTAGAAATGCCAGGAGCAGAACAGAGATCTGTACACAATGTTTGTAGATCTGACCAAGGCCTTTGACACTGTTAGTCGTGAGAGCTTATGGAAAAGTTATGTCAAAATTTGGTTGCCTGGAGAAGTTCATCAGTATTATATGTCAATTTCATGATGACATGTTTGCCCAGGTGGATAGTGGACAATGCTTTCATACCTTCCCAGTCACCAATGGAGTGAAGCAGGGCTGTGTGCTTGCTCCCATGTTTTTTAGCATGATGTTTTCAATAATGTTGACAAATGCTTTCAGTGAGGATGAATATTGCATCAAGGCCAACTACAATACTGATAGAAGATTTTTCAATTTAAAAAGACTACAAGCCAAGACCAAAGTGGAGGGAGTGTTGGTGCATGATTTTCTGTCTGCAGATGACTGTGCACTCAATGCAGCCTCTGAAACTGAGATGCAATGGAATATGGATAGATTCTCTGCTGCCTGTGCTAATTTTGGCCTAATAATTAACACCAAGAAAACACAGGTGCTCCATCAGCCACCACCACACCATGCATACATGGAACTATCAGCTACAACAAATTGAGAAGTTTTGAATGCTGTGGATAAGTTCACTTATCTTGGCAGTGTACTTGCCAGGGACATACACGTTGACAATGAGAGTGATGCACACATTGCCAGAGCCAGATCAATGTTTGGGAGGCTTGGAGGAAAAGTCTGGAAGAGAAAAGGTATTAGACTGACTACCAAACTGAAGGTCTATAGAGCCATTGCACTGACCTCATTGTTGTATGCCTGTGAAACCTGGACATTCTACCAGTGCCATGTCAGGAAACTGAATCACTTCCATTTGAACTGTCTTAGGAAGATTCTAAGAATCACCTGGCAGGATAAGGTACCAGACACTGAAATCCTTGCTCAAGCTGAACTACCAAGCATTCAAACTATGCTTCAGAGAGTGCACCTCGGATGGGCTGGCCACGTTGTATGAATGCAAAATGTATACTTGCCAAAAATACTATTTTATGGAGAACTCACATGGGACAGACAATCATATAGTGGTCAGAAGAAGCCATACAAGGACACCCTCAAGATCTCTCTCAAGAACTTTGGATTTGATTGTATGACATGGGAGACACTGGCACAGGACTGATCAGCATGGCATGCCCACATCAGAAAGGGTGCCATGCTCTATGAGCAAAGCAGAATTGAGATAGTACAAAGGAAACAGGATGCATAAATTTGGAGTATCTACCTCAAATATTCACATGGACTATCTCTGCCCAATCTATAGTAAGGCACTCTGAGTTCATATTGATCTGATCAGTCACAGTTGGACACACTGAAACTTTACTTTATCATGGTGATGTCATTTTGTTCCTCTTCAAGAATGAGGGACAACAGCCAAACAAGACCACTCTCAGTCCTTAGCAGAATCTTCCATCACTATGCCTTTGAAGTGTCTGTCACTCATGCATTGTCAACTACCAATCTACTCTTTTCAAGATGCATGAAACCATTGCTGATGGTCTACATGCACTATTTCTTCCTAATTATTTTGTACTTAATTACCTTGAGTTCATTTTAAATTTATTCTGCATTTACTTTTTATATACTTGAATGTAAATTTGTTGTTTCTCCAATAGAACATAAGCTTTTTGAGAAAAAGGATTATTTTTAATGTTTTAATTGGTATCCCCAGCACCCAGCAGTCAATGGGATATAGTAGATGCATCCTAAATGCTTGTTGAATTATTGGCTGAAAAACAGAAAAATCCTTGCTTTTCCACATACATCACTGTATCTGTCCATGTCTCCATTCCAAAGATGCCCAGAGAGATGTTAAGGCAGTTTATTAACTTCAAGGTCTACCAGTTCCTAAAGAGAGATTACTGTATATCTATGAACTTGGATAGAAATAAAAATAATATTTGTCTTTGCTAACCTATAACTGAAATTTAGTATTTCCTTTTATTATGATTTTTAAAAACAAAGAAATCTATAGGCTTCACAAGATTTTGGAAGGGGTCCATCAAATATAAATCCATACTCACACACGCTCAGAGAAAGTTTGAGTTTCATGATTTGTCTTGGGTCACACATAGAATAAGTGGCAGAGCTAGAATTTGAACTTAGGTCCTCTGACTCTGCAATAGATACACTGAAGCCTTAAAAGATCTTGACAAATGAGTTATCTCTTTGCCCAATGGCCATGAGAGGGAACAGGTGGATCCAACTACAAATGACATAGAAATGCATTTTTATGTAATCTTATGACATACTTTAAAACAAATTCATTTCTCCAACACTTAGCCACCGTCTACTCTTGAAAAGCAGTATTGCACTTGAGGGCATGGCTGAGACATTTTAAGGGCCAAGCATTAGCAGCACCTTGGATTCTATGTTTGATATCCATTTTACTGTCAGCATAGTGAAATAAGGACTATGGCTACCTACAAAGCACTGAATCAGAAAGTCACAAAATGACAGACTTGGTCCTTGGCTTCCAGCCATCTTCTCATAGCCTAAGGCAAAGTTACAGAGACATCAAAAAACTTTAAATGAAAATTTAAAAAGAAGTGGTTTGTAATAACTTAAAAAAACTCTGCAAAATTATTCCTAACACTTCTTTCTTGTGCCAATGTCACAGCGGAGATGAAGTTCATTGCCATCTTCAGTTGCCTGAAGGATTCTCTGTTAATGCTATGAACTGAATCTTTGATTTTAATTAAAACTCATTCTTGGCAGTTGGATTTCTCTTAAACCTTCCCTAATTCCTTTGAGACTTTACAGGAGTAGGTCCACACTCATTTTCCCCATAGGTTACCCTATAGATTCAAAGGCTCTGGAGAGATGAAATGTGGTTGCTGTTCACAGAGGAACATTCTAAGTGAATCAGTGGGGGTGATGAGCTTTAACTTTAATGAAGCAAAAATCAAAAATGGATCACCTGAAGATGACGAACTTGTATGGTGGGCAGAGCCTTGGATCTGGAGTCAGAGAAGTAGAATGGAAATCCTACCTCTGTTTCTTGCTACATGTTTGACCTGTGCTAGAGGGCTTTGATCCCTCTGAAACTCAGTTTCTTTTTCTGTAGTGTCAAGGGGCTGCACAAGGTTCATTCAAGGCTCACTTCCTGTTCTAGATCCTAAATTTTAAATTGGCAGAATAAAGGAAAAAATACAGCCACCTTTTGGGTAAAGTGATCAGAACCTTGCTACTTACCACATCTCATATATAGTCATGCACTAAACTAAATATATATATATATATATATGTAGTCACAATCCTCAGTATCAATGGAATACTTTCATGCAACCTACATGATAAGATAAATTTCCTTTTAAAGAATCCTAACAGTGAAAAAAGCAAACCCACAACACTATACAGTAGTTTTCTCCATGTGATCAGCAAATGAGACTGTTCAATAGTTCATAGAAGATTACCATATTTGTTATATTTTTTCTAAATCTATAAAATAATTATTAGTATTATTACTCTGTTTGGTATGGCACTGGATAAGTAAATTAATTTAGGTAGATTGTCATTTTTCTCATATTGGCTCGGCCTACCCATAAGCAATTAATATTTCTCCAGCTATTCATGTCTGTCTTTATTTGTGTCAAGAACATTTTGTAGCTGTGAATATATTATTCCTGTGTTTGTTTTGGCAGGTAGATTCCCAAGTATAATATATGTCTTAAGTTATTTTAAATGGAATTTCTCTTTCTACCTCTTCCTGCTTGGTTTTATTAATAATATATTAACCAATGGTTTCTGAAAAATGCTGATGCTTTGTATGGGCTTAATTAGATGCTGCAAATGCAGCCTCGGATACTTATCAGCTGCGTGAACTTGGGCAAGTCAGTTAACCTGATGTTTCGCCTCAGTTTTCTCTTCTGTAAAACAAGCAGGAGAAGGAAATGGCAAAACATTTCACTATGTTTACCAAGAAAATTCTAAATGGGGTCACAAAGAGTCAGACACAACCGAACAAGTGGAAAAACATGAAAACAGCAGTGATGAACAGAGGGAAAGAAAGCCATTCCAAATATTTTTCAAAATTCTAACAGAGAAATAATTACCTTGCAGCTGTCATAATGCGTCTTTTATTTTTACAGTCCTCATTTTAACGATCTCATTTTGCTCAAACACCAGCCTACCGTCTATTGAACAATTTGCTGCTGTGGGAACCTATCTTCAACTTTACAGTGGGAACTAATGGACAATTGGATCTGCTTTACAGACATTTGCTCTGTAACGAACCTTGCCCACGTGCACAGAGACTGTGGAATGAAGCATACTTATGGCTCAAGGAAAACCAGCTCATGGTCCTCTGGATCCCCTGAACAACTTAGCACAAAGTAATGATCTCAAAGTTCCTTGTTACTGTTAGCCTTTTTTTTTTTTTTTTTTTTTTGCTTTCCCCTTTCCTTTGCATAGCTTACTTATTGCATCTGATGACTGGGTGAAATCATTGAAAACATGATACTATTTTCCAGGAAATACTCTATAAACATGGAAACCCTTCATGGAACTTCACCTCCAACTTTTTGTATGGACAATCTATTGTTTTAGTGATTCATTTTTAATTATTCTTCATTGAAACTTAGTCCAGTTCAGTTTCAAGGTGGAGTCAAAGGAAATAAGTGCCCTCATTATTCCTACATACGATTTTCATTTTCTATTGCATTTATTTATTTCTATAACATTTTCTATTCCTTTACAATTTCTTTTGTTGAATAAGTACCACCACTATCCCATGGGCCATTTGAAAGGATGATGGTATAGTGAACAGAGCTCTGAGCTAAATGGTAGGAACATCTGGGTTTGTGTCCATTACAGATGCTGTGATGATACACACTGTCTATGCTTGACCTCTCTTGGATTCAGTTTCCTCCATTTTGAATCCCAAGGCATAGTGGATAGAAAACAAATTTGGGATAAAAAATTCTTAGGCTTTATTGCCTCTGGCACATACTCAATGTGGGTTCCTGGGGAAGGGTGAGAGAGAGGAATGAGCATTTATTTATAAAGTACCTGCACTGAGCTAAACACTTTACAGACATCATCTCTAATTCTAATAACAACCGGTGAAGTAGGTGCTATTATTATTCTTTAAGAGATAAAGGAACTTGTCCAGAGTCACAAGGATAATGAGTATCTTAGTACAGATTTGAACCTGTGGTCATGTCACTTAACACACTGAGACTCCAACAACTAAGATTAAGCTTCAGAGGACACGTTGGTCTTTATGGAAAGAGATTTTCTTCATCAGACCTTCTCTACATCAGTGAAATCACAGGTCCCAATATAATTCATGTAATAGACTCTGTCATCCTTGCAGCGCTATGCATATCTTTGATAGCATCTGTCCACATTAGGATTTCATCAGTATAGCAAAGTCCAACTGACAGAGTTTCCTTTACAGTAAAAGTCAGCAAATGTCCGAGCAGCTATCCAGCAATTTAGTCTTAGAGAGCTGCCCAGGACACCGAGTTTAAGTGGCTTGTGAGTGTTCCACAGACTAGTGTCAGAGGCAAATCTTAAACTAGGTCTTTCTAAATGTAGACTCTCCGTGAACTAAACTTTGTGTCTTACCTCATTAATGATGATTATTTACACAACAATTAACTTTTACTATATCATGCTACCAGTTAAATTTCCCCTTGCTACTCTGACCCCTCCTCACCCGGCTGAGGAAGAACCACAACTGGTTCTATCCCACTCAAGAGTGCCTGAATTTTGCTTCACTATTTCTAGTTTCTCTGGCCTGGAGAAAACAAAACAGCAAAAAAGAAAAAAAAAACAATTTTGAAACATGTTGAAGGAATAGGAATGACTGTCCCAGCAATGACTGAGTCTTAAACTTAATACTCTCCCTTGCTAAACAGCAATGTGCCCAGAAGTCTCACATTCAACTTCTGCATTTCCAACATCTAAGAAGTAGGACTCTCCTAGACACGCTTAGGTGTACTTAAAAACAGAAGAAAAATGCCATCAACAATCAAGCAGGGGGTCCTTGGTAAGGAGATTGCCTTTATTCCTTCAGAAAATAAAATCTTAAGGAGGAATTTAGTTTTATTTGAGTTTGAGGGCATGGAAACCCCTAAGACTATAATGCCCTAAGTTGTCTCCCTGCAGGGACCCAGACTGAAGAAGATAACTTCCTTTAGGCTCTCAAGAGGGTAGATGTAGGGTGGGGTGAGGAGTAAGCTCAGACAAAATTCTAATGGATTCTAATACTGACTATTCAATAGAAAAGGATGGATGTCACACTTCCCTTGGTTCATGTTTGTGGCAAAACTTGTTTTTACTTTCCTTAGATATTCTTAGAATGGATCTTTCTTGATATCAAATCCTATATTAAGCCAACACATTTTTATTGAGCACCTGCACTTAAGAAGCCATGTAGTATAACTGATAAGATGTTTGACTTGTCACCATGAAGACATGAGTTCAACTTCCTCTTGAGGATAACCTGCCGTCAGAAGGCCATTTAACCTCTATGTATCTCAGTTTCTTCCTTAACCCTAACCCTAAATGCTTATTTTACTTAATTCTTTGGCAGCTAGGGGGCACTGTAATGAGTAGAGTGCAGGACCTGGAGTACGGAAGACCTGAGTTCAAATCCAGCCTCCAACACTTAACTAGCTGTATGGCCTTGGGCAAACTGCTTAACCCTGTCTGCCTCAATTTTCTCAAGTATAAAATGAGTTGAAGAAGGAAATGGCAACCAGCTCCGGTATCTTTGCCAAGAAAAGTCCAAATGCGGTCGTAGAATCAGACACCAATGAAGTGACTGAACCACAGCCACCAACTTACTTCTTATGTTTAGGAAGAGTGCCCGGAGACCACTGGAGAAGAGAAGGAAATTCTAAGTGTGAACTATCTGTAATTCATTACACACACGGAGGGACAAAGAACGAGACAGTAAAGCGCATCATCAAAGAAATACATGGTCAGAAAAGGAGACAGTCATGACGCAGGAGAGAAGGCAATTGATAGCATCTACTCTACTGGGTATCCCTGTGATGTTAAGAAAAATTAAAGAAGGCTATGAGTATGTTGGTTAAAATTATTTTAGTGATATGTTGAGATATGGATAAGAATCCTATAAGATAAGAAGATATTAATGTGCTCTCCATCACTGGAGGGACATTGACGATCTATCTCACTGAGCCATTTGAATACCTCCCCTTACTGAGTTGTTATGATACCTAAATGAAATAACGCATAAAAACGTTCTTTGAAAACATTCATGTGTTCAATAGATTCTAGCGATTCATAGGAAATGCACAACTCAGAACCAAAGTAATAATAATGGATCATGCTTATAAAGCAACGTGAGGTTTGTAAAGCATCTTTCTCCCAACAAACCTATGAAGTGGATAACATAAATATTACCCCACTTTCCTGATGAAGATATTGCGACTCACATTGGTTAAAGGACTCTTGGGAGAGGTGTGAGCACAGATTTCTAGGTGTGCTCCACAGGATTTAGAATTTAAAAGTCACTAATTCAACCACTTCATTTTGCAGATGAGTAGACATCCCTAAGGCCCGGAGAAAGCTTAAGTGACCTGATTTAAGCTCACATGCAAAGAAGCGGTTTTGAACGCAGATCCTCTAATTGCCAGTTAGGAAGATGAAAACACCGTGATAGGCAATTTATAAATATTGTCTGATTCTCACAACTCTAGGAGGTCGGTGTTATTATCCCTATTTTACAACTGAGTGAATTGAGGCAGAGAGGTTAAGTGACTTGTCCAGGGTTGTAATCTGACAAGCATCTAAAGATGGATTCTCTAGACCCACCGTTCTATTCACTGTGCCACCTCACTGTCTCATGGGATCATAGAATTACAACTGGAAGAGACTTTAGAGGTAATTGATTCAAACCTCTTCATTTTACAAACAAGAAAAGTGAGGTTCAGAAGAGTTAAATGACCTTCCAATGGTCAAGCAACTTGAGGTTGGATTTAGACCCAGTTCTTCTTAAATCCTGCTCCACTGTCTTGTCCTGTGTTGCCTCTCCAAAATGCCACCCATTCAGAGAGAGTGCATGATCCCAAATGCATTAGTACCTTGGAAAGCTGTCATTCAACTACATTTGCAATGCAAATACATTTATAATTTTTTTTTCAATTTTTAGAAATTAAGGGGAAAATCAAGCAAAGAAGTCCTATGATTTTAGGCATGTTGCCATCTCAAGCTGTTATCTCTTTCCTTGAAAGGCCTATTTTAAAAGCCTTTATGATTGTGAACCTCCGTTGAAATAGCCATGCCCTATTAGGTACCACACAATGAAATCACTACCATTCTATAGCTTTTCCTAGAGGGGTAGGCTATACCAGAAAAGAATGAATTCATAAAAGAAATTCCCAGCTCTCATCCAAAGATATAGATTGATTTTCTTAAGGGGTTTCAAATTTATATTGTACCTTTTAAAATGATTGCCTCTAGACTGGAACATAGTAGAAAGATGTGATTTCAGTGCTTTTACTGAGTTTTCCCCATGTTGCTGCTTGCCAGTCTTCTGGCGGACAATGGATATGCCATGTGGAAGACTGAGCATGGAGTAGGCTAAAATATTTCAAGACACAGCATATAAAATTGATGTATTCTTTCCCCCCACCAAGAGCAATAATAGCTCTCAAACTTCCTTTCCTTATTGTTGAGACCTTTGATATTTCATGAACAATTCCCAGAATAGAGTTGGGAGTTTTGTTTTGTTTCTGATTTTGTTGGAGTTGTTCCTAAGACATTAAAATCAATGAATATTAGCGTGACTACATCAGTTAAAAAACAAATCAAATATAGCTCAGCTCTGGAGGACATGCAATTCAATTTGAGTCAACGATGACTTGTTAAACATCTACTGTAGCCAGAGCACTGGGATTATTTCTGTGGCTTCAAAGACAAAAATGAGACAGCTCCTGCCCTCAAGGAGTTTGAGAGTTTGTGGGAAATGAT
This sequence comes from Bettongia penicillata ogilbyi, assembly GCA_023548195.1. NCBI lineage: Eukaryota > Metazoa > Chordata > Mammalia > Diprotodontia > Potoroidae > Bettongia > Bettongia penicillata. The sequence continues at coordinate 4,149,959 of JAJHZJ010000432.1, read as the reverse complement.
GTGGATCTCATAGCATTTGACAAGCCATGTTCAATTTCTATCTTTTGCTAAAGCTAAGCTCTAGGAAGAAAAGACAAATGAATCAATTATTTTTAAAATTTAAATATTTAGTAGGTGACATACTGTACCGAGTTCTAAGGAAACAAATATAACTCCCACACCCTCAAAAAATGTCTCTTCTAATATTCACATATTTTAATAAATGATTTCTTGGAACAACAACAAAATTTTCTAGTCTTATCCTGGAAATTTTTAAAGATGTGATAAAAAAAAACAAAAACATTGACCTTTGAGAGTTGGAATTAAAAAACACACACATAGATTATATTAAAAAATTTCATTACAGACTAAGTTCCTTCAAGTAATTGAAGATATAAAGGCAAAATGGTCCAGGTAGGAGGATAGCCTGAGATTCCCATGTAATTTTGGAATATGCTATTTCCCATCATTTAACAATTTTGAGTGTAAAATTTGGAATTGAAAGATGGATTTTTATCTATTTGATCTTCTGCTTTCTAATTCTGTAACAATGAACAAGTCATTTAACATCTGTGGGGTTTTATCACTTGTAACATTTAGGTTTTGAATAAAATGTCCCTTGAGATGTCTTCCATCTCTCCATCTATAATATGATAACTCCTTACAGCTTGGGTGTTCTATCATGCTATGAATCATACTTATCTCCATCTTCTCTTATGCATATCTCTGCTCACTTTGGAAAACTTATGGACCAGAGTATTCAACTCCATTTCTTTTTTCTATCTATATTCCTCTACGTTATTATGATACTTTTTTTGTAAATACAATCTCCTGTTTCTACTAGAACAACAAAATCCCTCACACTCCAATTTCTCTAGTTTCTGCTTATTTTAAGAGCTAAGCATTTCTGGGAGATATTTCTGAGGCTGGCCAAGCTTTGGGGAAACCTCAGGAAACATCAGCAGTAGTTCACTTCCTTGCTATTTTGCATATTATTTATGGAGCCTCCTGCTTGGGCCAATGTCTTATCAAATGCAGAAATCCAAAGTTGGTGCCCCCCAAGAGCTTATAAGTCGAGGGATTTCTCCTTTCATCTGCCTCTGATAAATAGGGCTCCCTTCAGTGTTTCAGCAGGCTTCTCCTCCGGCATTAAACACTGTTAATTTCTTCTCCATTAGGCCCCTATTTCCTTGCTTATTTCCATAAGCCTCTGGCATCCCTTAGTTCAAGACTGAAGTGCTCTGGAAGTCTTCCTGGAAGGTTCTCTTCCTTGCCAAGTTCTCCTTCATTCATGGATAAATGAGGGCTGACTTTGGATGGAGGAGGATAGGAAGCCCTGTGCTCTGAGTATGCAGAATTTCATTTGATTTAAGAGTCACCTTATTAGCCCACATAAGCATTAGGATCCAGGAAATAGTCTGGCTTCAGGTTCTACCCTTGAGACATAATGAATGATGTGACCATGGACAAGCATCTAAACCTCAGTTTCCTCATCTATAAAATGAGAACAATACCCTTAGGGTCATTGGGAGTTAAGGGCTTTGTAAAGTACAAGATGGTACCTCAATTTCATGTCATTATTATTTATTTTAGAGTAAAAGTAGTTCCATATAGCATATTTGTAATTTCTAATTCACAAATATTCTTAGAATTTTATTACTAGGAGGAATAAATCTCATTTTACAGATGAAGAAATTGATTTCAAAAGGGAAGTGATTTGTTCAAGATCACAAAGCTGATGAAAGATTGGCAGAGTTAGAAACTCGGGCTTTGGGCTCCAAGGTTCATGACCTTATGCCTGTATATGATAGGAAAGCAACCTGGTCACCCCATCCAGCATTCCCTTGTTTTATATTCAAGACAGCTGAAGTATTGAAAGAAGTGACATTCAAAATTCACCACTAAAATATAAATGTTGTCATATTTGGGATAAGAAACTAGTCAAGGGTGGAGAACCTGTGACTGCGATGCTACAAGTGACCCTCCAGGTCCTCAGCCCTTTGACTCAATCCAAATTTCACAGAACATTCAGTCAAAAGTTCACACTTGAGGACCTAGAAAGCCACATGTGGCCTGGAAGTCGCAGGCTTCCCACCCCTGATCCTTGGTTCTTGGACTCCAAATCTAATGTTCTTTATATTCTAATAATAAAAATCAATAAACATTTATTAAGCACCTACTATTTGCCCAGTTTTGTGTTAGACACTAAGAAACCAAAGGCAGAGAAAGAAGTAATCACTGACCTTTAGAAACTTAAATTAACTGAAATTACATATAACTGTATCAAGATATAGATATATAGATATATCCATATCCATATAAGCATGTACAAGGTTTTCTAACTCATATATCAAAGGTTATTTCCCAATAAAACATCCCCAACAAGTGGTCTTCCAGAGTGTTTTAAAGGACCTCAGAAAACATCATCAGAAAAACGGAATAGGAAAATAAGGTACTCAAGTTTGGGTTAACTAGAAGAAATAATCTTGGTTCTAAGAAAAGTAATTAAACAGAATTCCATTCTCCCAAAAGAGAGTCTGGGGATCATGTGTGAGAAATACAACGTGCATTACCAGACATAGTAGTCTTATTGGTCAGTTTTGCATAGTCACTTTCTTTGTTACAAAAAGTCTAAAGAAAGGTGTATTCTAGGAACTAGGTAGAGGAAAAAGAGAACACTGATGAAACCTAAAAATAAGAACTGAAATATGTTATTGACAATAGTATCCTGGTCATTTTAAAGACAAGAACCGACCACTCGATGAAATAGAACTAATCACTTCCATTTCAGAGATTTGAGTATGTCCTAGGGAAAGAAAGGCCGCTTCCCTTAGACTTTGGTGGTACAGTATACATGACAGAGAGTGGAGGACAGTCAGGGTCCCAGACTCATAGACTGTCTCTGTGGCTTCACTACAACTCCATTTCTCTCCTGCTAAGTCATTAAGAATAGCACAGGTGCCCTGGAAGTTCAACAGGATACATCATTCTCTTGTCACCACCTTCAGCTGCCCAGCAGTGCCAGATTTTCAAAAGTGAATGGGGAGAGGGAGCCAGCTACCTTTCTGAAATACTGTGTTCTATATTAATAACCCAAATGGTACTTTGGTTTCAGAAGATGAGGAGATAATTCCATGCACCCGTTTCATGCTAAGAAATCCTGGGTAGTCCAATCTGCCACTCTTTCAACTCCTGGGCCACCACACACAAACATCTGCTAAATGAACAGTTTGACTCCCAGCCTTCTTCATAAATCACATCTGTTAAAAATTTTATGAGATTGGAATTTTCTCTTTTTCCCCAACCTCTTCCTTTGTAAGGGATTGAAGCCATAATATGAGTGAGAAGGTTCGACATTAAGTCATAAGCTAACTACACTTGTGTGCAATCAAGAGGCAGGAAGGAGGAACGGTCAGTATCGAAGGATGGACATCATAATGAACAGAGATCTAATTAAGCACCTAGTCATCAACACATCTTCAAATGTTTTTAAGTAAATAATGCTTCTCCCTTACCTGTGGAAGATCATCCATAGGGAAGTGTTCTGTTCACAGAAGCAGTACCCAGCTATTTTCATGTGTGTCTCCTGTGGGTTCAGGACGTTTCCATAATAGTAAATCCCATAGAGTATCTGTGCTCTGCCAGCAAATCCTGCAAAGGAAAGTTTCAAGTCAAACTTAATAAAGGTTCTTGACCTGAAGTTTGTAAATTTCAAAATAAAACGGTTTTTTATTACAGTATCTCATTAAAATTGGTTGACTGTGTAGCCCTATATATTTTATTGTATATATTAAACATCTAATGACTAAATGGTCAAAGGATATGAACAGGCTACTTTTGGAATAAAGTTATACACAGTCATATAAAAATGCTCTAAATCATTACTGATTAGAGAAGCACAAACTTAAGTAACTTTCAGGTATGATCTCACACCTATCACAATGGGAAGAATGATAGAGGAGGAAAATGACAAATGTTATAGGGATGTGGAAAAATGTACACAGCAGCTCTCTTTGTGGTAGAAGAGAACTGGAAAGTGAGGAGATGCCCATCAATTGGGGAGTGGCTGAAAAAGTCCTGGTAGATGATTACGATAGAATACTACTCTGCTGTAATAAATGACAGGTAGGGTGGTTTTAGGAAAACAGGGAAAGATTTGCATGAAACAATCCAGACTAAAATGAGAAGAAACAAGAGAATGTTGTTTACAGTAGTAAGAATATTATTCAGAGTCACTGCAAATGACTAAGCTATTCTGAGTAATGTGCTCATTCAAATCAACCACAAGGACTTTTAAAGGAAAATGCTATACACCTCCAGAAAAAAAGAACTGATTGATATGTGGAAGTACTTTATATCTGTCTCTCTGTTGCTATATATTTATCTTAATTTCCACATATATAGAGGTAGATATAAACGTTGGTCTTTTCTAATGTAGTGTTAGAAGGGAGGGAGACACTTTGGATCTCAAGATGTAACAACAAAACAATGAGAAGGCATCCATAGGCTTTGCCATATTGCCAAGACTCCAAAACACACGGGAAAGAAACATTAACAATTACTAGGTTAAAAGATGAAGTCATTTCCAGTAAATAACTAGCCTTTAAGTCCTTCTTTGTTAGGGTGTAAGCTCAGTTTTCACGTGAACAGTCTCGGGTTAGGTAAAGGTGAGAGCTTCTAAACCGCAGAACTCTCACGAGGTCCCCCAGGGAACACCTGGGAATTGAGGAGTGAATCATGAGCTATCTGGTTTTTCCACCTCTTCTTAGTGGAAACTTGACGGGGAGAGCATCCCACCCTTGAGATTGGTCCGTGGTCTGAGCACATCTGTTGTTGATTGGCTAAGGGGCTGAGAGCACGCTGTCCACGAGTGAGCCATGCAGCTGGGAGAGCTTAAATGGGGACAGGAAAGCCTAGGGTCCGGAAGGAGGAGGGGGTGCCACGGGAGAACTTGTCCTTCATGCCGACATGCAGCTGGAGCTCCTCCCTCCTCTAGAAGGAGAACGGGGCTCCACAGGGCAGAACTCATCCTGCATGCTGACATGTAGATGGCATCCAGAATAAAGCCTACACTTCTGTTCGACTCTGGAGGTCTCTTCTCTCATTATGTTTATCTGGTTGGCCACCGAAGACCTGGAGTAGGTAAGACGACCCGGCAGCCCATGGCAATTAGGCCAGCCACTTCTTTGCTTCATTTCTTACCTAGCCTTAATCACTGAAAGGGCATACCACAAATAAACTGAGATCTGGGAAAGACCTTAGCTTTAAAAGGCCAAGGTCATCTACTGCACCCAGGGCCATCGCCAGCTGTCTTGATCTATATCTTGCCAATGGATTCAAATGACTCCAGAGGAAAGAGTGAGGCTGGCGGCTTTGCACAACCCTGCCTCACTTAAATCTAATTCATTTTTAAGTCATGACATCATCTCTGTGACATCAGGGTCCTCTTCAAGAATGAAGGATGAACAGCCATAGGTTGTACTTCTGCTTGAGTAGTTTCCGCTAGTAACATTGGGTCCTTGTTATTATTTTCTAGCCCTCACTCTACCCCATAATCAGTCAGACATGTACTCATCCTCAATAGGAGAGCATCTACACATTTGGAAAATACATGATATCATGTAGGGGAGAATAAGCAATTTAATTTAAAATCAAATTAGTATAATACTATCTTAATTTTATATGGCTTTTTTTTTAATATTTCAAGGTTTTTCTTACTGTCCATTTAGTTTTTATGCCAGTTTCATTAATTTTCTAAAGTAGTATTATTCCAATAAAATGCAATGCAATGTTTAAAAGATAGCAGACCTGTGCATCAGGAAGACTTGGGTTCATGTTGTGAATCACATATATATTGGCTCAGACTCCCTGGACAAGTAGGTGACACGGTTAATAGCACACTGCAATTGTAGCTAGGAAAACCTGAGGTCATATCCTCCATCAGACACTTACAAGCTCTGCGAACCTAGAAGTCATTGGATTGGTCAGTTTCATCACACATAAAATGGGAAAAATAGAAAAATAATAGCATCTACCTCCTAAGGCTGTTGTGAGTATCAAATCACACACACACACACACACACATATAGATAGATAGATAGATAGATAGATAGATAGATAGATAGATAGATAGGTATAGATATAGATATAGATATTACTATTTAACTTCTTGTATCCCAGATAACTCTAAAATTGTAAATTAAAGACCAGATGCTCCTTAAAATAGTTAAATCAGTTCACAATTCCACCACCAATGCATTAGTGTACCAAATTTCACACATTTTCTCCAACATTTATCATTTTCCTTTTTCATCATATTAGACAATCTGATAGGTGTGAGATGCATTTCTCTAAACAACAGTGATGTAGAGCATTTTTATATGACTATATATATATATAGGTTTAATTTTTTTTTCATCTGAAAACTGCTTGTTGTATCCTTTGACCATTTATCAGTTGGGGAACACAGAGAAAGAAACACAATCTTTTCTCTTTTTAGTTGCTTTTTTCTTTCTTGATTTTTTGGGTTTTTATTCTGATTCTTCTTTTATAACATGACTAATGTGGAAATATGTTTAATAGGATTGTACACATATAGCCTATATCAGATTGCTTACTCTCTTGGGAAGGGGAAGGAGAGGAAGAAAAAAATTGGAACTCAAAATCCTATAAAAGTAAATGTTGAAAACTATCATTACATTTAATTGGGAAAAATACTATGAAGGGGGGAAGAAAGAACAGATGTTTCTCTGCATTGGTTGGGTGAGATCACTAAATCAATAAAATCTAAGTTTCAGTGTAAATTCTCTCTTTTAATATTTCTATTTATATTACTAAGAAATCCATCTATCTAATCTTTCTGTTACAAGTCATAGATTGGCCAGGATATATAAGTAACTTGCCCAAGGTCAAATAGCAGGTCTTCATAGAGCTGAAGTTAGAATACAATGCAGAGTTTTACCCACTATGCTTTTCTATCTATCTCCCATTTTTTTCTGTCTACTAATATGTACAAGCATGTATAAGTCACTGAAACTCCATTTTCTTATCTTTAAACATCAGGTTAGTAACACCTGACCTCCCTATCTATCAGCCCCCTAACAAGGACCAAACAAGGATAATGGGTGTAAAAACACCATTCAGACTGAAAGATGCCTTGAAAATATAATGTTCCTAGAACCAATTCACCTTGACTTATAGCTTTGTACTTAGGTGACATCAATGGTCAGCTGGAGGCAACTCTTAGATCTCCAGGGCCTGCCTGGACTGGCCAATCCAATCAGCTACCTAATGCCTCTTTCAGCAGTGGATTCCTACTGTTTTTAGTTCGACACTGGACCTGCAAGGCATGTAGATGCTCTTGCGAAGGAAAAAGTCAAAATACAAATACAATGAGGTGCAAAATAAGCTACAGACATGAGAAAGACTCCCCTAAATATTGCCTCTTTGTTTCTCACTTTCTAGATGTTATTTTGGGCCCAACCAGTGTGGTTTATTCACCACAAGGGAACTACTACTCACATTCTTTCCAAAAACAAGCACATTCTTTCTTTTCTCTCTTCCCGATCAAAAAAGTTTATAATATAGTTTAAAAAAGTAAAAGAAATTGTGATAATAATAAACATTCACTCCATTTGATGAGTAGGCATAACAGAAATTAATGTAGCCATTCCTCTTTGTCATTAGCTCTCCTTAATTTATTTTAATTCCTACATCCCAGAACAAAAAAATAAAATAAAAAAGATTTCAAAGCACAGTTACTCTGTGACATGGTATGAGCAAAGATTGGGTAATCATGGCTGAAGTTAGCTCTCTTTTCCCCTTCCCAAAGGGCTACTGACATTGGGTTCATGTTGTCCTAGGATTTCTTACCCCCTTGAGACTCCCTCCTCATCTCCACCTCAGTAATTTACAACCTTCTGCTCCTTTCTATGGCATCAGCATTCCATCAGAGCTCTGCCTTAAGTAAAACTATGCTCATTTTGGTCATTATGCAGATGTCCACTATATACAGCAGGTTTCTACCTTAAAGTGTTATTTTCCTCTAGAGTAGAAAGTACTTGGATGAGATGCTGGTTGATCCCTTTGTTTAGACAATAATCCATAGATAACAAGGCCACACAATCTGTCACCCTTCTGCCAAGGGGGTAAAAATATTCCCAGAGAGAAGGTGTTGAGCTGAGAGAGGATGATTGCAGGGGATATTTAAAACCACTGTGATTACAATACATTCCAAAAGAATGATCACTTTAATGAATCACGTTTTTTCTCATACTTTTTAGGTGGATGGCTGTGTTCAGTCTCGTTTTTGTAACTATATATGTGCACCTTAACATGTGAATTCACACTTAGACACAGAAGAGAGTCATGATGAAACAACCTCAGTAACTCATGTTTTCATTATTCTTTGAGGTTTACAAGGAACATACTTTAGCACAGGCCTATAAGTTAATGAAGGTGTTATTTACTTCCATTTGGAAGGTGAAATGCCCAGGACAGTAGTAAGTCTATGTTGCAATCTGGCTTCATATAAAGATGACTAACTCCCAATCTAAGTAAATGCAATCTGGGAGGGCGGGGGAGTGTTGAGGGACAGAACAATAATTATGTTATTGTTATGTTCATCCTTCGCTGCTGAAGAAGACCATGTGATCGGAAAAATAATGACATGACTTGCACTGGACTTTGTTTTGAGTAAGGGAGGGCTGTGCAGGTCACCAGCCTCACTTCTCCTCCAGGGCCATCTGGGTCCAGTGACCAGATGCTCATCAGGATGACTGGAAATAGCCCAGGATGTGATAGGAGACTTTGGTCCCTTCAGGCCAAGACCTATTGAGGAAATCATTTAGGGTGAGGTAATACCCATTCAGTGAATAGACCTGTTTAAGAAGTAGACAGGGGATATCCTCTTTAATGAAGCAAAGAAATATAACTAAACCAAGCTTGGAGGGAAACAACAGTTACTGTTGATGATCACTCTTAAGGCAGGAGGGTCTAAAAAACAGCCCTGGAGTGGAGCTTCATCAGAGGCCTACTGTTGTACATTGTCTGGGCTTCAGAGTGCAGTAGGCTTAAAGTTTTGGGGAAGGGAAGGGAAGGAGAAATCTAGCCAGTAAGCCCCAAAGTAATTATGCTACTTTATATAAGAGCATATATGGCTACAACAGATTTTCCAAAGTGATTATTTTAAATGATATAAATTGTATCGCTAGTATCAGAAACTCCATCTGCCAATGCAGATTTATGCTCATTCTGTTTTAGAGAGCTGCCTGGGGTACTGAGAGGTTAGATATTGATGGCATCATCATCATCATCAATAAGCATTTATCATGTGCCAGTCACTCTGCTGCTCCCTGGGGATACAAAGGAAGGTAACCCAAGACCTGCTTCTGCTCTCCAACAGCTCACAATCGAGCTGAGAAGACAACATGCAAGCAACTACATATAAACAAGATAAATATGAGACAAAGTGGAGATAACGGACAGACAGAAGAAATGAACAGATCTGGAAAAGTTTCTTACAGAGTTGGGATTTTAGCTGGAACCAGAAAAAATACAGGGAAGCCAGTAGATAGTGATGAGGAGGGATAGACATTCAGGAATGTGGCACAGCCAGGACAAAGGAAAGGAGCTTGGAGAAACGTGTCTTATGGGAGGAACTGCAAAGAGGCGAGTGGCACCATGTTGCAAAATACAAGGTGGCAGGGTAGGGTGGTGAACAATCAAGGAAGATTCTCAGTGGATTTGTAGAAATGTCTAAAATGTACGGCGCTACACAAACATGAATGATGACTGTGATATGCATCAACGACTGACATTAATGGATCAGATGTATACGTTGTCATCTTAAGCTTTTCTACAGATGCACAAAATAATGACTTTCTGTGACATCTTCTATCCATGTAACTGCAACCCAAGCAAACCCCTGAAAATAAGAACACTGCTCCTAGACCAGGTTGAAACATCCCAAAGACACCTAAGCCCAGGGGCAAATACCAGCTCTAGACAAATGCTTTAGGTTTTGTTTTTGGTGTATCTTCCTGAGTACCTTATGCCTTGAAATAAAGCCTTCTTTGATTCCCACTTCAACATTTTATCCTTAGATAAACTAATTGGCATAGTACCTAACACATGGAAATCATTTAATGCATTCTCATTTACCTATTGCTATTTAATCAGTTATCATTAATAAAATTCCTACTATGTATCAAGCACTATACAGGGCACTAGGGGGCATGCATGCAGTGAATGAATGAATCACTAATGGCAAAGAGATTACATTCTAACAGAATAAACAACCTATAATTCTTTCTCATCATTTAGATGGTTCTGCCAAGTATTTGATGGAACGGAATTTGTAGAGATTGATATAGCAATTCCTTCTTGATTCAACGGCTAATCATCTTATCTTCAGCACTATAAGTTTTGGTTGTATCACTTAACTTTCTAATATACAAATTTTACTGCCATTTATAAAACCACCCAAGCCTTTTCAAACTTGGCTATCAAGATGTCCATTTGCCTATTTGCTCCATTTACTATGATTATCTCTGCATAAATTTCCCCCCACAAGGCTTAGGACATTTAAATTGGAAACCAAAACAGAGAAAATAATGGTGAAAAAAACAACAGCCAATATTTGAGACTTGTGCTCTAACATATAATAAATGCAATGGCAAGCAATGAGAATCAAACTGCAGGAATGAGCAGAAGGACATATTTTATCTTCCAATATTGTTTTACTGAATCTAAAATGAATCTCAGATCTTTATTGCATTTATGTCTTTCAGTATTCCATATCTCAATGGGGCTTCTGACAAACATACATAATCAAGGACCCAATTGTTATAAAAATTTAAAAGATCAAGATCTGATGCAATTGCCTCCAATGAGTAGTGTGATAAATAGCTCTAATACAGATAACTGAATATTGAAGTAATAAATTACCATATTGACCTGATAATAAGAACTGATGGCAACATATGACTTGTTTCCATTTCGTTTTTCTATTATATTTTCTCATACATCTTCAAGCCAAATAAAGGCTCAAATAGTTGTGTTTTATTTTTATTTTGGTATGAAATCTTCATCAACTTATAAAACAATACCTGTATGAGAGAGCAGTTTTAGTTTAGAGTCCAGGTTGCTGAGATTAAACAGCAAAGCCTTGTAAGCAGCCTTAAGAAGAATTTTAATGTAGGTGATATGGATTTATCTCCCCCAGCACTGAACACACACAAGATTATACCACATATGTTGCTATTCAGTTGTTTTCAGTCATGACTTACTCTTTGTGACCAATTTGGGCTTTCTTGGCAAAGATATTGAAATGCTTTGCCATTTCCTTCTCCAATTTGTTTTACAGTTGAGGAAACTGAGGGAAACAGGGTTAAGTGGCTTGTCTAAGGTCACACAGCTAGTCAGTGTCAGAGGTCAGATTTGAACTTAGAAAGATGAATCTTGCTGACTCTAGGCATGGAGCTCTATCCTCAGCACCACTTAGTTGCCCAGACACACATACATATTTCCTTTCTTTTATGCACGTGCTTTCATATCATTCCTCCACCCTCAAATATGCAAGAAGGTCAGATTCTCCTTCTGCAGGGAAACCTGTGCCCAGTGCTGAGAGCCCAAAGTTTAAAAAAGAACAGCAATTACCTGTAAAGCCTTCAGAAGAGAGTAAGAAAGATGGTGAAGGGTCTATAATTCATATCTTATGAGAATCCCTAGAAGCAAGAAGGAATATTTAAACTAGAGAAGGAATTACTCAGGGAGGACAAGGGCATGATGGCTTTATTCAAGTATGTTGAAGAGGTCTTCTATTTCACTTTGGTCCAAGAGAGCAGAATCAGGAGAAACAAAAAGCGTCAATGGAGCCTTGATGAAGAGAGGAGGGAGGAAGAGTTCTAATATTAAAGCTGTCTAAAAGTGAGATATACATCTTGATGTGCTAAGTTTTCCTCTCTTTGGAGGTCTTCAAGCAAAAGCCAGGTGCCCACTTGTCAGGAGCACTGTGACAGAGATCCCTCTCAGTTGGGGGATGGACTACAAGGAAATGAAGTTCCTTCTGAATATCAAATTGATTTTGGCATCTCATTCATAGTAGTCTCCTTAATAAAAGCAGATTACATTTTTATTGCAATCAAAAGCTTTAAAAAGTCCACACTCCACAAGAGCCTGATACTCTGCCTTTTACGGATGAAGACATTTAGGCTCAAGAAGTTTAAACTATGGTTCCACATTTGTTAAATGTTGGGACTGAAACTCATACCCAGGTCTTCTCACTCAAAGGACGATTTCTGAAATGCAGAGTTTTATTCCAATAAGCTTGTGCTGAATGAGTGAATGAATGACAGCATGGTATCATGGGATGAATATTATTTTGAGAGTGAGGAGACCTGGATGATGAGCTGTGGCATGAAAAATACACATACACACACACACACACACACAGGTTGTTGGACTTGGATCCAGAAATCTTGACTTTAGATGTCTACTCCAACTTGATCAGTTCATGTACTTTTACTGGGTTTCAGTTTCCTCCTTGGTAGGATGACTGGCTTTAGCTAAATGGTTTCTAAATTCCGGTCTAGCTTTTAATCTACAATCTTTGATTCTTGGGCAAAGCACTGGACATCTGTGGATTTGAGATTCTCCTTCCATAACAAAAATGGCATGCATCTAGCTATTTTATGCTTGCCAAGTGCTTTCTCTGTGAGCCAGGTGCTACCAGGGTTTATTATTTGAATTTTTACAATGGGGCAACTGAGGCTCAAAGTATCTTGCACTAGTCATAGCATGCCTAATAAGTATTTAAAGGAGTCTTCCTGTTTCTAAGACTAGTATTCATTGACCCACTATCTTATAGTGCTTCCATAAAATAAGGTGTGTGTATGTGTTCTTTTTTGGGGGAGAATGGGCTCAGGGTAGAATTCATACCTTGGAATAGTGTCTAACCCTCAGGCCTTTCCCTCTGATTGGATAACTTCTCTCTGAACTTCCATAATCCAGGCCAGCCATCACCTCTTTTTTTTTTTTTTTTTTTACCAGTCTGTATACAGGACTTCTCAATCATGCCCTGACACTACTGAGTAGCTTCTTGGTTTCTCTCTAATCCTTCACCCATCAGCTTCCTTTTTATGTATTTTCTTCCCTTATAAGAATGTCAGATTCATGAAGGCAGGGATTATCTTTCTTTTCACTTGTATCTGTATTCCCAGTGCTTAGTGTAACATAGCCCTAGTACATTATGAACAATTAATAAAGGCTTGTTGACTGACTGTAATACTGTTTCTAAATTCCTTTACCACCTAGTAATCTATCAAGTCACATGATAAAAAATGTTCAAAGGGTCCTTTAACTATAATCTTTTGGTGAAATAAATCACATCTGAAATGAGATTTGTGTTAGGTCATGGCACTAGAGACTAATTTTTCTAAAACAGAAAATTATACTTTGTTAATGACTTAATATTGGCTGTCTTTTCCAAAATAATTTGCCAACCATCAGGGTGATACACAGTAAGATTTCTTCCCCCTCTCCTCTATAGTAAAAACTTGCCATCTCCTACGTAAACACACACACACACACACACAACATTAGCAGAAAATGAATTTGGACATTGACAAGAAAATATAGAAACAGATTGGTGGTATGTTACTCCCCAACTATTTTTGCATTAAACCTTTGCTTCTGACCCTGTATCTTACTCTGAGGGGGCAAAGAACTGACTGGGTTTAGGACAAATGTGAGTATCCAGCAGTACTGGAGGTATGAGAATGGGTGGTGTTTGAATGCCCTTAAGTTGGACAATCAATCTTATGGTGAAAGAAATACAGACAAGTTGGGGAAAGAAGCAAAGGTTGGCAGAGTCAGCTCCTATAAATTACCTCTCTATCTTATTTGTATGAAAAAATAATAGCCCTATAGAACAGAGACTAGAAATTTCTCTCCCTGTCTTTGGCTTCTAATATATTTTTGTCACAATGCCAAGGCACTGTAGTGAATGGTCATAAAAAATGCAAAGATGGATAGAGAGTAACAAATCAAATGATGCTTTGGAGATACAAGGAGAGAGAGTTTAAACATGGCTCAGAAGGGAATAAAATATCCGAAGATAAAGTTATCAGACCAATTTTTTTTTCTCCTTGGTTGGAAACATAACCCTCTATGATGCCAGTGTAAGATCATAGCAATTCTGTATTTTGAACAGAGAAGGACATGTACTGAATAAGTTATGGGTTCTGTATTCATAAGAATATTTAATAGTAAAAAGCATATGAAGGAAAATTAAGAGGTTTAGTTTCTATTCCTGAATTTTCCATCTGTTTGATATTAGACAACTCTTTGTCTCTCTACCTCAATTTCCTCATTTTTTTTAAACAAAAAGATTTGACTAGATGTTTTCTATGTTCCATGTTCTAAAGTCTATTCTAACTCTGACATTCCATGCCTACTCTCTAAACTCTCTCCCATCACTGACAATCTGTTTTCCAAGGGATCATAGGATGTTCTGTGTTCTATATTTTCAGATATTCCTGACATTCTGAGGTCTATGTTCTAAGGTACCTGCAGGCACTAATACTGTTTGACTCCAATTTTTCTTTGGAACTCAAGAAAATTGATATCTGATCTCCTTCTACCCATTCTTTCCAGAAGTAGCAAATGTTCAGCCCTTAAAAATGCCCATGATAGTGGTTGGAAGGGTCAAGAGGACGGCAGACCTAAGTCAATTCAGAAGAGTCTGATTTTGTTTTTTAAGAAAACTGAATTAGGGAGAGGAGCCAAGATGGTGGAGTAGAAAGACTCACATATGCTAGCTCCGGGACCAACAGCCCATAAATTTCCTGTAAAAAAAGCTCCCCACAAATTCTGGAGCAGTGGAACCCATGCAGCAACAGAGGGGAGGAGATTTCCATTCCAGAGAGCCCGGAAAAACTGACCCCAAAGGTCCGTTGTGCACAGGACAGCGGAGCCCACCCCTGCCCTGCCCTGGCCACATGGCCCCAGAGGAGCAGATCCGAGCGGGCTTCAGGGATGGAACCTCCGGTGGCTGGGAAGGTCCCTCTGCCCACAGGCACTACAGGTCAGTGAGAGAGACCTCTGGGCTGGCCGAGAGGGGAGCAGGGTGTCTCTGTGACTTTGGCCCCCTCAGGAGGCAGCAGTGGGGGCAGCAGGAGCCTGGGACTCCTCAAGCAGGCAGCAGCTCCACTCCATTGCTGAAGGTCTCTGCATAAACCCCCTGAGGGAACTGAGTCTGGGAGGCAGCCCTGCCCCCTCCTGAGCACCAGAACTTAAGCTCACATTGAATAGCAGCCATGCCTGCTGCTGAAAGCGCTGAGGCTGGGGAGCAGCATTTGAATCTCAGACCCCAAGCACTAGCTGGGCAGATCTAGGAGGGGGTGGAGGGGAATCTCAGAAGTCAAGTAACTGGCTGGGAAAATGCCCAGAAAAGGGGGGGGGGGAATAAGATCATAGAAGGTTACTTTCTTGGGGAACAGACATTCCTGCCTTTCATTTCTGATGACGAGGAACAATGCTTACCATCAGGGAAAGACATAGAAGTCAAGGCCTCTGTACCCCAAACATCTGAAATAGATATCCGATGGGCTCAGGCCATGGAAGAGCTCAAAAAGGATTTTGAAAATCAAGTTAGACAGGTGGAGGAAAAACTGGGAAGAGAAATGAGAGAGAGGCAAGAAAAGTATGAAAAACGGGTCAATACCTTGGTAAAGGAGACCCAAAAAAATGCTGAAGAAAATAACACCTTGAAAAATAGGCTCACTCAATTGGCAAAAGAGGTTCAAAAAGCCAATGAGGAGAAGAAAGCTTTCAAAAGCAGAATTAGCCAAATGGAAAAAGAGGTTCAAAACCTCACTGAACAAAATAGTTCTCTCAAAATTAGAATGGAACAGATGGAGACTAATGACTTTATGAGAAACCAAGAAATCACAAAACAAAACCAAAAGAATGAAAAATTGGAAGAGAATGTGAAATATCTCACTGGAAAAACAACTGACCTGGAAAATAGATCCAGGAGAAACAATTTAAAAATTATGGGATTACCTGAAAGCCATGATTAAAAAAAATAGCCTAGACATCATCTTTCATGAAATTATCAAGGAAAACTGCCCTGATATTCTAGAACCAGGGGGCAAAATAAGTTCAAGGAATCCATCGATCACTGCCTGAAAGAGATCCAAAAAGAGAAACTCCTAGGAACATTGTGGCCAAATTCCAGAATAACCAGGACAAGGAGAAAATATTGCAATCAGCTAGAAAGAAACAATTCCAGTATTGTGGAAATACAATCAGGATAACACAAGATCTAGCAGCTTCTACATTAAGGGATTGAAGGGTGTGGAATAGCATATTCCAGAAGTCAAAGGAACTAGGACTCAAACCAAGAATCACCTACCCAGCAAAACTGAGTATAATACTTCAGGAGAAAATATGGTCTTTCAATGAAACAGAGGACTTTCAAGCATTCTTGATGAAAAGACCAGAGCTGAAAAGAAAATTTGACTTTCAAACACAAGAATGAGAAGAAGCATGAAAAAGTAAACAGCAAAGAGAAGTCATAAGGGACTTTCCAAAGGTGAAGTGTTTACATTTCTACATGGAAAGACAATATTTGTAACTCTTAAAACTTTTCAGTATCTGGGTAGTTGGTGGGACCACACACATACACACACGCACATGCACGTACACACGTACGTGCACACACACATGCACACACATACAGAGACAGAGCACATAGTGAACTGAATAGGATGGGACCATATCTTAAAAGAAATTAAGGTAAATGGTGAGAGAGAAATGTAGTGGGAGGAGAGAGGATGAAATGGAATGGGGTAAATTATCTGTCATTCAAGAGGCAAGCAGGAGACTTTTTAGTGGAAGGAAAAAGAGGAGAGCTGAGAAAAAAACATGAAGTTTACCCTCACCACATTTGACTAGAGGAAGGAATAAAATGCACACTCATTTTGGTATGAAAACCTATCTTACAATACAGGAAATTGGAGGAGAAGGAGATAAACAGGGTGGGGGGGATAATGGAAGGGAGGGCAATGGGAGGAGGGAGCAATTTGAAGTCAACACTCTTGGGGAGGGATAGGATCAAAAGACAGAAGAGAAACAATGAGGGGCAGGATAGGATGGAGGGAAATACAGTTAGTCTTACACTGTAACACGACTATTATCGAAGTAATTTGCAAAACTACACAGATATGGCCTATATTGAATTGTCTACCTTCCCCAAGGGAATGGGTGGGGAGGGAGGGATGGGGAGAATTTGGAACTCAAAGTTTTAGGAACAACTGTTTAGTATTGTTTTTGCTACTAGGAAATAAGAAATATAATTAATGGGGAATAGAAAGTCATCTGGCTCTACAGGACAAAAGAGAAGATGGGGACAAGAGAAGGGAGGGATGATAGAAGAGAGGGCAGATCGGTGATAGGGAAAATTAGATTGCTTGGTGTATTGGGGTAGGGGAAGGGGATAAAAGGGGAGAAAATTTGGAACCCAAAATTTTGTGAAAATCAATGTAAAAAGTTAAATAAATAAATTTATATTATATTAAAAAATAAAAAAAAATTAAAAAAAAAAGAAAACTGAATTAAATGTCTGAAGGTTAGGAAAGTCAAATGATTTTTAGTCTAAGTTCTCAGAGCCAATCAACTTCTTGAGGCCTACTTCCCCTTGATGACAAGCCAGAAGGATACATCGCATGTGCCTTCACGTAGCCATGTTGAAAAATAAAGCCGTGACAGGATCAATTTTTTTCCTTTCTCTTCTGTGCACCATCCCTTTTCCCTTCCTAGCATCTAGATGCCTTCATCTCAAGCCTGTTCCTGCTGTTTGACTACATGAACGTAGCAGGCTTTGGAGCAGAGTGACATTTCAACCATCCGCACTCACAGGTTTTACAATAAACAGCACCCTTAGCTGTATATCCATCAAGCCCCTGTCAATACCCTACAGCCAATTGGCTGCCAACTCATCACTTCAGCTCCGGCTCCTCACATTTTTTTTTTTTCTGATTAGCTGGTGCCATTTGGCACATCGACAAGGGGACATTATTTGTAACTGGGCCATTTATATATTTTCATGTCTCAATACTGATCTCTATGGACTAAGTACATCTTTCTCCTGGCTCTGAAGGAGCTCTAAAAGCCCTTCCAATAATTGCATTTTGTGTACTCTAGTCTGTTTTCTTCCGTGTTTGAACTTTTAGATTCCATGTTCTAATTTTCTTCCTACTCTGGTCCATTATGCCCCATGTTCAATTTTCTAGCTTGCATTTCTTTCTCTTTCCACCATTTTATAGAGAACTTGGTCAGTGTGGCAAGGAGTGGAGGTAATAAAGCCCAGCTGTTATTTAACTGTATGAAATATATTTATGCATCTTACAATGCAGTTCTATCAATTAAAGAAATTAAGGTAAGCCACATCCTGCTCTTGATATAGCTTGTAAAATGCACTCCAGAAACAAAAGCATCACTGAATTTCAGATTGGTTGGATCATAGGAACCATTTCCTCTAAAATCAGTCAATATTCTTATCAATAGGAATTTATCAACACTGCCTACTATGTGTCAGGAACACTACTGTGGTTATCTTTAAAAAAAGGAATTACTTCTTTAACTTACATATACAAGAGAAAAAATTTTCTGGTTTTTACTTGAAGACCTTCAGTGGGGACATGGGGAGCCACTGCCCCAAGAAATGTCTTCTTTTCCTTATAAATCACCTTCATTGTTAGGAAGTATTGCCTGATGTTATCATGAAATTTACATTTTTATAACTTCTACCTTATGCTACTAGCTTTGCCCTTTAGGGTCAAATATTTCAAGTTTGATCCCCATTCCACATGATAGCCCCTCAGTTGTTTAAACTAGCTATCATTTCTTCTCTGAATGTTTGCTGTGATAAGACACACTTCTCTACTTCCTTCCACCAGTCCTCATATGACATCCTATGGGGCCTTTCTCATCTTGTTTCCCTTTTCTGGATACTCTTATGTATATCAATGAACAAAAGTACAGTATACTTGTATTAATTATTAGTCTACTGAAATGTTCTATTCATCTATTAAAGACAAAGGTCTTTGAGTTAGGTTTTTACAAAATATATCATATGGGTGGCTCAGAGTAGGCATGTGTGTCACCAATAGAAACTTTCTCACATAAAGTACTACACAGTGTGGAGTCCCCCATTTTGTAGTCATGCCACTGTTCGAACATAAATTCAAAGTTTTCAATATGTACATAATAACAGAAGAGCTAGTGATTATATAGGAGCTTAGCTGAAGAGCTGGAAAGTCAAGACACTGAGAAGTTCCAGATTCCTGACTATACAAGTTGAGGGAATGATTTGTCATTATGAATTTGAGTAATAGACTATATTTCTGCTTTCCACAAAAGCAACATTAATAAATGCAAAACCAGACTATGAAGTTATTTTGCATTATGGAAATTTCAATGACTGATATGTAAAATATGAAATACATAAAGTGTACATATTTCACCTAATTTGAAGATCTTGAAAAATGTTTTCCAAATTTTCTTTTTCTGAAAAATGTAATTTTTATCCCCAAACTTCATTATATACAGAGGCTTATGCTACTCAATGCTCTTTGTTTTATCCTTTTACTATGTTTTATTTGTATTCTCTATCCAGGGCAGCCAGGTGGCACAGTAGATAGGAAGGAGAACAGGGCCTGTACTCAGGAAGACTCTTCTTCCTGAGTTCAAATCCAGCTTCAGATAATTGTGACCCTAAGCAAGTCACTTAACCCTATTTGCCTCAGTTTGCTGATCCATAAAAAGGAGTTGGAGAAGGAAATGGCAAACAATTCCAGTATCTTTTCATGAACCCATTTGGGGTTTTCTTGGCAAAGTCATATATTACTGAAATGACTACACAACATTTATGCAAGGGAAACATTTAAATATGAATAAAAAGGTATATCCATTTTTACATGTAACTGTTCTATAGTCAAGACTAGGGAAAGAATATCTGAATTAAAGTTTACGGAATACCTTAAAAGTTTAAGGATACCATGGTCACAGAGAAAGGTCCAAACTCTATGAGGACCTGAATTTGCTAGTAGATGATAGCTTAAACTCACTACTGATTTAGGCTTTAAAAAAATGCATCACACTGTTGGCTCCTGGAAGGCATTCTGTCAACTAAAATTCTAATCTCTTTTCCATCAAGCTTTGTGGTTCCATCCTGTACTTATGAATGACTGTTTAAGCTTAAAAACACCACTTTACATCTATCACTAATGACATAAAAAGAACTAGCAATCACTGAAGCCTAGACTCTTAATCCCAGCTGCATCCAAGCCAGGTGCTGTGTATAGAATGGAAGTGGAGTTGGAAGTCCCGGATTCAAGTCCTTATTCAGCCACTTACTACTTGTGTGATATTGGGCAAATTATTTCCTCTTTCCTTGCCACAGTTTCCTCATCTGAGAAATGAGGGATATGGACAAAAACTGCTGAAGAAACAAAAATAAACATTTATTTCACCCCGTGCTTATCGAGCATTTGTTTTATATGTAGAAATGGAGAACAAACTCTGGTGGACAAAGAGTATCAGTTGTGACACCCTCACTTTCAAGCAATTGATTGTGGTGCAAAGAATAACATAAAAGGGGAGAAATAATATGAGATAGATTGGACTGAACTTCCTCCAAGGGCACAAGAGAGATTTGAATGCTGTAGATGAGAAGAATAGGCAATAACAGTTATCTGAATATAGCTGATATAGCTGATCTGACATCATTTACATGGAGAGATGCAAGATGGAAAAGTCACTCATCTAAGGTCTCATAGCCAGTTAGTGGCCAACCACTGTAGTCCTCCAGGAAGGTTTCTGAAAAGAGATGATAGTTTTGCAAGGAAGTTTTCAGAAAAAAGGTGATACTTGAAAGTGATCTCAAAGGATGAGTAGGACCTGGTTACAGAGGGGAAAAAAAAAGATGATTCAGGGAGAAAAATATTAGAAATAATAAAATGAATAAGTAACATTAGAAATTCAATGGAAAAATGATGCCTCAAGATATTATGGGATAAGTTATGGGGAGATGTAGTAACAAGACTAAAAGCATTTATTGAGCCCACACTATGTGCTGGGTCCTTTACTAAGGAATCGACAGCTAGCTGATCCAATAAATAGACCTAGTAGAGCCAGGAAGACCTGAGTTCAAATTCTACCTCAATCACTTAACCTATACCTACCTAAGTTTTCTCATCTATAATATGGGGATAATAATGGCAATTCCCTACCAGTGTAGATGCAAGGATAAAATGAAAATTTTAAGTGTTTTTTCAAACTTTAAAGTGCTACATAAATGTATATTATTATTGTTATTATATCTAGACCCAAATGATAAACAAATAGCATGAAAATCAAAAGAATCATTGATTGATATTTATCTTCTGTCTTGGATTATAAGCTCCTTGAGGATAGAAACTGTACTTTAAAATATCCTAACATTCTCCATAGAAACTATTGTGTAGTACATCTTTACTCAATAATTATAGACTGGTCACAGAGTCATAAATTTAGACCTTGATGAGACTTTCAAGCTTCTCTACTTTTCCACCAACTCCTCCACCATTTTAGAGACTGAAGCCCAGAGAGGAGAAGCAATTTGTCAAGGTAACATCACTAGAACAGTGGCTTAGCTACTCTTTCCTTTACACCATGGATTTTAGGAAATAAGGCACTTCCTGGCTCTCATGGGGAGAGAGTTTCCTCAGAGGAAGGAATTTCACTGTTTTGGATGCATGTAAAGTACTGGATATGGTCTTCCCTGCTGTGAATGATACATGCATATTATTTCATTTAAACCACACTATAGTTGGTATTTAATCTTTCTTTTAATGTTATAAAATAATGAAAGCTAAAACCTAAATATCCTAATGTGTAATTGACTTGAAAGTAAATTTTGTATTTATTCATTAGCATTTTTAGGCAATAATACATACAATTTTCCCCCTTGTACAGACTTAAACTTTGTAAACAACTAGCATATCTCACTCAACAGATAATTCGCTGCAAGATCATTATCTTATTATAATAAATACCTGGAGCTGGATAAACAATATTGAAATAAACACTATTCCACATTATACACTTTTCTGAGGATCTTATAATTGCCATTTTCTCATCAAAATGCCTGGAAATGAAGAAAACTGGGATTGATGAAAATAATTTGTCCTAAGCAGCAGTCAGTCCTATACAGAATTACAAAAACAACATACCCCAATCACCTTTCGTATCTGGAAACACAAGATAAGTATGAGCCACTGTTGTTACACCAGGCTGCCCACAGCACATAGAAAGAAGTCTTCAGCTGAACTTCCTATTTGGATTTTTATAAACAGAATTGATTTGTCTGGAATATAGTTAGAGGTGACTTCCAAGAATGCAAGTTTAATTATTGGGGATATGGAGAGGTCCTAATGGGCTATCATAATGTTCATATGTTGCATTATCTCTCTCATAGATTTTTGTCTTCTAAATGATCTACCTGTTGCCACTTTCACTATTCCTTTATAATCAACCCTACATGAACAGGCGCAATCAGTATTCCTAAAACACATATCCATTTCTGTGAGTATGGTAGTCAAAAAACTTTCGTGTTGGAGGTAGGAGGATGGGAGTGATACTATGTTTTCCTATGGTTTCTCTGTGATACTTTTGTATCACACTCAGGGACACACACAAACTAGAATTCAGGGTTGAGAACGAATGCACAATATTATCTCTCAGGATTCCTTTATTCATAAAATTTAATGATCTATTTTTTTCTAAAGAAAATTTAGTATAGCATAGGCTATATTGTAGTCATGAACACATGCATGTGTGTACTCTCTCACACACACACATACACATTTCTAACCTCACCTAAATCTAAATTTCCATTTCCACACTTTACTCATTCATTTAATCAAACTAACTTTCATCCCCCTATTTTTTGTGGGTTTTTTTTTTAATACTGCACCTGGGATTTCATTGACATAGGAACTCCCAGTGAGGAAATTCCCTCTATTAAAGTAAAGCAACACGTTCTCTGCAGCATATCTTCTGACACAGTTGATTTGAGGCACTAAAGTTTAATTGACTTTTGCTAGGATGCATCAGAGGTGTGACTGGAACACAAGTTTTTATGACTGCAGCCAGCTCACTATGCAAAATAAAGCCAACACACCAGCCACAGCCCTCCCCAAATCTCCTTCTGAACTTCATTTTTAGAATCCCTTGTTTCCTTCAAAACTCAGATCAAGCATCACTTTCTCTATGAAGTCTTTCCTGAAGCTTCCATGAAGCTGCTGGTGTCATATCCCCCTCCCACTCAATTTAATCTTATATTTATGATATCTATATGCAAATATGCTGTTGCCACCCCTATTGCTGCTACAGTTGTTGAGTGTCACTTGTGTCCAACTCTTAGTCAACTCTCTGGGTTTTTCTTGGTGGAGATACTGGAGTGGTTTACCATTTCCTTCCACAGTTCATTTTATAGATGAGGAAATTGAGGTAAATAGGGTGAAGTGACTTACCCAGATTCAGCCAGCTAGTAATGCCTGAGGTCAGATTTAAACTTAGAAAGAGGAGCCTTCCTGACTCTTGACCTGACATTCTATCCATTATACCACCTAGCTACCTTTCTTCCCAATATAAAAATTCCAATATTTATGAGTTAAGACTCATTATAGCATTTTCTTCACTAGTTTAGATAAATGAAGGGGATGCTTCTTTTCCTTAAATAAAATGTTCATTTTCTTTTTTCAGTCCAGTAGCCAAGAATCTGCTAAGTGATAGATATAATTGAGAGAATGCTATTTCATGAGTGATTTAATTTGTGCTGTATGTGACCCATTCCCCTACTACTCTTTTTTAGACTGTCTTTATTGAGAAGCAGAGTCCCTTCAAATGGCTAGATATTGTAGGGAAGCCAAGAAAAAAGAAAAAAAAATGCATAAGGGTTATAAATATCAGCATTTTCCTCATTTCTTTCTTTCTTTCTTTCTTTCTTTCTTTCTTTCTTTCTTTCTTTCTTTCTTCCTTTCTTTCTTTCTTTCTTTCATTTTCATCAGCCCCTTTATCTTTTGGTTTCCATATAGATGAATTATTAACTCAGAATTACTAGAATCTGGCAATCAGAACATTTGCATGATCTATATAAATGCATGATTTAGTTTTACCATCCCTGGGAAAATGAACCTGAGAGATCAGCATATGAGGTGCAAATTCCAGGCAAAAGATTAACATCCATTGACCAATGAGTGGAATAAAAACTTTGTTGATAATGTCAGGCAAGGTGGAGGTGGTCAATCTCCAAGATAAGTGAGTAGGAAAAAAATGAAACCCAGAGACAGAGAGAGGCATTTCTTCTCCCCCCTCCCCCTCCCCACTCCTGCACCACTACCCCAAGTTCCTTTGGAATGCAAATGAATAATTCCAAAAATTTCCTACCTCTCAGCCACTTGGAAGTGGTTGGAAGGAGAATTTTATTTATTTGAATCATTCAGTGTACTACCCAAAAAGCATTCAACTATTAAGATTATACAAATGAAAATAAAGGAAATGAGAGAGGGAAGGAGGGAGAAGGAAAGGGAAAGGGAGAGGGAGAAGAGAGGAGAGGAGAGGAGAGGAGAGGAAGAAGAAAAAGGAGACAGAGAGGGAAATGGAGAGGGTGATGGAGAGCGAAATGGAGAGGAGAGGAGAAGAGAGGAAAAGAGAGAAAGAGAGAGAGAGAGAGAGAGAGAGAGAGAGAGAGAGAGAGAGAGAGAGAGAGAGAGAGAGAGAGCAAGTGCCCAAGGTCTTGGTAGACTATCTGGAATAACCACAAAGAACTAGACACTTTAGAAACCTACCCAAGGTAAAAAGGTCCTGAAGGTATACCTCACCTAAGGGTGTTGCTAATGGATTCCTAGGGACCTTATAGGAGAATAGATTTAGAGTAAGAAGGGACCATAGAAATAGTCCAATTCAAAAGCATCACTTTTAAAATAAGACAATGGAAGATGGCGGAGTAGAAAGATGCACGTTTACGAGCTCTGAACCCACAGCCCATAGATTTAATGTAAAAAGAGATCCCCATAAGTTCTGGATCACTGAAAGGTGTGCAGAAACAGAGTGGAAGAGATTTCCGTTCCAGAGAGCCCTGGAGAGCTGTCCCCAGGGTCCGTCGCGTCCCAGAAAGCGGACCCCACCCCAGTGCTGCCCTGGCCACGGCTCCAGAGAAGCTGATCCGAGCAGGCTTCAGGGATGGAAGCTCCGGCGGCCAGGAAGGTCCCTCCACCCACAGACGCTCCAGGTCAGTGAGAGACACGCTTGGGCTGACTGAGAGGGGAGCGGGGTGTCTCCATGATTCGGGCTCCCTTGGGAGGAAGTGGCAGCGGCAGAGGTGGGGGCAGGAAGCGGTGGAGGCAGAGGCGGGGCGGTGGCGGAGAGAGCAGCTGCAGTGGCGGAGACAGCTGCGGCGCAGCAATGGCCCAGGACTCCCCAGCAGCAGGCAGGATCTTCATTACTGAAAGTCTCTGCATAAACCCCCTGAGGGAGCTGAGCCTGGGAGACAGCCCTGACCCACCCTGCTCCACTACTGAAGGTCTATGCATAAAGCCCCTGAGGGAACTGAGCCTGGGAGGTGGCCCTGCCCCTACCCCAGCACCAGAACTAAAGCTCACATTGATTAGCAGCCACGCCTGCCACGGAAAGCCCATTTGAATCTCAGACCCCAAGCACTAGCTGGGCGGATCTAGGCAGGGGTGGACAGGAATCTCAGAAGTCAAGTAACTGGCTGGGAAAATGCCTAGAAAAGGAAAGAAAAATAAGACTATAGAGAGTTTTTTCGAACAGATGCAAATGATCCCGACTTTCGGATCTGACGACGACGAGGACATATTCTTGCCATCAAGGAAAGACGTGGAGGGTGGGGCCTCTGTAACCCAGACATCCCAGGGGGATGTTGGGTGGGCTCAGGCCTTGGAAGAGCTCAAAAAAGATTTTGAAAAGCAAGTTAGACAGGTGGAAGAAAAACTGGGAAGAGAAATGAGAGAGATGCAAGAAAAGTATGAAAAATGGGTCAATACCTTGGTAAAGGAGACCCAAAAAAATGCTGAAGAAAATAACACCTTGAAAAATAGGCTAACTCAATTGGCAAAAGAGGTTCAAAAAGCCAATGAGGAGAAGAATGCTGTCAAAAGCAGAATTAGCCAAATGGAAAAAGAGGTTCAAAAGCTCACTGAAGAGAATAGTTCTCTCAAAATTAGAATGGAACAGATGGAGTCTAATGACTTTACGAGAAACCAAGAAATCACCAAACAAAACCAAAAGAATGAAAAAATGGAAGAGAATGTGAATGTGAAGTATCTCATGGGAAAAAAAACTGACCTGGAAAATAGATCCAGGAGAGACAATTT
The DNA here is from genome assembly GCA_023548195.1 of Bettongia penicillata ogilbyi. NCBI lineage: Eukaryota > Metazoa > Chordata > Mammalia > Diprotodontia > Potoroidae > Bettongia > Bettongia penicillata. The sequence continues at coordinate 4,123,536 of JAJHZJ010000432.1, read as the reverse complement.
AAAAATTATGGGACTACCTGAAAGTCATGATCAAAAAAAGAGCCTAGATATCATCTTCCATGAAATTATCAAGGAAAACTGCCCTGACATTCTACAACCAGAGGGCAAAATAAGTATAGAAAGAATCCATCGATCACCACCTGAAAGAGATCCAAAAAGAGAAACTCCTAGGAACATTGTGGCCAAATTCCAGAACTCCCAGCTCAAGGAGAGAATCTTACAAGCAGCTAGAAAGAAACAATTCCAGTATTGTGGAAATAAAATCAGAATAAGTCAAGATCTAGCAGCTTCTACATTAAGGGATAGAAGGGCATGGAATAGGATATTCCAGAAGTCAAAGGAACTAGGACTCAAACCAAGAATCACCTACCCAGCTAAACTGAGTATAATACTTCAAGGGAAAATATGGTCTTTCAATGAAACAGAGGACTTTCAATCATTCTTGATGAAAAGACCAGAGCCGAAAAGAAAATTTGACTTTCAAACACAAGAATAAGAAGAAGCATGAAAAAGTAAACAGCAAAGAGAAGTCTTAAGGGACTCACCAGAAGTGAACTGTTTATATTCCTACATGGAAAGACAATATTTGTAACTCTTAAAACTTTTTAGTATATGGGTAGTTGGTGGGACCATACACACACATGTACACACATGCACACACACACGCATACACACATGCACACACATAGAGAGACAGAGAGCACAGAGTGAATTGAATAGGATGGGACCATATCTTAAAAGAAATTAAGGTAAATGGTGAGAGAGAAATGTAGTGGGAGGAAAGAGGGTGAAATGGAATGGGGTAATTATATGTCATTTAAGAGGCAAGTAGGAGACTTTTTAGTGGAGGGAAAAAGAGGAGAGCTGAGAAAAAAAAAAAAACAAGAAGTTTACCCTCATCACATTTGACTAAAGTAAGAAATAAAATGGACACACATTTTGGTATGAAAACCTATCTTACAGTATAGGAAAGTGGGGGAGAAGGAGATAAGCTGGGGGGGGGATGATGGAAGGGAGGGCAAAGGGAGGAGGGAGTAATTTGAAGTCAACACTTGGGGAGGGACAGGATCAAAAGACAGAAGAGAAACAATGAGGGGCAGGTTAAGATGGAGGGTAATTCAGTTAGTCTTACACAACACGACTATTATGGAAGTCATTTGCAAAACTACACAGATATGGCTTATATTGAATTGCCTGCCTTCCCAAAGGGAATGGGTGGGGAGGGAGGGATGGGGAGAATTTGGAACTCAAAGTTTTAGGAACAACTGTTTAGTATTGTTGTTGCTACTAGGAAAGAAGACATACAGTTAATGAGGAATAGAAAGTCATCTGGCTCTACAGCAGAAAAGAGAAAATGGAGACAAGAGAAGGGAGGGATGACAGAAGAGAGGGCAGATTGGAGATAGGGAAAATTAGAGTGCTTGGGGTATTGGGGTGGGGGAAGGGGATAAATGGGAGAAAATTTGGAACCCAAAATTTTGTGAAAATGAATGTAAAAAGTTAAATTAATTAATTAATTAATTTTAAAAAAATAAGAAAATGGAGGACCAGAGAGGTAGCCCTCAATTCACGTACACAGAAAATGGAACTATTGAAATTCAAGGCTGGGCCTTCTGATGCTAAGTCCATCAGCGTTCTCTGCAACTTTTTTTTCTCCCCCCTCCCCTTCATTTTTCAGTCTTAGGCTGATTGTTAGTTGTACAATACTATGTGTATATATATATATATATATATATATATATGCCTATATACATGTGTGTCATGTGACTCTAAGCTTTTATGCATACACAAACACACGTGTGCATATCTATATTTGCACAAATGCATATATGTATTTTATTCTTGTGACTTTCATTGGCATGGGGATGCAGAACATAGATCTTCCTAACTCTGAGGTCAACTATTCAGCCTCTCTCTTTCTCTCTCTCCCTTCTTACACATACACACACACACACACACACACACACACACACACTTGAGCATATGTACCTTTTTTGGACCTTTCATATAAAATGGGTAGCTTAGGATCCAGATTCTTTTATTATGTTTTCTTATATACCAAACAGTACTTGGAATATAAATGATGATTTATACATGGTTTTTGATTGATTGCTTCCTATCTCATTGAGGAGAAACAAATGTTGGCAAAATCCTACGGAAATTACATTGCTGCTGTATAATAAACTCTCACTGTCACTCAATGGATATAGTATTCATATTCTTGCCTAAGCCATATCAAAGTCTGCAGTGATGATAATAAGAAAACAAGAACAGTGATACAATAACCCCTTCAAAGCCAAAACCAGTGTGTAGTTTCTAAAGGGGAGAGTGGACAGGACAGGACTGGCTGGTAGATTGATGTAGAATGGAGCTTGATATGCCTGACACTGCTACCATGTCCGTGAAAGCAGAAAACAAACCCTGAAACTCTATTACCCATTTAGTGTGATATCTAATCTTGAGAATGAAAGACATAGTTGAGAGCTTGGAGTTGAGGTTTGGCCTCATTTAAAATCATTACGATGATCGGTTTGATTTAAGGGACCCCAAAGCAAATGGTATTCTTTTGTGTCCCACGAGAAGGAAAGATACTCTGGAGTGAATGAAAAGTATAGGTTCCCTGGGTAGAAATGCTTCAATGTGTTTGGAGCTGTACATTAAAAATTGGGGGTGGGGGTAGGGGGAGGAGTCAACCACAAGTCTACATGAAATAATCTGAAGTTGTTAATGCTTCCATTATGTGATCATGGTCATGGGTTCCTAATATCATATATTTAGAGATTTAGAACTAAAACGTATATTGGAGATGATCAACTTCAATCCTCTAATTCTGCAGATGAAGAAAGTTGGAACTGAGAGCTTAAGTGATTTTTCCCAGGTTCACAAAAGACTTGAAACTCAGGTCTTTAGAACTTCAAGAACACTGATCTAACCACTGCACAGCAAAGCAGCCTCTCTGACAAACTGATGGAAATGGAACAAATTTTATCGTTATGGGTAAATGTTTCATGTTGCTTACTTATCCAGAAATCATTTGACAATGGATTGCTAACCAGCGTAAGCCACTCATAAGACATCACTTCAACTCTAGGCTTGGGCTAGATGAGCTAGAATTGTAGAGTTAAGGAAACCTGAATAAACTCCCTGAGGACATTAAAGAAAATCTTCACTTAATACAAACTTCAGAAAGTCTACCTACTCATGAAATGTGACTATAGCAATTGAAATTCCTCAATTCACCCTAAAGAGGAGACAGACCTCCTTAGAAGTCAAATCTCTAAAAGCTATTTTTTGAGTTTGATGGCATGAATGTGACGAGTAGAACAGATATACCAAAGAAAAAACAATCTACTCTCTCAACCCCAACTCTACCACAACTGTATGAAAACAAATACCCCAAAAGAGCTTGAATTTACTATTATCTTCATGAATGTATATATTCTCCCACAAGAGAAAACAAGACAAAACAAAACCAGACAAGACCTGCAGATGACAAAGTGCCAGCAGTTGCCATAGTATGTATCATGGGGGAAAAAGGTGAACTTTTCAAAAAATACAACTAAGGATAAGCATCAGATTTTGCCATACGAGAATCAACTTGAGAAAGCTATTGAATACTGAAGGAAAGGAAATGCAGGAGTCCGTCAATATCCAGGTGACATGATGAAAAAAATGTCAACACTATAGCACCAAAGTTAAAGGAAACAAACAGAAAAGAAACATTTCTTCCTTCCTTCTTTCTTTGCTTTTTCCCTTTCCTCTTCCTTTCTTTTTCTATCTTCCTTCTTCCCTCTCCTTCCTTCTTTCCTCCCTCCTTTCATTTCTTCTTTTTTCCTCCCTTTCTTCCTTCTTTTCTTTTCTTCCTTCTCCCTCACCCCTTCCTTTTTTCCTGTCAATCTTTTTTTTCTTCCTTCTTTCCTCCTTTTCATCCTTTTATCCTTCTTCCCTCCACTTCCATATGTGCAATAGCTTGTCTCCAAGAAAGATATATTGAGAATAAAGTTATCATATTAAGGAAAAAGCTGTGGCTGAGCACATTATGAGATTTACTGGTATTCAAGGCTAGATAATATGAACACATTTAAAGCAATTAACAGGTACATAATTCCAGTCCAGACTTTTATGCTGAAAGCTATAAAGTGAAGCATTACAATTTGGAAATCTTTCCCTAACAAATATTTATACAATATTAATAAATTCCAAGCCCAATACCTTAAAGTAATTATGGAAGAAAACAATATCTCATTGTGAAAATGGAGGGTGAAAACCAATAGACATCTTCTAAACACATGATTAAAAGGACAAAATTCTACAGAAATACTCTTGGAACAAGTAATCACTTTATAAAGTGCTAGAAAAGACTGACAATAAATAAATTTCCATGGATTTGTTGAATGAAATACTTACCTCCAGATATGCCATACAAACTGGCTAAATCTCCCCTGCAGAATCAAAAAGTCCTCTCTTGGCATCATTGGCAAACACATAATGTGTCACCAAAGGGATGTGTATAGAAGGGCTGAGTCACTTCCATTTGTTTATAGAAGTGGAAGTGTTTATGATGCAACTCAAGATCAAGTCATCACTACCAGAAATTACTGGTCTCTGACCTCATTGGTCATCACAGATTATGGCAGAAAATGATGGAAAGCGTGAAACAAATCACTGAATGGTATGAAAATTTAGTACCTATTAAATTTCTAGAAAAAAATATGATTTGGTGTCTAGGATCATTTAGCAGAAGCTTAATATCTTTCATGAATTAACATCATACAACCTCAGATTATTGTTAAATATATATTCCAAGATATCCTTGAAAATTCGACAAATAAACTACTGTGAATAAAAACCTTGGAGAGACAGAGTTTCCAGGTTATTAAAAATCAATATACAAATTGGGCTTGCTAATAGCAGTTGGTGGTCAGTGGTCTCTCTGTAACCAAAGATGCTAGTGGAGACTCTGAAACCTCATAAATCAGGTGTCTACCTTCTGACAGGGAATTCCTCTGAGTGAAACTCAACGCTGATTGGTGGATGTTTAATGAGGAAGTGAGATAAAAGTCTCTTTAGCCCTGCTAAGAATGTGGCTAGATCATATGACCTCAGCAGCCTCTAGCAATCTGCACTGGGGAATTCATTTCCATTGGGACCTCTTTGGCTAGTTTTCCCTTTCATGAGCTGGGTGGTGCTAAACTCTAATGGAGGGGATCAAGGACAAGGGGTCCTTTCCCCAAGGTAATAGTTCACCCAGACTGGATTCTACTTAAGCACTAAATGGAAATTAGGTTTTCCAGTTGAGTGGAGTCCTGCCTAATCTAGTTAAGGAGCATGTGTTTTGGGTGCTAGGAATAATCTTATCACTCAATTACACCCTTCAGAGATAACTGAGCTTTTCAGGAGTTGGGTTTTAACACAAAATCATAGTAAAACAATGAAATATAAATTAATAATTATTAATATAACAGTAAAATATTAAATTCTCTCCCTGTACTGGAAATAGACCTTCATCACAACCTGAACTGTTATCCACAATCTTGGAGATATAATACTAATCCATTTTTTTTAAAGAATAAAATTTTAATAAATGTCGTCATGCCACGTTCTCAAAATCTCCAAGTTATATGGAATTAAAATGTTTCAAAACACAGAGATATTACAGAAGAAATCAAAATAACATGGGCACAGGATGAGATATTATCAATCTTGTTATCTTGTCTGCTACCAGGATTGTCCTGAAAAGGCATTTGCTAAGGTAACAGAAATCTTACTTGAGGCAACGGAAAGCTCCTAAGTTCGCATGCTATAACATTTACCCAACCACCAAGTGATCCCTGTATCCAATCTACAATATTCTATAGAACATGAAATAAAAGAACAGTAGAAGGACAGGAATTTGTTAAAGGGCTATTTCTATTTTGCCTCACATTTATTTCCATATGTGCCTTTTCTTTTTACTACACTATAAAAATGAAAAATAGCAACAGTTGACATTAGCAGCTAATAGTACTTTCCGTATATTATCTCATCTGATTCTCATATCAGTTCTGAAAAGCACGCACAAGAGATACTAACTTTTCAGTGTAACAAATGAAGAAATTGAAACTCAGACAACCTTAGGAAACTTCTTCTGGTTACATAGCTAATAAATGCAGAAATTAAGAGGCACTAGAGTGAATGAACATTGGCTCTTGAGTCAGAGGATCTAGATTAAAATATCATTCCTGATATATCTTAATCATGTGACTTTGGGAGGATGATTTAACTTCTTTTCATTGTAAAATGAGGGGGCTAGGCTAGATGACCTTCAAGATTCCTTCCGTCTTCCATAATCCCATGATAATGTCTACTCAGATGCAGGCTTTTCAGATTCCTGTGCTGTCAGTCTTGAAATTCGCATCACATGTGACATGTTCAGGGCACAGAACCTAGTTTTAGATAACTTCCAAATGCAGAGACAAATCAAATAAGTTTTAGAGCTGAGCCTTTCCTAAAAAATCCTGACTTTTATTTTGTGGATATAAAAGAACTGAAGTCTATATATGATATCATTCTTCAGCATGTAGTTGTCAATTTAAGCATGCCTATACAAAAGGAAAGCATATTTCTCAGTGCGAATTATTTTTGTATAAAATTTTATAAAATATTCTCATTTTAATTGAATTGATGAAATAACTAATGAGCTGGAGTTTTTGCTTTTCTACCTTACATGATGACATCACTGTATATGGATAGATTTAGACATACCAGCAACCCAAGTTTTTCTAGAATCTTGTAATTCTTTGGCTGAAGAAAAAACAACGGTCTATTTTTCAAGTGGGGTTTAGTAGATATAAATTATACACACACACACACACACACACACACACACATGCACACGCACACTAGCTCTGCCTCTACTTCTCCATTTAAATACACATTAACATTTTCTTTCTGAGTTGTTAAAACATACAAGGAAGTTTCCAAAATGACTCAGCAAAGAAGCTAGCTCAATATGCAAGAAAATCCTCTGGAAATAGAGTTAGTGTCAGGTTTTCAATCACAAAGAAGTAGAAAGAGGAGTCAATCCTTCTTAGAAACAATTCCACTAGCTCACAGATGGTAAGGGAAAAGAAAAAGTGAGCCAAATTTTCACAACAGTCAGAGAATGAATGGCTGAAGATGCCACTCTCAAAACACACACTTATTTACAAACACACACACCATTGTGTCAAGGATGACTTTTTATTACAGTTCTTATTTTAATGACAAAATAGCAACTCTCACAACTTTTCATCTAATCCTGATTTGCATCATGGGTTATTACTGATATGGGTTATATATTGATATTACTGAATTACTGGTATCTAATCATTTGGAGTCCAAAGAAAACAATAATCACATTTGCTACCCAAGAGAGGACAAGCAGTATGCATCAGCTATTTGACCTTTTGAAGTATTCCTTCTCATCTAGAGGAAATTGGGTATAGCTGGAAGTAAGTTAAATTTGTTATCAAATTTCTTCCCACTTCCTACTCCCAAATTATAACATGTATTGGTCTAAAGTCTATGGGAGGGGAACCAGCAGCCTCAAGACCACATGTTGCCCTCCAGATCTTCAAGTGCAGTCCTTTGACTGAATCCAAACTTCACATATATAACACAAAACAGAGTAAAACAGAACAACCATAAAAAAACACACACACATACATATATGTGTGTATGTAAACATATATGTGTATATGTAGATCTAGATATAGAGGTATGCATGTGGCTGCCAAAAAAATGGAATGCACCATCCAATGAAAGTATGTGAAAATGTATGTGTAGGGGGGAATGTAGAAGTGGCAATACATTTGAATTGTGTGAATTTTTATTTCAGTTCCTTTCTTATTAACCTCCATGACCATAAGTTATTATCACATCATCAACAAATTGTTAGGTTTGATAAAATAAATGATTCTGGATCATTAATCAAATATAATATAGAAGAATATGTATTAAGGAAATAGGACATCTATTTCATAAAAGTAGGAGAGAGCACATTTCTTTACCCAAGACACACACACACACACACACACACACACACTCATGCACACATGTATATACCAGAGTCATGTTATAGTTTTAAATATCTCATAGGGCAGAATAGGAACAGTAGAGAGAATAAGTTGCTCCACTATGTGCATGGGGCATGGGGGGAGAATGAGGACGAAAACAAAACATTGAATTTATAGTCAGAAGGCTGGATTAATATATTGACCCAGGAGCTTAAAAGATTTTTGACCAAGGGCAAGTTGCTTTAACCATTCTGTCATGTTTTCTTGTCTGGTAAAATTAGGGCATTGGAATAGATGACCTCTAAATTTACTTCCACCAGCTAATCTCGGTGTGTTTGTGTGTGTGTGTGTGTATGTGTGTATGTTTCTAGAGAGACAGAGAAAGGGAAAGAGAGACAGAGAGTGACAGAGAGCCAAACAGAAAGAGAATCTGAAGGCATGCAAACATGCCACCCACAATTACCTGTAACTATCCACATAGCTTTGTGCCAGGGATTTCATACATAGAACTCAGGCAGATGAATCCTGCTCAGCCACAGCTACTCTACTATGTATGGCTGGATATATGGAAGCAACAAGTTGTGCTTTACAAAAGAATCTCCTGGTTTTAGTATTGTCGACTAATTTGAAATACAATAAGTACATTCTGCCTGATGAGTTTATAAAGTGTGTGATGGAAACCTTTCACAATTTTACTTAATAGCATTAAGAATTGAGATGAGAGGGGCGGAGTCAAGATGGAGGAGTAGAAAGACTCACTGTATGCTAGCTCCGAACCCACAGCCCATGCGTTTAATGTAAGAAGAGCTCCCCACAAGTTCTGGATCACTGCAGGGTGTGCAGAAACACAGTGGAAGAGATTTCCGTTCCAGAGAGCCCTGGAGAGCTGTCCCCAGGGTCCGTCGCACTCCGGAAAGCGGACCCCACCCCAGTGCTGCCCTGGCCGTGGCCCCAGAGAAGCTGATCCAAGCAGGCTTCAGGGACGGAACCTCCAGTGGCCAAGAAGGTACCTCCACCCACAGACGCTACAGGTCAGTGAGAGACATGTCTGAGCTGGCCGAGAGGGGAGCGGGGTATCTCCGTGGAGGAAAACTGCCCTGAGATTCTAGAACCAGAGGGCAAAATAAGTATTGAAAGAATCCATCGATCACCACCTGAAAGAGATCCAAAAAGAGAAACTCCTAGGAACATTGTGGCCAAATTCCAGAACTCCCAGCTCAAGAAGAAAATCTTGCAAGCAGCTAGAAAGAAACAATTCCAGTACTGTAGAAATACAATCAGGATAACTCAAGATCTAGCAGCTTCTACATTAAGGGATCGAAGGGTGTGGAATAGGATATTCCAGAAGTCAAAGGAACTAGGACTCAAACCAAGAATCACCTACCCAGCAAAACTGAGTATAATACTTCAGGAGAAAATATAGTCTTTCAATGAAACAGAGGACTTGCAAGCATTCTTGATGAAAAGACCAGAGCTGAAAAGAAAATTTGACTTTCAAACACGAGAATGAGAAGAAGCATGAAAAAGTAAACAGCAAAGAGAAGTCATAAGGGACTTACCAAAAGTGAACTGTTTACATTCCTACATGGAAAGACAATATTTGTAACTCTTAAAACTTTCCAGTATCTGGGTAGTTGGTGGGATCACACACACACATGTACACACATGCACGCACACACACATACACACATGCACGCACATACAGAGACAGAGAGCACAGAGTGAATTGAATAGGATGGGACCATATCTTAAAAGAAATTAAGGTAAATGGTGAGAGAGAAAGGTAGGGGGACTAAAGAGGGTGAAATGGAATAGGGTAAATTATATGTCATTTAAGAGGCAAGCAGGAGACCTTTTAGTGGAGGGGAAAAGAGGAGAGCTGAGAAAAAAAAAAACAAGAAAATTACCCTCATCACATTTGACTAAAGGAAGGAATAAAATGCACACTCATTTTGGTATGAAAACCTATCTTACAGTATAGGAAAGTGGGGGAGAAGGAGATAAGCAAGGGGGGGATGATGGAAGAGAGGGCAATGGGAGGAGGGAGCAATTTGAAGTCAACACTCAGGGAGGGACAGGATCAAAAGACAGAATAGAAACAATGAGGGGCAGGATAGGATGGAGGGTAATTCAGTTAGTCTTACACAACACGACTATTATGGAAGTCATTTGCAAAACTACACAGATAGGGCCTATATTGAATTGCCTGCCTTCCCAAAGGGAATGGGTAGGGAGGAAGGGATGGGGAGAATTTGGAACTCAAAGTTTTAGGAACAACTGTTTAGTATTGTTTTTGCTACTAGTAAATAAGACATACAGTTAATGAGGAATAGAAAGTCATCTGGCCCTACAGGACAAAAGAGAAGATGGGGACAAGAGAAGGGAGGGATAACAGAAGAGAGGGCAGATTGGAGATAGGGAAAATTAGATTGCTTGGTGTATTGGGGTGGGGGGAGGGGAGAAAAAGGGGAGAAAAAATTGGAACCCCAAATTTTGTGAAAATGAATGTAAAAAGTTAAATAAATAAAAATTAAAATTAAAAAAAAAGAATTGAGATGAGAGAAGAGAAATAATCTTTAGACTATGGCAAAGTAGAAGCGTTTTCTGTATTCCTGACATAAATATAATTACACATGTATTTTCTGGTGAATGGATTCAGGATTCATTGATTATGAAAAGATTTATTTTAAAATAAGTTTTAAAAACACAAGAGAAAAAAAATATTGATAGGTGTATTAAGGTTTACTGGAAAGAGCATTGGTTTTGGGAACTGTTAGCACTTTTTAAAATGAGTAGATTCTTAGGATTTCAGAATTCAAAGGGAACTCAGCAGCAATTTCATGAGCAAATGAATAAAAAAATATTAAAATTATGTATGAAATACCAGAGGTGGTTTGGCTTACTGAATTGAGAAGTGACTGTGGAGCCGAGAAAACAAGGTTGAAGTCTTGCATCTGATACCAGCTGACTGTACAAGGCTGAGCAAATAAACTCCCTGCCTATATCAGAGACCACTCTCTAAGACTATGAGGTCCAGAGAAGAAGCTGACCGATAATTGGGAGATGAAATTTCCTACCTGTGAGTTCCCATATTAGTGAAATCTTAAGTCCAATCCACATCCCTGTGCGCCAAGCCCCGGGGATAGACACAAAAAATAAAGTCAATGGTTCCCTATAAGGAAGTTACATTATAATGGTGAGAAATGTAACTTTAGGAGAAATACAGTAATAATACAGCTGTATTTTACCTGTTAGGTGGAGAAGCTACTTTCAAAGGGATCTCCCTGCCGGATGTCTTCTGGATGAAATGCATTCTGCTAATTCGCAGAATCACAGACACATAGAAGGGAGCTGAGTGTTCATAGAGTTTAGCCATAGCCCACACATTTTGCCAAGGAGAAAACTGTGACATAGAGAGATTAAATTCATTTTTCAGTGTCACAATGGTAAATGGTAGAGCTGGGATTTGAACCTATATCTTTGGACTCCAAATCCAATACTTTTCACTATATTATATTGTTTCTCTTCAAGAAAGTTCTTTTTATTTATATTAACCTTTGCATTCAGGGATCCCACATCACCTGCTATGTGTATTTCCATTTCATGTGGTCAGACCCTTTCGGGTTTTTTTGGCAAAAATACTGGAGTAGGCAACTTATTTACAGCTTTAATTATTAATTTACTATATATGTATATATATGTAATTTGTATAAATTACATACACATATATTATTATTTATAATATTATTATTAATTATTCACAGGCTAAATGACTTGCCCAGGAACACACAGCTAGTAAGTGTCTGAGGCAGGATTGGAACTCAGGAAGACTTTCCACTTAGCTGCCCTACAAAACGTGGCATAATGCTTAATACAGAAGTTTGTGTCATACTGGGATGGGTCAGCCCAGGGTTGTCTAGGAATGACAGACTACAGAAATGTACTGAGAAAGGAAGGACAATGAAGGTAGGGCTGTTTGGCCTGGGGCAAGAAAAGTCTCTTTAGGTGTCTGCTGTTGATGCATAAGAACCGAAGGCTATTTATAACAGAAAACATGAGTATAAATCTCTTTCTGTCTCTAAATCTCTGCTCCTATGAGCCCTAGGGCAAGCATCCTCATTATTTTCCACAGGTTCCTCTAAGTAAGGAGAGGAAAAAAGAGAAAGAAGAAGAGAAAAGAAAAGAGGAAATGGGAAAGTAGGAGAAAAACAAGGAGAGGGTAGAGAAAAGGAAACAATCGCAAAGGAGCACACCAGGATCTTTAATTACAGAGAGTATCATCCAGGGACTTTCACACACTCCTGAAAGATGTAAGATAACAAAATAAAAACTATTCAATGCTTCTCCTTTCTCCACTTCTTTCCAAATCTCCTATGTAGGGAGTAGAGCACAATTCTGAAATATTCTGGAATGTTTTTTCAATGAAAGAGCTATAGAACATATTGACCAGCAGCATTACTATTGTTGTCATTAATATTGTTAACTGCCATGAGAGAAATGATTATTTCCCTCTCTATTAATAATCAGTTACTGAATTAGGAAGACGATTTTTTTTTTTCAGAAGCCCGTAGGTTGTTCAATTTCTGAAGGACATTGTTGATGGATGAGATTGCTCAGAACTCAGGGGTGAGTACATGCCTTTCCACCCTGGGTGGGAGACCTCACCCAACTAGAGAACCTTACAAAGAATATAATCTAATCTGGACGAAATCAGGGTCTAAGTGATCAAAGTTATGTCCCTGAGCCCCTCATTAGAAAAGGTCCATTTCTCATTCTAATGTTAATTCTCTTTCATTACTTGCTAACCAATAAGTGTCATCTGTCACCCTCAAGAATATCTACTTTTACAAGGGGATATAATGTTGAGTGGCTTCCAAGAGGAGTCTGGCATTAAAGAGTATCAAGGACCCCTTTTATTAATTATTGCTACTATGATTAATAAAATGACGAATTATCCAGAAACTATGCTTCTTGATCTTTTAATGTCACAACAAGAGGTCAAATCGGATGCCTTATCATGGTATGAAGGCAACTCTGGCTTCTCAAAGCCTATGCTAGAGGAAAAAAGTCCTCATAGGTCCTTCATGGCAAAAAGGTTGGAAACATGGGCTCATTCATTGCTTACTTCTACCATTTGAGGAGGAGAAAATGAGGCTGGTGACCTGCACAGCCCTCCCTCTCTCAAAACAAAGTCAAGGGCAACTCATGTCATCATTTCTTTGATGTCATGGTCTTCTTCAAAAATGAAGGACAAACGCAACCTGTGAATTGACTTGCTTGAATGGGGACCCAGCTAGCTGGGTAATCTAGATCATTCTCTCCCTTCTGTCTCCCTCTCCCCTTCCTTTGGGATTTACTGACTAGATGTCTTTCCTTCCTTCCTTCCCTCCTTCCTTCCTTCCCCTGCTCTGTTCTTTCCTTCCTTCCTTCCATCCTTCCTTTCTTCTTTGTTGTTCCCAAAACCTTTAAACCAGTGCGCTCTGAAGTCCATAGGTTGGACAACAATAAGTCCCTGCCAGAGATTCAGTTAATGGTGTATTATCAACAGTAACAGTTTCTCTTTCTCTCCCAGGGTGATTTAGTTATTTTGTTTCCTTTTTCTCATTAAAAGGGCCATTCCCTATTTCTTAAAGAACCTCCCTCTAAGTGAGTGCCTGACAAGGCCTAGCCTAAAAGGACCAAGGTCACCCATTGCATCCTGGGCCATCTCCAGTCATCCTGATCAATATCTCATCACTAGATACAGATAGTTCAGGAGGAGAATATGAAGCTAATGACCTTGCACAACCTCCATCCCTCAAAACAAAATCAAGCACAAGTCATGTCATCATTTCTCTGATGGCAAGGTCTTGAAAACCAAGGACTAACACAACAACCATTTACATTTGCTCTGAGCCATCAACATCCAAACAATGAGCAAATGAAGCTTTGTCTGGTAACTATTTTTTAGCCAATCAACAAAAGCCAGAATGATTTGGGTTTAAGGAATGGTCCTTAAGAAAATTAATCTGTAAATCCTAAGATATCTTGTGAGGTTTCAGTGACCAAAATTTATATTCCTTTGGGCAGAGCAACGACAGGTAAGGGTATGACAGCCTGTGTGGACAGAGAGAGAGGAGGTAGGGAGCAAAAGATGGAGGGAGGGAAGAAAAATTGGAAGACAGGAGGAAGGAAAAGTAAAGAAGGGAGGAAGGATTTAGCTGTGTTGCCCAATTGGAACTGGACAGTTGAGTCCCCAGCAGGGCAGCTAAGCCTCATTTCAATACTGGTTGGGTTCTGATGGGTCAGAGTGAGTGTAAATAGCAACTGTTTCTGTTTTGGCCAGAAGCGCTGGTGTTCTTCCCCTCCCAAACTGATAACAGTTTTTGCTTAATTTCTTTTCTGGCCTTAATCATTGAATGGGTGTTGCTTCAGTCAAACTGAGACCTGGAAAAGACTTTATCTTAAAAAGGTCAAAATCTCCCACTGTATCCAGATCCATCTGTAGTTGTCCTGATCTATATCTTGAAACTGAACCCAGATGACCCTGGAGAAGATAATGAGGTTGGGAACTTTACATAGCCCTCCCTCACTTAACACCAAATCACTTCCATGTCATGGCTTCAGCTTCCTGATGAATAGTCTTTTTTGAGAATAAATGACAAACAATAGCTTCTATCATAGAAAGAATAAATCCAGATTAAGTTCAGAGAGGTGAATTATATGTTATTATTAAAGGAAAAAACTGTGTGACCTCAACAACTCCTGAAGCATATGTATCAATTTGCAGAAGGGTTGTGATCTGTATCAATAAATGGAGAACCCATACTTACTTTGATTACAGTTCCTTGAACCATTAATATATTCTTTCCCTTTTGAGCTTTATTAATTAAATCATAGATTTGGGGCTGGAAGGTGTCTCAGAGGCCATGAGAATTCTATACTAAGGCACAGATGGTTTGCAAATAATGGAGGGGTGAGCCATATTGATGTAGCCAGATACTTTTTATAAAGTCTTAGACCTAGTTGAGAAAATAACCTTCCAAAACTTGGAGCTCAATTTCTGTCATTTTTAAAAACATCAGCGCAAAATGAAAGAACGACAAACTTTGAACAGCACATTTCTCTTGCTTGAGATATTCCATGGAAATTGTATCTATTCCACATGCTTGGATCTATCGCCTAATTATTCAGAAGTTAAGCTAATACTTAAAACTGTGAAATTACTTCCGGAGAAATGAGTTGAATGGGTAAATAAGGGATTAAACTGATGTGGCACAGAGAAGAACATAACATTTCTACAACATTATCAAGTCTGGTACAGAGTGGGGGAAAATATTAAATATCAGAGTCAAGCATCAGAGAGATAATTGAGTGGAACCCCTTTCTCTTATATATAAAGAAATCGAGGCCAAGAGAAGTGGCTCACCTTGTCCAGGGTCAAGGGTGAGAGTCAAAAGGCTCTTTAGAGTTCATTGAGTCCAATTTTACATATGAGTAAACTGAGGCCTGAGGAATTACAGTAACGCTTAGGGTCACGCAGCCAATAAATGTCTGAGGTGAGATCTGAACCCGCATCTTCCTGATTGCAAATTTTTTGCTTGATCATTTTAGAAGCGGAAGAAAACTAAATCAGACCAAACTAAGTCAGAGATGAAGTGACTTGCCCCTCATCACATAGGGTCAAAGAGATAGGTCTGAAAGAGACTTTAGAGATTATTTTGTCTAACACCTTCTTTTTGCATGAGAGAAAACTGAAGCCCAGAGAGGAAAAGTAAGTGGCACAGTGCCCCAGTGCTTATTAAGTCTCATATTACTTGATTCTTATCCTATTTCTTATTGTACTGTATTGTAATACCTCATCTTAGACATCAGAATCAAGAGCACAGTCTATTCAATCTTCCATCCATTTAAATCTCTAGGGGTGGTCACCCCTCAAATGGCGCTCAAGTCTGTTGATATGATAAATGGTCAGAGCCACGACCCTGTTAAATAAATGAAACATTTTAGACTCCAGGATGCTTAGAACAGCAGCAGTTCTGACCACCGCTAAAAATAATCTGCTTTAGAAGTGTTGGATGGGGACCAGCAGACATGGGGGAAATATAATGATTGCTTATAGTTAGGTGATATAGCAGGATATCTGTAGGCAATGAATTCCTGTCATTCCAACCATTATTTTAAAACGTTCCAAATACAAACTCGGCTTGTCTACTGGCTACCATCGAAGTGGTTTGGGGACAGTAATTATCAAAAGAAGGAGAGAACTGCTCTATATTTGTGGAACAGTGAAAAGAGCCCTGAGATCAGAGGATATGGGTTCAAATCTCATGAGATTCTTATTATATAGATGACCTTAGTCAAGTCCTGTAAGCTCTTAGGGTCTCAGTTTTGTGTGTGTGTGTGTGTGTGTGTGTGTGTGTGTGTGTGTGTGTGTTTAATGAAGGTTGGATTAAATGATCCCAAAGACTTTATCTGGTTCTAAATTGGTGGTCCTGTGAAGTTCCCTCCTAAGGAAATGATTATACTTCTTAGACAACTGAAGTTTCCTCCATAAGGAAACAGAAGTTGTGAAAGAATCCTTTAGAAATTCCTTGAGCCATTCCCTTTCTTGTCATTTCATTGTGTTGACCTAAAGACAGAGTTTAGATAGTTGTGGCCGGATCGCATCCATTCTAGAAACACTAAATATTTAAATATTCAAATGAATGGGTGATCTCATCTTTTTGAGAGTTCTCTCCAATGATTCACTCCAAGTTTCTGTTTCTGACTTTCTGAACTTTATCACTAAGCCTTAGCTTCTGGTTTGTCCTGAAACTTCCCTCAGTATCTAGGGTTTTCTCATCTTGGAACATCCCTCTGCTAGGCCAGCTCTCTTCTCCCACTGGTTAGTTCCTTCCACCCTATTTTGGAGCGGAGTTCCTACTACCCAGAGACTCTTGTCTCTGTCTCTGACTTTCTGGACTTTGATACCATGTCACCATAGAGCTACACCTTCTCCAGTTTTCTAACTCCTTTTTGTGTTTTTTTCTCTCTTCCATTAGAATGTAAGCTCCTTCAGACGAGGGACTATCTTTTGGCTAAAATTTACATCCCCAGTTCTTAGCACAGACCTTGGTACTTAGTAGGCACTTAAATGCTTGTTGCCTTGATTTGCCTTGATGCAGACTGTCACCCATTTGCGATGATCACCTGGTCCAATATTTTGGTGGCCCTCCTTACTTTCTTCCACTTGCTCTACAGATGAAGTACTATAGCTGTCTATCTGATGTCCTTAGCTCTTGCCACATTATCTGCCCATCTTCTAAGCCTATTATAGAATTTTTGAACACAATTCTTTATTCCTGTTCTTTATCAGAGTACCTTGTTGGTTCTCTTTCTCTATTTTGCAAAGTCTCAGCACTCATATATGTTTTATGTGTGTGTATGTGTGTGTGCATATATATATACGTATATGTATATATGTATATATGTGTGTGTATACACACACACAAACACTAAATTTTCTTTACAATTTCTATCTGTTGTTTCTAGTTTTCCCTTTTAGCTATGAAGAACACGTCTAATACCTCTTCCACGTGACAGACTTCCAATTCCCAGAACATGGTAACTCTATCTGTCACTCTCCAGCCACCAGACTTCACATCTTCAAAGTAAACATTCTTACTACCCTTCATTGAGCATAACATAGAGATCTTTTATCATTCTTACACTTTTGACCTGTGTACACTGAACATGTGATCAATGGGGGCTCCCAGAACTGAGCAAAATAACTCAGAATGTGGCCTGAGCAGTGTAGAGTTGGGACCAGTGCCATATTCATTCTGGATTCCTCAAGTAGAGTGAGACTAATCACATTTTACCTTCCACATTATAGTAATGACAACTATTAAGCTTGAGAGCATCTAAATACTCTTGTTCTTTTTAAAAGGAAGGACTGCCTAATTAGATCTCCCTCATCTAGGACAGATCCTTTGACTACAATTCAATTGGTCTTCTTGTTGTATAGTTAACAAAGCTTCTGTAATCTTGTTTCTAAACACATCACTCAACTGTAATTACTCTCTCTCACTATGATCTTTAATTGTCATATCTTAATGGTCTTTCCGTGGTCCTTATCCTTATTAACCCAGCTGCTACATTTGATGTCTTTGACTAGCTCTCTCTAGTTACCTTCTCCTGCCTGGATTTTTGTGATGCATTTTGTGGTTGTTTCAGTTGTATCTGACTTTTGTGATGCCTTTTGGGTTTTTCTTGACAGAGATACTAGAGGGGTTCACCATTTCCTTCTGCAGCCCATTTTACAGATGAGGAAACTGAGGCAAGCAGGGTTAGGTGACTAGCCCAGAGTCACACAGCTAGTACTGATGGCCAGATTTGAACTCATGAAGAGAGTCTTGCACTATGGCACAACCTACCTGCCCATTTTTGACACTGTTCATTCTTGTTTCTTTTTGTACCTGTTGTACCACTCATCCATTTCCTTTTCTGGCTCCTCATCCATGTTATGATGTAACTATGGGTTTTTTCCAAGTTTCTGTCCCATCAGACTCCATCTAGTTTTTTCTTGGTAAACTCATCAGCTTCCATAAATTTAATTATCCTCCATTTGCAAACAACTCACAGCTTGAAATAATCCCTCCCCTGAGCATCAGGCCTACATTACCAATCACATTTCAAAATGGATCTCCTAGAAATAACTCAACATATCTAAAATAAAATTCATTATTTCCCTTCATCTTCTAAATTTTCTTATGTCTATTGTCACTTAGCCATTCCAGTTGTTTCCAACTCTTTGTAACACCACCCCCCCCGCTTTGTTTGGGGGGGGTTTCTTGGCAGAGATACTGGAAGTTTTGCCACTTAAAGGGCACCTTTTCTAGCCCCTTACTCACATCAGAAGGTGAGCAGTGAAGTCATTTAAAAAGGCTGCTCAGACATCCAGGGGCTGTTGAATCCCACTGTTGCTTCAGTACACTGAGAAGATGACTCTGTGGGCTGGGCTTGTGTTCCAATTTGTGACTATAACTCTAAGTGTATCTACACCTGTTTCTTCATCACTGGCCTGCTGCCACAGGACTTTGAGGTAGGTAAAAATGGTAAAATGGCATGGGCAATGTCTTTTGACTTTTGCACAAGTTGGTTTTAATTGACGCAGAGTTGTGAGAAGTTGTCAGTCTCATTCTCTATTCCAGAGTCATCATTGGTAAAACAGTTATTGGTAAAACAAAAAGCAAGGTGACTGGAATGAGCTTGGGATGAAGTGGATGGCCTAGGCATCTTTGAGGTCTAATCAAGGTCTAAGTGCACCAACCCTTGTTTCCACGGCCTTCATGGTCCATTGGAACAAATCATTCATATCTATCTATTCTGCTTGGGAAGTCCTCTCATGTTTGGGGTAGGCATCTCCCTAACTCACCAACAGGTTGGAAGCCTCCCAGTTACCTTCAATCTGGTTTAGCCCATCTGTTGAAACAATTTACCAGCATGTGGCCACTGAGCACACTAAAGCATCTTGGAGCCACAGGTGATAGCAAAGGCAGAAAACAGCCCTAAACAAGGCTCAGCAGTCCTCACAGCAGAGGTACTAGCTTTCTCTGAATACCTGCGCACTCCAAACAACAATGACAACAAAATAGATATATGTATATAAAATATATAACAATATATACACACCTACATATATATATATATACATATACATACATATACGCATACTGTTTGATGGAGAAGTCACACAAGGTAAGTACTCACATAAAGGTCAGAAAAAGTGATACAAGGTCACTCACAATGTCTCTCTGAAGAACTTAGTTATTGATTATGAGACCTGTGAAGCACTGGCACAGGACCATCTAGCATGTCATGCCAGCATTAAAGAAGATGTTGTTCTCCATGAGCAAAGTGAAATTGCAGAAGTTCAGAAGAAAAGTGTGAAGCACAAATTTAGAGACGTTTCCACCCAAATGTTCATATGGATTATTTGTGTCTGATCTGTGGTACAACTTTCCAAGCTGGTATTGGTCTGATGGACACACTACCCATTAACCCTGACATCATGATGCCATTTTGGTCTTCTTTGAATACAAAGGACAACAATGATATGTATGTACATATGTATGTGTATATTAACATACCTAATAAGTGGTTCTGTGTATCTGTCTGTCTGTATATCTATCTTTCCATTTATCTATCTATTGTCTGTCTCTCTGTTTGTCTGTCTGTCTGTCTATTGGTTGGGTGTGCTTGCATCACTAAACCACAAAAGCAGAATTATTAACACCCTCAAAGACAATGCATTCAATGCACAGAAAGTTCATATCTGCATTTCCCAAAGGAAGGTCTGCCATGTTGTTTTTCATCTTTCCCATTGTGAACTGCTCAATAAGGTGATCAAGAAAATATAAATCATGTGTCCTCACCTCCCTGTAAAAGTGTCTAATTAAGATTAAACTTGTCCCAGTGGTAAATGTAAAATCATTTAATTATAATCAAAATGATCTCAATTGAATAGCTTCTGTTTCAAAGAGTTACTCTCACAGTGCTAAGAAGCTCATTAAATTCCATTTGCAGTAATGTACTGCTGTCATGTTTCCTTTCTGAACCACAGTATTATATTAAAGTTCTTTGATTATTTCCCTGTAGGGCAGCATTAATGTGACACACCATGTAAAAGAAAAACTCAAAAGAGTCTCACAGATGCACCTACCTTCCCCCACCCCTTCCTCAAGAGATGTTAACATTAAGAGGCATGAAAACTCAAGCAATAAAGATGTTTTACAGCACCTTCTACAAGAGATGAGCAATTAGAGATAATGATAAGTCCCATGTCCAAAATGTGCTTCAATCGGAAATTCTAAAGCTTAGATGACTAGATGGGCATAGCCGTAAGCAAGCATGACAGTGGAAATACTTCGTACAAACAATACATGCATCTCATAATATCATACTCATTATTTTCAGTAATGTGTTTATTCAGGATTGATTGTTTCCTCTCATATTAATAACCTTCCCAGAAATTTGGCTTCAGAGTGAAAAGTCCTCACATCCACCAAAACAAACAAACAAAACCCAAAGCAAAGCAATAAAAAGCCAAGCAAACTCTGGCTGACCTTTTATTGAGTGTTAGAATTGTTGTGGTTGTTGCCGTTTAGAAACGGTCTGGGCCAAATGTCTTTTGGATGTTTCTGCCATTCCGTGATTTTTAGTCAATACATACTATTATTCACGTAGTTATAGATTTTGATATTTCTTAACTTGCAAAACAGTGTCCTATTTTTTTTGTTTTTATTTTCAAGTCACAAATCTGCCATAATATTGGCAGGCAATGACTTGTCATCAGCACAGGAAAACAAGTTCAGTAAAATAAAAAAGTAACAGAACAAAATATTAGATGAAATTACAAAGAACATATTAATTTTTGGTTTGTGGACAATGACTAAGGATCTTAGCATTAAGTAAGGCAAGCCCAAGAGGGCATGGCAGAGGGAAAGGAATTCTATTTTCTGTGTCTATAGAATATTACGAAATCGCAGATCTAGATATGGAAAAGAAGCCAGAAGATATTTACTTTGTATCATTAGAATTAGTTCTTAAAGAATTACATTTTTAATCATTCATTCTGCTATTATTTGATACAATTCTAGAAATGCCATCAATGGTAATAAAACAAGAGAAAGAAGCCAAAGGAATAAAGGAGGAGATACAATTAATCATATTTGCATGGTTTACTTTGGAAATCCTAGAAAATCAGGAAAGATACTAATTGAGAGAAGTTCAGCAAAGTTACACACTACAAGAAATACTCTCAGAAATCAACAGTGTATCTATACAATAATAAAACAATCTAAGAAACAATAATAGGGATGGAAACATTATTTCAAACAAATAAAAAATTCATAAAGTATCTTGGAGTCAGTCTACCAAAGGACACAAAACATTTGCATACATTCAATTTCAATGTTCTCCTTAAAAAAATAAAGAACAATTTAAATAACTGGAAGAATATTCAGTGCTTACAGCTGAGTTATACCCGTATAATGATAAAGGAAATACAACCAAAGTTAGTTTAACCTTTTGATAAATGCTAATCAATGAAAACATGTTGAAATAAAAAAAATCTTAATTTCTAGAAGTCATTTTTAATTAACTGACATGTCTACATTGAGGTAATGAATTAGTCCAGTAGAAAGAACTAAAAATAGATATATAAATCAATCTCTGCAGGAGGGAAGATAGCTTGATAAAGAAGTGACTTCAGAACCAGAGTACTGCCCCCGAATTTGATGGGGGCTAAAGACTGGCTCTGATGAAATGTTATACGAATTTACAGCTGAAAGGGATTGGTGGGGTACAAATTGAATTAAGATTGACCTCACCACCTCAACAAAAACTTGCCTGTTCACTTTTGGATTGTCACAAGGAAAGTGGTTGCCCAAGTGATAATACATATAATTTACAAAGTGCATTAAAATTTGAAGAATACTATACTAACATTCTCATTTGACTATTTTGGTGTTAGTTACTGGGAACACAAACAGAAAACTAAGAGCTCCAATTTATGTAATCCCTATTATATGCCAGGCACCGTACTAAGGGCTTTGGAAATATCACTTCATTTGATTCTCACAGCAATCCTGGGATGTAAAGTGGTATTTTTTGCAATTAAGGAAACCAAGGCACATTAGAGAGTAAATGATTTAGCCAAGGACACACAGCTAATAAGCTGTCAGTTGAGCACAGCACCTAGCACAGAGTAGGCACTTAATATATGTTTACTGAATTGAATGGACTCCAGGGATGAAACTCCATCCACTGTCAGAAATGTGAAGACCCTGCCTCCAAGGAGATTACATCCTTGTAATATATTCTTAGATAGATAAGTATAAGAAATTTAAAAAATAAGTAAATAGTAATGGTGGGGGGGGATGATATCTGGTGGCAATCAGAAGAAACTTTATGAAAGAAATGCAACTTAAGGGAATCTTCTAGGGAGCTAGGGGTTCCCAAATGCTGATGCTTGGAGTGGGGAGAAATTCTAGGGAGGAAGCATTTTTCTACAAAGGAACCAGGTAGAAGGCATAATGCCATATGGAAGAGAAAACAGGAAGGTGATTAATTTGAATGGCATATAGATCATGTGAGATGGAATATTGTATGAAATCAGTTTGGACTACCGTCTCTGTTTTACTCATGAGAAAACTGGAACTGAGAGTTGAAATAACCTATGAGCTCACAGTGAATATGAATGAGTGTGAGAGTTAGGAGGCAAATCATTATCTTGCCCTTTTTCTAGTTCATCCTGACTTCAGTACTCCTTCTATTAAGCATGCCCCTTTTATGAAAGAAACTAGGAAAACATTCAGCTATTGGGAGGGTGGAGTTGGGATAGGGGACAAGATACTGGTAGTTGGGATCTGTTTACTACAAGCTGAATGGGATCTGGATAGATTCCAACCACAGCCCTTATGCCTTCCCCTAGCTCACAAGAGATCCATTAAAATCAGCATATAAGGAAAATGCAATATCATATTGTACCCAATGGGTCATGGATGGCTGATAGTCTTAATTGCATATTTTGTAACTAACTGAAAACCATGTTGGAAAGTATCCCTCCATCATTTTTCCCCATGTCCTCTTTATTCCTCCACTGAAGCTAGGTCCTTGCCAAACCATTTTATTTTTTAAAGGGAAAGAGAAGCCTAAGTCCAGAGAACCTAGAAAGAAAAAGTAGAAGTGAATGGTGTTACTGAGAGATATACAGAGGTCGACAGTAGGATGAGAATGGGAGAATAGATTCGTGACTATTGACAATGCCACTGACGAGTCATGGAGCATAAGTGCTCACGCTTGAAGGATGCTGCCAATCACAGTGCAAAGGGAGCCATTATCTTGCCCTCTTTATAGGCAACTGGCACTTCAGATAGTCTGATACTGCTCCTAAAATATTTTAGCTCCTGCTTTGCTTTGCCTTTCTATTTTGAAGATCACAAGTTCCTTTGCATTCTTCTGCTGGGATCCAATTTCATAAATGAAAGAGAATTGTGATATGTAGAGCATCAGAAAGGGACAGTCATTTTTTATCCAAAGCCTCATTCCTACTTTCCTCCCACATATTTTTCAAACAGAGGATGTTGATATAAAGGCCAATGAGACATGGAAACTGTCACTTTCTGTTTAAATCTACTAGCATAATCAATCTCAACTTTGGAGTAACAGTTCAAATCAATCCAATACACATTAATTAATATATATCATTTTATCTATTTATCTATTTGGTGATGAAGATGATGGTGATGATACCTGTGATCATAATGTTGATTTTGGTCAGGACCTCACTGTAATGTCATCGAAGGAATCTCTAATTAGAGAAATTTCTGCCTATGCAAATTTGCAACTATGCTGCAATTTTTAGTGTCAAGGAGTTTTCTGGGGATACTAAGAAATGACTTGCTCAGGGACGTTGAGATAATTTGTGTCAGAGATGGTACTTGAACCCACTGCATCCTGTCTTTGAGTCTGGTCTTCAATCAGTAATCCTTACTCTTAAATACCTAGCATTTTAGTGGAAGATACAATGTAGATATAGATAAGTACAAGGAAATGTGTGTGTGTATATATATATATATATGTATATGCATATATGTATACATATAAACGTATATGTATATATACACACATATATATGTATATACACACACATATATGTGTGTGTGTCTTTATACACACATACACACACACACACATACCAAATAAATAGCATTTATTTCAATTTCAAGCGGAACAGTTAAAACTGGATGGTGGGGGGAAAATCACAAATGGCTTTCTATAGGAAGCAGTGTTTGGTCTGAATCTTAAAATCCGTGGGGATTCCCAGAGGATGAGAGTAGGAGGAAGAGCCTTCTAGCCATGGAGGGAAGTTGATCTAAAGAGATGGTCAAGGGAAATAGAAGAGAAGTATGGGAAATAGCTCATGGGCTACCCTGACCTACAAAACAAAGAGTACCTGAGGAGGGATAATTTTAATTCAGTTGAGAAAGTTTAGTTGAATTCACAATGGGAAGGGTTTTAAATCCCCAACAGAAAACCTTGTATTTTATTCTATAATTCAGGGATTCTTATGTTGAGATGTATAAATACATACAGATATGATCCCAAATATATAAGGATATAAATGTGTGTGTACATATGTGTACACACATGCATTTGCACATATCTATATTTTATATCTTCATACCTACATGAATATACATAAATATAACTGTGTTTCAATGTAATTGGTTTTCTGTGTAATCTTGTATATTTGATTTTATGTTTTTTGAAAATAATATTCTGATTAGGGTTCCATAGGCTTTACCAGATTGTCATAGGTATCCACGATACAAAAAAGGTCAAAACCCTCTGCTTTAGTCAATAGGGAACCTCTTGAGTATGAAAACAGCATGATCAGATTTATGCTTAAGGAACACAAGTTTTTACAGTTGTGTAAACTATATATTGGAGAGGGGACAGCAAAGGATCTAAGGTG
Organism: Bettongia penicillata ogilbyi; assembly: GCA_023548195.1. Taxonomy (NCBI): domain Eukaryota; kingdom Metazoa; phylum Chordata; class Mammalia; order Diprotodontia; family Potoroidae; genus Bettongia; species Bettongia penicillata. The sequence goes on along the minus strand of JAJHZJ010000432.1, from coordinate 4,097,997 downwards.
GCAAAGGATCTAAGGGTTATTGAGCATATGAGTGGGGAAAAGGGAATGGATAAGAGGGAGGCTGGGAAACAAAACACAACAATGCTTTGAAATGTAAGACGAGGAGGGGGAGAGAGCTCAGAAGGGCAAGGAGGTGGCTAGAGTGGGCAACAGAAAAAATGAGCAGAAGCAGAAGAGCTAGGAAGAGGAACGGGCTGGCGTGGGGCGGAAAGATGAGCTGACTTTAAAGTGACCGTAAAAGGCAGTTTGGGAGAAGTTAGGTGGCACAATGGACAGAATGGTAAGTCTGGAGGCAGGAAGATCTGAGTTCAAATCTAGCCTCTAGCTTTGAAAATGCTTAGTCAACTGAACATTGTGCTGGAATTGGAATTAGAGGAGAAAGCTTCGAATCCAAGCCAAGGCATTTCCGAGGGGAATGCCCCAGGCAAGTTCCTTAATTTCTCTGCTCCCCGGTGTGTCAGTCTGTAAAAAGAGTATCTTGGATTGAATGGTAACAAAGGCCCTTAAGAGTTACAACTCTATGACACTTTTCTCTTGTTAAGTAGCCATTCTGAATCAAGATCCGATTTAGTATTTCATGTTTTATCCATTCACCAAACATCTGTAAAACAGCTATGATGTATCAGTCAATGTGCTTAGGCATCCAAAATCAAGGTCAATCAATTTTCTGAATGAGTTTATGTTCTTTTGGGTCAGGAGGAGTCATGTGTACATAAGTTCAAAGTACACATAAAGGAAATATAAAGTAATATCTGGGCTGAGGGCCATAATACCAGGAAAAAATGAAAAAGATCTCAACCAGAATGTGATGATTGATTGATTCAAGAAATTATTGGACTTCAAGGCTAAAAAAAACCCCTCTGAAATCTAATCTTACCTTAATTTCTCTCTTTACTAAAATATTCTCATATATAAAATGAGGGAGTTAAAAAGATTACGTAGAAGAAGTGGAAAATAAGGGAATTAAACTGCATTATCTCAAGCTCAAATTCCATAATTCTGTGATCTAAACCTATTCATCTGAAAACTAGACAAAGAAATTGTAGAGACTTGTAATGAATTTTTTTTATCATTAAAGAAGATGTATCAGTGCCCTGGTCACCCCATTTATGTACCATCCCCAACAACTGCCACACCCAGGGCTGGTATGTCAGTCTAAGTGAAAGAGTAAAGCACCCTGGAGGAGAGATGAGAGTCAGCATGGACAAGGGATGGAAAAGTGGTACAACACATAGAGCATGACATCTGGAGTCAGGAAGACTTGAGTTTAAATCTGGCCTCAGACACTCACTAGGTGTGTGACCCTGGGCAAGTCACCTAATTCTGTTTGTCTCACTTTCCTCATCTGAAACACGAAATGGAGAAGGAAATGACAAGCTACTTCATTATCTATGTCCACAAAATCTCAAATGGGGTCATGAAGAGTTGGCCATGAGTGGAAAACAACTGGACAGCTACAAAATGAACCAGATAAATCAAACCACCACAATCACCTTGACTACTTTCTACTTTCAGATCATGATGAAGACAGCCCAGGACTGTGAACTCAAGTGCCTTGGAAGTAGCACTGCTTCCAGAGCAGTGCTCTTGGTTACCATCTTAGCAGGGAACCACTAGGTAGACGTAGCCTGGAAAACACTTCCATAATTGCTAGTCAAAGCTCCTAAATATTCAGAAAAGAATTGCCTCCAAAAATTCTTGGTATTTTTAAATGGTTCACCATTACAAACTAAATAGAATTTTATCTTTGGGAATGACATTAAAGAAGAGGCATCACCATCATCAGCTCAACTAGTTCACCCTAGGGACCATGAGACTTTTATCTTCAACTCTTAGCTAAAACCTTCCATGTGTACTGTGTTCCCCATTAAAATGAGCTCCTTGAGAGCAGAGAATATCCTCCTTTCCCTTTGCATACCAAGTGCTTAGCACAGTGCTTGGCACACAATAAGCACTAAACAAATGCTTCATTCATTCATTCATCCATCCAGTTCATTCCACTCCTCACTTTTGTACATGGCCAAGAAGTTGAGATTCAGTGGGAATTCAAAATTATTGCTTACTGAGCTAAAGGAGGACAAAAAATTACCCATCCCCCTAGGTTCTCATTTATTTTCTTTCCTTTACTTGAAGCTTTGTGTTAATAAAGTACAGAAGGAAGAAGAAACTGGAACTAAAGAGAGAAGTTTGAATGCATCCTCTTTCCCATATAAAACCTATAATTTTCTGAAATTTCAGAAACGTGTTACTTTTTTTCCCTTTTGACTGCCTGTGTTGAAATTCACGGAAACCAACAAAAGACATCATGAAGCTTCCAGCATGAATCATTTATTTGGACAAAATAGGGAGGCTATTTAAAAAGGGCAGTAATTCCTTCTTGCTGTCAAAAGATAAAGGCTTACAATTTTCTGCTGAAATGTGTACAATACCTTGTAAATTGTGAACATGTAATCATCTTCTGAAAAAGAGGAGAAAAATACCAATTGGCAACACTTTACCATCAAACGGAATGGATTACTGCAAACTATAAATATTTTTTTTAATTCAAGTCTTCCTTCTAAGAGGAGAAGATGAAGGTCAATTGTTCCTTGCTAGCCAATGGTTAAAACAAACTTTTTTTAAAGGTGCTTTGAGTATAGAAAGTGACCATGTAAAAGCACCCATTCCCCCATCCAAGTCGTGTTCCCACTGGATCTTAGAATCACAAAAATCTTAAAATTAGGAAGGACTGAGAGGTTAATTTGCCCCATTCATAGCCCCAAATAAATCCTTCATACCATATAATATAATCACGTTTAGCCAATCCACATCATCTTGAAAATCTCTAGGAAATTCCTGTTTTCTGTAACTTCCCCCCACCACCACTACCACACCAAGCCTACATGTTCTTTAAAACTTTCATCCACTGTTGGTAGTCCTAGTATGTGGAATCAAGATCAGTTTAATAATTTCTCCTTCATAAGGACACTTTGCAAATTCTATACTACCCTCCTGCAATTTGCTTTTTTGTGTAACATCCTGAGTTAATTCAAATATTCCTATTATTTCAAAATCACAAAGACCTTGACAAGATTGGTTGTTCTCTTGCTGTTACCAATTTTATTCTAAAAAGGTGGTATCCAGAATCTAATGGGATTTAATAGAAAAACAAGATTATCACCTACTTATTTCTAGAAACTACGTGTCCTTTAAGAAAAGTCAGTCTTTTGAATGACGTATTACACAGTTGACTTCTCTTGAGCTTTGAGCTTGTACCATTAAAACTTCAGATTTTATTTTATTTTTCAGTTGCTGACACATTGTACTTCACAATTCTGAGGTTGACTTTTTGGACCTAAGAATTAAACTTTACATTGTGTCTACTGAGTTACATTTTATTGGTTTCAACTCAATACTCTAACCAATCAAAATTCATTTGACTTGTGACCCAGTCCATCTAGTATTTCAGATATTTCTTCCATCTTTGTGTTATGTTAAGTTCTATATAGTCACATTAATGTGAGTCCTGCAATAGTCACAAGAAGGAAAAGGGAAGAAATATGATTCCGTCTGTCTCCCATATTACTAAGAACAGCAACTCTTCTTTTCAATAGAATAAACCATACTATAGGGGATAGACCAGCAGCCTGCTGGTAATTACAAAGAACAAAATGATGTTTGTACTTGTAAACTGCCATGTTTTTATATGGCTCCCTGTGTGCCTACCAAGGATTTATGCCTAACATATGGAGTAAGAAATTGTCTTTGTGCACTGTCATTTGGGGATCATTATCACCCGTTAAACCATGATTATTGGTGTCAGTGGTAGCAGTTTGTGGATACTCAGTTGCTTTTAAAATCTTTCCCTCTCTTCTTGAAAATATATTCTTCACTTAGTCTGGCAAGATGATATATCTCACTTAAAAAAATGAAATTTAAATTCTTTATATTAAAACTTGTTAGGTGACTTTAAAACTAAACTTACATATATACACATTTAATCAAAGTTTTCAGGTAAAGCTGAAAAATCAGCAAAGGTCTTCCTTCAGTTCCTTTCACCTCCATTTTTAGGACTCTTGTTCCTTAACCTGGAACTGTGTCTTACTCCTAAGTCATCTGTTTCTATTCCATTCTTAACTGGAAAAGTTCAGTTTCTGAAATTTAAAGTTCTGTCCTTAGAGGCATCATCTTCTAGTTGAAATGACTCAAACAAGATTTCAAGATTCAGTTCTACAACATAGTGGTTATATAAACCTGGGTAACCTCATCTTTCTCATCAGAAAAATGTGAATAAGAATACTCACACTGCTAGATATCCAGGGTTGCTATGAGGAAAGAATTTTTTAAAATGTTAAGTATTATAATGGTTGGAATTATTTTGATTATTACTATTATTTCAGATTAACAGGGAACTCTGAAAGCAGAAAACAACTGCTTAACCTCAAGTTTTTAGACCCCTAGTGGAATCAATGAATAGATTTCGTGAGGTCCAAAATTATGGATGGGAGAAAATTATTTATTTCAATGTAGTTGGCAAGTCTACATAGTTAATTTACAAACGTGACCATGAGAAGGTGTCCCTAGGCTTGACCAGATAACTAATAATGTCTAGGAAATGCAAAAAAGGTTAATAACTCTCATTCTAAAGATTGAAAAGTCCTTTGAAAAAGCAAATTGTTTTTGAGAATTACAAAATGACATAACCCAGAATTTTATCCAAACTATTTCTGAATAAGAATTCTCTTGATAAATAACTAACATATATCTTCTTATGTATTCCATTTTTAGGTAGCTTTAATTATTAAGAACTTTCCCTCCTTACATTAAGACTTCATTTTATGTTTATCAGCTTTCATCTTAGTGACTCTCCCATATATCTATCTACCCCAAAACAATTACAGTCCCCGACACCATCCCTGACTGATGGCCACCCATCCATTCTCTACATTAAGATTTCAAATGAGAGAGATTTGATTACCTTCTGAAGTACCTCATTCTACTTTTAGAGAATTCTGATTATAGTTATGTACACAGCTCTTATTAAATGTAGTTGATGTGTGGTTGGTGGAGGGGAGGGTAGAGAAGTATGAGATATGTTCTATGTCCTCTTTGGACTTAAAGTCCATTCAGAGAGATAATACTCATAAAAGAGGCAATGGAACAAGCATTTATTAAGTATCCACTATGTTACAGACACTGTACTTTAGAAATATTGTCTCATTTGAGTTTCACAACAAACTTGGGAGGAGGGATAGGTGCTCTTATTATCCCCATTTTACAGTTGGGGTAACAGGATGAGAGAGTTTAAGTGACTTGTCTAAGGTCACACAGCTAAGAAGTGTCTGGGGCAGAATTTTAATTTAGATCTTCCTGACCTCAGGTCCAGTACCTTATCTAATTTGCCCTACAACTGAAAGATGAAATAATATAAATAAGAGAAGAAGAGGAAGAAGGAGAAACAAGTAAAGGAAACACATCTATGTGGTACTTCAAGGCATACAAAGTATTCTCTTTACAATAATCCTGTGATGCATGTAAATATAATTATTCCCATTTCACAAATGAGCAAATCAAGACACAGGGCAATTGGCTCACAGCTAGTATCACAGGCAGAACTTGAGATCAGGTCTTCTGTCTCCAAGACCAGTGCTCTTTCTACTATATCACATACCACCCTGCGTACTGAAACACTGAAGTTACGGTCACAGACAACTTTGATGAAGCAAGAATCCAAAGGATGTGGAATTCATCTTCTTTTTTTCTCCACCCTACCTTTCTATGGTCCTTTCCTATCTACCGCATAGTATTATTTTACTATTCTTATTTCACTATGGCCATAGATCTGTCATTCAACATGTCTGTCCTTCTCACAATAACCCTACACTCCAAAAGTGTCTACCTTCCTTTTGCCCTATTTCTTTTCCCACTCAACTCCATCATCAAATTACTCATAACATAATCAAGATCACCACTCACCAATGATATTGTAGAGGGCTTTTTTGTCTAGGTATGGGCTGTTCTATATGGCCTCTGAAGGTCAATTCAACTGAGATAGCTTGATTTTGTTGTTGTTAAAGAAAACTCAGTTTATGGCTTAACTTTTAGGTAAGTATGTGCCTTTTAAAGGAAAAGGCTTCACCCAAATGAATTCAAATGTGACCAGGTTGCAATGGTGTTATGTCAGATTGAATTACTAAAATAAATAATGTCAAAGACAACGAAGAGAGTCAAAAATTTAAATCCAGTGTAAATCATAGTTAGGAGATGCTAATGGAGACATCAGAGTAGTCTCATATGTGTCCCAGGTTGTTAAGATCTGTGGAGCTCAACTAAGGAACAAGATCAAAGCATGCCGAAGAGATCAAGGGAAAAACTTCATGCTTCTTGGGATGCCTTATTCTGGCTCCAAGGTACAGGCAGGATTTGTGTAGTAAAGAGAAAGGCCCGTCTAGCAGGAGAGTCAAGATAAGCAAAGGCTCATAGGTGGGAATGAGTTTTCCTTTAAATTGCTAACTCAAGTTGCACACATCATTAAACTTAATTCAATTGACTAATTGCCTGCTCTATTCCAGACACTGTATCAAGCACTGGGAGTATAAAACGTAACAAAAAAAAAAAAAAGTGTTCCTTGCCCTTAAAGGCATCATATTTTATAGTGTGTGTCCAGGGTGTTCACAGAGAATGAGCACCTCTGGTTTGAGGGCTTGCTAAACCCTTTTGGGGGCTGTTCATCCACTTTTGGTGTCTACATTTTCACCCCCTCTCACCTGTTGGCTCCATGATGTTACATCATGTGCAATGACCACACCCCTGTAAAGCCATCAGATAGGCTACCCTAGTTGAGAGTACCCAACTGGTGTCAAATCCATTGTTGAATTAGGGAGATGTCTACCCCAAACATGTGAAGACTTCCTCTGGCTGAGAATAACTTGTTCCAGTAACCATGAAGGCAGCTGAAGCAGGCACTGTGGAGTGCTTAGAGCTTGCTCAGGCATTAAGGATGCTAAGGTCATCCTCTACATCCTGGGTCATTGCCAGTCATCTTGACTTCTATCCTACATGGACTTCAATGAATCAAGAAGAGAGAGCGAGGCTGACAACTTTGCCCAACTCTGCCTCACTTAAATACAATTGGCTTGTAAATCAAGGTATCACCCCATGATGTCACTGGTACTGTTAGGAAATGAAGGACAAATAACATTATTTGGGACATCATACAAAAAAATTAAAGACAAATATATATTTAAAGGAAATGCTAATTCATTTGAATGTATTGTGGGAGTAGGATGTTATAACAACTAGGAGGATTGGGAGCAGGGGATGGAGGAGATGACTTTCAACTGAGCTTTGACAAAAGCTGGATGTCACCTGGATAAGATCACAAATGTTAACCAAGGAGTTTTGGGTGGTTGTTTGTTCCCCTCTCAGACAACGTAAGAAACCACTGATGATTCTTGTAATGGAAATCAATACTGTCAGGCATTCTTTAGGAATGTCCACTTGTCAACTAAATGGAGTATGGCAAACCAAAACCTGAATAAGGACAAGAGGAATGAGGCCATTTGGTCTGGACCAGAAAGTAAAATCAGGAATTCTGTCTCGAAAAGCAACCTCGAATCAGACTGGGGAACGCTTGCAATGACAATCTAGGGAGTTTCTTTTTTTTTGTCATAGAGCATATAGGGTATAAAGCAATGATTCTGGAGACAAAAGATATTTAAATCACTCCTCTGATATTTATCTGGAAGAAGGACATAAAGTTGCACCACTACAGCACATTCATTTGTGCACTGAATGGGTGAGAATAGCTGCTTTCCGATGTCTTTCCAGATTGAGATGTTTGACCATTATGATCTGAAGGGGAGACACTGCTGTGTCATGATCTCCACTTTCCCCCTCAATATCCTCACAAATGGGCATCAAATATCTCTAAGGTTTAATATGGTATTCTAAGCACAGTGTGTAATAAAAAGTAAAAAGCGTCTGATCCCTGCCCTCTAGTATTAGTTCCACAGCAACGCTAAATGAGTGTGGCGAATGATAAGGACAGCAGCACTCCAGGGGGCTGATTCAATTACACTGGGTGGTAAGAATTAGACTGGAAGTAGAAAAGGCAATTCAAGTATGAGAAATAAGAGAAAACTTGCCTAAACTGATACAAATGAAGTAGAAATTCAAAAAAGCATGACACGGATGTTTAAAATAAAATAAACAGAACACAGAGAGAAAATTAGACTCTTCCTATTGCTGAAGCTCGGTCTTCATCCTAGAGAAAATCAGTTAACAGGAACTTACAAATTATCATGTGGCAGACACCATGACTATGACTATGGGGACATAAGGACAAAAATCAAATCATTCCTGTCCTCAAGCAGCTTATACTTGACCAGAGGAAATACCAAGTACATATGTAAGCACAAAAAATATATGCAATATAGAGATAGAGAGTCAGCCTATCATGGAATTAGAGAACTGGTCAGGAAGGCCTGGGTTCAACTCTTGCTTCTGATGCATAATGGCTTGGGGGCAAATTATGTAACCTGTCAGGATCCCAGGAAATGCTCTAAGATGATAAGGTGGAGAAAATGAACATAGAGACACTCCAGTCAAATAGAGCTTTCCCAGCTGTTGGGGAATAAATGTCAGTTTACTTCATTAAGCAGGATACTGGCCTTGTCACTCCTAGAACCTCCTTAGAGATTCGATGAGACATCCCTGCCACTTCACAAATGTCGGGACTGGGGGACATTGAGATTAAGTGCTGTGTCTAAAGTCACACAAAATCAATCACTAAATAATTTAACTCAATATCATTAAGCAAGCATTTCTTAAATCCATGTTATGAGTCAAGGATGGGTTGCGTGTGCAAGTCATGTGTCTGAAACAGTGTGGTTTAGTCATTTCACCCTTATCCAACTCTCCCTGACCCCACTTGGGGTTTTCTTGGTAAAGATACTAGAGTGGTTTGCCATTGCCTTCTCGAGTTCATTTTACAGATAGGGAAACTGAGGCAAACAGGGTTAAATGACTTGCCCAGGGACACACAAATAATAAGTATCTGAGGTCACATGTGAACTCAGAAAGTGGTATCTTCTTAACTCCAGACCTGGCACTATTCACTGAACCACCCATCAGTCCCAACACATACTTTCTATCAAGTCATTCATTCAATATCTCATTGTCTCAGACAACACACTGAGATTCAAAGTTTCAGAACCATTCATCCATCTCTATCAATAAAGACAATTTCTGCACCAGAAGTTTCCTACTCCAATGTAATTAGGACTCAGCTAGTTGGTGCAGTGGATGAAGCACTAGACCTGGAGCCAGGAAGACCTATATTCATCCTTATTCATACTCTTGCTGTACAATTCTAGGAATCATTTACTTTCATTATGACTCAGTTTCTCCATCTCTAAACTAGGATAATAACAACATTGGCCTCCCAGGGTTGTCATGAGGATAAAAGGAGACAATATTTATGAAGTGATTTTCAAATCTTAAAGCAGTATATAAATGCTCATTATAGTTGTTCCAGAAAAATGTTCAAAGATTATAGTAGGGTCACACAGAAAAAAAAAAGAAACATCCTTGCTCTGAAGGATCACACATTCTACCAGGGCAAAACCAAAGCACCAAAGGACAATAGATTTAGACCTAGAAGGAGGCTTAGAAATCTTCTTGTCTAATCCCTTATTTCACCGAGGAAAACAAAGCCCAGAGAAACCAAACACCTCGCCTGAGGCCACACAGTTCAGAAGTGTCAGTCGTAGGTTGTGAATGGGTAAATTCAAGATTCTGGGTATACAAATGGAAAATATATGTAAATAAATACAAACTATTGTTAGAATTAATAGGGAGTGTGGATTCCAAATAACTGGAAAGATTAGAAGTCTCATGTAGATAAAATGTGATCGTATGCGTAAAGTGCTTTGCAAACCAAAAAGTACTACCAGTATTACTGCTGCTACTTCAACTGCTGTTACTACTACTACCTCATAGGTCTGTTGTGAGGAAAGCAAAGCATCGTACACATGGGAATGAATTACTATGATTCTCTACTACCACTGCTGCTGCTGCTGTTACTGCTACGGCTACTACTACTACCACTACTGTTGGTGCTGGTGGTGGGGATGATGGTGATGCAAGTGGAATTTGAACTTTTATCTGCAATATTTGCTTCTAAGGTCGCTCTCTGGAGCCAAACAAAACACTCTAATACCTCTCCAAATTGTCCAGCCTTCAAATAGCTGAAGACAGCAAGTAAGGCACTCCTCATTTTTCTTTTTCTTTTTCAGATTTACATAATACTAATTACAGCTATTCCAGTAATAAGCGGGCAGGAGGATGAGAATGGGTTGAAATGTTGAGAACAGAATTCTTCTCCAGAAGTGGGCTGCACTTGCTGACCTCTATGCTCCCATCCAGCTCTGAAAGATTGTTCTATTACTTCCATTTTACTCATATTAGTATAATCTTTTTAATGTTAGCTTTAAAAGTCCCTTCCAACGCTTACATTTTATGTTCTGTGGTGCTTTCCAGTTTTAATATTCTATGTTCATATAGTATTTTAGACATATAAAACTTTTGCTTATAAACTTTAAATATATAAAAATCTTAACTATCCTGGCTATCGAGGAAATAGGTTTTATTTCCATGCAAACATCGTCTTTGTGTTTTTTTGTTTATACAACAAGCTTTTAACAAGTCTTCAACTTCAATATAAATGGCTTCTTGAGAAACTTCTCAGCATTTTTTTAATGTAAAGTTCAGAAATCCTCCTAAAATAATTTTTTTATGTTGCCACTTTAAAATATTCAGTTATCTAAAACACTAATACATTTTTAATAACAGTAAGCCTCGATTTTTGTTCCAATTTCTTTCCTTGGTGAATTTTATATCAACTGAAAATCTTACTCTTCCTGATCTAGAGAAAGTTTTCTTAACATCAATTTATGGGTAAGGATCCAGGAATTAAATGGGTCCATCTACTCTTGGTATCACCAGATGGAATCTCCTCTCCCTTTTTCACCTTTCTTTATGACAATATGGCTTGGTAATGCATAAAGGTTGTATGTCACAAAGAAGGCATTATCACTTCACAAGAATGGGATAAACAGCAGGAACTGATGAAATTCAAATCAGCCTAGATCCTGGTGTCCTGATAATACATCCATCTGGCTTGAAACCACATCAGAATGATTTCTTTATTGGATGTATTTCAAAGTTATCCTAAAGACCTTTAATAGAGTTTGGCATCAATGGAAGCTAATCAGAAGGCTACTTGCTCAAGAGAGGACAGAATTAACTCCTTCATCATCAAAGAATCACTGAATGGGGGTGCCTGACTTTAATCCTGGCTACAACAGTCTCTGCTTGATGACCTACCTCTAAGAGTGAGTCCACTAGTTCTTGGGGGCAGCCTATTTTACTTAGCGATCCTGTACTTATGAAGTTTTCCCATATGTCAAGTCTAAATTTGGTTGTCTACATCTACCCATTTGTTCTGTCTAGTCGTGTCCACTGGGGGCAAGCAGAACAATTCTAATCTGTTTCCCATGTGATAGACTTTCAAATATTGGAAGAATGTTATAATGTAACCTCTACGTTTTCTCCTCTTTAGGCTAAAAACACCCAGGTTTTTTTTCAAATGATCCACTTATACAATGTCCCCTGTCTTCTCACCAACCTGATTCCCTTCCTCTGGCTATTATCCATGCTATCAATATCCTTCCCAATGGTGCCACCAATAACTGAATCAGTGCTCCAGCTGGGAGCCTCCCATGGTAGCAAGTCACAGAACCATTACCTCTCTTGGTTAAGACATCTGCTTCTTAGGTTTTCTTTTGTGGGATTTCTTTAGATGCAATAACTGGTATTCATATAATACCACAAGGTTCATAAGGGACATTGAACACATAGGCACATTTGATCCGCCTAACCAACCTGAACGATAGCAATTATAGGTGTTTTTGACTTAGGAGAGTCAAAGAACTGATCTGGATAGTGAACTGACCTTTGAATAAGGACCTGCTTCTGAGGAATGAGGATTGTGTGCTCTTGGGTAGAGGTATTTAACCTACTTCGTGTTCCCTAGAAGAACATTATCGTTTTGTTTGCCATGTATCAACTCATATTAAACTTTAAGTCTTTAAAAAAATACCATTATCTTTTCAATAATAGGTGTTGTTTTGTAGCAACCACTTCCCATCTCCATATTCTTGGTGCTAGTTTCTGGATCCCAATTTAATATATTATATCAATAAGCTTTATATTTTGCCATATTATTCTGTCACATTGAAAAGGTGGTTTTTTTGTCTGCTTTGTTGTTTGGTTTTGGTGCTTAAAATGATGATGTTTCTGTTTGGTTGTTTTTTTTTCTTTGTTTTGTTTTGTTTTTGTCTTTCGCACTTAGGTGATATACAATGTAAGTGTTCATCCTTTGTTGCTGAAGAAGACCATGCCATGAAAGAAATAATGACATGACTTGCACTTGACTTTGCTTTGAGTGAGGGACGGCTGTGCAGGCCACCAGCCTCATTTCTCCTCCAGAGTCATCTGAATCCAGTGACCAGATGACTGGAGATGACCTAGGATGAGGCAACTGGGGTTAAGTGACTTGCCCAAGGTCATACAGCTAGTGAGTATCAAGGGTCAGAGGTGAGATTTGAACTCAGGTCCTCCTGACTCCTACACTGGGGCTCTATCCACTGCACCACCAAGCTGCCCCAGTGATACAATGCAAAGATCACTGGACTTGGAGTCAGGAAGACCAGAATTAAAATAAAGCTTCAGCAACTTACTTGACTGTGTGACTCCTTGGCAAATCACTGCACATCTCTCTGACTCATTTTCCTCTTCAGTAAATTGGGGATAATAAAAGCACCTACCTCCTAGGAGTATTGTGATGATCAAATGAGTAAACAGACATAAAGCACTTTGAAAACCTTCAAGTGCTTCAGAAATACTAACTATTGCTAATTTTTAGTTCCTAACTCTGTGTTCTGTCATGTTAACTATGACTCCCAGTGTCTTGTCATCTGTAGAGCTGATTAGTGTTCTTTCTGTGGCTTCATTCAAGTTATTGATGAAAGAAATATCGAATAGCACAGGACCATGGACATATCTCTGGGTCATGCCACTAATAACCTGCCTTCAATACAGCATATATTTGTTAATGATCACTTTCTTGGTTCAATCATTCAGTAAATTCCAATCAGTATGAGGTTCAAGCCTAATTGTAAGAGTGATACCAAGAAAGGCAGATATTGAGCAAATTATTTATATTCATTCAGGATGGAGTTTCATTTTCCCCCTTTAAATTAATTTAATCAGTTAAATGCTTTCCTTCTAAGTCATGAATTAGACTGACTCCTTTGTCGTAAGAAACCATGTGCTCCAAGGTCAATCACATTTTTGATTGTGGCATGCTAAATTGCAATGAATGAATGATATCCACTAGAATTGACAAAGACAGGGAGGGCTAGCATTTGGTCTTCATGACAGATTGGGTATCTCAAGACCTCTAAGGAAACTTTCAATTGTAATACTTTGCCAGCAAGTGTGGCTAATAATCCTTAACATTGCCCCCTATTCCCTTTCTCACAGAGAGAAATTAAAACTACCTTTTTGATGTTCTAGCAAATTAGGCTCTGGAGTTATCTTTGCTATTCAACCAGGATTGGCATTCATGTGCATATATGACATTTATCTTTAATTCCAATGGCTTTCTCACACCATTGTGTTAAGGATCTTTTGGTGATAGTGGCATAGAAATCCATATATAATTTTGGAGATAAATCTCAGACAGTTATCTTAGAGGCAAGTTAGTGGACAGAGGGCTGTATTTAGAGTTAGGACTACCTGAGTTCTAATCCTGCCTCGGTCTTAGGAATCTGGGCAAATCCTCTTAGCATAACTGTCTCCCTTTCTTCATCTCTAAAATAAGAGCATTGAGTTTGATGGCCACAAAGGTCACTTTCAGATTTAAATTCGTGACACCATAATCCTATCAGTTGGCCAAGAGAGACTGTAAGTGCTTTATTTATGGACACCTACTTAAAATAAAAAATCTCTGAGGAGAGATTTAAACTCAAGTGTCTAACACTCAAGCTACACACCACCTAAGGTGTCTCTAAGATAGTGAGACAAGACTTACCTCCTCAATTATGGGTGGGTTTCCACAAAAACAACAAAAATTGATTCTTGGCACATTGGTGACTAAGGAAGATGCTCAAATTAAATATAAATAATATGCACTCACATGAATGCTAAGTATGACTAAGGAAATGGACAGTAATAACAAAGAGAACTATCAAATTCAATTGTTATAACATTGTAAAGGTCGTTATAGTCCTCTCTTTGAGAGGAGATAATAGAGGGTGACTTTTCAACATAATATTAGTGGAGTATGGCTCAAAAACACTCACAGTTTGGTTTTATGTATGAATAAAAAAGGCCTAGGAGTATCATTCCATCTTCACATAAATAATACATGAATTTGTGACCATGGTAGTATTAAAAGCATATTAATAATACTGAGTGAATATTTAAACGGCACTTGAAAGTTTAAGTTGCCTTGAATACATTACCAATTGATTTAGGCAATTACTTACTAAGCGTTCAGTAAATATCTGAGTTTCCTATTTGACTTAATCCTCTCATCCAAACCGTGAGGTTGATCCTGTTAGCCCCAGTTTACAAATGAGGAAAAGAAGACTAATATTTAGTTAGTTATTAGGGAGACAGCTAGCAAATATCAGAAGTAGGAGAAGAATTAGAAATAGAATAGACCAGTCTTCTCAACTCTAAGATTTGTTCTTCATATGCTACACCAAATCCCTTTCAATTTGGTAGACACCATTCCTTTTGTCTGTATTCTGTAGGATAAGGATAGTAGCAATGACCACAATCCAAATATAATTTAGCTAAATTCCACAACTAGGATGAGTTAAGGTTCTGTTATTACTTCTGTATTAGCACTGTATTAGCTATACCTTAATAACAGGTGTCAGTACAGGTCTTGTTGACTGAGACAGGGTAGGCCCCTCTGTGTAATGCAAATAACGTGAACCTCAAAGACACTTTAACATATTGTGTTGCTAACGGTTTTAATCAAGGCAGAATGTTTTCATTTAAAATGAGTATATAATTAGCCTTTGAAATACAAGTGCAAAAAGGACTTAATGAATTGACTGATTATTCATCTCTGTGGCAAAAATTTATAACTGTGACATAAGTCAATGTGTGGCTTTAGATGTATGTTCATGTATCCAATGCATAAAATCAGAAATTCAGCTGTGGAAGGGACCTCAGAGCTCCCCTAATCCAGTTCCCAACTGAATCATGAACCTTTATCATATCCTAAATGACTGGTTCTCCAGATGCCATGTAAAGATGCAAAGATGAGAGAACCCATGACTTTCCTCAAGGCTTTTCATTACAATTTTGAATGTCTATAATTGTCAGAAACTTGTCCTTTACATGGCGGCAAACTTGTGCTTTTCCTTTTCTACACAGAGATCCCAGTTGCTTTCTATGAAAGTGTTTAAAATGAGTCTTATCTTTCTTCCTTCTGCATTAGTCTGTCAGATTCTTGGAGACTACTCTAAGTCTCCCTTTGCAATACACTCCTAATTTTTCTCTTCTCTGACCTAACTTCACCAGTTCTTCCTTTAACCTTTATTCTAGATACTTTTCCTATACATTGGATACTTTCTAGTTTGTCATTCATTCATTTGTTTGTTTATCCATTAAACATACATTTATTAATCACCTACTGCATCAGTTTTCATAAGTTCAAAGACACTGCTATACTATTGCTTGGTACCTTCCTTGGGAGAATAGCCTCCTGTCAACTCTTAAAATGACATTTTTAAAGCATGAAAGATTCCTTTGTAATCCTATGCATCTAAAAACAGTATTCAGAAAAGAAGTCCATAGAATTAACCAAACTGCCAGATTGACCATAACACAAAGAAGATTAAATTATCCTGCCCTAGATGCCAGTAAATAAATTTTATGAGTTTACAACACCACCACCACACTGGATTTTGAGTCAGAAGACTCAAAACTCAAAAGCTGAATACCACTTACATCCTATTTAACCATGGGTGACTCACTTCCCCACTTGACATTTGTTTCTTCCCTCTAGGGGGGTGGTCTCTTTCCTTCTATCCATAAGTAAGTGTATGGTCTTATTTTGTAGGCTAATGTATTTACCATCTACTGGCTAATCTAGAGACTAACCTTTCTCACTCTAGCTAGGCTAGCCTTTGGAGAACAAAATTTTAATATATCTCTGGGCCCCTCTAGTATGGTAGGACCAGTCTGAGTTTGTGACCTACTGGTATAGTTTTTGAGTACTTTGCAAGATATCATTGCTATCTTAAGTATTCATATGGGGAGATAGGTGGAAATGACATATAAGACAAAAAATCTTGTTCTAGTCTAGGAATTAAGAAATCTGGATAATTAAAAATGACTAAATTGAAACTTCTATATACACTATGTGTGTGTGTAGGGGATTTGCAAATAGTTTACAATAGCAACATAAAAAAGACTTTGAATGAATGTTTAGAAGATTTAAAGAATACTTTCAATCACTCTTACACACTTCAAAATTATTTACTTCTGTATAATCTATTGATATATACTAATCATAAGTCACTTATCTATTCATTAAGCCAGGTACCCAAAGCCCTTACCTATGTACATTTTGTTAACCTAATTCAAGTTACTAAAAATGTATGAAAAAAGGATTTGTTTCCTTACTGTTTTATAGCATAGATTGAACTTAAGGTCAATGAGTTGATTGAGGTTCTTGCATTCCCAAAATGAATTGTTTCTTGTGCAAAATATCCACTTTTAGTTCTGATGACTTTTCTTCCCCTTTCTAATCTCTCTACTTATCATCCTAGGTAGTAGTTAATAAGACAAATTTGCTTGGCACACATGTCTTTGATGGTATGGGAGATATCTTATAGAAACACAGAATTTCAGAATTGGAAGAAACCTCAGTGACTACTTCAGTCCTTTATCTTAAGAAGAAAAAAAAGAACCCTCTTTAGAACATACATCTCCAGTGGTTATTCATACTTCTCTTGAAGACTTAATATAAGGTCTCATGTATATCTTTAGTATGAGTTCCTTGAAGACGTTGACTGCCTTGCTTTATTTATTTTTAATTTAGATCTTCAAATGCTTAGCATGCGGTAAGTACTTCAATGCTTTCGCATATATTCATTCACTCATTCCAAGGAGGAGGGTCTCACTATCACATGAGGTAGCTCATTTCTGTTTTGGGCAGCTCTGATTATAAGATTTTTTGACCACTTATATCAAAACTCAATTTGTCCTTTGCAACCTTCATTCATTTTGTCCTCGTTCTTTTTTCTGGGGCCAAACAGAAAAAGATTTTTCCTCGCCTATATGGCAGTACTTCCAACACTATAGCTAGAAGAGATCTTGGGTCATGCAGTCCAAACCCCACTCCCACCTTATTCTACAGAAAAGATAACCAAGTTCCAGAGAGATAACCTATCCAAGGTCACATGGGCCAGTTTTCTTTCTTTAAATCAGTTCACATTTTGATAAAATGTGAGAATGTGAGCTATTAATTTCTATGGCTGATATTCATGTCCATAAAGTCAAAGATTCTTAAAGTACTAAATTTTAATACTTGATAGCAAGTTAATCTCATATAGGTTACCAACAGATATTGTGTGTGGATACATGTTTTTATACAGATCTTATCAGTTAACC
Source organism: Bettongia penicillata ogilbyi (assembly GCA_023548195.1). Lineage (NCBI taxonomy): Eukaryota > Metazoa > Chordata > Mammalia > Diprotodontia > Potoroidae > Bettongia > Bettongia penicillata. The sequence continues at coordinate 4,080,255 of JAJHZJ010000432.1, read as the reverse complement.
CCCATGTTTAAGTAGACAAGGAAACTTACTCAAAAAATACATGAAACTTGCCAAAGTTTCTTGTCATAATTAAAACAGGATACACGTAGTATAATGTAACATATTGTACAAAACCATTATGTAAAAAATATAATGCAATATAGATTGGGGATTTCTTTATTTCATCTTTGCCTCCCTGAGATACCCAATTCACATGCCATCCTCGTGGTTTTTCCTAATCTTAATCCACCCTCTTTAGATGACAAATTTTTTTTCATCATTTCATCATTACTTAGTCTTATGACTTTAAAAATTATACACGATTTAAAGAAATGCTTATTGACTTATAAACTCTTCTAATAGCTGTTTCCCAAATTTGACATTCAACTTTCTGCGTCTCTACTTTTACACTCTATGCCTAAGAAGTGCTCCCTACTTATTCCCATCTCTCAGAACCCTTTTTTGTGTGTGGGGGGTGGGGCTTCATCTGAGGGGCCATCTCTTCTGTGAAGCCCTCTCCATCCTTTCCTTTGTTCATTTTGTTCTTTGACTTCTTTTGTCACATTTATTTATATCTGTTTTATTGCCCAAAGGAATATAAACTCATTTGGAGCAAAGATTTTTCTTTTATTTGTGTTTTGATTCACAGAATTTCTTGAACTTTTTTTTGTAAGGAAGAAGGGGGAGGACTTTCTGAAGCTATGATTTTTATCAACACATGGAGAAACTCCTTTCATTGTTGAAGGTAACAAACTTCCAATTTATAGACATAGAGAGTGAATGTCACTAATCACTGAGCTATTAAGTGACTTGCCTACAGTCATACAGCTATCATGCAGCAGAGAAGAGATTGAACCTGCATCTTCTTGACTCCAAGACCATCTGTCCATCTGCAATACTATGGCTATGTGCTTAATAAACATTAGCTTGATTGACATGAATCCCTATAAACTAGCTTTGTGATCTTAGGTTAGTTACTTCATTATGAATCAAACATTTGTTAAGGTCCTTACATCTCGGGAAAAGATTAAAGAGCTCAGTCTGAAATTGGATTCTACATACACAGAAGTATGGTAAGAGACACCATTATACTCTAAAGTACTTGGGATTTATACAAAATGCTAACATGAATACAACCTCATAAACCAGCTGTGTGATGACAGACAAGTCATGTAATCTCTCTGAGGCTCAGTTCTCTCATAAAATAAGATAAGATATGTCTAATCTGGGGCTCAAATCCAGTTGTATAAGATTTTACTCCTTAGTGGAGAATGATTACCACTTTGTAAACCCTAAAGCAATACAAAGGCTAACTAATGATATATGTTTTGAAATACTCATACAGATGAAGTCATGGCTCCACTTGAGCATGAATATATAAAGTGTTTCATTTTACAGGGACTTGGTTACATTATTTCTACAATAAGGAAGTTGAACTGGATAATTTCTCAGAACATATCCATCCTATACTTCTATATTTCTAGGTTGACTACTTCTGCAAAGAGTAGTTTTAACAATGTAAAAACCTCATTTTCAAAAGGTAATAGAAGGAAGACCAAACAAGTGAAATTCATTTTTGTTGAAATATAAGCCTTTGATTTTATGAAGAAATTCTCTTCCATTTATACAGTTCTGAAGTGCTATGCTCTCCATTGACTAAGTATATAATAGCTTGTCACATTCAAAATATGAGACAATGCTATCTCAGAACTCTGAGTCAGAGCAACTGCTTCTTCCTTCGAAACTATCCTCCTAGACAAATAGTCTGTCAAGGAAGATTTAACTTCACAGCTGCTCAGCAATATGCCCAGAAACATACATAGCCCCAGAGAATTGAACCATATGTGGTCTTTTCCATTTGATTGTAAGCTCCTTGAAGGAAGGGGGTATTTTTATCTGTTAATTTGAACTTTTAATGCCTAGAGCTTAGTACATATTTATAATAAATTCTTTCTAACACAGATGCAGCTTTTGCTTAATGGCATCCAATGATGATGAAGCTTTTCATTTTTAGTAGAGAATGATAAGCAGATTGAGATGATTACGATAAAAGATAAAGATGCTAACTACCTTTATTGTAATTCTTGAAATCATTTCTTCCCACAATTAATTAGTCTCTACATTATGAATTAACAGAACACAGCACATGTTCATTGTAAGTAAAAAAAAAAAAACAAAAAGCAACCCAGTCCAAAACCAAATAGATTCTAGATAATAAATGAAGGATTATTTGGAATTATCCCCACTACTGCTCCTTTGCCACAAGCATAATGCATCGAGTCAAAGCTGAGTGTATAATGGATATCCAAACTTTAAGACATGGAATTTAATCAACTCCATGAGGGACTTGGGGATAACCATTATGTAAATCACTTTTTATGTCAGATTTGCAGTAATATTTGTCTCCAATCCTTCCTTTGACTCTAAATAGTTATGTAGCCTTAAACAAGTGACTTCACCTGTTGGGGACTCATTTTCCTCACCTACAATGTGATGAAATGGACAAGACAATTTGTTTTTTATAGTTTTATGTATTTACATGGGAAAATGGATGCTGATTTAAGGCCAAATGTGACCCAGAGGAGGAGGGGAAGTTTCACTGCCTGTGAAATAAAACTATTTCAATGACCTCTGGCTCCTCCCTGAAACAAAATCTCATTTAAAAATATCAATTTTCTTCTGATTCTGGTTGTATGGCTATCAAGCACTACAGCATGTAAAGAATATATGTCTATATCTATATATAGATAAATATGTGCATATCTATATGTGTGTATATGTACACATAAATTGATATGGATATATATATATACATATATATATGAAAATTCTATTTATATATCTTTCATTCATTCATTCATCCATGGAGGGTATATTAATTTCAATGAGCCCTTGTATCTGTCTGCATAGAGATTGATATTTATTGCTTAAAGAGACCTTAGAGGTCATCATGTGCAGCTCCCTCATGTTGGAGATGAGAAATCTGGCAGCGGTGGGGACCCTGTGGTCTTGAGGCCTCATGCGACCTTCTAGGTCTTGAAGTGTGGCCTTTTGACTGAATCCAAATTTTACTTTATTCTGTAAAATCTGGATTCAGTCAAAAGACTGCATTTAAGGCCACATGCAGCTTCATGGCCACAGGTTCCCCACCCCTGGATTTTGCTGAGTGACATGTTAAAGATCACGTAGGCAGTAAATAGAAGAAACAGAATATGAACGCAGGGTCTGTAATAGTAAATTGATCTCAAAGAGCCCTTGCAGCTCCGTGTTTCATATGGTAATTACAAGCTGAATGGTTTTCATGTTGCACAAAATAACTTATATTATTTCATGTTTACAATGCATCTTTTGCTTCCCTCATGTTCCCTCCCTCCTCCACTGATGATTATACAAGTTATCTATCCATTTATCATAAATAAATACTGTGACAGATGTCAATTAACATTACCAGAAAATCATTGGGTGTATACAGATCCCCTCCAGGCTGGATGGCATTATGCTAGGTTCTCTGAAAAATACATGTGTGGATTTTGAAATCAAGAATTTATCTTAATTGCTTGCAGCATGAGGATAGAAATCATAAGCATGGCTTTTTAAAGTAATAGAAGGTTCCATCTTGGGCTGTCTGACTTCTGTCAATTGTATTAGACTATGCAGCAGGAATATAATACGATTAGGCTCTACAGTTTTGTTTGTTTTCACATCTTGGCTTTTATAGTAGCTGAATTGAGTATGCATATAGCTCTCAGAGGTAGATAAATATTTAGTGATTTGGGACCTCGGAAAGCTGCTTTCTCTATAGTAGTTTAGAACAACAAGGATGATGATGACACACATTTATATGACACATGGGTCTCCTAAATAGACAGAACTACAAAATTTCATAGAATCCTCAAAAGAATTCCCATTATCACAAACAAAATTAATGGTCATCTAGCCTTTGCTTAAAGGCTCCCAGAGATGGGGAACTCACCCTTTGGTAACATAGTGTATTGTATTTTTTGGATAGCTCTAATTATTAGAAGGCTTTTTCCTTAAACCTAGCCTAAATTTCCCTCTTTGCAACATTTATCCATTGATCCTGATTCTTCCCTCTGAGGTTAAAAAAAATATCAGTTCTTCTGGCACATGATGATCTTTCAAATGACTGAACTATGATATTTTTAACAAATCAGTTCATATCCAGGTAAGGAACAGTCAGTTCTTTCAAGTGATCCTTACATGGCATGGTTTATCATCCTGGTTTTCCTTCCCTGGACACTCTCCAGTTTACTAATATTCATGGAGCCCAGAAGCAAACCCAATACTCTTGATGTGGTCTTACCAGAGTACAATAAGAATATACCCTTCTTACTTCTGGAAGTTATGGCTCTCAATACACATTAATTTCTTCTGGCTATGATATCACATTCCAACTCAATTTGTAGCTCACTAAAACTATAGTGTTACTTTCAAGCAAATTGCTAGATTACTACATATGAGATTCTTTGTAACATCTCCTAGATTCCTTTCTAGGGAAAGGTCAGAAGACAATGGACCATCCATTTTCCCCACATCCCAAGAATGTGCACTTACAGGTAGAGGTTGCAAAGAAATAGCTTCTGTTTCTGTGTGGAAGGGATTGAATAAAAACTTCTAAAAATATTTAGAGGATTTTTCCTTCTTTAGAATTGTTGAAGCAGAGCCCAGATGACCACTTGCCATGGTGGTTGGGGTGGGAATATATCCTCAGGTACTGGTTGAACTAGATGACTTTGAGGTTATAACCAGGTATGAGAGCCTAAAATAAATTTGAGAGAGAGAAAGAGGCAGAGATAGATAGATAGATAGATAGATAGATAGAGAGATAGAGAGATAGAGAGATAGAGAGATAGATAGATAGAGACAGAGAGAGAGACAGAGAGAAAGACACAGAGAGAAAAAGAGGGAGGAAGAAAAATATGGGAAAAAAATGACTCATTACTATTCAAAGTTAAACATTAGAGGGAGATGTATACCCTCTAAGGAAATTAAGCCCTTTTTCCACTTCCCAACACAAGGAGCATATCTGCTTATTTACTCCGTTGGTTTAAAAAGTTTAACCTTCCACAGTGATTGCCTCCTGTAAAATTTGCCATTATCATAGTGATTGGTTCTCTGTTGAGTGCTTGGAGATCTTGAAATTGTACATGGAAATTCCCCAAGTTTGAACACGGCTGCCTTGCTTCCATTTCTGATTGTGTCCTCTCTCATGCATACAAGACAGAGTCAATCAGAACTGCAGTCTAGGATCCATGAAGCCAGAAGTGTCAGCAAAGTTCCGACTGCTTGGTCTTCAGGGGACAAGACAATTAACAGGACCAAGTTGTGTTTCCAGAGCAGAATCTTATCTTTGAAATTAAAAATGCCACACTAGTCCTAATATCCCATACTTATACCCTTTACCTAATGCAGAACAAAGATTAATGAAAGCATTAGGACCGTGAGGGATGAATCATCTCCTCTTTTCTTATGTCATAAATTAGTCCAGTGAGGCCGACGGTTTTTGTCATCATTGTTGTTGTTTAAGGTTAAATGCTTTGCAAAATATCCCACTTAAGATCAAATTAGTCATGTTGATGGAGTTAAAAGCACTTGCATCAAATCATGGACACATTTTATTTGCATGCTACTGGTGCAGCAAAGAGACTTCTTCGCTCAAAGAGATGTGGAAACGTGTGTGTAGTATGTGTGTGCGTGTGTGTGCATGTGTGTGTGCATGCATGCTGTGTGTGATGTGTCTGTGAGCATGTGAAGTGTGTGAGCACATGTGTGTGCATGTGCGTGCACATGTGTGGTGTGTGTGTGCAGGTGTGTGTGTGTGTGGTGTGTGTTTTAATGACTAGATGCAGACAAATATCATCTTTTTCTGTATCTCTCTCCATCTCTGTGTCTTTCTCTCTCTCCACCTAGTCTCATAACTATACCTTTGTCTATACCCTTCGTCTATCTCTGCTTATTGCCATTTTTACTTTTATCTATCTCTGTCTCTCTCCACTTTTTTTTCTCTTCCTCCTTGTTTTCCTCATACTCAAACCTTTATCTATCTACATCTAGGTCTAAATCTACATCTATATTTATGTGTATATCTTCTTCACTTTCTGGTCAATTCCACATGACAATCATTCAAATGCTTCAAGAAAGCTATGTTATTCCCACTGAAGTCTTATCATTTCCAGGCTAAGGGTCATTGCTATATTCATATTTATACCCTTATCTGTCTATTAATACCACTTACATTTATGTTGTGACATAAAAGATATTTTACAAGGATAGTCATATAAGTTAATAGGATAATTTAGGTGTCTCTTCTTTAGTCTAAAGTTGGGCCTTATGGTGAGAAAGAATGCAGAATTGTAGTGACCATGCTCTTTGTAAGACACATATACATTAAATGAATTACTCTTGTATATCTAAGATATATTCAACCAGTCTATCAGCAATCTTTTCCTTTCTTCTTTTTGTATAAAGTATATCTCTTTAATTAATATATTAATTACATTAAAATTATATTTAATATTTTAAATATAAGTTGATTTTTTAAAATCAAGTTCAAAATTCTCTCCTTTTCTCCCACCCACTGAGAAGGCTACAAATATGATATTGAGCATATTGGTCAATCTGCACTCAGGGTTCATCAGTTCTCTTTCTGCAGATGAATAGCATTTTTCATAAGTCCTTTGGATTTGTCTTGGATCATTGAATTAATCAGAGCAGCGAAGTCTTTCACAGTTGGTCATCCTTGCAATATTATTGTTACTGCGTACAATGCCCTCCTGGATCTGATTGATTCACCTTGCATCAGTTTATATAAGTCTTCCCAGGTTGTTTTTTTTTTTTCCTGGCACCATCTTGCTCATCATTTCTTAAAACATAATAGTTTTCCATCATGATCATACACCGTAATACTGGTCATCTATTCTCTGATAGAGTGCCTCTCAATTTCCAATTCTTTACTACGACAAAAAAACATTATAAATATTTTTGTAAACAAAGATCCTTTCATTTTCCTCCTTTCTTTGACCTCTTTGGGACATAGAACTATTAGTGGTTTTGCAGGGTCAAAGAGTTTGCACAGTTTTATATCGTTTTGGGCATAGTTTCAAACTGTTCTCCAGAATGGTTGAACCAGTCCACAATTCTACCAAAGGTACATTACTACGCCTGATTTTTCCCCCACATCCTCTCTGGCATTTGTCATTTTCCTTTTCTGTCATATTAGCCATTGTGATAGATGTGAGGTGGTATATCAGAGTTGTTCTGATTCACATTTCTCTAATCAGTAATGGTTTAAAACATTTTTCACGTGACTAATTGAAGCTTTGATTTCTTCTGAAAAGTTCTTAATCGTATGCTTTGAAAAACTATCATTTGGGAAATGGTTTTTATTTTTATGCATTTGTCTTAGTTTCATATATTTTTGAGAAATGAGGCCTTTATCAGAAAAACTATTTATTTTTCTCAAGTTTCCTCATTTCTTTATAATTTTGGCTGCATTGATTTTGTTTGTGTGGCTGTATATGTATATATGTATATGTGTGTATGTACTTATACATATATATGCATATATAATGTCATGCAATGGAAATTTTCCATTTTAATTCCTGTGATCATCTGAATCACTTGTTAGTTCATAAACTTTTTCCTTATCTATAGATCTGACAGGCAAAAAATTGATCTGCACTCAGGGTTCATCAGTTCTCTTTCTGCAGATGAACAGCATTTATATCTAGATTTATACCTTTATATCTAGATTATTCACCATTTTTACCTTATCCTGGTATATTTTTCTACCTTTTCAATACTCAAATTATTGCTATTAAAAGGAAAGAGCTGAAGTTGGTGTCTAGTCTCAAGATCTCCTATGATATATGATATATGATATGATACAATAATATACTATAAAACATAACATAATGATACTGTCTAATTTGCAATGTTTCCTAAACTCATCATCCATTTTCTCTTTCTAGTTGGATAATTTGTAGTATATTCCAAACATTATAACTCACTTTCTCCTCCCATTGATCCTTACCCAAATGCTCTCGACTATGTTTTACTTATTAAGTTCCTGAACGTACTCAAATGAACAGGTGCTCTTAATATACATTGCAATTTCATGACCCTATTATCTAATGGGTTCCTTTTAAATAAAGTATAGTCATTCAGTGCTACAGTTTACGTCTTAACCCACTACATTTCCCTGACATACTGAAATACTCAAACAGTTGTGTGATCTCATTAAAACTTTACCAGGTCAAATTTGTTTCTTACTTTCAGAGATTTCTAGTTGAATCTGTATTACCCACACCTCATTTGGATATAGATGTTAGAGGTCATGAATTATCCTTTCTATCTATTTTCTTACACAAAATTCTCTCTATTTTGCTTTTCCTTTGAACTCATACTTTTTCCCCTGCTCCATATCTGATACTCTTAGTAGTATCTGCCTTAGTAGTTATAAATAGGCTATATTCTTACTTCTTGCCTTTCCTCCATTGGCAGTGTAAAGTCCTCTTGAAAAGATTTACAAGTCTCTAGCCAACTATATATTTTATTGGCCCTTGTTAGATGTACTTGGTCCTTAGCCAAGAACCATCCTTCCTGTACTTCAAACTATTGTACAGAAATTCAAATCTTGCTCTCAGACTTTTGTCTTCTTTTTTCAGCTTTCCGTGTCACATATATTGCTTTACTTCTTGAGATTCCTACTACTACTGAACAGAAAACCCAGTTGGGTTAGAGGGAGATAAGGAGCAATATTTGGGTGGTACAGGAGTGACACTAGTTAAGCAGAAATCACTAAGTCCAAGTTGGGGAGAGGTAACATGGACAGAGGACAGTGCATACGGAAGTCAGGTAGGAGGAGGGATAAACACTAAATAGTCTGACTGGAAATAGTACAGTAGTAGGACACAGAGTACAAGACTTTAGGACTGAGTACCCAGTTCAGAAAAGAGAAAGTGCATCCCATAAGGTTTGGTCTTTTTTTGTGTTGTACATTATAAGGTAAAAAAAAAAAGGTCTCAAGGGTACCAAATTCAAACTGATGAATTAGTAAACACACCTTGATTACTAATGTACTCTGTGCTAGACCCTGAACGAGGGGCCAGGCACATAAAGGCAATGGGCAGAGGCTGCCAAAGGTCCATTTTGGGCTCAAAGTAAGGTGGTGTTTGGTTTTTTTGGGGGGTTGCTTCCTCACCATCAAGCTACCCTAAAGTGGAATGGGTGATGGGTTCCCTCTCCTTTGAGATCTTTAGCCAGTGCCTAGAAAATAACAAACAAAAAAAATGGGGGAATATCTTTTTTATGTGGTGTGGCCTTCATGTTTTCTGTTGTTCCCTTCTACATTTACATTTTATGATTCTGTAAGAAGAAAAACATAATCCTTGCCCTCAAAGAACTTACCTTTATTTATTTATTTGGTTGGTTTTGGGTGGAGGAAGGGACAGCATGAGCACATCTAAGCATATGCAGCGTCTGTGTAGAGCTAAAGAAAGGCAACTTCAGGCCTGAAGTTTTAGCACCTAAGGGGCATCAAAGAAACCTCCTGAGAAGGGAGCACTTGAATCCTGCTTTAAAGGAAGCTGAAGATTTCAAAGGCAGTTATCCAGCACAATAGATAGAACACTGGACGTACAATCAGGCAGATTGAACTTCAAGAGTTCAAATCTGGTGTCAGACACTTACTAGCAAGTGTCTGGACAAGTCTCAGTTCCTCATCTGTAAAATGAGCTGGAGATGGAAAGGGCCAATCATTGCAGTTTCTTTGCCAGGAAAACCCCAAATCAGGCCACAAAGAGTAAGACATAGCTGAGAGAAACAACAGGAATTTTAAAAATTGAAGGGGAAAAGGAAGTGTCTAAAAGGTACGAGGGGGCAGGGGGAAAGGGTAGCCTGTGCAAAGGCATGGGGATGAAAAATAAAAAGCCCTGTATGAGGAAAAAAGTAAAAAGGATATTTTAGCAGTAATAAAGTCAGTGGGAATTGGCATGATAGGCTGGAGCCAGATACAAACTACAAAAACATTATTCTGCAACCAGCCAAGTGATGGGCCACTCAAAACTTAAGAGGTCAGATCTTTAAATAATAAAGATAGAATTCCTAAAGAAATAGTGAATCATTACACTTTGAGGGTAAACCACAGAGTCACCACAATTGAATCAATCTTTTCATCAATAAGCATTTATGAAATATCTACCATGTACTACGTACTGTGGAACTCATTGCTGGCCACAATGGAAGTTTTTCCTACTTCATAGGACAAGTACAAACTTGCCTGGCACAGCCATAGCCTTCAAAAATCTGTGACCCCATTCATTCCATAAGGAGTCACTGAAAGAGATTTTAGTGGAAGAAGCAATAATGACAGCTCACATGTCTGGAATGGTCTTTTATGATACGTGTGGCACTTTACATTTGCTTGTTTCATCCAAATAGTCTGTCATCAGGATTGCATTCAAGTCTTAGCCTTCCCTACCATCAACCTGTTTGGATATGTCAGAACTTTTCTTTCATAGACATAGTCTTTAAGAACTCAAAAATCTAGCACAGTGCCTGGCACATAGTAAACAATAAATGTTTAAAGATTGATTGAAACCAGAGCAACCACTTTATTACAAAGTCATCATAATATGCAACCTTTGTGGAGATACATATGATCACAAATTTAGATCTGGAAGAGACCTTCAAGTTGAGTTCAACTTCCTGATATTGAAAATGAGAAAATGGGGGCATAGAGAGTTTCACTTTCACTTTTTTTTCTTTTGCTCAGGATTATATAGGTAGTAAAAATTGCAGACAGGTCATTCCAATAAGAAAAATTGTGCAGTGTTTATAATATGAGAGACTGGTAGTACAAAAAAAAAAATTCATTGCAGATGAGGAAAGTGAAAATGAACAAGCACAAGTGAATTACCAATAGTCATGCATTGGGTAAATGCTGGGACAATGATTTTATCTAAGATCTCCTTCCTCTATATAGAATTCAGTGTTCTCTCCACTCCACCATACTCTCTCTCTGAATGACTTAGTTCTCCGTGGATGGATGACCAATACGGTCACAGAATCTTAAATTTAGAGCTGGAAAGGATTTCAAGGGCCATGTTTTCCAGGCCCCTAATTTTTCAGCTACTGAAAATTCAGATACTGAAAAAAAAAAGATATTGAAGTCAAAAGAGGTTAAGTGTTTTTCTTTTCCCAGAACAGTACCAATAAAGTCAAATTGTTTTCACTTTTATGCAGTCTTCACAATGTGTGATAGAACATGTACAAATTCATAGAATCGAGCTCTGAAGACACATTAGGTCATGTAATGAAGAACTAGAGAAGAAAATTATGGCAAAGGAAACCTTCCTCAGCAGCTTCAGATCTAATTACTTACTTCCCCCCTTTGTTTTCCTATTGATTCAAGTTAATGCCAAGTTTCACAGTAAATTCAGCTTAGAGGAGAAAGTAATTGATAAAAATGATAAGGATACTTCACTCCCCCACCATCTCCAGGGCTTATGATAGATATGAATGGATACTAGAACAAAGAATTTCATCTTGTTTTTTTTGGTTTGTTTGCTTGTTTTCTGTGGCATGAAGGATGGAAAGGAGATGAAAACTTGATGATGATTCAGAATCATAAAGAAATAGAAGAGAAGTTATGGCAATGGTCTCAAAAGATGTTATCTGCAGATTTGGCAAACATGCCATCAATGCCTTCTTGTAAATCTTTGACAAAACTGTTGAACAGATTAAGAATAAGGAAAAGTTCCCAGGAAACACTGCCAGAGTTTTATAATATAACTTACATCATACCTTTAACTACTACTTTGGGGATATGTTCAAGCAAATAAGATTCCTCTTATTTATTTCTCTCTACCTTGCTCACAAAGTTGTATGAAAATCTGTCAAATGTTTGATTAATCCATGTTAATCACATCTCACGCAATCTCCTGGTTTAGTAGTCAAGTAAACTGATCATAAAAGGAAATTATGTTAATTTGTCTTGATCTATTGATTTTAACGTATGACTTACCCACTGTGGTGCTTTAACCAAGTCTCTTCTTCTTGGAACTTGTATTGTTTCCTCTATATTATTGCTGTTGATGATGATCCTTCATTTTTTAAGGCAACCAGTGACACCACAGGGTGACATCTTGACTTGAGGGAGAATTGGATTTAAGTGAGGCAGAGTTGCAGAAAGTCCTCAGTCTCATCCTCTCTTCCAAAGTCATGTCTTACCAATGGTAAGACGAAAGTCAAGACTGTACTATCACTTTGAATGGTTCATTGGAAATAGGTAGCTGATGACTAGGATCATAGGACCTTGGACTCGGTATAGAAAAGCCTTCTGAAGCCATGCAGTCTGAAATTGCCTATTTTAAGGATGAGGAGGTTCAGAGATGGATGTCTTGTTAAAGGTCACATGGGTTGTAAGCCCCAATGGCAAGAGCTGAGCCTCTGATTATAGAGATAAACCTTTTGTGAAATTATCAAAAGCCAAATGGTCTGTATTTCTCCTTGTAGAGGACTTCATATAATGGATTACCTTTCAATGAATATGCCTCACATTTCCACAAAGGCAGCATTTAAAGAACTTGATAAATGAGTATAAGATGCCTAGTGATCTCAAGCTTTGGGAGACTGATGAGGTCGTAGATCCACTGGAGTTTTTATTGGTGTATTAGCAAGTGATAAATCCTAGTAAATTTATACAGAATTAAACCTGGGATAATGACAAAGCAAAGATGGAAGCTCTTTGATCTGTAGAATTTACAACATGCTGTTGCTGAGTGGGAGTCAACTGACAAAAATAATCTGGGCTATTTACATGAAGACAAAGATAAAGGAGTGGGTGGGCAGTGAAGTTCTGGTAGTGGGCTATATTTAGAGGAATATTTCCATACAGTGGGTGGTGGCTTAAATGGTAGTTCTTTGGAAATTAGTCCATGCAAAAAAGAGGCTCCTTATGGAATACTGAAGGCAGATTTGTTAAAATTAGGGCTATCATTCCAACATTTGAATCTGAATCTTATTTAGATGTCATTTACAAGGGAAGTAGAGTATGACCTGAAGTACAAAAATTTGGGGAGAATGATCATATAAAGGCACAACAGGGCACAGTGTCCTTTGGTCCTGAGCATGTCTCTGTGGTTTTAAATACATATATATATAGATATATTGATATAGATAGATAGATGTATATGTATGCATGTATATTGATAGATGTATATATAGATGTATGTGTATGTACAGATGTATATGTATGTATGTATGTATGTAGATAGATATATATGTATGCATATATGTAGATAGATGTATATATAGATGGATATGTATGTAGAAATGTATGTATGTAGATAGCTAGACAGATAGATAGACAGACAGACAGATAGATAGATAAATAAATGTGTATGTCACTGCATTTTCCCTTCCTCACATGATTGATTTTGTTTCAAAAGAATATGGGTAGTCATCTTTAAGTCTTGTGTTTTTCATTTTTGTACCCCAAGTTTTTTCCATGGATGAACAAGACAGAGCATACAACATCCCAGAGTCCTTGGGCCATGTAGGACTAACATAGTTAACATTGTGTACCTTGGACTTACAGACAGAGGAGGCATGCTTACATCCCACCTCTGCTAATATAATGTAAATCTTTTATTTTGGCTTTTTTACCTTGAGACTATTGCCAAGCTACTTAACCTCCTTAGGTCTCAGTTCCTTCTTCTGTAAAATGAAGGAGGTTAAGATAAAAGATCATCTAAGTTGGTTCCAACTCTTAATCTCTTGATGAGGTCTCTTTTGTCCTCAGTTTTCCCCCTCTGTAAAACAACATGGGTGGAGTAGACATTTCTAAGGTGCTTTACAGAGTATAGAAACATAGAACTACAACTTAACAGACCTCAGAAGTCTTTTAATATGAGGGTCAACTAGATGGCTCAGTGGATAGAGCACAGGTCTTGGGTCAGGAGGGCTTCAGGCACTTATTAGCTGTGTTAACTCTGGGTTAAGTCACTTAACTTTGATTACCGCAAAAAAAGTTTTGTAGTCTGACCCTCTAATTTTAGAGTTAAGGCAACTGAGGCACACAGAAAATAAATGACTTATTCAAGGTGTTGAGAGGAAAAGGATGGATTTGAACACATCTTATAGCTTTTAATGCATCTCTCTTTCTCTGAACCATACTTCTCAAATTCTAAAAATGGATGGGTAACAAAAAAGGCAGATGTGAATTTCAAAGGTGAAAATTAATATAAAATCCTTTGTTTTGAGTGCCCAGGTGAGGAATTGGCAATGATAGATAGTCAATGATTTTAAAGGCATTGGCAGTTTTCTATTCAGCATATAAAGAATAAAAAAAAGAAAAACATATATGTAATGATAACAATGTCTTCATCTTACACACTGTATTCAGTTTTTCTCATCTTATTTCATGGATAACAAAGTAGAAACAAAAAAAGGTCTTGAGAAGGGTAAGACACACACTATAAGGCAATTTTCTATCCAGAGAGTTTGAGAGGACTCGAGCTATTTAATATGAAAAGGAGAAGATACAGAGGAAGATAATGGAGTCACGTTAATCATGGATGGCATACAAAAGGGCAAGTACTTCTATTTGACCTATTTTTAAATATAAACTAGATATCCAAGGGTCAACTCTAAAGTACTCTCCCTAATATTATTAGAATGACTGCAATTTGGTGACTGTACTTTGGAACTGACCCTCACGCTCAGTACCTGTAACATGTAATAAGGGAATAAAAGAAAACTCATGAAAACCTGAATTGTAGCAAATTGAAAAATGATTAAAGATGTCTTTCAAACATATATAATGAAGACTAATTAGCATGGCCAACTCTCGCTCTTGAGATTTCATTTTGGCAGTACATGACTTATAGGAAGGAAAGAAGAAAAATGAAGTAGGAAGCAAAGGAGGGAAGAAATGAAATGGGAAGGAGGGAAGAAAGGATAGATGAAAGAAAATGAGAAGAAAAAGGAGGAGGAAGAAGGAAGGAAGGAAAGAAAGAGAGAGAGAAAGAAAGAAAGAAAGAGAGAGAGAGAAAAAAGAAGAAAGAAAGAAAGGAAAGAGGGAAAGAAGAGAAAAGGGAAGGAAACAAGGAAGGAAGAGAAAGAAAGAAAAACAGGAAGAAAAAAGAGAAATAAGGAAATTGGAAATAGGGATGGAAAGAGAAAGAGAAGTAGGTGTCTCTACCAAAACTATGTAGGTCACAAACTGATAGGCACTGAAGAAAAACAAGCAATGTCCCAGAGTCACATTAATAACCATGATCAATAATAATGACAGATCACATACACATAGCACCTCAAGTCTTGAAAAGCACTTAACAGCCATTATCTTATTTGATTCTTAAAACAATTGAATTATTAAATTAAATTTAAAAATTACAAGATAGGTAATATTTTCTTATCTCCATTTTACAGATGTGGAAAGTGAGGCTCAGAAAAGTTAATTTATTCAAGTACGCACAACTCATGAGTGAATGAAGGATTCAAACCCAAGTGTTCTTGATTTACAATCTAGCTTTCTATCACCTGTATCATGACCATTCACAACCCATTCTGTAATATATATTTTTGCATGTTAGTATATGTATGTGATATATATTTGTGATAATATAATAATATGTATATTTTTGGTAAAACCATTCAAAATCATTTTACCTTCTAAGAAAGCATGACTGGAGTTTCCAGTAAGAATGAATTTGTTTTAAAATGATACTCCTTTAAATGATACTCTGTCAACAACATTTGTGTATTCTCATTAGTGGAGAGCAATTTATCAATCCTCAAATTCCAAATGAGGTGTGGACTTGTCAAGAATTTGGGAGAAGAGAGATCTTAGTGTTTTGGTTTCTTGTTTTGAAAGAAAAGACAGAAGGTTTCAAATTTCTCTTCAGAGAGAAAATCCTGAACGGAGAAAAAGCATCAGCACTGAGTTAATGTCCCTACACCCAGCTTACTAATCTAGATCCTTTGAAGAATTTCTCCTTTGATAAGATCTGACTGTTTCCCTTGTTTTAACTGAGCTAGCTTTGTAAAAGCAAGCACCCTGACATACATGGGAGTGGGGGGTGGGGTGCTATCACAAGGTCTTAGATCTGCTTTTCTAAAAGAAAAGCTACTTTCCAGGGGGTCAACAATCACTTTAATCAAGCACATGTATCATTCACTTAGTTGAGGAGAAAAAGCCCGCACCTTGAACTTCAGAGAAAATACAGAGAAATACAGATCAAGAGAAATGATTTCCAACTGTCTGACATAAGCAATACATATATCATAAATTGACAGATAGATCTAACTCTCTGACCATTACATATACATACTAGTTACCAGAGAAAGAAGCACCAATATGTGGGTTTTCAAAGCCAGAGGGCTGCTTAGCAGCTTCCCAGAGTCTCATCTGGCACACAAACCTTCTTCCAAAACTAAGCCTCAGAGTAAAATCTCACCCTCAGAGTATGCACATATTTTTAGAGCCAGAGGGCATCATAGTCCTTGAGAACCAGTGCTTCATTAACAAAAGATATGGGCCTTCCTACAGACCTTTCCTAATCAAACTCCCCTTAATAGGCAGGCCCATTAATGGAGGGGAAGGGGACAGCAGGGAAGATCTTCTTTAACCACGTTAAAATATTTAACAATACAAATGCATATACTGTTTCTAGTTAAAGAAACTCTTTTTTCTGTACTTTCCTCCCAGTCAAGACTCTTGGTTGATAATGGCAAGATTCAATCAGAGGCACTTGATTATACTAAAACAAAAACAGCAAAAGATCATCCTATGCTTGCCATTACAAGCCTATACCCAATGGGAGAGCTTATTCACTCTTTGTATTATTTTGCATATTTTCATCTGCATATTCCCTTTTTTCTGTTTACTATCAGCTTGGATAAATAAACCTATGCACTATTGTGTTGGTCTTTGTATAGCTGGAATTTAGTATGATCAGGGTTCAATTCTTGAATATTACCATCCCATTAAGGATGGTAATCAGGAGCTCAACTTCAACCTAGAAATTATTTCCCCTTGTTCATAGGATGGAGAGATACAACTTTAGCCTAGCACCCCCTCCTTCTGGTACTAACCTCCTGTTTTAACTCTTGGAAGGAATCAATTGCCCCCTGGAGATGAATGAGCTGAGGAGATTCTCTCTCTCATATATACATACATAGTGTATGTATAAATATAAACACACACTATGTATGTATACACACATTTATTCAAACCACAAGTTTCTATATATTTGAAATGCTATTTATTTCATTTTTATTATTATCATTACCAAATAGGGAAAAATGGGTGACCAAGGAAAAGATATAAACTCAGTTTTCTTTAGCACGGCTAGAACATTATTAATTCTCAGAAGGAAAAAGAAATGAAATGCTAGGTCAAAAGAAGCTTAAAATTTAAGATGTTATATGGAAATTCAAGCAAGATCTGGGATTTCATTAAAGTGGAGAACCCAAGTGTTCTTTTTCTTCCAATGTAGATGCAAACCATCTATTTGTCAAAGTCACAGAATTTTTACAGATGAGAAACCGAGACCAAGAACAGTAGATAAGTCTAAGGAATTGTACGGTGGCAAACAGAACTTAAGTGACCTAGATTTGGACAGGACCTGGGAGGCTATTTAGTCCAGGATGCATTTATGAACACGAGGTCTGAAGAAGTTAATTGACATTTTCAGCCTCAAGGTTTGAATACAGAATTCTTTTATAATTCTAAGATGAACATTTGATCCACTAAAACAGACTGATGAAAATCCCATCATTCTCTTAAACCTGATGAATGCATTAGGTCTTTTTTCCTCAAACCACCTGTTACATGATGCTATCTCGTGACAAAGATATAGCTTCAATCTCTACAGCCTTGGACAACACCGTCTACATCAAGACAAACTGGTGAAAACTCTTCCCTTTGGAATATTACCTGATCTTCCCACAGAATGTCTACTTTCTTCAGGTCCACTCCTCCAGCCTTGGAATGTACAGTCAGACAAGTCACAGCTCAGTAGACTACAGATAGCTGGGGACAGGAAAACACACTGGCAGGCCCTCCACAAGGTAATTAACAGAGCCATCACTTAAGGTTTACACTGAAATTCTGAAATGCCGTTTGCTATTTGAAACAAAGGGACCATTAGCTTAGTGCCTCTGTTACTGCATTATTGATTTGCAATCTTCCACTTTCAGTTAATTTCCAACCTGAAAGCCCACATGCCTAAACAGTTATTTTTTCCCTTCTCCCTCCAAATGCGCATTGCTGATTTTGCTTTCAAAAGATAGCCTCATACACCATTTTCTCCCCCCAGATTTTCAATTTGTTTCATTAATGATGACTTTCATTTGCCTTAATTATATTGTTGGCATATTTGCTTCCAGACACCTTCTCCAACCTGCCACAATAATGGTTTTATCAGGTCCTCTGCCTTCAGCCTAAAGCATTGGGAGAAAAGCCACTTTCCTCTTCTCAAAGAATGAACACACACACACACACACACACACACACACACACACACACACACATGCACCAGGCAATGCATGTCAACACTAATTCCATCTTGTATTTTGCAATTTCCACACTCATTTTAGAACTGAATAAAGCAAAGGGGATTAAGCAGGGCCCATGATCATTCTTTTTCTTTTTTACCTCATTGATAATTCCTTCATTTTACTTGACTTCCTTTGTAAACTTTTTCTTTTAAATTTTATTTTATGCATTAAAAGACACGATGTTGAAGAGTCCCTAGGCTTCAACTGACTACCAGATGGGTCCACAATACAGAAAAATATAAATACCTCTTGACTCAAAGGAAAGTGCATCACCTCTCCAGAGACATCACTTCAGATTTCCTCCTGATTGGGAGCAGGTAAAGTAACATGAAGAAATCCACCTGAATAACACCAACAAAGGAAAGCAGCGACTTGAATATAACTTCATTCATGGCACAGGTTCTTTGAATTTAGCATGGAAAGCCAACTTCAGTGGCAGGTAGTCTTCTTCCCCCATTTTGAAGAAGAGAAAAATGAGTCCCACGGAGTGGAACTATTTTGCCCAATGTCACATGACTAATGAGTAGAATCAGAAATCAAGTCCAGGTCCTCTGTCTTCAAACCACTTGGGAACAAGAGTAGAGCAGCCAGGAAGTCATGACAAATGAGCACATGCCATCATAGGAACTAGATGTGTTTAATCTGGAGAAGAGAAGACTCAGAAGAGACATGAGAGATTCCATCAAAATATAGAGGGCTACCAGGCAGAAGAGGGAATAGATTTGTTCCATTTCCACCTAGAGGGAAGTACCAAGAGAAAGGGGAAGACATAGTAAAGAGGTCTCAGGTGTGGAAACAAACAGCTTCCTGATGATGTTGTGGGTTGGGTTGTCGGAGGCTGTAGAGACTGAAGGTAAATCCTTGTCACAAGACAGCATCATGTCATAGATGTTTTAAGGAAGAAAGACCTAATGCACTCATCAGGTTTAAGAGAATGGTGGGATCTTCATCAGTCTGTCTTAGAGGATCAAATGTTCGTCTTAGAATGATGAAATAATTCACTTGGCTGTCTTTCAGATCTGAAATCCCATGCTATCTCTGTTGTCGATAGGGCACCATAATTTTGCAAAGCCAAATGCACATTTCTTTACTTAATCCTTATAAAGAGGATGTAAAGGGATATTATCATCCCATTTTAAAGCGAGGAGAACAAGGACAAAAGCCGTGATTTTAAGATTAGTTCAAGTTTAATGTTTTAAGTTCTAAGGCCCATTCCAGCACTAAAATTCCCCATTCTAGGATTCCTTCAACTGCCAAAATTTTATGTTCTATATTATTAGGTCCCTTCCTTCTCCAACATTCTTGGATTCTGAGCATTAAAAAAAATATCATAAAAGCTTTAGGTCAGGAGCATTCAAAGTCTAAGTAAGTCTCTCAATTGATATCACTAATTTAATGAATGCAAACTGAAATGGTTCTCCCTCTGATAAGGTTATTAAGAAGAAGTCAAGATAGAAATGATAAACTCTGATACTCAACATCCCTTTCTATCAGGGTGGGATCCAAAGCACCACTCAGAAATCAAATACAATAACTGCTTTGGGCAAGCAAAACTATTTAATCGATTTCTGCCTCTGAAAACGAGTTTAACCCAAGTGATAGACTGCACAAGAAAGGACATAAATCAATGACCTGTTTCACTCAGTGTATTATTTCTAAAGTAAACACAGTGATAGTGTTAAAATGGAGACTATCAGTAAATGGCATAATATGGGCTTCACCACAACAATACAGAGATATTGATTCATTATGATTATCCACCAGGCTGACTGCTAATAACAGTGATTCTTCTTTAAAAAGCACGGAACATTAAAAAAAAAAAAACAAACTTTTTACTAAATGCTCAAGCAATGAGCCAAACTTGAAAATCTATTTAGTGCCTGTTTATTTATATATAAGGAAGTGTAAAGATGTATTCACACTTCTTTGCCTCTTTAGTGGGTTTGGAGACATTCTTGAATAAAAATTGATGAAATGAAAGGCTGATTAAAGGAACAGAGTACCGTTGGTGGCCTTAAAGCAACTTCCAGAGTCAGATGAAATAAGAGTTTTGTCAATGGAACAGACAAGAAGCAACTCAGCTATGGTGGGACAACCCAGCTGTTGAAATGGAACCCCTGTGCCTCTTCCTTTGCATATCTTTCAGGATGTATGAGGGATGGAGGGAAGGGATTTGAGGATTTCAATCACTTCCCAATAGGCAACAGTGTGTTACAATGTAAAAACTAACCCAAAAGATGACGCCCCATGACTAAGAAGTTATTCCAGATAAAACAACTTCTGAGCAGAGATGCTTGCCTAAGGAAAGACCAGTCTGGAGAGCCCTATAGAACAAACCACTAAGGAGAGACACTGCCTGAGGTAGGAAACATTATGAGGATATCATGAATGGAGAAGACATCTGGAACTTTGTGTGCTCAGGGGTAGGATATGCTTTGGTCACATGTGTACAAACTGGAGTAGCTTCCTATTGGTGTACTTTATGTATACAATCACTTTGATTCTTCCCCTGATTCTCTCTTTCTCATATATATATATATATATATATATTATATATATATATATATATATATATATATATATATATATATATATATATGAGAGTTTATGGGAAAAGTATATTGTAGCTATTCTTTTTACTGTGGTATTTCAGTAAATGCCATCGACATGAGCTAATTCTATCTTCTAGCTGACTAGAAAACACCGTGATTGAGGTTTGGGAATATGGACACATACAGTGTCTTCAATCTGGTATACTAAATCAACCCCCAAAACTTGAAGGTTATTTTTTTTGGCGGGAGGGCTTATCTCCTAGAGGATGCTACATAGAAGTATAAGATTAAGGGTATTCATAAACAAAGGAGAAAGGAAGGGAATAAACATTTGTTAAATTCGATCATGTGTCAAAGACTATGTCAAGGGCTTTGTATAAGTACTGTCTTGCTTGATCCTCGCAACAACCCTGTGAGATAGAGACTACAATTAATCTCATTATTATATATTATATTATGAGTACCATTATTAGTTTAGGGAACCACGGCAGGCAGAGGTTAAATAACTTGCCCAGGGTTATATAGTGAGTTCAGATTCGAACTCAGGTCTTCCTGACCCCAGTACCATACCACCTAACTCCCTCCAAAGAGACATATATATATACATTTATATATATGTATATATATATGTATATATATATATATATATATATATATATATATATATATATATGTATATGTGTGTGTGTGTGAACAGCATTTAGAGCTGGAAAGGACATTTGAGATCCTCAAGTGACCTAGTCTACTCTCCTTGTTTTATAGAGGAGAAAACTGAGTCCCATAGAGATAAAGTAACTTCCCCTAGGTCATACATATAATAGTGTTGATAGAGTCATGATTTAAACTCAACTATTGTGAATAGAGCGCTGAGACTGGCGTCAGGAAGACTTTAGTTCAAATCTGACCTCAGACACTAGCTATATGATCCTGAGCATGTCAGTTAACCCTATTTGCCTCAGTTTCCTTATCCATAAAATGAGCTGAAGAAGGAAATGACAAATCACTCCAGTATCTCTGCCAAGAAAATCCCATATGGGGTCAGAAGGAGTTGGAAATGACTGAAACAACTGAACAACATTCTGATCCCAGAAGCGGCAGAGTTAGAATCCAAGTTTTATCTTTCTATCATATCAGGCTTTTTAAGCAGATATCTCTCTACAGTAAATAAATCAATCCTCAGTTCTCTGAATTCTAGACAAGTGATTGCTTTCATGGGAAGTCTGTATAGGACACTGACACCAGCCTTAAAATACCTGCTTCCTGCGATTCATTCATATTCTCAGCCAGGTGGTGCCCGCCTTCCAGATGGGGTTCCAAGTTACCTTTCTAGATACATGTCATATTTTTCCTTTTCATGTAATATTTTTTTCCAACTAAATGGAATTCGATTAAATTTAGACCACTTGAAGCTCACTAGTCTACCACCTCTTTGCATTTGGGCAGACTGTCTTCCATGCTTGAAATTTCCTCATCTAGAAGTCTTAGAGTCATTGTTTTCCTTTTGAAGCAACATGACATAATGGTAATGGTGGATGGACTTGGGAACAGGATGGTCTGAATTCGAATCATATCTCTGACATTTAAATCTATATGATGATGATCAAATGACTTTGTCTCTCTGAGTTTTTGTTGCCTGGCATATAAAATTGAGATACTAATTACTGTAATGTGATTGTTATGATGAATGTAATAGATGTATTAGATCAGTGTAATTAATACCTTAGAAATAAATAGATACATAGAAATAAATGAAGTAATAGATACAAAAAAACAGATTTTCTAAATGAAAAGCAAGCTACATAAAGTTATTATAGACTCTACTGGGATTAGAGGAACTGGGTTTAAATTTCAGCTCCCATCCATACTGCTTATGAGAATTTGGTCAAATTATCATATTTATCTGATCTGAAATTTTCTCATCTTCAAATTGAGAGAATTGCACTAGGTTGCTTCTGAGATACCTTTAATCTCTAAATCTATGAGCCTATCATCTCATTCACAGCTTTAATCAGAATATTGTTCTGTACAATGTAGAGACTTTGGGAGATTCTAAGTTTATTTCAAGGATCTCTTTGTTCTGATAATTTTTACTGCCTATTTTGGTACTATTTTAAGACATAGCACATACTTCTCCTAACCTAACTGGGAAATTTTCATTCCTGAAGGTTGTACATGAAACTTGGAGGCAACCAAACATTTTCAGAACACAGAGTTATCAATATGTTGATAAAGCTGGATAAACCACCTTTGAGAGAAAAAAAAATGGTATGGCGTAAGTAGTAAATATGCCTATTTCCCCTAAAGATAACTCTGAAAATGATTCAAAAGCTATATCCAATTACATCTTGAACAAAGGCAGTATTTTGGAGACAAGTACATAGACTCCAAAAGTAACAGCCTTAAAGAACAACACATTTATATATGAAAACCTGGTTTATAAAAAATGAATCAGAGATACTCAACAGAGGGAAGGCATCTGTCTTAAGATTGATCAGCAAAAGCATCTTGTAGGAGGTACAATGAATAAGGGCAGCTAGGTAGCCCACTAGGTGGAGTACTGGGTTGAGAACAGGAAGACTCATGTTCATGAGTTCAAATGTGGTGTCAGACACTTGCTGGTCATGTGACCCTGGGCAAGTCATTTAACCCTGTTTGCCTCAGCTCCTCATCTACAAAATGTGCTTGGGAAGAAGCTGATAAACTTCTCTAGCTTCCTTGCTAAGAAAACCCCAAATGACATTATTAAGAGTCAGACAGGTCTAACTCTACTGAACAAAATCGATCTCTAGTCAAAGAAACTTATTCAACCTCTCTGGTCCTCAGTTTCCTCAACTGTGACCTGAAGAATTTGCAGTACATAACTGTTATCATCCCTTCTAGCTCTAAATATCCAATCCTATGGTCTCTTCATTGCATCATTTTGGTCTAGCCATTGTCCAAGAATGTTCTCAGGGATCCATAAAAATTAAGGAACTTTCAGAGTAGAGATGTATTGGATCTTATTGGCACAGGAAAATAACTGAAGATCATACTGCCATTATTTTTCTAAATTGACAACTTATCACTCATCAAAAAGCCTTTACAATAGTGCTTATGTGTCTGTGGGCAGTTTTCCCTCTGCCCCCAGGTCCAAGGAGCATTCTACACATCACCTTCTAATAACGTATTCATTAACTTAAAATTTGGTCCAACTTACTTTCTCATTTGTAATTATTGCAGAGCTAAAATAAAATTATTTGTGCTTTTATACTGATTAAAAAATAAGCTGTTTGTACAAGATAAGAGACAGAGCCTTGGAACAGTTAGTGCATGTCCATGATTCACCCCAGGAGTCCTACTGTTATTAGAAGACTCGTGAATCACAACAAATGGAATGTGAATTTCAACACTGTCATCTCCCCTTACTTACATCCTATCCTGCAACTTCTGAACTTCCAGTCTAATAATTCTCAGACACTTTAAGTTGGATCCATCCACCAGAAAGTATTTACCACTTAATCTAATGTTTGCCTTAAGTGACACCATTAAAAGTATAAGATTATGGTTCTTACCGATGCTTCTGAAATAACATTTTTTCTTGTCATTTGCTTCTAAAGGAAGGAGCCTGGGACGGCATATGTTACGCTTTCTCTTTTTTTCTCAATGTGCAATAATGCTTTAAAATATGAGGTTTCTAGAAACTTTGCAGCAATTTGGAAGTGCACACTCAAGGAATCACAAAATGTCATAGGTAGAAGGGAACCTGGCACGATAGAATGGGAAGAGTGCTAAATTTGTAGTCAAGGAATCTAGGTTTGAATCTTGTATCTGTTGTTTCCTGACCTGTGTGACCCAGTGTGCAACTGTTTTGTGCATCAGTTTCTCCAAATATAAAAAGAGAATTGGAAAAGACCTCTGTGCCTCTTGCAGCTGAGATATGATAATCTAGCATAGCCTCTTCATTTTGCTGATGAATAAAAAAATATATAATGTGTTCATTGGAAGATGTAACTACTAAAGGAAGTCAAGCCCAGCTCTCAAGGAACTCACACTCTAATTGGTACAAACAACCTACAAACAATGTTTTAGTTGCAGGAAGAGATGCTCCTGGTACCAAGGTTTCATCTATAAGGCCTGGGCATCCTTAGGATGCATCAGAATGCATGTCCTAATAGATGGGGTATTGCAACAAACTGTTGTGGGTCTGTCTCAAGAGTCTTTACACTAATCCAAGGCTCATTACAAACAATCTTCCCTTATCAGAATGTTAGCTCTTGAGACTATGGATGACATATTTGGTTCATATCAACAGCCTCAACAGTTCACACAATACTATGCAAAAATACGAGGTAAATAATTCATGCTTCCAATAATGATTCTGTTCCTCATATTTATATGGTGTTTGTAAGTGGTATCTTCAGAACAACTCTACAAAGGTTGGTAGCATAGGAAAGCACAATATAGTTATGGTTTCCTTAATCTAGGTGCTTCCTTCCTCCAAGAAGTATTACCAGGTCCTAGGGATCAGACTGGAATTCAGAAAGAATAAACCCCTTTCCCAATATCATTCAACTTGTCAGTACCAAGAACTGAATTTGAATCTAGGCCCTCCTGATTCCCAGCCTACTTTTCTATCACCTTCTTCTATTATGTCTTCTAAGGTTGACAATAGACAAGAAGCTGAAGCTTACATTTTAAGTGGATGATGATAATATTCAAAGTCATGCAAATATTCCTTAACCTTGTATGCAGTGGGTAGGGAGAAGTTCCCAGTGAGTGGGAAGTGTCGGCATCTTCTCCCTGGTATCACTGTATTTTGCAATTAGAAAGAAAAAAGAGATTTTCTTTTTTGTAAGAATATTTTTGAGTTTAGGGTCCTCCCTCTAATGCCTTACAGGAGAGGTCCCCAGGTACTTAGGTTGCAGTGAGAAGAGTATTAAGTGAGAAGTCAGAACGTCTAGTTTGGAGTTTTAGTTGGACCACTGACTGCCAGTCTAACCTTGAGGAACTCAGATCATTCGTCTTGGTTTCAGTTTCCTCATCTATCAAATGTGGAGATTAAGGAATGGGATGGAAAGGGGGAAAGTACCTACATAGGACCTACTGTGTGGTAGGCACTGTGGTAAGTGTTTTACAAATAATATCTCATTAAGATAATAAGGTTAGGACACATGATCTTTCGGGTCCCTTCTGGCCCTAAGCTATAAAAAACAATGAATCTGTATTTTACTTATATGTATTTTTATCCAGTTCCTTTACTTAACTGTACATTCTTTAAGGGCAGGCACCCTAATTATATAAGATTGGTTTCCCCTGTGGTACCTAGCGTAGTATTCTTCACACAGCTGGTGCTTAATTGATGCTCATTCACTGAATGAATGAATCAACGGATTAGAAGGTCAGAAGAGCAGCTTTATGTGCAACTTCATTAACTGGACAGAAGGAAGCATCACCCCCTTTCTTTGAATGGGGCCTATTACCCTTATCCACACTGAATGATATTTCTGTCCTTATTCTAACTACAGGCCTTCAGTTGTTTCAAGGCTTTGAAAAAATTAGAAATAATTATTCCCTTCCAAATTTGGAGGGCCTCCTCTAGTCCTCCCCGTTTCCTTAAATACATAGAAAGCAGTTGCTAATTCAAACTCCCCATTGTTCATTTGGTGATGTTGGCTGTCCCATTTCTTCATTCCTCAAGAATTTTCTGTAGCCAGCCACATTGAATGAGCAGTGGATTTGAGAACAGGGATACTGGCTCTTACTCTCCTAAGCCCCAGTTTCATCACCTGCAAGATGGACATCACAGAACCACAGGTTTCTATTTGGAAATGATTTTATTAGTCATTTAGTCCCATCCCTTCATTTTACAGATGAGGAAACTGAAGCCAAGAGGGTGGGCTTGCCAAAAGGAAGCGAGTAGCAGAGCTAGATTTGAAAGCACATCCTCAGACAGCTGATTCGATGCTCATGATTCCTATAGTAGACATTTCAAGGGTTGTTGGAAAGAGAAAAATAGAAGTAAACCTCCAACTGCTACAGATTTGCTTTTATTATTTTTTAATCATAAATTAAATGGGCTAGGGTAACACGTTAGAAAGTTCATAGATTAGCAAATTTGCTTTCCAAGCAAGTAAAAATCCTTCAATATTCTGTTTCTCATCTTTCCTGCCTGAAAGAAATCCAAGAACCAAAGCTGTAATGGTCAGGCAACTTACGATATTTTGATGAGCAGTTAAGTTTCCACTAAAAAAAAAAAATGACTGCCCCTGTAGTTCGGCATTATATTAAATTATTTTAATTAAGTAAGACTTAATTTTTGCCCTTCTTGCTGAACTCCCACTGACTGCAAAGCCCATTTAATTTTCTTTCAATGAGAACTGCACATTCCAGAGCAGAACCTGGCTGCTTACACCATTGGTCTTTGCACTATTTTCTAGAGGATGATGAAAATCAGTGACCTACTTAATCAGAAAAGGTGGCCAGTCTCAGTGAAACTAATTCTACTTAAAATCAGAAAAAGCTGCAAACTGCAAGCTGGTAGGGCATCTTTTTTTTTCCCCTGCCTACTCAGGCCTCTTTCACTTTCCTCAAATCTAATCAATCATCCACTCCTAAGAATTCTCTCTTTGCAAAATTTTGCTCATATCCATCTACTGCCAAACACCCTGGTTTCCTCACGACCTCTCCTGACTTGTTGAGATAGCCTTTTGACCAAACTTACTGGCTATCATGTCTCTCTTTCCTAATCCACACTGCCAGATTCATTTTTCTGGTAAAAAGAGAAAAACAAGAGAAATGACAGAGAGGAACCATTGTTACCTAACGAATAATAATCCATGCTTATACCTCCCCTAGAAAGGGAATGTTGTAGGTCTCATCACCCTGTGAGCAGGTAGTGGCTACATCATTAACACACCTAGACTACAATGGCAACCTGAGGCTTTAAGATGTTAAGAGATTGCCCAGGGTTGGATACATAAAATGAGTACTTGAAAACATATTTGAACCCAGGTCTTCCATTCTAGGTCCAACATTTTTTTCTATATTATGCCATGCTCATTCAAATCAGATATGCTCACCTATCAATCAAAGGCCCGGATAATCTGGTTCCAGTTTAGCTTTTGAAAAAATTTCCTAAACTTTCATGACCTCTTCTATACTCTTCCATAAACCTGGTGTATCTTCTTTCCCTTGCCACTAATTTTTAATTCTCCCTCCTACAAAGCCTTTTTCTGCTATAAAGACTTTCCTGGCCTACATCCCCCTATTAAGAAGTGATCTTTATCTCATTTTCATAACAAAGCACTTTGTAGTATTATAGGATATCTTACGTACATAAAGGATATACAAATTCATCCGCATGGATAGTCTCTTCACTTGTACAGATGGCTCTTCTTCCATGTTTTGTCCTGTCAGTTTACAAGCAACATTGTAGGGATTTATCAGTAAAGTTTGGCCACTTGGGTGACAATTTGTCTCACATACAACAATTTAGGCAGGAGAAAGTCAGATAGTCACTCAATAAGGATTTATTAACTGCTTACTAAGTGTCAGATACTGCTAAGTGGAGAGGAAACAAAGGAAGAAAAAGTCAGCTTTTGCCCTCAAGAAATCTACACTGGAATAGGAGAGAAAACATGCAAACTAATAGCTACACCTTTTATTGTAGCTTGACTCACAAAAGTGTGACCCCACCGATACATCTTGAAGGTCAGCCCTCTCTCTTTTGTAAATGCTAAGTGCCTTGTCGATGACCTCCACAGGAAGACACCAGCTAAGCTGCAACAAGGGCTCACCATTTTGGAAATGGAGTGCATTAATGTGTCACTGTACCTCCTCCATCACCTCGCCCACCATCATGTCTGATTCATCTTGGTATCTACCCCCGCACTTTGGTCATTACATATAATAAATGCTTCCTATGGATGTTAAATGAATGAAATTCATGAATTGTGACTAGCAGCTATAATTATGAATTCCATTTATAAAGAGTGCTAAGTAATAAAGGAATAAAAAGCAGCTTTCATTTTATAATGGCCAAATTTGTCACTCTGGTTATGGCAAGGGAAAACTCCACATCTTACGCTGGCTCCATCTTGCATCCTCAAGAGCTGACTCTGATGGGGAACATCTAGAAGACCAGTCGATTAATGGCCATACCCTGATTTGTTATTAATCCTGGTGAGAAGGGCTTAAGAATGCAAATCTCTTCAGGGCTAATAATCATAGTTCATGTTTATATAGCTTCTCTAAGGTTTATAAATTGCTAGGCATGCATTATCTCACTGGATCCGCACAACATCCCAGGTTGATATGAATCAAAATTATCCTAATCTTCAATTTACAGATGAGGAAACAAGCTAAGACACACTGAGTGATTTGTACAATGCTGCATGGCTAGGAGGCATCAAAGCTAGGATCTGAAGTTAATTCTCAGTACTCCAGGTCCAGTTTCTGTTCTATTACATCACTTTGGACATCACCTTTACCTGGTCCAAAGATACAATTTGTTATTTACCTGCAGATAACATCATACGTTTGAAGGTGCAGGGGACCTTTGAGGACATTTACTTTGAAGTACCTCATTTTACAGATTAGGAAACTGGTACAGAGTGAAATGACTTGCCCAAGGTATCATGTATCTGAGACAGGATCGAAATTTGGTCTCCTTAGCACCAAATCCAGTGATCGCCACAATTATAAGTTTGTAATCTTAACTAATGAGCAGGCTTGTCAGTTGGGATCTGGGTGAAAATTTAAGGTCATAATTTAATAGCAATGAGTCCTTATTAAACATTTTCATTTTTATTTCATAAGAAGCTCAATCAATCCATGCCAATAAGTTATACAAGGTTACTGTTATACTCTAAATTCCTGGTATATTTCTAACAGGTAGCTTAGGCTTCTCAGCACATGTTTAACATAAGAAAATCCTCCTTCTCTGAAAATACTGGTTTTAAAAGTTCAAGTTAAAAGCCAATCGTGCACAGTTAAGATCACGTGTGACTTCAAATCATGGAATGGGAAAAGACACATGAGTGTGACATCTTTAAAAATCACTTTGTCTCCAGTGACCATCCAGCAATGTCTTATTTAAAGGTTCTCCCCAGGAAGGTGAATATTTTGCTTGATGTGCTTTTATTATCTTAATTCAAGATTCTACCTGGAGTAGCAGGCAATGCACCCTGTGGACATTCAATCAAGGCATGAAAATTATTTCATGATAATGATCCAGCTAAATCCCATCCATCCTTTTAATATTAGCATTTTCCCAAGGAGGCTCTAAATCTGCGCATCATGGTGTCCTATGATTTCTGGAGAATTCTTATTGTAGAAGTCCTAAGAGATAATAAGACTACTTGGAGAGGGTGAAAGCAGGCTGTAGCATATTTCCAATAGTCACCTGAATGAAAGAAGGGTTAAATTCAAACAAATAAGCAAACATACATGAGAGGTATTTATGATCTGAAAAATCATGGGAGCAGTCATGGAGCATGAGTGATAGGGAAAGAAATATTATATTGGATCTATTAATATTATTTACAATTATCAGAGGAAGATCTCCACATGTCAATTGGGTAGTTTATACAAGATTGGTGGAGGTGCATAGATAAGAACCGTAAAGGATGAGAAGGAATGAATGGGCTTTGATATCTGTAGAAAGGAGGGGTGCCAATACATAACAATAAGGAATTACTATATAGATTCCAAGGTACTTTACATATACTGTCTGAGGTTGATGAGATTAGGGATTCAATGAAGCATCAATTCAGTTCAAATGAAGAAAGCTCAATTGTTTGTGAATGGTAGAATTTTTATCGTTGTTGTGTTATTTCAGCCATTTCCGACTCTTTGAGATCGGGATTTTACTGACATTGATATTTCTTGGTTTGACATTTTCTTCTCCAGACCATTATACAGATGAGAAACTGAGGCAAACAGGGTTAAGTGACTTGCCCAGGGTCACATACCTCATAAATGCCTCCTTGTTGGGTCTGATGTGGGAATTTTTTTCATGTATTTGTTAGGCTACATGGCCACTAAAGCTCCTTACAATTCACAAATAAATCTCTGAAGGCTAGATACCAGAGACCTCAGTCGAACAGAGACTTCTTTACTCAGGTTTCTGAACTTCCATTTGGAGATACCAGAGGATCTTCAGTGCTTCCTTATTGATTCTGGGGTGAAGTACAAAGCCCTCAACCTGATATTGATAAAATTCTACCAACTGCCTTTCTTCTACTTTCTGAAATGTTCTTCAGATTATTCCCCTTTACACTTCTTCTCTGGGAATACTAACTATTCCTAGTACCTTACATTCCACTCCTTACCTCTATGCTTTTTTCTCCCCTCATAGTCAGAATTACTTCCCTTTTCAACACCATTTATGTGAATCCCTAGCTCCCTTCAAGGCTTATCTCAAGCGCTACTGCATGGATGAACAAATTCCTAACCCAACCATGTAATTTCTTCACCTGTCTCTCTGTCCTAAATGTATCTTACACTGTCAAGTACATGCATTTTGCTTTTATTTTGTATTAACTCCAGGAAGAAGTCATTTTCACCAGGGCAGGTATTGTTATATATGTTGTCTTTGTATCCCTGGGAACTAGTATAGGTCCTGAGCTGCATTATGAGCTAATTAACCAATGTTTATTAAGTGCCTAAATTTGCTAAGAAATAGGAAAAAAAATCACGCAGCATCTGCCCTCAAGGAGTTTATGTTTTATCAAAGGAGACAATACGTGCTTGTTCCTTGTATGTTTCATTTTTCTCTTTGCATCTCCAATGTATAAGAATATACAAATTGTATGCAAAGAAAATACAGGGTATTAGGGAGAAAATAAATACTTAAATAATTGAATTTAACTGGACTAGTAAAAGGAGTACACATGTCTATGTGGCCAGGGAACTATTGAATTACTGATCCAATCCAATCAAACTTAGTTGAGTTCCTATCCAATAGACTTTAAACTCATGTCTTGTTCATAAGACCTGTTCATTACTTAATAAATAGATAGCAAAGAAGTTTTACTTAAAGAGTTAATGCCTTTCTCTAATCTAGACTTGACAAAGAACTCTCAGAAAATGTGTAGTCATATATGAATTTAATCCTTAGGATGACCAGCTGTGCTTTGCCAGGTAAGACAAAGTATAGTATTCTCCCATCAGAGAAATTCCAAAAGGAGCATCAAACACAAACATCCTGATGGCTGTCGCTCTCTGCCTCTATATTGTCCACAGTCACTGGAAGTCAGATCATCCTGTACCTGGACTCTCCTCCAATCCTGCCCCCTGAGTCCCACTGGCAACAGAACTTTCATTTGAATCACTCCTGTTGGGAAAATGCATTAGTGTTTGTGATCCGTTAATTATAAATAGGCAGACAACTAATGTCCCCTCTATGATTTCCAAGACATCCTGTGAAAATTAATCCTAATGGATTTGTTTCCTATTGTTTTCCTCCAATGGTTAATTACAGTTCCAGCGAGTCTAATATCACTGGGCCATTGTCAAAGGAAATGGCAAGGCAGTTTCTGTCTATGCTACTTGGAATCCCAGTTGGCCAAGCACAGGCGGTGCTCTGGCAAGGGTGTTTACATGCTTTATAGGTAATGTCACAAAAGGAGCACTCTCTTGCCTCTCACAAGGGGTGATAATGAAAGCTGCTGTGCATTTGCTGTTCTTCCCATCATCTAGGTAAGGGTTTGTTAAGGCTTTTAGCAACATGGATATTGGTTGGTGGCTGGGATGGTACATGAGTGAGTACTCATAATTACTTCCATATAATAAACAAAGCAATATTTAGCTTGTGAGAGCCTTCTCTTTCACTGATATAAAATTCAGTATACATGTGCATTCTTCATTATCTATAGCTGTATATAAACTATATTTGTTATTGTTTTTCAGTTGTTTCAGTCAGGTATGACTCTTCATGACCCCATAGACATCTATCTATGAGGTTTTCTTAGCAAAGATACTGGAGTGGTTTGCTATTTCCTTCTCCAGTGGCAGAGGTTAAGTGACTTGTCCAATGTCACAAAACTAAGAAATACATCAAGTTATAGTCAAATATATGATTATGTAGATAGAGACCAATTTTCAAATGATAATCCACATTTATACACTGATTTTAGGTTTAAATGAGCCTTTTGAACAGCCTTATATTTAGAGTTATGACACCCTTGTAGTATAAGTACTAAATGATACTGTCATTCCCATTTATACAGAGGGAAACTGAAACTGTGATAAATTAAATGACTTGACTTGAGGCATAGCTAACATCACAGTTGAAATTCCACCCCAAATCTTCCTGAATCCAGGTCCCAAATGCTGTATTGGCTATAGTTGTACATTCAAGAATGTTTTTGCCTATTCTAAATAGCAACCAAAAATTCTAATTGAGAAATCCATCCCCACTTCTTCAATCATTTAGGCAGAGAAGGCATTTGGATTTGAGAAAGTATCAGTCTCATTTTCATTGGTGTTGAGTTTATCTCAGGCTTTCTATTCTGCATAAGAATCGGAGAAAATACTATATCTAGCCTACTTTTTTCCTGAATTCAAGAAGCCAGTTGGCATAAAGTCCCATTAAACAACTTCAATTTCTAATATAGGAAATCAGGGGAAAAGAAAGAAGTGGTGAATAAGGAGGACAAAAACCTAATGCCCTAATTGCCAAGCTCCTCATCATGGCATGATGGTAAGGACACAGAGATAAGATTCTGCTTTGGGTCCAAATTCTTCCATCTATTTACTTAAGCAAGTCAATTCACCTTTGTTAGATTCAGTTTTCTTATTTGTAAAATGAGAGAGTTGGACTTTGTGAACTCCAAGCACCTTTTCAGTTTTAATATTATGCAACTTATTTGGATTCCGAAATTCTTCTGAGCAATGGAAGAATAGACCTTGGTAGAGTCAGTGTCGGCAAAGACAAATGTCAAGCAGGAGGAGAGGCCAGGGCTGCTCATGCATGCAGATGGTGGCTGCTGATTTGGAGACACACTTTTCAAACATTCTCAACCATAAACTGTCAAGAGTTTATGACAGTGAACTACCAGAGATTAGGCCATTCCTTTCCCGGAGTACTCTTGTAAATTGAAATTTATCTTACATCATTCCCGAACTGAATTCTCTACAAATTTTCCCTATTGTTGAAAGATCTGTTCTTGGGGTTAAGAAGTCAACTAATGTCTTTTCAATATATCAGTCATTCAAGCACTTAAAGGCCATTATCATAAACTCTCTAAATCTTCCCCAGGCTAATCACCTCCAATTTCTTCAAATGATTCTATTTGTCTGTATGATTCCATCATGGCCTATTGTCTTCTCAATAACTGAGTCACCCTTGTGAAGAAATATGCCAGCTTTTCAGTAGTCTTACAATATAGTGACTGGGAAGGAATTTAATATTCTAGATGTAGAATAAAGAGCAAACCGATAATCTCCCTCATTCTGGAAACTATCATTCCTAGACCATATTGAGTGGACTCTGATTTAATCCTCCCCACCACCCCCCACCAAATATAATAAAATTTAATAAAGGTCTTACCATGATGACTTTAAGTCTTTTTAGGTTGCAGAATTATAATTTAAACATACAAATAGCTAAGTCAACAACACACTATTGTCATGAACAGGACCTATGGACAATGGAAACTGAAGGGAAAGGGAACTTGTCCATGTGTCATTCTGCTATCCAAATATCAGCTGGGTCATGGTGGTGGTGGTATCTCAAACCATGATGTTCCCAAATCCAAATTTTCAAACATTTGGCTTTTTTCAGCTTGAATGAGGGCATAATTTGGTTCCTATCGACATCCTGCTGTCGATGCTTGACTTCTCTCCAGTTCAAAGGGCTGAAAAACCTCATGAATTTTCATTTTGCCAATTTGCTGATCTGTCAATATTTAATGTCTCTGGGTTGGTGTCTCTTTTTCATAGGAATGATTTTTATTCCAAAAGCATTTTGATATGATTTCTAAGGGGGACTGCTATCCTCCAGAAATCAATAGCCTCACCCAAAATATTTTAGAAAGGGAAAGTATCAATTTTCTACCGAAAGTTCCTGACAAAATTTGGAGATACAAACATTTAATTTCCTGCCTTATACATTATTAAACATGAGCTTGTATCTTTCCACAAAGAATTTATGCAGTTGATAGCATTATCTAAATTCTATTAAGTACTTCAAAACAATTTTATGAGATTGACATTGAAGTAGGATTTTCCATTAAAAATATTTTTATAATGTGTAATCAAGGGCTTAGAACACATATGTGCCCTGCCCAAGGTCACACAACCGGCAAATTTCAGAATCTAGAGGAAAAGTTCAGGTAAATAATTTAAATTGGAGTAGTTTTGTTCTATTATATGTGGTTTACATTTCAGCTTTCATCTTTAGTTTTAATAATTATAGTATCATAGTTTGAAATCATGAAAATATAAACAGCTTAGCATAGTAAATAGCAAATTAGGCTTGGAAGTCTGGAAGAGTTGGGTTCAAACTTATCAAATGAGTGACCATGAGCAACTCAATCTCTATTTACCTCAGAAGGTTCATTTACTAAAATGTATAGGTTGCAACTTGGGTTGGTAGAGAGAGTTTCCAAATTGACAGTTCTACCTACTGAAGAAACCATGGATTAATCAATATATAATATATTTGGGAAATTTTAACCAATCACCACCTTTTATACATCATCCCCTTGCCCCAAACTACAGTTTTGTTATGTTTTCACTGCTAAATAGAGGTGTTGATTATTTACTATGACAGAAAGAATCAATAGAATCAAAAAAGTTTAAAAGAAATCTTAAAGCCCATCTCATGATCTAGTCCAGGGCTTCTAACCTTTTCCCACTCACAGTCTCTTCAGTTTTTCTTGAACTGTGGCTTGTGACTCCAGATGGGGTCACGGATTCTAGTCTAACATTCTTATTTTACAGATAAATCAATGGAAGTCCAAATAGACTGAATTCCTTGGTCAAGCTCATACAGATAGTAGGTGGCACATTCTAGAGTTGAAATTATAACTTTTCATTCCTGGATCAGAGATATCTGAGATCATGAATCCACAAAAATATCAAAGAAAGATGGCTTCTCACTTCACTGGTATGTTCAAGAATGGGTACCTGAAAGCTTTTATTAGAGGAGAAATAAGTAGGATCAACATATTTGTTATTTTTGCCTATGTCTCCAACGACTGTTGGTTTTATTTCTGACAGGGGACAAAAATTTGCATTTTTGAACATAAAAATTTATGATGCTTTCCCTCCTTCTCCAATAATATACAATTTGAAACTGTGCAATTGGTTTCCTGAAGGATTACAATATGTACAGACAGTTTATATTATCTCATGCTTCCACACACACAATTTCAAACTCCTTACTCAAAAGAAGCTTTTGTCCTTTAAATAAAGGGCTGAAGTGTAGGTTTGCACTTGCAAGATGCTGACTTGCACTGCACATCCAGTGAATATCAACTGCAAAAGAATAATGAGTCACTCCTCTTGACCTTGCCAAGAATGCTATACATGCTGGAATCAGGAAGTCTGTGATGCCATATGCCATGGGTCAGCCTTTGACCAGTTACCTCGTCCAGCTGTCATCCTGTAACTACTATCTTACATACATAAGTTAAAGAAATAAAACCACCTCACATATTAGCCTTGAGAGTAGCTTTCCAAATAAGAATTCTGAATTTTTTCCAGACACATAACATTATGTGTTTCAGCCTTTAAACTACAACTCATTGAGTAAGAAATTACTGTAGGGATCATTTCCTCTAGTCTTCTCATTTTAAAAATGGGGAAACTGAAGCCAAAAGAGGCAAAGAGACTTTCTCAAGGTCATATGGTATAAGAAGTGCAATGAGACACCAAATTGCTTATAAATCAGTTCATTGTTTCCTACCAAAACAAGGAGAATCAGGTTTTGTTGCATTTTCAGGGATCTTCTTTAAAAATAGTGCAGTCACATAGCAATGACCTCAAATGATAGAACAACTGAATGACCATCATGTAGAAAACTAAATGTCATGACTGATATCAGACCCGTGTGGGCCGAATGATCCAGCGACTCACATGAATTCTTCCAGTTTCACCAATCTAAAGATCTTCAATTGTGATAATGTGAGGGTTAATGGTGGAAACAGAAAGTTAACAATAAGACTGGATACACATGGAGTATGAACATTCCTAAATTATGAATAATAAAATAAGCCAGAAGAGTCTTCCAAATCATCTAGTCCCAACAAAACAGCTCCAGGGATGTTTGTGGACTTCTGGTAGGTCACATGGTTAAGACACAGAAGAGGCAGAGTTTGAATGTATGTTCTCTGATTTCAAATCCTATACCCTTATGCACCATGAAATTGGAACTCCATTTTTCAGTTACATGAATATTGAGGAAGTCAATATTCAAAGTACCAACACAGTTGTATATTAAATCCTTGATTAATAATCAGATAATTAACTCAATGGACCAGGTGGGCAGCTATAGCAGATAGGGTGATGGGCCTTGAGTCAAGAGGACACATCTTCCTGAGTTCACATCTGGCCTCATAGGCTAGCTGTGTTACCCTGGGCAAATCACTTAACTCTGTTTGATTCAGTTTCCTTATCTATCAAATGACATGGAGAAGGAAATGGCAAACCGCTCCAACATCTTTACCAAGAAAACCCCAAATATGGTGACAAAGAGTCGGATATGACTGAAAAATGACTGAAAACAAAAAAAATGTATTAATTATTTATCCTACAAGACTTCACGATTCCATGACTATGTCACTGGAAATAATTCCTACAGGAATGCAGATTGTGACTTTTCTGCGCCTTTGAGAACTGTTGTATCCCAAAGAATGATCACCCTTTGATAATGAGATTCTGATAATAAGACTTTCTGAACTGAACTGGATCCTTCTTCGGACATCTAATCCATTACTAGGTTAATACTCAAACCCTTCCGTTTGGTAGGACATTCCTTGCCTTGTGTTCTACTGATATATCTTTAAAGCAAGAAAAGGGCCAGGTCACCCCATAAGGAAACAACACATAACTGTACATAACATGGAAGAATCAACACGTAATTCGGCATTCTAACTTGTGTTATAGAGAATAAAGAAAAAAAAAAGGTGAAATAAACTACTTATGTACTACTCCAAACTAGTTTAATAATGTTGGCCTCAGTTCCAGGAAGATTTGGGTTCAAATCCGGTGTCTGATGTACACTGACTGCATGGCCCTTGGCAGCAAATCTCTGTCAGTGTGTCAAGTAAGCTAAGATTATGTTTAAAAAAAGATACCGATCTGCCTTGGTAGTGGGAGTTTCTTCATTTTGACATCCCTACATGAATTAAGTCATAAGAATAGTCCCAAAAGAATGAACATCTTAGCTGACAATCTGAGTGAGAAGTGGACATAGAAGGAAGCGAACAACACGAGAAACACAGGACAACAATTTGTACCAAAATGTGGCTCAGAATTTTTTAAAAAATGAATACTAAAACGGCAAGCATTTATATAGTTCTTTGTGGGCACTTTACACGTGTTATTTCATTGGATCCTCACAACAACTATGGGAGGTGGAAGGTATTGTTGATCCAATTTTACAAATGAGGAAAACAACACATGTAGAGTTTAGTGACTTTCTCAATGTCTCCAAGGTAAAGAGACCAAAAAACGAGTAATTATTCACAAAATTTATGTTTTTATGTCAAGAATATTTTAAGGAGCGGCTGAAGTCACCAAGAATGTATAGCCCTAAGCAGTATGATCTCAACTAAAATTGCTTATATCTTTGTTGTTTTTCTTTCTAAATTGAATCTTCAATATAGTTTGGTAAAAGGAAGTTCTATTATGGAAACTCCTTGTATCAGTGTAGAGAGGGAATTCTCTAAGGATGGTAGAGTTGAGGGCTGAAAACTACTTTAGGTGTCACATGGTCCAACACACTCACTTTCTAGACAAGAAAACAAAGTTCCAGGAAAACTAACTGATTTACCCAGGATTAGACCAAAGTAAGTATGTCAGACAGGAGATTTGAACTCAGGTCTTCTGACCACAGAGTCAATGTTCTTTCTTTTCGTTGTTGTGTTCATCCTTCATTGCCAAAGAAGACCATGCCATCAGGGAAGTGATGACATGACTTGCACTTGACTTTGTTTTGAGTGAGGGAGGGCTGTGCAAGGTCGCTTCTCCTTCACAGCCATCTGAATCCAGTGACCAGAAAGGCATCAGGAGGACTGGAGTTGGCCCAGGAAGCAATGGGAGACCTTGGTCCTTTTAGGCCAAGGTCTATTCAGGTACTCACTTAGGGTGAGGTAACACCTGTTCAATGAATAGGCCTGTTTAAGAAGTTGTCAGGGGATGGCCCCTTTAATGAGGCAAAAAAAAAAAATAACTACAACAGATTGGGAGGGAAACAGCAACAGCTACTACTGATGATCACTCTTAAGCCAGGAGGGTCCAGAAAACAGCCCTTAAGCAGAACTTGGGCAGGGGTCTAATGTTGTCCAATCTATATGTTTCAGAGTGCAGGAGGTTTAGGGTTTTGGGAAGGGAAAGGAAAAAGAAAAGGGAAATGAAACGGGAAAGAGAAAGAAAGAGGGAAAGGAAAAGGAAAGGAGAGGAAGAAATTTAGTGAATAAACCTCAAGTTAACTGGACATCCTCTGGCCATTCAAATTTACCTTCCTTTTGAGAGGAAAAGGAAGGGGAAGGGGAGATAAACAAGAGAGAGACAGAGTTACCCATAGCTAGGTCCCCATTCAGGCAGCTGCATCTGCTTATAGATTGTTTCATTTGTCCTTTGTTGCCCAAGAAGACCATGCCATCAGAGAAATGATGATATGACTTGCACTTGACTTTGTTTTGAGTGAGGGAAGGCTGTGCAGGTCATCAGCCTCACTTCTTCTCCTGAGCTGTCTGAATCCAGTGACCAGATATTCATCAAGATGACTGGAGATGGTCCAGGATGCAACGGGAGACTTTGGACCCTTTAGGCTAAGGTCTGTTCTTTCTGCTATTATACAGAACAGTGTTGGAGAGTTGTCTGAGGGTGCTGAGATTTGAAGTAATTTATCTTTGGTCACAGAGCTAGCATGTGTCAGAGTCAGGACTTAGATCTAAGTCTTCCTTAACTCATAGGCAGCTAGGTAGTACAGTACATAGAGTTCCTTGCCTGGAGTCAGGAATACCTGAGCTCAAATTCAACCTCAGACACTTACTAGACACTTGGACAATACACTTAAACCTGTTTGTTTCAGTTTTCTGGTCTGTAAAATGAACTGGAGAAAGAAATAGCAAACTACTTCAGTATCTTTGCCAAGAAAACCCTAAAAGGCATTATGATGCATCAGACATGACTAAAAAATGACTCAACAATTACTTCCTTACTCCAAGATAAAAAATGGACCCATTTTGCCTCTCATCTTAAGACTGTATCTTAAGGGTTAGGCAAGGACTGCTGATGAAATGATGCTTATGTCAATAATTGTCCATCTGTATAAACT
Organism: Bettongia penicillata ogilbyi; assembly: GCA_023548195.1. Lineage (NCBI taxonomy): Eukaryota > Metazoa > Chordata > Mammalia > Diprotodontia > Potoroidae > Bettongia > Bettongia penicillata. The sequence continues at coordinate 4,039,647 of JAJHZJ010000432.1, read as the reverse complement.
CAATTGGATTTAAGCTCAACATCAATGACTAATAAGAAAAGTGAAAAGATTTCATATATAATTAGAATATCTCCAGGTTATCTTCTTTTAAAAAATATTTTCAATTCTTAAAAAAGCAATAAGAAGCGAAAAATATATTGACAATCACCATTTTTACCCAAGTATAACAGTCATTACAGCAAGGAAGCACAAAGATTATAGAACCAATTCAACCAAACACACACTATTTCATGGACAGAGAGACATAAATACTAAATGAAATACCCATTTAATCTTCAAGATCACTGTCAAAACATTATGAAGGATAATGATGGGAAATTATGATGTGGATTTCAAAAACCAACTGTAAGAAATATCATTTGATGAGAAACATATCTGCAGAGACCTTAGGGGCAGGATACAATTAAATAAGGCAATCCCCAAAGCATTTGTAAATGAAATTGAAAGGAAAATAGCAAATCAAATTTAAATGCAATGCGTCCATACAGGGATTTCTACAATGAACTCAGTAACACAAGTGAACCTGGTGGGAAGAACATTTTGGGGTCTGGTCTCCTTAGTAATAGTTGAGCTACTTAAGGAAGGGGCAACAGGACCTCAGACCATATAGGTAAAAATATCTTGGCCTAACTAAATAAGCATAGAAAATATCAGATCTAATACAATACAATTTCAAATTATTTTGGATAATTTTGAAAATATCTTATAGATGAAGATTGGACAAGAATGAAAATTAAGGTCAAATATAATTTTCTCACTCCCCATCTGTACTCGATCCCTCCTCCACGACTGAAAATGCATTGTCATGAACTGACTCATGTGTTGACAGAGAACCAGTCTTGGAGTAAGGATGATCTGTATCCTAGGGCTACCTTGGACACATAGATGTATCATCCTAAAACCAGAATGAACACAAATTGCTAATATGCGCCAGTGGAAGATTCACCCTGAGTTTCCCCACACAAATTTGAAAAGTCAATCTAAAACACCTCTCCTGACTTTCACATTAATTTTTTTTTTTGATTTCTATAAACTACTTGCTGTATTAGTCTATATATGTGTTAAGTATATCCTTGTCAAAAATTAGAAGTCAATAAGTACACTTTTAGAGACAATTTTGTATAACAGACAATTGACAGATATGTAAAGTTCTTATTTAGTCATTTCTTAATTTAGAAAAAAATTCTTTTCTTTTTTTTATAAAATGGAAACTTTGAGTCAAGGCAATTAACATTCTATGCATTTACTACAGTCCGGGCAACATAGTTAACACTAGGGATAAATAGTCAGTAACATAATTTTCTCCCTCAAAGGGCTCCTATAATAATTGACCTTCCTTAAACTGGGGGAGTTTCAAAGAGATAAATGTGTTCAATAATCTACTGAATCCCAGCACTATCAGAGAGAATACAGGTATCAAGGGTGGTGAGAAGCACTCATGTAAGGTGCTCTCAAGCACTGTGGGGGATCCCCTATATGTAGAGGGCAAATAAGATAGGTGTTTCTTATTTTCTTTGATATCATCCAACTACTACTATTATTGGATGATATTGCATAGGATTAACTGAGTTTTAGATGACAACAGGATGATCATAATGAACTCCATGTCATTAAAATAGCTCAAACTTGACATCTTTACTGAAAAGAGAATTGTCTATAAAAAAGATGAAAGAGTGGATATTTAATCAAAAGAGAAAAATAGGGAAACTATACTATATGTGAATCATATTAATCAATATTGTTTTAGACTGCTTAAAATAACTAGGCAGTATAAGGTTGAAATATTGCTGTGGGGTAGAAAACGATGAGTTGGTGTGCTTAGAAAATTGGCCTTATGAGCATGTTATTTACCCTCAGGGAACCAGAGAACAAACAACCTTAGTACAGTCTTTCATAGATACATATGAATATATATGTCTATAGGTGAGGGAGATTATAGCTAAGTGTATATATGTGCATATATACAAATATCTGTGTATATGTATATATGGGCATAGACACAAAAATGTGTCTATATGTATATGTGTATATACACGTGTGCACGTGTCTTTGTATGGGGTGTGATATGCATATAAAATGTGTAAACATGTGCATATGTATACATATATATTATATATATTTGCACTTAATTATAGTCTTCTTGGCTATAATTGGGGAGGAGGAAGGGGGAAAAAGTAAAAAAAATGCATAGCAGAGAACAAAAGAAAATTTACAAGAAAGCAAAGAAAAGATGGACAGATGGGAACACAACGTGTATTATTTATTACATAGGCTTTCTTGAAATGGCAATTTATTACTGTATATTCTGAATCCTCTGTTATTGCCCTACAGTTCACATGGCAATTTTCTTTCTTTTATTTTCTTATTTTATATTTAAATTTTAGTATTTGTGTTTAAAATAAGTTAATTAAAAAGATGGCAATGTGGATAAGAAAGATTAGGTGGCTAGACCAAAATGTGAAAGACCATGTAAATAAACATTTATCAAAGGCTTTCTATGTAGGCAGACACTGTGCTAGGAACTTAAGATATAAACACAAAGAAGAGAACAGTACCTACCTACCCTCAAGGAACTTGTCTTGTAATGGCAGATAACAAAATAAAGGAGAGCTGGATAGGGGAGAGCAGCAGGGACATGGGGTACAGCAGACTAGAAAGTATCATGGAGACCTTGGCTGAGGCAAGATAAAGCAAAGATTGGACTACGAGAGTCCAGGGGCCAGTTACAGAGTATAGCTTAACTGTATAGATGACGTGGACGTATGAGTTTGCGCAGAGTTGTCGCATTCTGGAATGAATTGTCTAGGAAAAACAAAACACAGAGGCCAACACAATCTCTAGGTTAGTACACGTAGCTGGGTAACCAGTTTGCTGTGGATGCAATGAATCGGGCCAATAATTGAATAAGAAGAAAAGATCTAAGAGAATAGCACTTGAGAAATTCTATCGGGCTTTCAATAATCATTCTTTACTGTCAGGAAACTGTTTAATATAAGCAAGTCTTTCTTTCCCCCCCATGCCTCCCTCTTCTGTAATGTTTTACGGCTGCAAATCTTAGAATGCCGTGCCACCATTGCAGAAAAAAAATGAAAATCTAGGTATGCAAATATGGTGAGAAGTTTCATTTTGGGAATTAGTAGGATGTGACATGCTTTACATGACATATAGTTAGCATTAAGCACCTGTCCAGAAAAGAATATTTGACCGTAAATTAGCAAGCTCTATAACATGAAAAGCTTTTCCGTTAAACAGAGATCTATAAGATGTCAAAAGAATCAGAAGATTTCGGGAGATCTCAAGGTAAACAACCCAAAAGTGGGAAGGACCTTAGAAGTCTTCTACCCTGACCTCTCTGTTGTGCAGTTGAATAAATAGTGTGTGAAATCCTTCATGGAAAATGGATTGACAAGACAGGAACCAAACACGAAGGTTGGCAACCTGAAACACTTTGCTGGGTACGCATAGTGGGGAAATCTTGGCTCCCTCATAGTAGGATTTTTATGTGTATATACACACATATACCCACACACATATGAATATAAGTTTATGTATGTTAGTATACATAGCTATGTATGTATATACATATATAATAACACAGAGATCACTTTAATATTTGCAAAACACATTACATTTATTATCTCATTGCATCATCCTAACATGGCAATCCTATGAAGTAGGTTTTATTAAACAACACCCATTTAAACCTCTTTCAAAGAGGAGAGAAAACACTGAGAGGTTAAGGAGCTTGCCCAGAATTATACAGCTAGTACGTACCTGAGGTAGAATTTAAACAGGTCTCTCACATTCCACTTTCATTACTGCATCCACTGGGCACCTAGCTACTATGTTTGAATAGCCATAAACAAGAATCGCCTAGGAAGCCATGAAAGGGAGGTAACCTGAAACAGCAGAGGTGATATACATGCTAGGGGCATTATTGCTCCCATGAAGTAGATCACCATCTCATATTCTCAATGGTGTTGATCTCTTTTAAGACTATTTTTCACATTCATTAAATTATGTCATAGGATTATAGACTAATAGTTGGAAGGAATGACAAAGGCCTTTCAAGCCAATCCCCTTCTTTTAGTAGAGAGGAAACTGAAGTCCATGGAGGTTGAAGTTAAATAATATGTCTAAAACCACGAAAGAGTTTATGAACTGCATACACACACACACACACAAGTACACACATACATACACACACATACATTTATATATATATATATATATTCATGTATTCATCCATATATGTTACAAAAAAAAAAGAAATTAGGAAGCCTTTTGGGCAAAGAAACCAGCCTTATAAGAGAAACAAAGGTGCTTGTCTGAAGTCCACAAAGTATAATCTGAGACCACAATCTTTAAGATTCACAGTTATTTATAATTCTCTTGAACCATGTGTAGTGCAAGTAGGTCAGTTCATGGAACACATAGTCAGTTCCCTTTTACTCAAGTTGCTCCATGGTTCAAACAGGCCATGATGTCACAGGCAGGGACCTTCTATATCATAAGCTCAAGCCTGGTCATTTCACTTTAATATAAAGATGACTATATCATTATATACTTAAAACACACACTTTATAACGATTATAATTATACTCCTAAGATTAACTAACACAGACATTTCCCTGGGACTACATCAGGTTACACAGGTTTTCTCAGGGTCTGCATTCTTATTATAAATCACACAGCTCTTATCTTATCAGGATAATTATATCTGATAAATGATTACAAGACAAAGTACTCAAGGAATTGATTATTTTTCCATTTCTTACTTACATATATGCATATTACTTACATATATGTATACTTACATACATACATGTTATATAAATACAAGTGCATTCACATTTTTATACAATTGTATTTCCATAAAATTAATTTACCCAATAATCTTCAGTATTTTATTTTAAAGATTTTAAAACATTCTTCTGAGAATGAAGTCATAGGCTTAAAACCTCAATATTCCCTATCCTACCATCAGTTCACTTTCCACTGTACCCACACAAAAACTTTATCATAAATATGGCAGAAGTACTATCACCACCAGCACCCCCTCCGCAACAACAAGTGAGTAAATAGAGTCTCACAAGCATCAATTTTTAAAAAATGGCAGAGAATTAGGCATGGATGTCTGTGCTATTCAGTGCATGTAGTCTTGTACCACAGCTCAGCATTCCTAAACTTTTCTTCCTACCATATTCTAGAAATTTCATTTGAGGTTTTAAGGATTGAGCAATTGTTTCCTAGCGTATATTTTGTCTTTTGTGATTTGTTGTAAACACACCCCAAAGACAATGGGCATAAGATTTCTCTATAAATCAAATAGATAAATATAATCCTATTTCATAAAAGACTATTGGGAGGCTGAGTGAAAAAGAAATTGCATTAAAAACTGTAGCTTCCCCACATGGGGTGGAATGTAGCACAAATGCTTCATTTATTGCTGGAAGGGCTGGTACAGACTGGACACCCGCCAGGCCATTTTTACTACTACATTCATTTTCCCCTGTGTTTACTGGCATGAAAAGTCTCTATACCTGAGGGAAAAAAAAATAACAGCATTGCATCTTCTTCCCTCTCTCCCTGGTGACAATTCCAGCTTGGAAGAGTCAACGTGCTCTATCCCAGTGTATGAGCTGTGCTGACAAAGCCTGGAGAACAGCATGAACAGAAAAGAATGGTGAATTACCTCTGCTATGGGAAAACGCAAAGCACCAAGCACAGCACAGCTAGTAGCTTTGTTCCTGGCCAAAATTGCACTAGAACACTGCAGGTACCACAAACATTCTTTTGAACACCTGTGCTTGGGACGCATCACCACGGTGACCACATAGAAGGGAGCTCCCCTTTGGCCAGCTTCCTAGGATGCCCCATCTATCTCTGAAAGTTTCTAAAAGTGTATCCCTCAGCTGAAATGTTCAGTGACAAAATTGTTAATTATTCCTCTGCTCCTAGACCCAGCAAACTAGTCTGTATCCATGCATGGACATATGTATACTTGCATGTGTCCATGCATGAATGGGCTTGTATGATTATGTGTGTATACAAGATAAACATTATATATGCAAAATATATAAAATGTAAACATGTGTATATGCATAAACGCATATGTATGACTATGTGTGTATAAATATATACATGTCTATCTCTGTGTGGGATATGTATGTGCCTATATGTTTATACACACACACTTCTACTATCTCTCAGGGATCTTCTCACTCTCACTACCTAACTCTATACACCAATGAATATAGCCCAATATCCTGAATTAAAGAGTTCTGGGAATATAAGTGATACCCAGATCATTGAACCTGCTTTCAGCATATGCTCTGCAGCAACAATTCACTGGGAAAAAATTTCCGTGGAAAAGAAATCCATTTTAAATACCACTAATACCAACTACTGATTTAATGCCACCAATATGCAGGTAAGTCCAAGAAACCTAGGAAAAACAACGTCTCTTCCCCCAAATGAACAACCCTTCTTCCAATCTAGCCTTAGCAGCCATCATCTAGAAGAGAAACACTTGTGGAAATATGATTGAGCAAATGTGTCTTATAGGTGTCATAGACCCTGTCCCATTAGTAGCCTCAGATACTGAAGACACCACTTAGGTTTTTGGCACAGTCTAGTGATTCCACATCAGAAACAGATATAGTCTATCTGTTAAGGCAAATGATAATAACAAACATAAATTATCATCTTCCTTACTATGGCAAACCTAAGGACAATAAGCATTTTTATTTCTACCTGGGCACATCCAACTAGGTACCAAGCAAGATATCATAGGCTCTAAATATTGGAGCTGGAATTTAAACCTGGATTTTCTGACTCCAAATGGTGTGCTCGTTTCATCGTACTAGGCTGATTCTACGTTTTATCTCCCTAGTGAAATGTAAGCTTCTTAAGGGCAGGTACTGTTTCATTCTTGGGTCTCTACCCTTAATTCCAAGAACAATTCCTGAGCTTTATACAAAGTTGCTATTTAATCAATGTTTGTAGGACCAGCATCTGCATGAGACTCACTGATACTCTTTTCACATATTTATATAAAATGGAGGTCCAGCATGTAATTAAATGACCATTTATTAAAGACACAATATGTCTAAGTCTTCTCAAAAAGTGGACACAAACAAACTAGGATGGTAATAAGCTAGAGAATATTCTGAGGAGGGCATCTGAATGGGGAAGGGGCTTAAGGTCACATTCCTGCTTTAAAGAAGCTTATGCTTACAGCATTTAAAGGTTATATACACAAATGTGTTGGTCACATTTTAATAACCAAATTTCTGATAAAGAAATATGTCCACGACATACTTTTAAGTTTAATTTCATCATTAACTACTTCTCCATCATTTCTTTGGGTCTAGAAATAATAATAAAAAAACACTCATAAATCAAGGCCTGATTTCTAGTTTTTGCGGATTTCTTTTGGTAAATTTCTATTGAAAATATTTAACCTTAAACTCTGGAGCCAGCATGCCCTTGGCTATATTTCATACTGTCAATTCAGCAGCGTTGTTTCCTCCATTGTCCCTTTAAATAAAGTCAAATATTCATAAAGAAATTGAGGGTGTGTGAGGGGACATTATCCAAACTTATTGTAGTGTAGCAATAGTAGGATAATAGGGTAAATATGGTTTGGGAAATGTACTGATGGAGACAGGATTGACACCCAAAAGATCAGAGAAGTATTTAATTCAACTTGATGCTGAATCATAGCATCTTAAAGTTAGAAATGTTCATGAAGACCTTAGTTCAAATCATATCTAAAAAACCAAAAAAACCTTGAAAGAATGCAACCACAACAAAAATCCACAACATGCCTGGCAATTGACCACCCAGTCTTCTTTTGAAAATCTCTAATGACAGAAAATCCCAGGACAGAGGGTTCCAGTTTCAGGGAGCCTTACTAGTTCCCCCTTTGTCATTGTTCAGTCATGTCTGACTCTTCATGGCCGCATCTGGCCAGGGTCTAATCCATTTTTATCTTTGTAATGTCTACACCTGGCATAATATCTGGAACACTGTGTTTCTGTCTTTCAATTATTTCAGTTATGTTTAACTCTGTTACCCCATTTGGGGTTTTCTTGGCAAAGATACAGGAATGGTTTACCATTTCCTTCTCCAGCTCATTTTACAGATAAGAAAAATGAAATAAACAGAGTTAAATGACTTGCCAGGGATTATATAGCTAATAAGTATCTGAGGTTAGATTTGATCTCAGGAAGATGAGTTTTCTTGATTCTTGGTACAGTCTTCTATCTACTGTACCACCTAGCTGTCCAGCCCCACCCCTACTTTAAGCTTAAATTTACATCTTGGTAATTTTCATCCATTTCAGCTAGCTCTTCCCTCTCAGGCCAAAGATAAGTCTCATTCTTCTTAGATATGAGCACCTTTTTAATACCTGAAGATAGAAATCATTCCAATCCCTATGGGTTCCACATCTACTTACCTACAGATTTAACAACCCTTATATATTCAAGTGATTCTCATATGGCATGATCTTACAGGCCTTCACCATCCTAGTTGCACTCCTTTGAATAGTCTCTAGGGTTTCAAAATCCTTCCTAAAATGTTTTATACACAACTGAATGCAATACTATAGATATGTATGTTTGTCCTTCGTTGCTGAAAAATATGGTGACATCAGAGAAATAATGACATGACTTGCACTTGACTTTGTTTTGAGTGAGGGAAGGCTGTGCAGGTCACCAGCCTCACTTCTCCTCCAGAGACATCTGAATCCAGTGACCAGATATTCATCAGAATGACTGGAGATGACCCAGGATGAGGAAATTGGGGTTAAATGACTTGTTCAAGATCATACAGCTAGTGAGTGTCAAGTGTCTGAGGTGAGATTGGAACTCAGGTCCTCCTGACTCGTGCTCTATCCACTGCACCACCTAGATATAGTCAGTCCATGAAAGAGTTCAGGGAGATGAGTGATTTCTTTTTCTAGAATCTAGGTAAGAATTGAAATTGAGACCTGAGAAAGACCTGGCTTCAAATGGTCAATGTCTCCAACTGCATCCAGAGCCATCATCAGTCTTCTTGTCCTATGTCTTGCCTCTGATTCTCATGACTCTAGAGGAGAGAGTGAGGCTGATGACTTTCCTCAGATCTGCCTCACTTAAATCCAATTGACTTGTAAGTCAAGGTATCATCCCCCTGATGTCAATGGTCCTCTTTGAGAATGAAGGAGTAGCGACAATTCTAGAGTCAGCTGCTTTCTCAATGAAGCCTCTTCAACAATTGATTATGAAGAACCAGATATATGCAAGGAATTTGCTAAGCACTAGGGATACAATTTCAGTAATGGAGTCTCCGTCTTCAAGGAACTGAGGTATAGTTATCTATATGTTTATATGTATGTGTACCAGACATATATGTATAAATTTGTGTATATATACTCATATACCTATATAGAAACACACACACATAGACAAGCACACATATGTGTGCATATATATATATATATATATACATACATGTGTGTGGGTATATATTTGTAGAGCTTGCTGATTTACAAGATTAAATGCTCACATTGAAAATAGAACAACTATCTCTTGAGCCAACAACCTAGTATTCCAGGTTTTGTTTTCTTAAGTATTGGTATCTTATCTCAGAGAGTCCATCTCTTGCAGTGGTAAGCAGTAAAAAGTTGGCTCAAATGAGTCATTATCTTTCAAAGATTTTTTTTAGAGTTCTTTTTTTTTGTAGCTATCTTAATCATCGAAGATGTAAGCAATTGATTCCATTTCCTTGAGTACTAAATTGAGGAGAGCCTGCCTTTCTCCCAAGTGCTTCTAATGAAAAACTCTTTAGGAGATAAGGATAATGCTTCTGCTAGATTGCCTTTTAGCAGAGTTTATAGATCAAGAATCTGAGATTTGCAAGAGAGAATAAAGGTGACCTAGTCCAACCATCCTCATCTTCAAAATTCTCCCAGCCCATCTAATTTTACAAATGAAGAAATTAAGATCCTAGAAACTAAATAGCGTACTCAATCTTATCTAATTCCTTAGCAGAAGATCCAGATCCCAGGTAATTTTTTTCTTCCAGCTCTACCATATAAAAGTTTTCTTCTCATATTGTATGGTCTTCTTTAGAAACTTCTGCTTATGAATGAATGGGGGTTGAAATATAATCTCAACTTGCTTTCTCAGCTGCTGAAAATGAACTGAAGGAAGAATGTGGTTCAGTGGAAAGGAAGTTGGATTTTAACATGAATCTGGGGGCCAAAATAGTTGTATTAGGATCTCTGTAATCTTGGGCAAGTTTTCTAGCCTCTCTATGAATTTCACATTATTATTGAGTCAAATGAAGGAGTTGGAGGTGATGAGCTCTAAGATCTTTTCCAGATCTACATTTATGATTGATTATGCTATGAATTTCATGCATAGAATGCAGAAATAAACAGATTTTTTAAAAATAAGGATACATTTAACAGGAATGAAGGAGGCAGGGAAGGAGAGAGGGAGAGAAGGAAGAAGGGAAGAAAGGAAAGGAGGAAGCCAGGGAAGGAAGGAAGAAGGAAGGAAATATTTATAAATACCCAACATGCCAGGATTGTGCTAAATTCTTCATAAATATTATCAGACATAGGTTTTAAAACATCAGGCATAATTTCAAAACAAAAATTAGTGTTTATGCAACTATGATTAAAGGAATGTTAGGTATCCAGGCAATTTAGTCTTTCCATAGGGTGGAATTAATAGCTGGAAGAGACCCTGACCATCACCTAGGAAACGAAATTGCTAACTGTACAGAAATCAGATTCATTATCCTATAGTTGTATCACATACAAAGCTGATATTTCTCAAATGAAGCATCTGTATCAGCAGCATTTACTCTGAATATGAAGAACAAGGCAACATAATGGGTATTGATATCTCCATTAGCAGCAGATAATGAGCACTCTTCTTTGGTTTGTCAGTGAAACAGTAGCGTCAAGTGAGGCAGAGACCCACAGATACAACTGTAATGACAAAGAATACGGGACTGGCTAACCCTATTAAGACACAGCCCTCTATGCCCTCATCCTATGAAAAATCCTCATTTATCTCATGCTACTTCTCGTTCCACCTCTTGCAATTTCATTGCAATCCCTCTCAGAACTGAAGATAACACCATTCATTATTTGACTTAAAACTTTCTGCATTTAAATGGGTTTTATATTTACTTCAGACAATTTTTAAAATGTAAAAATTGAATAAAAATAATATTGAATACTTTCAAGAAGTCAGCTAGGTGTACCATTGGATAGAGTGTTGGATTAGGAATCAGGCAGACATGAGATCGAATCCTGCCTCCAACCCTATCTCTATAAACCTGGGCAAATCACAACCTTTCTCATCTGTAAAATGGGAATCATAGTAGCATCTACTTTCTAGAGTTTTTGAAAGTGTCAAATGAGATAACACACGCAAAGTGCTTTGCAAAACAATGTGAAAGGAATGTTGTTAATTGAAAACTTAGTTTCTTTTTGTAGTATATAAATATTCCTTTTCTTCTCTAATCTTACTTTCACATTTTTAAAGTAGCATCACCCTTTTCATGAACTAGTCATGAACAATAACTTTCACTTGAAAAAAAAAAAAAACTAACTGGGCACTAACCGTTGACTGAGCCCAGAATTTTGAACCAGAATTCAATTCAAATAGCTCTACTCTATGTGTCTTGGCAACGAGGTGGCACAGTGTTTAGAGTGCCCAGCCTGGAGTTAGGAAGACTGAACTTCCTGATTTTAAATCCAACCTCAGATATTGACTACCTGGTTGATCCTCAGCAAGTCCCTTAAGTCAATTTCCTTCAGTTTCTCATTTGTAAAATGATCTGGAGAAGGAAATGGCAAACCGCTCCAGTATCTCTGCAAAGAAAACCCCAAATAAAGCCATGAACAGTTGAATACAAATGAAACCAATGAACAGCAACAAAAATGCTATGTGTCAGGTGTTATGCCACGTGCTGGCATTGCAAAGACAAAAACTGATCAGTCCCTGGCTTCAAGGATCTTATATTTTATCAGAGGAAACAACATGTACACAAGTAAGCTATTCAGTATAGTCAAAGGGCTCCAAAGTAAATTAAAGGGGAGGGAGAGTACTTAACATGTGCAACGTTGAGGATGATGACTTACAGAAGAGATGACATCTGAGATTTGCTTAAAGGATGAAATCTTGGATTCAAATGCTGGTGCCAGTATTTACTGGTTAGGTAAGAATGGTCAAGCCATTTTATTTTTTTAAGCCTGATTTGTAAATCATGCCTACTAATACTACTTGTCCCACAGATTATCCATGAGGAAACTGTTTCATAAGATATAAAGTAACAATTTTACATACAGATATCTGAGTACAGCAACTATATGTTCTTATGCATTATTTTCCCAACATCTATCAGCAAATAAAACCATTAGAATATAAGCCCTTCTAGGATTACATTTGCTTCCCATGAATTCAGCACAGCACATTCCCATGAATTCCCATGAATTCATACACAGGGAAGAGACTAATATAGTGTCTGTCTCTGTCTGTCTGTCTCTCTCTTTCTCTCTCTGTCTCTCTCTCTCTGTCTCTCTCTGTCTGTCTCTCTCTCTCTCTCTGTCTCTCTCTCTCTCTTTCATTTCCTCCATCCTTCCCTCCCTCTCTTTCTGTCTCTGTGTCTCTCTGTCTGTGTCTGTCTCTGTGTCTCTCTGTTTCTCTCTCCATCTCATCCTTGAGAAGGAGGGGAGCTAGTTATCATCTAGCCCAACCTCCTTAATTAACAGATGAGGCCACCAGAGTGGGGAGAGGTTAGATGATTTGCCCTCGAGTCTCTGGGTAGGAGACAAACCTAGGATTTGAAACCTCATCTTCTGACTTTAAATCCAACACTTTTCCCACTGTTTTCCTCAATTTCCTCATCTGTAAAATGAGCTGGATAACCACTCTGGCATATTTGCCAAGCAAATCCCAAATGGGTTCAGGAAGAGTTGGACATTATTAAAACTGAGCAACAAACACCACAAAATGAACTTTGCATTACATTTTTCAATGGGTTTAGTCAGATGATTATTGCATTATGTACAACACTGAGCATAGCCTTTCTTTTCTCTCAGCCTTAGTTTCCTCATGTGAACAACGAGGGACTTGGATTAGATCTCCAAGGACAGTCAATCAATTAGAAGCATTTATTAAGCATTTTCTGCATGGCATGCCCTGTGGGAAGCTCTGAGGACACAAAGGCACAGACCAATCAAAAATCAAAACATAGCAACAGCAAAAAAATAAACAAACAAAGTCTCACACATTTCCAACAGAGGGGGGTAGATGATACCCAAAAAGTTGAGATATATGAAGTGCAAATGAAAAGGCATCTCAGAGGAAAGGGTCTTTCAGTTCTGACATTCACTGATTCTGGTTATATTCATTATAGAAAAGGTAAATTCCACTCCTCTCTTTCAGATGGACCCATCAAGAACATGTTGCATTGCTTGAGAAGCATATTTCCAAGGGGGCTCAGAGAACTGCTTTTCTTTTTTCTTTTTCTAATGACCCACTATTTCCTCAACTTTTTTTCCTTCACAAGAGGCATACCACCTGCTTGGAATCATTTCCCTTCCAGACTGAACCTGGATATTTTTAATGTCAACTCAGAATGGCACGAGCCACTTAGTTAATAAGCATTCTCAACAGTGCATTGGAAATGGCAAGAAATGCTCTCACTACTTTTCTGCTACATAGCTCGATCCCTGAAGTGTGCGTTATTATAATTCTTATTACCCAGTTGCCCTGAGCTAATTTTCATTTGGCTAATTTTCAAGCCAACTGAGCCTCAAATCGCGCCCCCCACTTTTGCCTTGCTTCTCTAGGCAGTACATAGATGTATATGACTGTGGGTACACACACACGCACACACACATGCACACATAGACATACTGACATGCAGATACATAACCACAGTCATAGACATATGCATCAACGTATCTGTCTATATGTGTGTGTGTATGTATGTATGTGTGTGTGTGTATGTGTGTATGGGGGAAATGGAGAGAGAGGGGCAAGAGATTGGGGGAGAGGGAGAGAGGAGATAGAGAAAAAATAGAGATATCTAAAAGCACCAAGAAAGCTTTTAAGGACTTGAAATTGGTTTATTTTTACAGAAGATATAAAAGCATATTAATTCTTATGCAAAGAAATGTTTCCATAAATAATTGCCACACAACTACACTTGTCAAAATAAAGATTCTGAATTCTACTCACTTGCCGGAGAAGAGAATTGCTTTATTGACGATAATGATCTCTTCATGCCCAGGTTCACTGATGCAGCTGGGCAAAGATAGATCCTTCAGGTGCAAATCAGAGTAAGGCAGAAATTGGAACACTTACAATCAAATGGGAGGAGATTCCAGGCCACCACTGGCATCAGACAGTCATTCATTGACAATTTTAGTATTGCACTTCTTGATCTCCAGATGGGATCTCTTGGCTTGAAACTCTCACTCTGGGTCCAGACTGTCCATTCTCATCTAAGCCTCTGGGACTTGACATTCCTTGAAATATTAGAATCCAACCCATCCTTAGCCTCTGAGTAAGGATGAGGTCTTGGACTCAGTACCCTTTTGCAAAGGACACAGTTTCCCTCCATGCCTACAGAATGCCTAATCACCATCCAAATTATCTGCCACCATCCTTAAGAACCGCTTTTCAAAAAATTCATTCTAAAGTGGCTTTCAGAGATTCAGAGGACATTGTCAGAGTGGATACAATGTAGCCGGCTGCAAGGGCACCATCTTGAAACATGCTTGATAATAACAATTCCTTGAAAAAAACTACAGATGTCCATATTGATAGATGGGTTATAGCCATGAGCCTTTGAGAGGGAGAAATTCTCTCCCCATCCAAGCATTAAAAGAATATTTTTGCCCTTAGGTTTTTGTGAATACTTATGATGACCTGTGGACCTGAACATCAGGCACAATCAGGTACAAAAAAATCATGGTAATGTTTAACATCATTCTTAGAACTATTCTTTTTATCTATTAGGTCTTGCTTAATTTTATTTCGATGATAGTCTTGTTTATAGAGGAATGGGCATATTGTTCCTTCTTTTCATAAAAGAATTTAAGACATTGCTTATGTCCCTGGGTTCTACCAAAAGTTCTTTTCTGGACCTTGATGTGGCATGGGGACAACTGTGAGTTCTTGAAGTTCATGAAAATATAAGTTCTGGTGACTTGCATCTCCTCATCTCCTCATCTAACAGACTTAGACATAGACTGTTTCTGCTGTCCAGGATCAGTCTAGGTAAGGGCAGACAATATCAGCAATAGCAGGTTAGCTTCTGGTTGATGTATTCATTGGTGACAGTAAGCCACTTCACAGATTTTTCTTTTTAAAGAGTCCATTCCCCTGAGGCTTCCTCCTGTCTATAATGATGGTAGAATGGTGGATGAGTCATAGGAAAGGAAGGGATTTGAAAATCATGAAACTATAAGAATTACTTAAATGGTTGGATGCTCTAAACATGAGCACATCATATAACAATTAAAGATTTGATGCAGTATTGAAGAAACTAAACCCCACAGATGCTTCTATTCTCACTATAAATAAAATCCAAAGACAGAGATATTTCCACTTCAGATAAATGGAAAGAGGACTCACAGGAACTCCTTGGACCCAAAGGTAAAAAAAAAAAAAAAAGACATGGGAATTTGTAAACCACTCAGTTTTCCCTTTCACTGATCAGTATGGATACACACATAAAGATAATGGTGGACATAATTGTGGTTCTCATGTCAACAACTGTTATAAAAGGAGTACAGGAATTTTATGGAGAATTTGACAGGACCCTCCTAACCAAGACATCATACTCAGGAAAAACATAAAAGATACCTAAGGCATTCAGATATTTCAGGAACTGAACACTTGTATAATATAAATAATTTCTTCAAGAAGAAAGACTGAAAATGTTCAACATTCTGAGCACTGAATAGTACATGAAAATAGAAACTAATCTAACTACAGATGGTATATGACCATTTATTGATGGGGGAGTCATTTCAGAATCAGTTGTCCTTGTTCAGTCAGATTATCAACTAATAGATCAAAGGTCAAAATCTGCATCACATCAGACAATGTAATAAAGTGACTGGCAAGCTACGCTGGTTACAACCCATCTCTTTTAAACAAGCTGTTGACTCTGACAAATGGGAAATGAATACAAATCTTTTTGCCAGAATTCTTATTGCTATAGCCCTTCAGAGCCATAGAAGTGAAGTCAGGAGGAACTTAAATTTATCTGAGTAATGTTTTGGCATACATTTGCTCAGTCATTTCATTATGTCTGACTCTTTGTGACCCCATTTAGGATTTTCTTGGAGAAGATACAGGAGTGGTTTGCCATTTCCTTCTCTAGTTCATTTTACAGATGAGGAAACTGAGGCAAGCAAGGTTAAGTGACTTATTCAGGGTCACATAGCTAGTGTCTGACAGAATTTGTACTGACATCTTCCTATCTCCAGGCCAGCACTCTATCCATTGTATCATGTCATGTAGCCAGAATTTATAGTACTGGATAAAGCAGTAGAGAATAGGTCTATTGCACATGCACAGCTCAAGTACAAATGCTCTCTAGGATACAAGTCATTTTTAATATAAATTAAAGCATCCCATAATTGTTTGCCTTTCTGAAGGAGTGGAGAGAACCAGGTTTCTCAATCTCTTCCAGGTTGGAAGGGGGGCTGATTACATATTACTTGGCAGGGCAGCTTTGATCCACTGTTTTTCTGAACTGGTTGGTTTGTCCCTCCTTAAGCAGCCTGGGACCCTTCTCTACCCCAGTCCAGGGTGCTCAGAGTACTAATGTCAAGCTTAGTGCAGATACTTGATCAGATGTAGTGCACTACAGTTCAGAATGCCCAAGCTCAAAGCTACCATCAGCCTTAGCCCTCCCCAGGAGCAGGAGATTGCAGGTGTGTCAGGCATACATTCTGTAGATAATTATGGAAAGAGGAGACAAGAAGCTCACAGTAGGAGAGTCTGGGCTGCATTTGACCAGCATTGGTAAAGGGAGTATCTACACTGATGGCATCATGGCTCTATCAAAAAGTCACTGAGCTTTTATTTGCATTGATACAAACAAAGATATAAGGAAATAGGTTTATGGATTTAAAAGCATAAGGTCTTCACAGATCCAAAGTCCTTTCTTAATACAAGAGGAAATTGATACTCTTATAAACATCATAAGTAGAACACTTCTCTGACTGGCATCCAGTACCTTTGGCTACAGAACTCTTCCCAATATATTACATAGAGACAAACTTTTTTTTTTCCATTTTTAAAAAATTGAAATAATGATACTTCTTTCCTAAAAGTCTGCCATGTCATATGCTTCTATACCTCATTTTATTCTAATTTCCTTTATTGCACTTCACGAATATAGTGGGGTTTGTTGTTCTCTAGCTTCTGCTTGTTTTACAAATTAAATATTTGTGGCAGCCCTGCATGAAACAAGTCTGTCTGCACTATTTTTCCAACATTGAGGTCTCATGACATGTCTCTGTGTCACATTTTGGTAATTCTCACAATATTTCAAAATTTTTCATTACTATTATATGTGTTTTGGTGAACTGTGATCAGGTATCTTTGATGTTACTATTGTAATTGACCTGGATCTCCATGCAAACTTAATAGATAAATGTGTACTTTCTGACCGCTCCCCAATCAGCTGTCCCCATCTCTCCCCCTCTCATTGAGCATCCCCATTCCCTAAGACATAACCATATTGAAATTAGGCCAATTCATCATCCTACAATGGCCTCTAAGGGATCAAGTGAAAGGCAGAGTCAATCAATATGGCAGACTTTGCCACAACTACCTCAGCCTTCAACAGCCCACCTCCTGGATCAGTCAGCAGCCATCAACATGTAGACAAGATGCTCCACCCAGTGCGAAAAATAAAAGATTATGACTCAAAGCCTCAGATAATAGTTTGCATATTTTTGAGCAATAAAGTATTTTAGTTAAACTACAGGCATTTTTTTCAGACACAATAACATTGCACACCTCAAATGTACACATAACTTCTATATGCACTGGGAAACCAAAACTTCATGTAACCCACTTTATTGTAGTGGTCTAGAACCAAACCTGCAACTTATAGGTCTGTGTATTTTTATTTCATTGAATATTATAATGAATTTATATTAAAATGGCACAGACCAACTGAAATAGAAGAGTGAAGGAGACCTTAGAAATGCACTGGATTCACAGGGAAAGCAGGACTGAGAAATTACTACAGAAACTTTATACCATGAATGGTCAAGAGTGGATAATATTTTGATTTTTATCTCTGAGGGAAAAATAACAGTCTGCTCATTCTTTGAGGAGTTTGTAGGATCAAAGATCCTAAGCCACTGAGGCTTAGAAAGTCTGTCACTTGCCCAGGATTATCTGCCATTAAGTGTCTGAGGGAGGATTTTGAAGTCAGATACTCTTGATTACAAATCCAATACCCTATTCAGCTGCTTGGATTCATATGCAATTATTTGAGTGACTCAAACAAAGCTTTTTGTTTTCCTCTTTAAGAGAACTTTAGAGCATTGTAACTTCAGACTTAGAAGTGATCTCAGACATTATTAAATGCAAACTTCTCATTTCACACGTAAAGAAACTGAGGACTGAGAGGTTGTTACTTGCCCAAAGTAGCAGAGATAAGTGGCTGAGCCAGAGCTGGGATTCACATCATATTCATCTCTACTGCTTTTTCCACTGATCCATGTGGCCTTTAGCTTCATAATCCTGATTTCAAAAGACCTGGAATAAGGACCATTTAGTGCTCCCCCATCCCTTTCTCCTCCCTTTCCAATTCAAACTCCCTTGCTAGGCCCAGGAAGGAGAGTGCACTGAAGTATCCTCCTGGATTATTGAAATGTCTTCACCCAGGCTGGTCTGCCTATCCCATTGAACACACATCTGGAACAGGATACACATGATGCAATTTCAAAGACAGATAGATGCCTATTTCAACAGGTCCCCTAACCAACGAGCTATTTCAATTTCACACCTGCAGGCTTATGGTGTGACTTCACGTGTGACAGACTCTGTCAGAGTATGAATTCATTTCTAGGCTGTTATCAGCACCCCAAACTCTATCTGATCAAAAGACTTTTGGTAAAGACATCAGGGCCCAGACTCATGGGGGAAGCTGATAACGTCTTCATTTTCTGTTTGATGCTTCCTCCTCTCTCAGTATCGATGGGGTTTTCTCTGGAAGATAACTCCACCGTTGACCTTGTTGTGCAATGAACAAACAAGCTGTATATTCCCAAACTCAAGCTGACAGCACTGAAGCCTTGAAGATGGCACCTTCCCAGCCAATGGTACAATTAAACTCTCATTCTCAGAAAAGAAAACAGAGCTGTCTGCTGAAAGTAGTAAATACTGCCAGACTCCTAAATTCTGCAGGTCTTTGCCCTGTGTTTTATTACTTCTCAGGAAGCTTGGGTTTTCAGATACTGCTCCACACACACAGTAACTCAGTACTCAACTCCTAACTTCAGGAAGCTAGTGCATTACCAGAAACAGAAACTTGTATTCTGAACTTATGGGGTCTTCAGGGAAGCTGTATTTCACATCTTATCATTCTGTTGCTTGTCACAGGCCCAGACATATAAAGAATGCTTCCTCTCCTTTTGGCCAAAGGGCAAGAAGCTTCTGACTTTATCACCTATATCATTATTTTTGATTACTTTGAAGAAGTTTGTTTACCAAAAGCCTACCCAGAGTCACAGAATTGAAGCATGATAATTTCAAGAGGGGCAGCTAGGTGGGACAGTGGACAGGGTGCTGGGCCCATAGCTAGTAAGACTGAAGCAATTTTCATGAGTTCAAATCTGGCATCAGATACAAAGTTGCTATGTGACCTTGGGCAAGTCACTTAACTCTGTTTGCCTCATCTGTAAAATGACTTGGAGAAAGAAATGGCAAACCACTGCAGAATCTTTGCCCAAAAAAGAGATCACAAAGAGTCAGATATGATTGACCAACAGCAAAAACAAAGAAACTTTCCAACACTGTGTATATTTCAAACTAGTTACTTCCAATAAACTTGGAAAAGAAAGAGAACAGGTATGCCAGACCCCACCAATGGCTGGTTTGGAATATCCAGGCCTTATAAGATACTGCTAACACTTTTGGACAGGACTCCAGAGAAAGTAAGAGATAATATGCAATACTTCTCTCCCAGATACAAAATAATAGAGTATAAATACTTATACTCTACAAACATATGTAGACAATACCATGTTATGTATAAAAAGTAATACTCCAGTAGCAAACATCCCAGCATACAATTTAATTTCCACTCATCACAAAAGACATTGCTATAGATAATGGGAACCTGTAATTGCAAGCATTAAAATAATAGAAGATTAAAGCACCAAACAGGGACCAGGAACTTTCAATCACCAACTTGTTTGGCAACACATCTGTGGATCCTGCTCTTCAGAAAAATTTCAAGATGAAAAAAAGAGAAAAAACACCTTCTAAGAGGGGAAAAGGAGAGGCAAACAATAGTAGAGAAGTCCAGGACCAGTGAAAGAGGAGATAAATTCCCTAGGAGTCAAGCTGTTTGTAAATGCTTTGTTTCAATTGCAAATTGACATGACTTCCCATTGAGCTTTTCAATCTGGATCCCTCCAGTAGGCTAGAAGTGGCCAGAAGACTTTCAGACGCCCCTTTAGTGCTTCAGATGTGCTGAGTGCAAGGAAGGCTATGATTTAAGGAGACATATTATTACCTTTACAGAATTAAAGAGACTTTTAGAACTGACAATCTCCCAACCCTTAAGGGAAAAAGGGCTTCTCCTTAAATTCCATTTCTCTACTAATCTTTATCATAGCACTCTGCTTGGCGTACCGTGTTTAATAAGTGTATTTTTTCATTCATTCATTTATTTATTCATTCATCCGTTCATCTTTCCATTCCAATGCTATTTAGGAGGGGGGAACACAATAATGTGTGTTACTCTTATTCTCCAACCCCCCCCCCCCCCATTGCCTACCATTCCAGAGGGTCTTTGATTGCTCCCAGCAGGCTGCCACCTTATTTTGTCCACCAGACTCATTTTATTTCCTTGGTGCATTTCATTATGCCTCTGCTTCTTTGCTCTGTTAATTTATGGCCCATGTCATTCCTAGGGAGCACCAGTATCATTAAAATTGACTCCTGTTGCTTCAGTTCTGGCAACTGTAGCAGGAATATCACTGTGCTCCTGTTGACCTACACCTACCTTTCACACTTACCCAACTAGCTGTCAGATAAACAATAAGAAAAGAGACTTATTGAATACAAAAGAGAAAACTTTGTATAAGATAGATTATGTGTTTTTTTCTCTTGTTTTGTTTTTGGAGGGACAATGGAACTAAGTGACTTGTCCAGGGTCACACAACTAGTGAGTATCAGGTCTCTGAGGCTGGATTTGAACTCAGGTTCTCCTGACCCCAGGACTGTTCTATCTGTGAAACGAACATAAGCACACACACACACCGCCCCCCATACACACACACAAAGGAATACAAATAAAAAAAGCTAAAACAGTATTTTTCAATCTGTATTCAGACATCATCAATTCTTTCTCTTGAGATAGATCGCATTTTTTGTCATAAATCCTTCAGGGTTGCTGATTAAATTGCTGAGAGTAGCTAAGCCATTCACACCTGATCATCTTACAATATTACTATTACTTTTTACACAGTACATTTCACTTTGCATCAGCTCATGTAAGTCTTTCCAGGGTTTTCTGAGAATATTCTGCTCATCATTTTTTATAAAACAATAGTTTTTCACCATAATCGCATACCCAATTTGCTCAGCAATTCTCCAATTGATGGGCATTCTCTCAAATCTCTGCTGCCAGAAAAGAGTTGCTGGAATTATTTTTGTATATATATAGATCCTTTTCCCAGTTTTTAAAAAAATCTCTTTTGGGATACGGCCCTTGTATTGCTAGGTCAAAGGGTATGCATGGTTTTATATAGTTCCAAATTGCTCTACAGAATGGTTGAATAAGTTCACACCTTCAACAACAATGCATTAATACTTCATTTTTCCCTCATAGTGTTCAACATGTCATTTTCTTTTTCTATCCTATTAACCAATCTAACAAATATGAGGTAGTACTTCAGAACTGCTTAAATTTACATTTCTTCAATCAATAATGAGTTAGAACATTTGTTTATATGGTTATGGATAGCTTTGATTACTTCAATTGAAAACTGTTCATATTATTTTTATTTTTATCATTTATCCATTGGGGAATAGCTCTTATTTTTATAAATCTGATTCAATTCTCTATAAGTTTGAGAAATGAGACCTTTCAGAGAAATATGCTTCAATTTTTTTCCCACAATTACTATTGCTAATTGTATTTCCCTCCATCTTATTTTCCTAATACTTATTCTACTCTCCCTCTTTTCACCCTATCCCTCCTCAAAAGCATTTTGCTTCTGATTACCTCCTGTCCCAATCTGCCCTCCCTTCTATTATTTCCCTTCCCTTATCCCCACCTCCTCCTACTTTCTTTCAGGGTAAGATAGATTTTTATAGACAACTGAAGGTGTATACTATTCCCTCTTTGAGCAAATTCTGATGAGAGTAGGGTATGCCCTTATTTCAGTGTAAAAGTGTTTTCTTGCCTCTTTTAAGTGAGATAATTTACCCCATTCTATCTCGTTTTCTCCTTTTTTCCCCCAGTACATTCTTCCACTGCTCCTCAAAGTTTTAGATATCTCTTCATATTGAACTCATATCTGTGCCCTCAGGCTGTCTCTCTCTCTCTCTCTCTCTCTCTCTCTCTCTCTCTCTCTCTATATATATATATATATATATATATATATATATATTCTAACTGCTCTAAAAGTGAGAAAGTTCTTGTGAGTTATAAGTACCATCTTCCCATATAGGAATGTAAATGATTTTGACATTATTAAGTTCCTTATGATTTTCCTTTCCTGTTTACCTTCTTGTGGTTCTCTTCTTGTGTTTCAAAGTCAATTTTTTTTATTTAGCTCTAATCTTTTCATCAAGAATGCTAGAAAGTCATCTATTTCATCAACTATACATTTCCATTCCTGAAGAATTATATACAGTTTTGCTGGGTAGGTAATTCTTGGTTGTAATCCTAGCTCCTTTGTCCTCTAGAATGTCATATCCCTGGGCCCTCCAATCCTTTCACACAGAAGCTGCTAGATCTTGTAACTATGGTTCCACAATATTTGAAATTATTTTTATCTGTCCACTTGCGATACTTCATCCTTGGCCAGGGAGCTCTGGAATTTGGCTGTAATGTCCCTGGGAGTTTTAGTTTGGGGATCTTTTGATTATAAGTGAATTATTTCAATCTTTACCAGAGATTTATTATTTCAATTTCTATTTTACCTTTTGGTTCTGTAATATCAGCACAGTTTGCACTGATGATTTTTTTTAATTTATTTATTTAACTTTTCAACATTCCTTTCCACAAAATTTTGGGTTCCAAACTTTCTCCCCATTTCTCCCCTCCCCACACCCCAAAATGCTGAACATTCTAATTGCCCCTATCACCAATCTGCCCTCTCCTCTAACATCTTTCCCTTCCCTTACCCCATCCCCTCTTTTGTCCTGTAGGGCAAGATAAATTTCTATATCCTATTACCTGTATTTCTATTTCCTGGTTGCAAGAAGAATACTCAAGAGTTATTCCTAACACTTTGAGTTCCAACTTCTCCCCATCCTTCCCTCCCCACCCACTCCCTTTGGGAAGGCAGGCAATTCAATATAGGCCCTATCTGTGTAGTTTTGCAAATGACTTCCATAATAGTCACATTGTTTAAGACTAAATATAATTCCCTCCTTCCTATCCTGCCCCCCATTGCTTCTCTTCTCTCTTTTGACCTTGTCCCTGCCCAAGTGTGTTGACTTCAAATTGCTCCCTCCTCCCATTGCCCTCCCTTCCATCATCCCCCCACTCTGCTTATCCCCTTCTCCCCATCTTTCCTGTATTGTAAGATAGGTTTTCACACCAAAATGAGTGTGCATTTTATTCCTTCCTTTAGTTGAATGTGATGAGAGTAAGCTTCATGTTTTTTCTCTCACCTCCCCTCTTTTTCTCTCCACTGAAAAATCTTTTACTTGCCTCTTTTAGAGAGATAATTTGCCCCATTCAATTTCTCCCTTTCTCCTCCCAATATATTTCTCTCTCACATCTTAATTTCATTTTTTTAAGATATGATCCCATCCTATTCAATTTACCCTGTGTGTTCTCTCTCTCTTTCTCTCTCTCTCTCTGTCTCACTCTGTGCATGTGTGCATGTGTATGTGTGTGTGTGTGTGTGTATGTGTGTGTAATCCCACCAACTACCCAGATACTCAAAAAAGTTTTCAAGAGTTACAAATATTGTCTTTCCATGTAGGAATGTAAATAGTTCAACTTTAGTAAGTCCCTTACGATTTCTTTTTGCTGTTTGCCTTTTCATGCTTCTCTTCATTCTTGTGTTTGAAGGTCAAATTTTCTTTTCAGTTCTGATCTTTTCCTCAAGAATGCTTGAAAGTCCTCTATTTCATTGAAAGACCATCTTTCCCCTGAAGTGTTACACTCAGTTTTGTTGGGTAGGTGATTCTTGGTTTTAGTCCTAGTTCCTTTGTCTTCTGGAATATAATATTCCATGCCTTTCGATCCCTTAAGGTAGAAGCTGCTAGATTCTTGTGTTATCACAATTGAATTTCCACAGTACTTAAATTGTTTCTTTCTAGCTGTTTGCAATATTTTCTCCTTGACCTAGGAACTCTGGAATTTGGCCACAATGTTCCTAGGAGTTTCTCTTTTTGGATCTCTTTCAGGAAGTGATCAGTGGATTTTTTCAATATTTATTTTACCCCCTGGTTCTAGAATATCAGGGCAGTTTTCCTTGATAATTTCATGAAAGATGATGTCTAGGCTTTTTTTTGATGATAACTTTCAGGTAGTCCCATAAGTTTTAAGTTGTCTCTCCTGCATCTATTTTCCAGGTCAGTTGTTTTTCCAATGAGATATTTCACATTATCTTCCATTTTTTCATTGTTTTCGTTTTGTGTTGTGATTTCTTGGTTTTTCATAAAGTCATTATCCTCCATCTGTTCTGTTCTAATATTTAAAGAATTATTTCCTTCAGTGAGCTTTTGAACCTCCTTTTCCATTTGACTAATTCTGCTTTTTAAAGCATTCTTCTCCTTGGCTTTTTGAACTTCTTTTGCAATTGAGTTAGTCTATTTTTAAAGGTGTTATTTTCTTCAGCATTTTTTGGGGGGGGTTTCCTTTAGCAAGGTGTTGACTTGCTTTTTATGTTTTTCTTGCATCTCTCTCATTTCTCTTCTCAGTTTTTCTTCTACCTCTCTAACTTGATTTTCAAAATCCTTTTTTGAGCTCTTCCATGGCCTGAGCCCATTGCATATTTATTTTTGGCAGTTTTGGATGTAGCAGCCTTGATTTCTACATCTTTCCCTGATGGTAAGCATTGTTCTTCCTTATCAGAAAGGAAGGGAGGAGATATCTGTTCACCAAGAAAGTAGCTTTCTATGGTCTTATTTTTTTCCCTTTTTTGGGCACTTTCCCAACCAGTTACTTGACTTTTGGATCCTTTGTCAAGAGTAGGGTATACTCTGGGGACCTGTAAGATCTCAATTCCTCCAAGGTGACACAATCAAGTGTGTACTTGTGTGGGTGCTGAGAAGGATTTTTGTGCCCAGAATCTTAGCAGAGTTTCCTTTCCATAGGCACCTGACCTCCAGTTCCGCCAAGTTACCACTGGGGGGTGGGATTCAGTCAAGGTGTGGGGGCAGGGCCACCATTCATTAGGAGACAAAGACCACCTCCCTCAGTGCCCTGAGGGTTTTTTACAATCCAGCAATGGTCTCTGGCTTCTGTTGGGGCTGCTGTGAGAACTCCTGCTGCCTGCCTGATGTAGCCTCTGCGGGCTGCTGTCTGAGGCCGGAGCTATGGGAAAGCCCTTCTCCCTTCCTGGCCAGCTGAAAAAACCCCCATCACTGAACCTTGGCACCTGTGGATTGAGGGATCTGAGAACCTGCTGCTGCTGGGACTGGGGTTTCCACGACTGAAGATTCCGTCCCCAAGGGCTGCTGCAAGCCACGCTGTGCCGCCAAGGCTGGACTGGGCTCTGCTCCTGGTCCGGTGTGCGACAGACCTTTGGTGTCAGTTTTTCAGGGCTCTCTGGAACAGAAATCTCCTGCACTCCATTGCTGTGTGGCTTCCACTGCTCCAGAATTTGTTGGGAGTTCCTCTTTACAGGTGTTTCATGGGCTGTGGGTTGGGAGCTAGCATATGTGAATCTTTCTACTTCACCATCTTGGCTCCTCCCCCCCCTACACACACATTGATGATTTCTTGAAAGATGATATCTAGGCTCTTTTTTATTTCACTTTTTTTACCATGGTTTTCAGATAGTCCAGTAATTCTTACATCATGTCTCTTGGATCTATTTTCCAGGTAAATTGTTTTTACAATGAGGCATTTCATATTGTCTTCTATTATTTTCATCCCTTTTGGTTTTACTTTATTGTCTCTTGATTTCTCATAAAGTCATTTGATTCTATTTGCTCAATTATAATTTTTAAAGAATTATTTTCTACAGTGGATTTTTGTGCCTCTCTTTTAGTTTGTCCAATTCTATTTTTAAGGAGTTTTTCTCCCCTCTGTGAATTTTTGTGCTTCTTTTTCTTTTTGGCCAATTCTGCTTTTTAATGTATCCTTCTCCTCATTGGCTTTTTGGACCTCTTTTACCATTTTGTTAGTCTGTTTCTTTAAGGTATTATTTTCTTCAAGTTTTTTTAGTGTCTCCTCTACCAGCCTGCTGACTCATGTTTTTCATGATTTTTTGCATCATTCTCATTTCTCTTCCCAAATAGCATAAGAATGGAGATTCTACCTAAATCAATCTATTTATTCAGTACCTTACTAAACTGTCAAACAACTACTTTTTAGAGCTAGAAAAAACAGGAACATAATTCATCTGGAGGAACAGAAGTTCAAAAATATCAAGGGAATCCATGAAAAAAAATGAAGGAAGATGATCTATTAGTTCCAGATTTCAAACTGGATTTCACAGTCAAAACAATATGGTACTGGCTAAGAAATATAATGGTGAGTTAGTGGAATAGATTAGCTACACAATACACAGCAATAAATGACCATAGTAATCTAGTGTTTGAGATACCCTAAGATCTAGGTTTTTGGGGTAAGAACTTAACATTTGACAAAATTTCTTTGAAAATTGGAAAGCAGTTCATGAGAAATTAGGCAAAGACTAATATCTCATACCATCTACTAAGAGAAGAGCAAAATGGATGGATGATTTAGACATAAAGCATGATATCATAAGCAAATTAGAGGAACATAAAAATATGTCAGATTTTTGGAAAAAGGAAGAATTTATAACCAAACAAGAGATAGAGAGGTAGGGTTCCATGGCTAGTGTTCTGCCTGCCATGTAGTAGGCATTTAATAAATGCTTTCTAACTAATAGGTGATGAAAATCTTCTGATAGCATTTGAATTTGCTTTATGTTCCTACACAGACTGATGATTGTAGTAAGAAACCATCTGAGGAAGTTTGCTGTCATGGAAGCAGCGGTGGATTTGGAGTCGGAAATGAGAATCCCAGATGAGGATTCCAGCATTGATACTACCTCTCTACTGATCACCCAAACCAGTGATAGCTGTGGGAGCAGAAGAAGGGGAGACACGTCACATATAGTGAGGCTAGCCATAGTTTATTTATAAACCTCAGTTTTCTCTTCTGAAAAGTTATGGTTGTGTCCTAGATCTGTTCACAGCCTTCCCCCTTCTTCTCCTCCCTCGCCCCAAGCTGGCAGAAATGGAACCTTCAGGGATCATCATACAGCATGGACTTCCACCCAAGGTGAGTCTTCCTGGGATTCATTCCAAGGAAACTTATCAGGAGAGATGCCCCAACTGTGGCTGGGCTACTTTAAGGCATAGCACAGTATTACAACCTGGGTTTTCAGGAAAGCATTATGGTAGGGGTGGAGGAGAGGTTTCTGGTGTTCTCACCAAAGAGCCTGTAATGCCAAATGAGAATGCCCACCTTCTATTTCAGAGTCAGCCACAGAGCTGGCAAGAGTCCAGCCTGGACAGCTGCCCAATTTCTCTGTCAAACGGCAGGCAGCCACCTCTTAGGGCTATGTAAACTCACCCTCCCCTTTCTGAAACAGAGGAGCTCACTCACTTACCGTAAGTACTCTAAAGCCTCTTGGCTGTAAAAGTAAAGAAAATGCACTTTAAATAATCAAGTGCCAGCCAGTGCAGTGTATAATCATCTTAAAGTGCGTAAAAGCTGAAGCATATATAGGGATCCGCAGACAGCTTTAACCCAGTCCTTCATTTACACCTCTTGCCTCACCCCCGTCCCCCCTTTCCATTTCCTCCAGAGAATAAAAGTAACTAAGCCTCTATTTTCCCTTCCTATCCTAACAAAAGGAGCATCAGGTCCTGGTTAGAGAACTTGCCAAGGTCCACTTAATCCTTGACATATCTCAAATGACTGCAGAGAGGCAGGAACTGGTAACAGGATTTTGGGAATGAAAGGGGCCATTCCACAGTAGGATATTCTTTGTATACACAGAAAGAAAAAGTTTATATATACACACATCAAACACTGAATCTCTCATTCCTGTCTTTGTTTCTCTTTCTCTCCGTCTCTCCCTCCCCTGCTCTCCCTTGCCCTCTTCCTCTCTCCCTCCCTCTCTGTCTCTCTCTCCCTCTCCGTCTCTCTCTCTCTCTGTCTCTCTCTTTCTGTCTCTCTCTTTCTGTCTCTCTGTCTCTCTCTCCCTCTCCATCTCTCTCTGTCTCTGTCTCTGTCTCTCTCTCTATCTCTCTCTCTGTCTCTCTCTCCCTCTCCGTCTCTCTCTCTCTCTGTCTCTCTCTGTCTCTCTCTCTCTGTCTCTCTCTCCCTCTCCGTCTCTGTCTGTCTGTCTGTCTCTCTCTCTGTCTCTCTCTCCCTCTCCGTCTCTCTCTCTCTCTCTCTCTCTCTCTGTCTCTCTCTCTCTCTCTCTCTCTCTCTCTCACACACACACACACACACACACACACACACACACACACACACACCCATATGAAGTTTCTCTCACAGTACATAGCTTCCTTTCCAAGCCTCATGTATATGTAGGATCTAGAAAGGCAAGAGCAGGGGCTGGATGCCAGGTGTCAGGGAGAGTATTCTATTTGTAAGGCATGACCTCACAGCTGCCTGTGCAAGCAGGAACACATTTACACACAGAAAAAGACACAAGTTACTTTTTTCTGTTTCCTGGTAAACCTTTCCACTCTCCAAATAAATCATTTCTTTCTGTTCACTCAGAATGCTGCCTCTCAATTGCTTTCCTAAATCCAATGCAATTTCTACATGTAGATATGTATGTATGTCTATATGCATGTTTATATGTGTGTAGGCTTACACATTTCTTGGAGTGGGGTCTGAACAGAAAAAGAATTCTCTCCCTAGTCAATATGAAGCTGATGCAGGTTAATCCAGTCCGAGACTACTTTCTCTTGTCCCACCAACTTACTCTCAGAGTGTTGAAGTTCCCATTAATAAAACCAATGAGAGCACATTTGACATTAATATAGCCTGAAGGAATCCAAAAGGCTCCACCAATTACTGAACAGAGAGTCCCCAAGAGCCACAGTTCCTAGCATCCTACAGCCCACAGCAGTCTGGAGAGAGATTTTGCCCCAGGGCATGTAGCAGATGCCCACTCTCTTAGACATGCACACAACGACAGTCTATTACTCATTCCCAAATGGATGGGTCAGTACATCAGTTTTAAAAACTTTATTAAACGCCTCCACTGCCAGCCCCTGCACTCATAAGCTAGTCAATCTTCTTCAAAAACCTGAAAGGCTGATTGTCCAAATCAAATTTCCAGTAGGAGCTGAAAGCTCTTAAGATCGTTAACCATAACCTGGTAGACTTTTGCACAAATTGAAAGCCTTTAGACCCTGTAAGACAAGCCTCATCTTTGTACAGTTGTTGATGTGACTGAATTTCCCACTACAGACATCTAGAATCCAAAATCTATCACCTTATGATTTATCCCTATCATAAGGGAGCTGACCCTGAAAAGTATTTAAACAGTGAGAATGTGAAATGGCCTACAACATTCACATATGGACGTAAAATCGGTAAGAGCTTCAGGAAATCATATAAACCTGCTTGTACATAAAGAATGGAGCATGAATTTGGTTCAGGGGATACACAGAGTCCACTTTATCCCAGGCAGTATTTTCTTGTGGGGGAGGGGATGAAAAGCAAGAAGAATAAGGGGGAAACAAGCCCGACTTTGGTTTCTTTAATTCTTTGACAAGCCAAAAACGCAAACCAAGCAGGTTCTATTGGCACATCACTGTTTTACTTACATGCAAATGTACATTAAAACCCAGTCCCTCCTCCACTCACCAACATCCCAGAAGAATTCACTTACCCAAAGACCAAGGCATCCCAGCTCTTCCCCACCTGTGTGAGGTGAACTTTCATTGGAGGCAAATTTGCCTATTCAGGCTGACAACATTTAGGAAGGTTGGATGCTTAACCTAATTGCTGCTGATTCAATTCAGGACTAATGAATGCAACTCCTCCTCCCCTTTCCCCTCTTCTGACTTGGGTTACCAAATAGTGGACCCTCCTGATTTGCATTCTCCATTGAAGCTGAAGGCAGTCTGTCTGCCAGCTGGGTATCATGTGCAGAGTGCTCAGACAGGTGCTATAATTCATTAGCATAAACATCTGTGGAGACCCAGGCCAGGTTCCTGTAGCTACTAAATAGGCACGAGAGGAGAAAGGTTCTTCCTGGACCTCCAGCCAGGCACTGTGACAAAAAGTATTTGCAATCATCTTAGGAGATATGCATACATTGACTCCTGAAGGTTAACTGAAATTTAACAGGCATTTTGCATAATTCGGCTATAAATATGGATCTATATGCAAATTTGGTATGAGGCTCTCTGGGAGGAATCCCATACACAGTGGTTGTTCTCTGATGATGGGTGGGTTACATCTATCCTGAAAACAATAACAAAAACAAATTGTTAACTCCCCAAACTCTAGAGGATATTAGAATTTTTCCATTGTTAATCAAAAAAACCCATTGATATCTCTCTACAAAGGACTCTGTGTTCTTGATGGGATGAGAGGGCAAACTGGCTTAAGTATCTGTCACATCATGGATCAAATGAAGTATTTATACAGCTCAATGGAAACCATAAGGAGCTACATGAATGTTAGCTTTTATTATCATCATTATTAAAATGATTATCACCACCAACATTAATTCGATTACTTTAGCTGGTTACAGGGATTAGACCACTGCTCCCATCCTCATTAACTGCTTTGCTCCTACTCCCAAGGGAGTTACTGGTCCTTGGAAGAAAAATTGATTCAGTAGTGAAAGGTGATGGAACATGTGTATCTATGGTGCCCAGGTATTCTCTCAAAGGTCATTCAGTCCAATCCCTTCCCAATTACAAATGAGGAAGTGGCTTGCCTACTATGCCATAGCTAATAAGCGTCTAATATGCATTATGAACTTTGTCCTGATTCAGAATCTATCCCTCTACCTAATATTCTACCTACTTATATTTCCTTTAGTTTTTTCTATAAATGTTGTGATTGAGTTTACCCCAAAGGATCAGCTCTTCCAAATATTGTTATAGGGATAGATGCATATGGAGCAATAGATTTAGAGCAAGAAAGGACCTTAAATGTCATAGGATCAAAGATTTAGAAGTGAAAAAGGTCTTAGATATAATCTAGTCTAAAACTCTAATGCTGTAGAAGAAGACATTGAACTGCAAAGAAGGTAATTCATCCAGGATCACACAGTTAACAGGTGAATGAAGGCCATAATCTAGTTCCCCACCTCCCTGCCTTATTTTACAGAGAATGAAACAGAAATGGACAGGTTAATGATCTTTCCACAGCTATTATTGGACTAATCAGTCTTGTGACTGACCCTGTCCCTGCCCTCTCTCTACTCTTATAATACTTCATTGGTCTAGAAGCTATCAGTCTTCACATTTCTTGGTCCAACCTTGGGATAGTCTAGACGTAAATCTTTAAGAAAAGTCATTTGACAGGACTTAAACTCAGAAAATTGATCAAATGAGCAGTGAGAGTGAACACACAAGGTCTAGTTCTTGTTCTATCATTGTATGGCTTTGAGGAAGTCCCTGGAGCATCATGCATGGACCTCAGCTTCCTCTTATGTGGCAAAAGGAACTTAGAAAAGAGATATGCACATACATATATATATAATCTGAAGGAAAACACTCAGTAGCAGAGTTTTCTCATTAGTGAATTAAGGAAACCGGAATCTATCGAATGATTTCTATTACATATATGCATATGCATGCATGTGTGTATACACACATACATACTGTGAATAGGCACATACATGTATACATGTCTTTATATAGGTGTGTGTTGTACATGTGCACATATATATTCTATATGTGGGTATGTGTATATATAAATATAAATATACATATACATACATATATATGACTTCTTTTGATAGATCCCATTACCTTAGTAGCAGTTTTCTTATTAGTGAATTCAATATGCATATTCATGCATATGTGTATATGCATGTAGAGATAGGTATATGTGTATTACATATATATACATATATAATTATATAGATATAAGCTAATAGACTTCCTTTGATAGATCCCATTTTCTCAATTAATAATGAGAAAACTGCTACTTAGAGAGTGACTTCTCCAAGGTCACAGTTAGTAAGTAGCAGAGTGAGGACTTAAATACAGATCACGGAATTCACTTCAGTCTGCTCTCCTTTACACTGCGCTGCCCTAACCAAATTGAACAAATTATGATTCATTTCATAGAATTGTTACAAAGTCACAACATTTTGAAATACCTCAATTAGGATTATCTATACATTTATGTGTGTGTATGAATTGGAATTTATTATTAACCAAGTCCAACTCTTTAAATGTACAGATGAATACTAGAAGTTCGCTGAAATTAAGTGACTTGCTCAAGGTCGCACATACAGTCAGTGACAGAATCCTGTTCAAATTGAGTTCCTGTGACTCCAAGTTAGCATTCTCTCTGCTGTGCCAAATTAGCAAAATTCATTCACTTTTGACATGCTAGTTATGTTGTATTTGATACATTTTCTGAATTTCTCCAGCTCTGTTCTGGTTACCAGAGATATTAACATAAAAAAACAAAATCTTGGTTGGATGCCATCTGCTTTTTCTGTTCATTCTCCTACCTGAAGTCTCAGCTCTGTCACATCATAATTAGTTTCTATGGAAATGATTATGTCATCAGAAGCTAGGAATCTGAATTCTATTTTCATGCAAATATCTTTTCAATGGGAATGGAATGAAAAGAAATACAATACACAGAAAATATTTAGTCACCAGATCTGTGATTGGTGGGGGAAAAGGAGAGGGATTAAAGAAGGATGGGTGTTCTTGGGAATGCTTTTCTATCACACAGGACATGTTCATCTTGAAGCAGCCTGCATGCATACTGAGAAAGCCCTCAGCTCTAGGCTTTCTCCTTTTACTGTCTCACGCTCAAGGGAACTGGACATGAGAAGTTTATGGCTTATCTTTGGTCAATGACAGATGAGGACAAAAAGTTGCTTAGGGACACCGTTTCTTATTTAATTTACTTATTTATTTTTTGTGAAGTCCTTGGATGAAGGATGAAGTATCCTTCTGGGATATAGATAAAAGTTGTTCCTAAAGGTTCTGTTAGGGAAAGCTTCAGTTAAGGAGTTGTTGGATTTCTTTGGAATATTCAGAATAGTTCTAAAAGCCAACACTTCAATGACTAGATGACATGGGAAAGGTGGGGAAGGGGGGGAAGGGAAGGAAGAGTTACTGACAGCTCTGCCCTTAGAAGTTATTAAGAAAATCCCTTCATCCTCTCTGGGTTTCAGTTTCTCAGTTATACAATGAATGTATTAGACTACATGATCCTAAGATCCTTTTTCAGTGGATAGATTCTGTGGTCACTATTCTAAGGTTTCATTCAGTTCTAATATTATGTCTTCCCTTCCAAGTTCTCTTCCTGTACTGATATTCTATTTACAGCAATGATCATGTCTTCCTTAGCTCTCTCTTCTCCAAGATAAACACCCCGCTTTCCTTCATCTGACCCTGATTTGACATTATTGGCAGCATCTTGGTTTCTCTCCTCTGTTTCCGCCATGGTTTGCTGTTTCCTTTCTAAAATATGTGACAGGATAAAACACAATTCTGCAGGCATGTTCTGACCAGTTCAAAATAGCAGAGAATTATCATTTACTTAACCCTGGATGCTGTAATTATCAATGGACTCTAGGAATTGATTCATTTTTGTGGGTTTCTGTATACCACAGTTTGACTCATTTTTATTTGGCAAACTTGTAAAATCCTCAAATCTCCCAGCAATGTTAATCAGAAAGTTAAAGATCTTCCCCACTCATTAATGGACCTGCCCATTAAGGGGAGCTTGATTGGGGAGGGCCCATACCTTTTGTTAATTTTCTAATGAGACACTGGTTCTCAAGGGTTGTGATGCCCTCTGGCTCTGAAAAGTATATAAATATTCTGAGGTGAGGTTTTACTTTGGGACTTTGCTTTTGGAAGAAGGTTTGTGTGCCAAGTGAGACTCTGGGAAAACACTAAGGAGCCCTCCCCACCACTCCTTTTGGAAACCCAGACATTGGTGTTTCTCTTTCTGGTAACCACGTATGTATGGTCAGGCAGTTGGATTTGTGATGTATGTATTGCTTATGTCAGACAGTTGGAAGCCCTGTTTGTTGATCTTTATTTCTCTGTTTGTAATTTCTTTGAAGTTCAAGGTGCTGACATTTTCCCTTGAACTAAGTGAATGGTACATGTGCTTGATTATAGCGATTGTTGACCCCTTGAAAGTTGCTTTCCTTTCAGAAAAGCAGATCTAAGAACTGTGCAGCAAGTCCTCTGTGTATGTTGGAGTGCTTGCTGATACACTCCCCCCTCTCCTGAAATGCTACATAGATATGCTTTCCCATTCTGTACTTCAGAGGTTGATTTCTTGAATCCAAATATAAACCTTTACATTGATCCTGCCTAAACTGGATCTTTTTAAATTTGGCCCAACCAGCTAGTCAACTTCTTTATTTTAAGATACCACATAAAAAATTCTTATTAAATATTTAATCAAGAACTTACTATTACTGTGAAAGAATTAGCACAACTCCCAAAAGAGTCGAAGATAAGGAAGCAGTTGAAATAGTAGGCAATCTGGCTCATTAAAAGTTTAATAATTATTATAATTACAGTGACTTTAATCAGATAGAAATTCATTCAATGTTAGCATTTTTTCCAAGATAGCATACTCCTTCCATGGGCTTGATAATGCACAACACAACTTTCAAAGAGGAGGAGGACTTCTTAATAGCAGAATACATTTCGTATCTTGGTAAGGTTTCCAAATGTGACATTAATCTTTAATGCTCTGCTAGCCTCTATTATTTTCTATAAGGCTGTTTCTGACATCACAGGGAGAAGTGAAAAGGTGATGCTGAAGAAATCTCCCAATTGGAGACTCTTTGTGACTTCATTGAATGGTAACTGTGAAAGAATTTTCAACGTTCCTATATAGAAAAAAAGTAAGTCACTTATGTTTGACTTGCCTTGGATCATCAGAATCCACTCTCTGCTGGGAAATGTTGGTAAAATGGTATCTCCCACTGAAACCATTTATCGTTAAAGAAATGGAATCGAGGAAAGAGTCGAAAGTCAGAATGTGTGCTATAGTGGCAGAAGATTCAGCATTTTCAGCTGATTTCTTTTCTGTGCTATAAGAATATTTAAAAAGACAAGCACAACACACACACATGCACACACACACACACACACACACACACAAATAATCAAACCCATAACCTTGCTGGTCTTCCCTCTAGACTATCAGCCAAAAACACTTGAATTTATACTGAGATGAATATATTGATTTTTTTCTTTGAAAGTAACTACTTGTGTTAGCTAATCTATATTTTTCTTGGGGATTCCAATGACTTTGCTTTATCCCACATGTAAACATGAGCATATACACATAAATACATACCCCAATATAATATACACAGAAAGGAAAGAATCAGCATCTCTGTAATTTCATTGTGTTTAAATCATGATTTGTTACAGAAATGACTTAGCAATAGATACAACCCAGGAATAAACATACTAATGTTTTCATTCCACTACTCAGTAAATGCAGACCTAAAAAATCGAATGTCATTGCAATATAAAGAGAGCTCAGAAAAGACAAAAAAGATCAATTAAAGCTGAGACTGTCCAAAAGCGGCACCATTTATCTAGTATCCAATGTTTGCTAGTGAGCACTGTATGGTATATCATGAGGCCAATGCTTAATAATGGCCATGTTGAAAAAAACTGAAGACAAGGTAACATGAGTTCAGAAGGAGAACTGAGAAACGTCAGTGTCATGGAAGAAAAAAATATGTTAGTTTATTCAATCCAACAATTACTAAACACCCACTATGTGTAAGACAGTATTCTAGGAAGTGGAGATAGTCCCCAGTCTGCTGGAGCATACATGAAATTGAGACGAAGGCAAAGTATACACTGCTAAGGAGAGAGAGAGACAGAGAGAGATAGAGAGAGACAGAAACAGAGATAGACAGGCAGAGAGAGAGAGAGAGAGAGAGAGAGAGAGAGAGAGAGAGAGAGAGAATGAATATATATCTAAAATATAAAGTAATTTCTGAAGAGTCAATCAAGAGCCTCTGTCTTTCTGAACATGGGGCAAGGTGGGGAGGAGTGGAGAAGAACAGAAAATCTTTGGGTAGTAGGTGGCATTTTCATTGAACCTTGAATAAATTTAATATTCAAGATGAAGAGAGAAAGTAGAACACTGTAGGTCTCAGGTGAGAGCAAGTTTAAAGACACGGGGAAGCAATTTTGAATGCCATCCATGGGGAGAAAGCAAGAATGTTAATTTTTCTGGAACACTGAATGAGAATGTGAATAATGTGGAATACGCCTAGAAAGATAGCTTTTGAAGATCTTTAATTACCAAACTGAAGAAAATATGTAGGTTACTTTAGAGTAAACAAATTATTAGTGTAGGGGAATGATATGATCAGATCTGTGTCTTGAGAATCAGTAGGAAAGACAATTAGTTTCTTCCCTGTCCTTCAATTATAGATGCAACTATCAACACTGCCTTCCATCTTCACCATTAGGGTCCCTTAATCTGAAGCAAGCACAGATTTTAACAGCTGAACATGTGAGTTATATTTTGGAGGAATATCCCAAGCAGATTATATCATTCAAGACTCCACAAAACATCATAGGAAAGGCAATGACTTTTGGAAGATTTGAATTTGAATACTGGTTCTGCCATTCACTAAAAATATGTAGGCTTTAAAGGTTCAAACTCAAAGTTCTGGTTTAGTTGCAGAGAGGCAGTTTTAAACTCTATGACAGGAAAAAAATTTAAAAATCTGACCATTAGAGCTGTTCAAAAGTGAAATGGACTGCCCCGGGAGAATAGAGAGGGGACTCTGGTTCATGTACAGGTTGAATTAGCCTCCAAGGTCCCTTTCAACTCTAAGATCTTTGATTCTCCCAAGAAAGGTAGCTCTGTGGTCATTTATAACATGAGGGACTTAAAAATAATTTATCTCTAAAGTCTCCTCCAGCTCGGTAATTCTGTGACCCATTGAGAAAAGTGGAGAACGGACAAATCAGGATGTTCAGAGAATGATTGCATGTTTACTTTACCAAAAACTAAAAATACAAAGACTTAAATCTGTTGACTTGACTTTCCCCCCCCAGGCATGGTGATCTTGGTTCTCTTTCTGTATTAACACTAGTGACAAAAATATAGCATCTTCTTTCTAGACATAAAAAGCACATTTTGAAATAAATGATTTTGTTTTACAGGCATCATAGAGTTAGACTTACAAAACATCATAGTTGCAGGTCAACTCAGAGACCATTCACTACAACCCAAATCTAGAAAATAGTTCTTTCAATAAGAAGAAAAAATCTGCCTTTGTTTGAATTCCCTTCATTAAGGAAAAATTCATTACCTCTTAAGACAGCCCATTTCACTTTTGTATAGATGAGATTATTGGAAAAAGTTGTTTTTTCTCCTAACATCTAGCCCAATTCTTCCTTTTCCAATCTTCCACCTATCAATCAATTGCTCCTTCTTTAACTTCTCTACTAGACCCCAGACCAGGTTGTGTGTTGTCTTTTCCACTAGAGTATAAGCTTGCTGAGGGTAAAGGCTTTCTTTCTTTTTCATGTTTGTATACTATTTGTATGTATAACATAATGCCTGACACATAGTAAGTCTCTAATAAATGCTTATTGACTGTTCACTAATTATGTCATGGAATGTTCTCCTTCCTCCATATCTGGAAAATTCTCCCTCTTCCACTCTTCTTACCAACCTCCCTGACTTCCTCTAAATTCTAACCAAAATCCCACTTTCTAAAGGAATTAGAACCCTCAGCATTCTTAATCCCAATAGTGTTTAATTGCCTCCTATTTATCCTGCATATAGTTTGCTTTGCTTTGCATATATTGTTTCCATATTGACCCTCTTCTTAAATTGTAAGCTCCTTCAAGACAAGGGCTGTCATTTTCTTCTTTCTTATCTCCCCAGAGTTTAGCATGGTTCCTGGCACATAGTAGGTACTTAATAAATGTTGATTTATTGATGTGGGACAAAACAGGAAAAGGTCATTCATGTGACATCCCTTGAAATATTTGAAAATAGCTATCATTGTTCCCTTAAATTTTTTCTTTTACATGCTCAAGTTCCCTATTTCCTTAAGAAAAAATCTTTAGTTTTCATGAACTCTAGCTCTTTACTATCCTAATTGCCTAATTCTAAATATTCTCCAGGTAATCAATGGCACTGCAGCATAGATAACAAGTGGTAAATAGTTGGACCATAGTTCTTTGTCTCCAAATACAGTGTTTTGTTCCCTATCTATCTCCTTAGTCTCCTGCTAGCAGAGCAGAGTTTTTGTTTGGTTTGGTTTTACCAAGGTAGGATTTCACTTTTTAATGCAGATGAGACTGAGCAAATCTCTCCACTACTTACCCTTCAGTTCCCTCAAATATAAAATGGT
Source organism: Bettongia penicillata ogilbyi (assembly GCA_023548195.1). Taxonomy (NCBI): domain Eukaryota; kingdom Metazoa; phylum Chordata; class Mammalia; order Diprotodontia; family Potoroidae; genus Bettongia; species Bettongia penicillata. The sequence goes on along the minus strand of JAJHZJ010000432.1, from coordinate 4,000,430 downwards.
AATGGCAGCTGTTATGGTTGGTGCTGAATCATGTCTGACTCTTCATGGCTCCATTTGGTTTTTCTTGGCGAAGGTGGTTCAGGTTTGTCATTTCCTTCTTCAGCTCATTTTACAGATGTGGAGTTGAGGCAGACAGGGTTAAAAGGACTGGCCCATAGATCCACAGCTAGTCGGTCTATTTGAGTCCAGATTGGAATTCAGCAAGATGAATCTTCCTGATTTCAGATCCGGCACTCTGTTCCCTGCATCTGCCTACTGATGTCCATATTCTCTAACTCAGAGGATTATTGGAAGAAGAAGATGTTAGATAATGGTTATATCAGAAAAGGATCATCTGGGAAGCTAATACTAACTCTGGTCCTACATTCAAGTGTTGGAGCAAGCTCAGGCATCACCTAAGGTCTAATAATTTCTCATTTCTGAACCTTTCCCTTCTCATTGATAAAGGACGAGAAAAAAGGAGGATTTCAAATAGTATCCTCTAACTGAATCACCTCTGACTTCCTTTCCAACACTCACATAATATGTTATATATTCTCAGAATCTTTCCAGATCTAAAATTCCTGCCTTGAGGTCTTTAATACCTTGAAGATGCAGTTTTAAGCCCTTCCTACATTCTTTGTTCTGATTCTTACCAACACTAGCATTCTGTGTTCCATATTCTAAGGTCCTATCAAACTCTGACATTCTATGCTCTAAAGTCCCTCCACCCCCTCTGATGTTCTATGTTCTTAGATTCCTTCCAGCTCTAGCACAGTTCTTTCCAATGCTCCTTTCAGTTCTGACAGTTAACAACTCTTTCAAATTCCTCTCAACCTTTTCTTTTTGTCCCTTCAGAGTATCCCGGATTTAGGCTCAGAGTTAGTACACTGCACAGACTTTAAGGTGGGTTTTAGGAATACAGAGATTTCTTTCCCATGGGTTAAATTTCCCTTCAATTTATTATCATTTGAAGAATTGTAACAAAAATGAATTGTTCTGTCTCTGTATGAAACAGTTGCTCTGGTATATTTCTGATCTGCTCAGGCTATGGAAAATCATATCATTCTGAGGAAGACAAAGGGAAATGATGCTGAAGGGCACACATACATACAGTTGATTATTCATGCCTTGGGAGGGACTCTTTCCTGAGAGATTTCCAGGCAAATGACAAAAATAAAATCTTTATTTTATAAATTCCCATGCAAGTGAACACCAGTAATTGATATGAATATTGTAGGGGTTTATTACTTAAATAAGCTGATGGTCCCTGGGGCCTGAGTTCTTGACACACAGTTCTGAGGCCTCCAACTGAACGGAGGAATATCACAGAATCTTCGAACTGAAAGACACCGTGCAGTCATTTGGTTCTATAGCCAATATCATACTCTTGACAAGTAGTCATCCATTTTGAAGAACCAGCCATTGAGAAACCCCCCACACAGTCTGTTTCTATGTTAGATGGGTCTAGTTTCTGGGAAGGTGACCCTAGTTTCTAGGGTCTAGTTTCTTTGGTGTTCCTTTTGCTGTACTTTTACCTTGTACATCAAGCGCGGATTCATTTCATTTCACCTTCTACCAGTTACTCCTGGCTTTACCCTCTGGGGCCAAGCAGATCAAGTGTAATCCCTGTTCCACATCACAATCCTTCAAGTATTTCAGGACAGTTCTCTTGTTACCCCAGAGTCTTTACTTCTTCAGGCATAATATCCCTAGTTTAGCTTTTTGTGACATTCAAATGTCTTCTTAATGAGAAGCTCCACGATTCTATACTGGAATGCCTAGGGAGGGAGGCAGGCACATGTCTGCAGGTTTGCAATACTTTGTTTGCAGAGGGATTTTCAGAAGGCTTTGGCTAATTGAAACAACTGTTGAAAATTTACTTGGCATTTTCCTTTCTCAATATTTTCAGCCTTGATGAAAATGTTTCATCTCTGAGATGTTTCTCTGCTGTGATCTGGCTACTGAGACCGTGAATAATGCATGTGCCCTACTTTATCCAACATTTCCAGGGAGTTACTGCCTGGAACCCACTTAAGCAAACACTCACTGTTTCCCCGCTCCAACCCTTTATGTAGGTTAGCTGGGCAAAAACCTTGGATCCACTATGCACTTCAACCTCACTCTGTCCTGACCATAATGATAGGATTATAGAATTAAGCATGGAAATGGGCTTAGAGGTCATCTATTCCAACTCCATTTTACAGATGAGGAAACTGAGGCAAAGAATGGTAAGAGAAGAAATAAACGGCAGAGATGAAATTTAAACCTGATTCCTCCTACTCTAATTCATATATTTCTTCACTGAATTGCTCTTCCTCTGGGTCTGATTGAGTTTGTGAATAGTAGGAGATTCTATCATGGAAAAGTAATTTGCAATTAAGGAAGACGAGTTCCAGTCACACTTCCCACATCAACTAGTTAGCCCTGAAAAAGTCATTTAATTCACCACTGTCTCATGCAACCCTTTAAAACAGTTACAGGAAAAAAAATTTTTAATTGTTACAAGGGATCTCCATTGGTGCAGTTTCTTTATTGGGAAGCCTGTCACAGATCTGGCTAAAACAAAACAGACAAATAAAATAATACAGAAATAAAAGCCATTTTTGTTTTATGACTATCGATAGTGGCTTATTCTAAAGAACTATTGATTTGGAGTCAGATGACTGGTGTTCAAATCCTCCAGTTTCTGCTTATCTACTAAAACCCCACCTCCAGCTTTTTACTTCATCTGGACTTCAAAGCTATGCCCATGCCACAGGTACCTTGATTGTGCCCCTCCTCTACTTTAGCTCCCATTTAGGCATTGTCTTTCCCCATTAGAGTGTTAGCTCCTTGGCAGAAGTGACTGTCTTTCCTTTGGCTTCTATTTGTATCTGCAGTGCTTGGCACAGAGCCTAGTTCAGAGCAAACACTTAAGAAATGCTTCTTTTTTTCTTCCTTCCTTCCTTCCTTCCTTCCTTCCTTCCTTCCTTCCTTCCTTCCTTCCTTCCTTCCTTCCTTCCTTCCTTCCTTCCTTCATTCCTTCCTTCCTTCCTTCCTTCCTTCCTTCCTTCCTTCCTTCCTTCCTTCCTTCCTTCCTTCCTTCCTTCCTTCCTTCCTCCCTCTTTATTTCTTCTTCTCTCCCTTTCTTGGATGATACTGGCAAATCACTTAACCTCTTTCATCTTTACTTTCCTAATCAGTAAAACCAAGGCATTGTGTAGTATATAGCTCATTGAGGTCCCTTCTAGACCAATACAAAGAGAGCTCAGAAAGAAAAAAAAGATCTATTAAAACTCAGGTTGTCCAAAAGCAGCAATATTTATTTAGTATCCAATGCCTACTTAGTGAGCGCCATACAGTATATCATGAGGCCAGTGGTTAATAATGGCTATGTTGAGAAAGACTGTATAATTTCCACCTGTTCCTCTTCTGTGGCCAAATAAAATGTTTCATCTTTCCTCTATGTGAGAACACATCAAAGATGCGAAAACATTTATCATTCTCCTCCCTCCCCTCATCGGGGTCTGGCATCATGATTCCATCCATGTGCTCATCACATTGTGTAACTTCGAGTCCCCTCATCAGTTGGTACCTTTTCTGGGTGCCTTCCAGCCTGTGGATTCCCTTCCTAAAATGAGTTCAGGGGCCCGTTTGAAAGAGATTAAGATCTCTCTTCTTTTGGGACATTCTGCCTTTTACAATGAAACTTAAGTTTTCACTATTTGATCAATGTCATATCTTACTGTTGATATGAATTATACTTAAAGTCTACTAAAACCTATAATCTTTTAAATGAATATTCATCTACCCATGTTCATTCTATCAAGAACTTTTGATATTTATCCTATATGTAAATTTGATCTAATGAGATTTGCTCATATTTTCTGGCCTGTTCAAAAACACTAAAAACAAAAAAAGGGATCATTTTATTTTATATAATATGTCTTCTTTGTCTCCGAGTACTGTATCATCTGAAAATCTGATGAGGAGCATGCTCAGCTATGCCCTCATCTAAGTCATTTATGAAAATGATAATGACATTGTAAAGACACATATTCCAGGGGCACTCCACTAGAGATTGCAGGAAGGAAGGGGAACAAGCGTTTATTTACTGTCTACCATGTGTCAGGCACTGGGCTAATCCCTTTATAAATATTATCTCACTTAATCTTCACAATGACTCTCTCCTTTGTCACAAATTTTCAGATATGGATGTCACTTTATCTCAGCTTCCTCTATCTTTCCACCTCAGGAATCATATAGCTTGAAAATAGTTGATAGGTTATGTACAAAAATATGATTATGTTTGACTAGATGAAATGCCTTCTGTTTTCCACTCCCAAACATAAAATACTGACTAAAATCTCACCTTTTTCAAGTAGCCTTTTCCAATACTCCTTCATTCCAGTATGTTCCTTCTATAAGCCATTTCTTATTCATCTTGTATCTAGTTTGTTTCTACATATTCATTTGCTTGTCATCTCCCCCATTAGATTGTGAACTCTTAGAAAGCAGGGGCTTTCTTTAGCTCTCTTTGTATCCCTAGAGCTTATTACAATTCCTGGGATAAAGTAGATGTCCAATAAATGCTCATTTTCTGAGAAATTCATTTTACTCTTAATAGATGGTAGAGAAGAAAGTGTATTATCTTTATATTCTGAAGATCTGGACTAGAATCCTGTCTATGATTGTTGGTTATCTATGTGATCTCAGGTATTTCACTTTGACTTTCTGATGTCTTGCTTTCTTTCCTATAAAATTCGAGATTTGGGACAGCACCACCATGTGCTTCTTTCCCAACTAAATCTATTATCCTAAGACATTCTCATTATTGAGACTTCCTCTATGTACTGATTCCCATTACAGTGAAAGAGATAATATATGTAATGGATTTCACTAAATGAGGAATAAGCTTACTTATATGTCTTCCTTATTACTAGCAAACTCTAAAAAGAACCTTGACAAAAGGTAGGAGTACAAGATTGTTGAAAGCAAGACACACGAAAGTATAGTTGCAACTGGAAACCAGAATAACCATTTGGGAAAGCATTCTGAAATTATGCTAAAGCAAAGTGACTGAACTAGTCATAACCTTTACTACCCAAGAATTCACTACTAAAAATAAACTTTAAACAGGGCAGTGACTCAAAAGAAGAGCCAGATATCCTCCAATTCCAATATTTATAGCATTATATTTTGTAGTTGCCAAGAACTATGAACAAAATAGATGTGCATGTATTGGAGAAAGCTAAACAAGTTGTGGTATGCAAAAATAATGCAAGTTACACTACTGTGTCATAGGAAGTGAGCATACCAAATAAAGGAAAGCATGGCAAGACATAGAAGATCCAACTTCAACATGCAAATCATTACAACAATATATATGGAAAGTCAACAACTCTGAAATGATCAACATTAATGTTCTGAAATTATAATGACTGTTTGGTCCCAAAGAAGACATATATAAGCTGTCTCCCCTCATCTCTCATTGTAGAGGTAGAAGGCTATGGGGGTACAGGGCTGCATATGATATCATACTTCTTCAATGATTTTGTTAGTTTTACAGAACTGTGTTTATTTTACTTTTTTTTATTCCTTTTCTTTTCATTTGTGATATAGGATGACTCTCTAAGCAGGATATGGGGAGGATGAAGAGAAATATTTCCAATAATGTAGGTGATATAGAAATAAAACACATAAGCAATATTTGCTTTTAAATTGGATATACTCAGTCCATCTGTCATTAGCAATGACACTTGTTCATCTGATTGTTTTAAAATAGAGGTACTGTTTTATATAATTAAGGTTTGTGTAGGAATGTCAAAGCCCATGGTAACAGAGAGAAGAGGGCCGGTTGGACCCAGTGCAAAGTAGGGATATATTATGGAGGGAACATTTTAAACTAATATAGTTCAGATGGCTTGGCTTTTCCAATTCACAAGCTATACTCTTTCAATTGCCACGGGGCTGCCAGTCTTCACTGGTACCTCTCTGGGCATCTAGGATATCCTTGGAGGAGAAGTTTTTCTTTCTCCCAAATTAGCAGCTGTCTTCCCTTCCTCTGTTCACTAGTCCCGAGTGAACCAGAACAGAGCAGTGTTAAACAAAGAACTCCCTCCACTCCACTATTATACCATTCCCTGGGTTTTTTCACCCTCTTGTCCTCTTCTAAGATTGTCTTTAATTTTCTGAGCTTTCCTGAGGACAGCTGGAGATCTTGTGTTGGCTTGGTTGGTTGGTGTTGGTGCAGGGCTCCATTGGGAATCTCTTTCCATCCCATCCATCTTTAGAAACACCACATTTATAGCTGACCCAGGGAAAGAAAGTACAGTTGAGAGAGGCAGCTGCAGAAAACTGTACTGTCATCTGGGGTACTTTCAGAAATAGACTACCCACCAGAAAGGCGATTCATTGTGGAAATGTTCACAAAGTTCCACAGGTCCTTTACTGAATTAGAGGTATAATTGCTAGAGATGTATGATTTATATTATAGGTATGAATTTAGGCTTTCCAGGCTAAAGAGGACTTTTATGGGCTGGTTTCACAGAAGTATTTGCCTTGTTAAACATACAACCTTCAATGGTATTGTTGGTCCAATGGCTGGGGTACCAATATTCTCACTACTCTGGTTGTGTGCTTTCTATCCACTGCCTGGACCCACTCAAGCTAAAGCAGCAAAGGTCTTCCAAGAAAAACCATAGTATGCATATTATCAGAGTGAGCCTTCAGAAATATTCACTGCCCTCTGTAGAAAAGGTAGATCACCTTTCGCCACAGAGCCATGTGTCCCACATGTCATGTTAAAGGGGTGTGGGGGGAAAGCACTATCCACATGGCTAAAACCCAGAACTTTCAGTCATAGGGTCAGCTGCCTGGACTATCCCAAGTCTACTTCCTAGTACAACCTTGTGGAATCTGGGGTCTAATGAGTTCCACCTGCTGGGCTTTAGTCCCCTAACACTAGGTCTGGGATTATCTCCCCCCAAGAGGCCCAGTGGGGCATGTATGCATTCTAGGGGACACAGCCAGCGATCAGGCTATATCTTCAATACCAATTGCCTGTTGTTTAAGCTGTCCCATTCTGACCTTTTGGAGCAATAATTACTCTTCTTTCAGTTTCAGTCCCCAAATTAATTCCTCCACCTGGCTCCCTGGGCGCTTCCCTGATATCAACTTAACCTTTTAAATTGAGCAATGCACAGATTTGGGAACAAGAAAGATTATCAGGGCAAACAAATCCATGGAATAAAACAAGTGTACAGAGTTAAAAAAATAATGCCAGGACTCTGGCAGAAGTACAAAGGCCTTTTCCAACCAAATGGTAAAATCCAAAATGGAATCAATCCACCCAAACATTGGCCTCTGTAAAGATGCTTGTTGAGCTCTGGCTTACAGAGCCTTCAATGATAGAAAATCATCACATAAATTCTTAATGCTAATAAATAAGGGTTCCATCAGTGGAAATTTTGAAAAATGATGAAATTATTAACTGAAATTGGTTTGGGAAATGAACAAAGCAGTAGAGGCCTAAGACCTTAAGAGAGATAGCAGTATTTCAGTCAAAAACAATAGACACAAATGTGTCCTTCACACACATATACATAAAAACATTTTGAATAAAATGTACATTTAATAACTGTGGTCCTGAGTGCTGGATTCAGGGTTAAATGATAGACTTTAGGACTATAGTTAGAATAAACAATTCATCATCTTTCTTAAAAATAATTTCCTCTGCTGAAAACATCCCAAGTGGTATCTTCCTGAGGACCTTCAATGAGAGAAAATTCACCATTTCTTGATATAGTCATTTCTAATTTGGGATAGCTCTTACTATTAGGAAGCACTCCCCTCCCCTGGCATTAAGTGGAAAATTATCTTCTACCCATTGCTCCTAGTTCTGCACTGTGGAACAAAAATGAGTAAGATTAAATTCCCATCCATGTGAAAGTTCTTAAAATAATTGAAGATACTTCCAATGCTGCATCTTGGCCCTCACTCCAGTCTTTTCTGTTTTCCACAAACATATTTTTATCCATTTTTGCTTCTAGTCAACCTTTTTTTTTTTTTTTTTTTTTTTTTTTTTGCCAAGCTATATGGTGTTGGGCAGTATAACTCTCTCTGTCTCTTTCTCTCTGTCTCTTTCTTTCTCTGTCTCTCTCTGTCTCCCATACTCACAGCCACACCCTCATCTCTCTCTCTCTCTCTCTCTCTCTCTCTCTCTCTCTCTCTCTCTCTCTCTCTCTCTCTCTCTCTCTTTCTCTCTCTGTGAAATACACTGCTTTGTTAGTCTATAAAATCTATGGGCCTCTTCTCAGAATATTATCGTTAAAGTCTTAATACATTTTACTGCTCAAAAACTCAGTTACATTAAAATGCAGTTATCTGTCTGTCCACATATATAACTAAAACAAATCCATGAACCCTAGGTGAAGAAGAGAACCTTTTTTTTTTTTTTTTTGAGAATGAAAGTAACCATGTTGACTATTTTTTCCAAGGACTATCGTGAAATTCTTGAGATCTTGAGAAGCTCAGAGCATCCTTTGCCCATTAAGTAAGTAAAAGTTTACAGTAGGATCCGAAGAAAAACATGTGAAAAGCAAAGGCAACCACAATGTAAGTTAGACGAATGCCAAGTCATTTCACTTTGTCATCTAATTTTGAGCTTAAATACGAATGTCAGAAGCAAGCTAGTCTATACCATAAGATCATAACAGGAAAAACATTACAGAAGCAAAACACTTTCAGCATATATCAGTCAGATTGATATGCTGGGGTCAAGGTTCTCTGTTTTCATTATTTAACCAGTCATTCCCCAGAAATCATGCCACAGAAGCCCTCTTTATCTTTTTTTTTAAATTTCTCTATCAAACATTTTGCTTGTATCATCTACTTTAGCCCTTCCTTGTAACAGTAGAAGTGACTTTTCATAGCTTTGGTAAATTGACTTGGAATGGAATAGAATGTGTGTGTGTGTGAGAGAGAGAGAGAGAGAGAGAGAGAGAGAGAGAGAGAGAGAGAGAGAGAGAGAGAGAGAGAGAGAGAGAGAGAGAGAGAGGATTCTAATGGATTTCTTTGATAAATGATTACCTGGTAAGTCAACTAATATAAGAATTGTAGAGGCCATTGAGCTAACTGTAATGAACTTGGGTAGTGACTGTGATAATAGATTTGATGTCAGGTGAACTAGTAAACAAATGGGCCACCATTTCTCTTTCTAATCAGAATTAAATGCTTTTAGATTGTTTCAAAAAAGAATATGAGAGGCAGATAGGTGGCATAACAAATAGAGCACTGGCCCTGGAGTCAGGAGGACCTGAGTTCAAATTTGACCTTGGGCAAGTCACTTAACCCCTAATGCCTTAATACCCCTCACTTAACCTACTCCCAAAAGAAATGTGTTATTTTCCAGTTTTTCACTACTAAACATGAAAAACATCGAAGAAAAAAACTAAATAAAAATTCCAAATTGAAGACTCTTCAGTGATGCTTTGATACTCTGTATATTTATGGTTATTTCATTAATTCACCTTCCTTAGAATTTGCCTATAAAGTGATCATCTTAAAATACAGAAATAAGGATATAAAGAATGCTCTACTAAGACTCTATATTTGGAAATATCTATCAGCTTGATGATATATAGTATATAATATTAAATTCTATTTAATATATGTATTAAATATATCATCTTGATTATACATTAAATATGTGTACATACATGTACACATAAATATATGCATAATATGAAGATCTGTGTATTTCTCTCATGTGTTAGCACTTTTAAAGTTAGCCAGTACAAATCAGTATTATTATAAATAAGAAAAATGAGACCCAAAGAGGAACAGTGACTCTGCTGAGATTATCCTGTTTGGGAATAGCCAAGAAAGTACTCAGATCTAGGTCTTAACCTTGTACTCAAATCTAGAATTCACAGTTCAGAGATAACTCCATTATACTCTATCATAGCAATTACAATGATAAAAAAAAATTAGTACTTTTACTTAAAATAATACTATTCACATAACACTTCGTGATTTTCAAACAAAATCACAAAAATAATTGTGATTACAATTATTTTCTTATTTTATCCTCACAAAGTATGCTCCAAGATAGGTGCTATTATTATCCCTATTTTACAGATGAGGAAACTGAGACAGAGAGAGGTCAGTTGACTTATCCAGTGCCAGTCTAATTTACTGGTAAGATTCACATGGGTAGAAATTAAAAAAGAAAACTATCAGTTTGATTAAATTTAGAGAACAGCATAAAATGAAGACGAGTTGCTTTGGGTTAGAGGTGGATGGGTAGTAGATTTCCTTTCGTTGTAAGTCTTCGCACAAAGGTTAGATGAACACTAGCCAGGTGGGTTGCAGAGGTAATTCTTTTTCATATACAATTTGGACAAGATGACTGTGAAGGTCACTTTCAGTTCTGCCATTCTCTAATTTTAGAAAAGGAATATAGTTCAATTTCTTTAGAATCTGTGGTAATATCGAGGGTTTTTATAGAATTATATGTTAAGAGCTGGGAAGGACTTTAGACAAGCAAGTCCAACTAGTGATTTCACAGCAGAGGATATGAGATCCAGAGAAAACAAATACTAAGTGTTCACTTGGACCATTTCTTCCTGACTTGTGATAGAGAATTCTGAGCTTGTATTGGTCTGATCAGCCACAGTCAGACACACTGAAACTTGACTCTAGCATGGTGATGTCATTTTAGACCTCTTCTAGAATGGACACCAACCCACCAACTAACCAAGGGAGCTAAGTGTATGTCTTGTCTTTTAGTGATACAACATCTTGTTAGAAAATGGTGGTTTGGATTAAATGTGATGTCTACACGGAACATTTATAATCTCCCAGAATTTATAACCTTGCTTGGAGTGAAACTGAAGAGTTTGGGGAAACATTTCTATCAATAGCAGTATTCAATTATTTTGAAGTCATCATTTTATATGGCATAAGAATTCTGGATCCTAAACACTTTCATATTGTAAACAGTAGAAGGCTTTTTAAATTTTTACTTACTGTTTATGAACTGCATGGCAGATAGAAGATTGGCATTAGAGTTATGAAAATCGAGGGTAGCATCTTGCTTCTGACACTTGCTGTGTTATTATGGCCAAGATATTTAGTCTCTGAGTGTCTGAAGGCAGACTCTAAGAGTTGAAGTTACAGAGGAATTGCTGGTCTAGATCTGTGGAGGGAATTTCCACAAAGATGACTTCTCAGCTCCATCCCCTCCTCCAAAAATGGGGGTGACTAAGTCCTAAGTCTTATCAATACAGACCTTTCTTTAATAGATCAACTAGGGTTCCCTTATGACTCAGGACAGGCATCATTTCCATTTAATATGAAAACTGATTGACCCTTGCCCTGAAAGTGAGTGTCACAACCCAAGAATGCCAATGGATTTTAAAAGCTTCATTTCAGGATCTCTATCTGATCCTCATTTAGCTTACTGTGCTGAACTCTAACCTTGAGCTTTTAAGATTTACAAGTGTTTGCTGATCTTTACATTTTTCTGCCCAGAAAAAAAGGTATCTCTTTTTTCTTTCAAAAATCCACAGATAAATAGGACTCAAAAATCCCACCTGCATTGCAATCATTCAGCTCTGGGGCCATAATTACTATTGCCTGATGACCTCTCCATTGTTAGTTTAGTGATATATGCTTTAAGTCCCCGCTGGTCCTTTGGCATCGTCAGTCAAAATTGAGAGGTCAGAGTAAAAATGGGCTGGTGCCAGCAAAAGGCCAGGCTAAAATGGATTGGAACTATTAGAGGAAACACAGTTAATATTTTGCTATTTTGTGATAGTTCAAGGACTAAACATTGATGATCTCAATTTGATAAATAGAGGCAAGGTGCTAGCAGCATCTAATCCATCAATGACTTACATGTCCTTATTTTGGCCAAGGGGGCCAGAGAAAGAACAAGCTCGTCAGTCTTTCTTTTAATAACCAGTTTTCCTTTGTTCTCATCTACAGGTAAATGGAATCATAGAGCTAATAGTAGCATATCAAGGTCACTGGTTTAGTAGAGTTCTTGGCTAATAGAAATAAGTATCCCTATTGAATACTGTATGATAAAAAGATGATGATAACTTATATCCTCATGTATATATGTATTGCATATGTATATGGAGTATACATTGTATATATGTGTGTATATACATATATGTATAAATACAAAAACACTTCATGGTGCTCTCATATATATGTATATATGTGTGTATGTATATATGTATATAATAGCTAATATTTTTATTATGCTTTAAAGTTTAAAACCTATCTTACAAATATCTCATTTGAGCCTTACCACAATATTGTGAATTACAAGCTACTCTTTCTAAGATTTTACAGGTAATAAAACTGGGTCCAAGAGAAGTTAAATGTCTTACTCAGGATCAAATAGCTAGTAGCTAAGTGTGAGAGACAGAATTAAAGAAACTCAGGTCTTTCTAGCTCCAAGATGAGCTTGTCCTCTCTCTCCCTCTCCCCTTGCTCTCTTGCTCTGTCGCTCTCACTATCATGTTCTTAAACCTTTACCACAATTCAAAAAGACATTGGAATCCCTATTTACTACTTTTGTCGTCGTATAGTTCTTCCTCATGCTTTTCTCTTGTAGGATTATAAATCTAGAGTAGGAAGGGACCACTGAGGCAATCCAGTCCAAGCCCTTTCATTTTACATGGGAGAAAATTGAGGCACAAAAAAGGTTAAAAACAAGATCACACAGGCGTTAAGTAACAGCCAGAAAACAAAAACATGTTCTTTTCTTCCTCTTTCTCTACTTTTCCTATTCCCTGGTTTTCTTTAAGGCTCAGCTTAATTTCCAACCCCTGCAGCCAGATTTTTCTAATCTTTTCATACTCACTCTCCTTCCCAAAATTATTAACATGTTTTCCCTCTGGAGAATATATGATCCTTGTAAATAGGGACTGTTATATATATATATATATATGGATGGATTTATCTTTATACATTCAACTTCTAGGACTAGACCTGACACATGCTATGTATATGACTTGAAAGTGTTGAACTGTTGTGTTAATGAATTGAATTGAACCTCAACTAAATCTCAAACCAGATAAAATATATCCTTTCCAGTTATGTACTGAGTGGAAAAGGAAAACTGATTGTGAGCAAAATCCTATTGGTATGACCTTCTTGCTTGGATCTCATACAGTAAATTAGTTTAAAACTTTCTCATGAACTTATCATGTCATACTGCTTCTTCTCAATAGTCAATGTGCATTTATTAAGTGCTTACTATGGGTCAGGCACTGTGCTAAGTGCCAGAGATACAAAAAGAGGCAAAAAATATATATAATCCCTAGCCTCAAGGAGTTCACAATCTAACAGTGTTATCTTATTTTCATACTAGACCATGAGAAAAAAAAGCATGTCTTCTCTGAATGTTTTAACGCTTCAAGGGTCAAGCACAGCTTTCCCATACAGAAAACAATGTCTACTTATTCAATACATTAATATCCCTTTGTGTACTTGATGAGAGAATACCTCTAAGACTGGATAAGCTGAAACTATGAGCTGGATGGAAAACTCTATGGCTCAAGAATTGTCATCTATTCTCCTTAAGGTTTTGCAGTACTTCTTATAATGAAATTGCTTTTCATGTATAAACTATACTAAATGGTCAAAGAGGTTCCTTTAATCTCTCAGATTTTGTAATTCTCTGTACTAATCACAATATTTCCCCTGCGATTTGACTGGTATTAGCATCTCCTCCATTCTAGCCATTAGGATCCTCTTGATGAGCCATAACATTGTATGGACATTTTTTGGCTGCCATGTTGTACTGTTGACTCCCATTGAGTTGGCTGATCATCAAGGTCTATAGAAGGTATTAGATAAGCAATTTTTTTGGCCTGCCCCTTCCTCCACTCCATTATGGATTGGAAAAATTAATTTATCTTTTTTTAACTGAAATGTGAGACTTTAAATTTGTTTTTATTCATTCTCCATCATATTTTATTTGAGTTGAGATTCTAGGCTAAGTTCCCAATTCTCTTTATACTGTGGAGCTCCATTGGATGTAATTTTAGCATCTCAATTTATCATGTTGGAAATTGAATATATCTTACTTCTAAAATCTGACCCATCTCCTGATTCTCTTATTAATTTCTTTTTAAAGAATTTCATTTTCATTTTCCAACTTGTCTTGGAGGGACGTCTCTTCCCTTCTCTTTTCCTCACCTTTGAATCTTTTTTTTTGACTCAATAATTATTTGCAAATATGTACATAGGTGTATATATCGTACACATGCATATAAATATATGCACATATATTTTCATATGTGTAAACATATATATTTATATACTATATGTGTCCATCTATATCAAAATTTGTCACCTTCACTATACTTTCCATATATATATATGTATAATTCTTTCTCTATGCACAATATGAATATATGTACATCTATATGATGAATATGAATATCTATATGATGATCATCTATATGATGGCATGAATATATGTATATCTATATAGATTTTATATATTTATATGTATATATATATATATATATATACATATGTATGCCTGTATCTTACATATGCCTATATCTTCTATATCACTATATAATAATCTTTCTTTGTTCAGTGGTCAGATCTGTTGCTAGAAGAGTAATTTTCTAAGCATTGGGCATAGGGATGATAGATCACTTTCAAAGCTGAAGTCAATAACTGATTTGGCTAAATTTTGTAAATAGACACCTCCTTAAACAGATACTCTTACCAGGGAAAGATTTTTCCCCTACTGACACACTTAGTAAAGTTATTGCTGTGATCGTGTTTTCAAAGTTAATTTCATTTTAATAGTTGATACTTTCATTTCCCTGTATAAAGTAAGTCATTGTTAGAATGAAATTCACATTCCTGAGCATCTAGAAATAATTGCAATTTTCTGTGGCCTCCAACAATATTATGAAATGAGCATATATTTCCTTTTTTGGGCTCAGATTTTAAAAAGAAATTAGTTTAAAATGAATTATAACAAGCCCCAAACTGCTCTTGCAATAATATCTCACTTCTGGAAAAATTAACCGATTTGTTTTATATTTCTGGGAAATGTTTTTGATTCTAATGAAAAGGCCTGATGAGGTGTTCCTCTAATAAACTGTGAATTTATGTAGCACTTCAAGGTTACAAAGAACTCTCATAACCATTTTTAAATGTGATATTCCAAAAATTTGTATGAGAGAGGCATCATATGTATAATTATTCCATTTCACAGGTGAGGAAGCTGAGATTCAAAGGCACTGAACAGCCCCAAGTTTGACTCCCATGTCTGTAACCTCAAGATTATTTTAACTTCTTACTCTATATTAACTTTTACATCCAACTAGTTTTACATCCTTTTCTACCTGCAATATAAACTCCTTGAGACCAGAGCTTGGCTCACTTTTATAATTTTATCCCGTATACATAGCACAATTCCTGGATTTTGGTAGATGTTTGGTCATGGTTGTTGTCCTTCATCTTCGAAGAGGACCACAATGACATCACCATGATAAAGTGAAATCAAGTAACGGAATTATTGGTTTTTTTTTCAAAACTTTCATCCAATCCAGTTGAATCCAAGAAGAACATATTAATTTCCCACTATATGCAAGACCCTATCCTTGCTTTTGGGCATGACAAAAGGAAGAAAGGAAGGAGGGAAAGAAGAAAGGAAGGAAGGAAAGGAAAGGAAAGATGGAAGGAAAGGAAGGAAGCATGGAAAGGAAGGAAGGAAGGAAAGAAAGGAAGGAAGGAAAGGAGGGAAGGAAGGAAGGAAGAAAGGAAGGAAAAGAAAGATGGAAGGAAGGACGGGAAGGAAGGATGGAAGGACAGAAGGAACAGAAGGGAGGAAGAGAAAGAAATGAAGAAAGGAAGGAAGGATAGGAGGAAGGAAGGAAAGATGGAAGGAAGGAAGGATGGATGGAAGGACAGAAAGAAGGAAGGTTGGTGAGACAGTGTGAGGAGATGGCATGCAACTGGCTTTGTTTCCCTTCTTTTGACTTTAAGACCAAAGCTACTTATTAAAACAGCCTTTGAGTAAACCTGCCACTGCAATGTAAGGACAGAGCTTGGAAGGTACAAGAGGAGATGCTGAAATGTCCAGATTTCATGTCAGAAAGAGTAACTCGTCCCAACTGGCTGAAATAAGAATGCTGTTACACTGGGATTTGGGTTTCATAGTAGGAAGTGTATTGAGACTACATGCTGGCATGACTGGGAATGCCAGTGAGTGAGGGTGTCAGCCAAGAGCTACTCGTTGTTAATTTGCCTTTGGGTGACATGGGATGGGAACGAATCTATTCCTATACTTTAAACATTAAGCCTGGGAGCACCAAGGGAAGCTGGGATATCTTTGTTGTTCATGTGTGTTCATCCTTCATTGCCGAAGAAGACCGTGCCATCAGAGAAATGATACCATGACTTGGACTTGCATTTGACTTTGTTTTGAGTGAGGGAAGCTGTGCTGTTTATGTATGAATGACTTGGAATGAGTGGGCAAGGTTCCAAAGCATCTCGACAACAGTCAGTTCTTAGTAAATTATTATTATTCATTTATATAGTGCTTTAAGATTTGAAAAGCATTTTCAAGTATTATTCCATTATATCTGCACAACAACCTTGGGAGGTAGCTGCTGTAATTGTCCTTATTTTGCCTATGAGGAAACTGAGATAGAGTTGAAGGGACTTGCTGAGGGTCAAACAGATGGCAAGTGAACTAGATCCAAAGGGGCAAATGCTTCTCAATAGAATGTTTGTTCCTTAAACGAAGCTACTGTTTCTTTGTTTATGCATCCTTAGTACCTAGAATAACCCTGGTCCATAGGAAGTGTTAAATAATCAGATCAACATGCATCTGTTAAGCATATACTATGTGCCAGGCACTTTTCTAATTACTGAGAATATGAAAACAAAAAAGGAAGTCTCTCTTGTCTGGGAGTTTCCGTTCTGATAGAGGATGACAATATGTAAGAGGAAGGAGGAAGGGATGATTGGAAAAATATATCCAAAGAGTTGGACGTCTTGTCAGGGAGAAGAAAGAAGACATTGAACACAGACTACCTGAACTCTTCCTTTAAAATAAAAAGGGTTTGGGAGGAACTGACCAATCAGAGTAAAGGATTGCAGGATAGAGGGATCTTTTAGGGTGAAAAAGGTGCTAGAACTTGATGGAAATAAAAGTCTGGAGAGTCAGAGAGACATCTAGAGAGGAATGTAAGAGGAAACATTAAGATGGAATGTTGAATATGTGATTATTGATTTATTTTTGGCAAATGAACTTAAGCAATTTGTAGAGAGAGCATAGCTACCTGTCTTTGTTGATATTATCTCTTCTAATTCTTTTAATAAAGGGAATATCTCCTCTGATATCTGTTTCTTCCAGCATGTAGTCTTGGTTTCTAGTCTTACCGTAAGAGGTATTTAATAAATGATGACTGATTGCTGTGGTTAGTGTGGATAAATTGTTTCCTCATCCACAGTCATATAGCTAGCTGGCACCAACTCTGAGACAAAAACCAGACTTTGGACTTCAACCTCAGTGGTTCCATTGTCTCACACTGGGTTCTTCGCTCAGTGATTAGCCTCCTATTTTGCATCTCTTTAGAAACTTCTAGATAAATGGCAAAGTGAAAGTTCAGATTTATCATTTGATATGTGACCACATTAAATCTCTTATCTCCACATGGCCTAATGACAGAGCAAGAATTTGTTAAGCAGGGTCTGGTGTCTCTCTTAGGGACCAAGCTTAACCTGACTTCTTTCTTATAGCATTGCCCTGGGGCTGACTGATAAGAAGTAAGCCAGCTCTTGACCTTTAGAAAGGAAATGAATTCATCTAGCTCCATATAATATCAATTACTGAACTAGAAGTAAGCCACAGATGGAGCCCAAGAGAAGCAAGAATAGTCAAGTTTTAATACTTGAACATGGGTACTCTCTTGATCGACATAGAGCTCAGCCCCTGCCATGCCTTATTAAGTGGTGTTCAGATTCCCCCCCAAAATCACCTCATGACCAACTTCCTATCATCTAAATTACTGGAATATTTTATATCATATAGTCATTGGATGTCTTCTGTAAGCTCTACTTGACAGAGGTCACCCCATGCCATGATAAGTCGTCAGAGCAGAGCCTTGGCAGAGATAGATTTCTTCCAAATCAAGCCATCTCATTCACTGCCCTGGTCAAGCCAAACATTTTCCAATATCCTTTACATTTCCAACATTTACCGTACAATGTAATCTCCTGTGTCATTTTAATAAAAGCACATCAAATAGCAGCTGTATTGCTACTTGAAGATCTGCTTAGCTGGCAGTCAATGTAGAATCAAGAGAATTCTTTCCGGTATTTTAACTGTGTTTGAGGGGATGGGATATCCACTGATGCCTCTGAGCAAAGTAGCTTCTCTCAGTTTTGAGAGGAGGAAACTGGTGGAATGAATGTGATTTTTCCTAAAGTGCGCAGTGTTTGTAAAGGGTGTTGATTTTAGGTGAATATATTTCAAGGCTGTTGTTTACCTTCTACCTAAAGTTTTTAGAAATCCTCATCTCATATGCATAACATTTAAAGCCACATTTGCCACATTAAAGTGGTACTTCTGAGTATGTTTGGTTGGTTCTCAAACTCTGAACCTAACTTATGCCCTTATTTCCTCTTTTATTTAACTTATTTCTCTTTTGAATAATTCTGAAGTGTCATTCTGAACTTCTATGATTTCTGGTTATCCTGAAGTTACTGCCCCTTTGCTGAGGTCTTGTACTTTCCATTACTGAATATTTTTTCACTCTCCTGTGTCCTTTTCTAGGTCACTTATTCACATTTTCATATTCCTTTATTACCTAACATTACCACTAGCTTTTTTTCTTCTGGGGGGCTGGGTTTATACCATATCTTTCTCAGTTGACGTTTTATTTTTTCCTTTTCCTGAACACTTGGTAATGGACTCTTTCCCCAATGCCATCTAAATTGTTTTCTGATATTAGGACTATCAGAGATAGGAATTTCAATGACCCCCTTCTTTTGATGGGAACAGATAATTAGCTAGATCCCAACATAGTGGAAATTTCCCTGGGGAGAGGAGGGCTTCTGGGCTTATGCACCACTTCAGCATTCCCTCAGGATAGAGGTCAGCCCTGCCACATTTCACAGTCCATCTTTTTCTAGGGAATTGCTGGTGAAGTTCAATATTTTCCCTTGTTAAGGGGAAAGGGAAAGAGTCAGACTGAATGGCTGCTAAATTGAGAGGGATAAAAAAGGGACACAATGGAAGCAAGATTGAATGAGTGGATAGTTAAAATTTTAGTGTGAGTATTTATATCTCAGAAATCATCAAAGGCCAGAGCTAGAGGTTTGATTTGCTGTTTCATGGCTTGTCTAGACTCAAGAATAGAAAAATCCAAATAGTTTAGATTGAATTTAAAAGTGTGTTATGCGAATATCCTCCCTACCCCATGCACAGAGTCAGGCATTACATGCTCATTACTTCATACCTACACAGAAGTAACTTTAGCAGTTTTTTTTTCAAAAGCTACATTTTGTTTAAGGCAATATACCAGGTCCTTCCTTCAGCCCTATGTTATACCTGAAAACTTCACACTGTGTGCAGTAGAATGTGGATCCATGTAAGGCAAGGATAATTTTCATTTTTGACAGTGTATGCTTACAGTCTAGCACCATGGCTCCCCAATATTAGATATTTCAAACATACTGATTTCATTGAGTAGTTTCTTGTCTTTTCATGTTGCAATCTATCTGTCTCTGTCTATATGACTATCTTTCCATGTATTTATGTAATCTACCTATCTCTATGCATGTGTATATATGAGGTATATGTATGGCACATGAGTATTTCTTATGTTATGTGGACAATATTATGATGAGAACCACTTCCCCTTCCATCTTACACTTTATATGTCCACTAGATTATGCTTCAGTAATATATTCATATTATGTGTTAAAGATTTAGATTAAGGCAACATCATTAGGACAATCAAAAGTGGAAACCTGTGTAAACTATGGAAAAAAGTGCTATTTTCTCTTTGTGAAAGCATTTTCTGACATTGCTATACAAGTGAAAAGATACTTGGCAACTTTAGGCTTTACAGGAATTACTCTTGTTGACCCAAGACAGCTCTCGGGCCCCTCACAAAACCTGATCTATTGTTTCACATCAACGACTCAAACTGTCACAGAGTCCCACTTGGGCATCATGAAGAACTGCCAATATGGTCCTGAGAAAATTCATATTTACGTTAAACTCCAGATGTTGCCCTGTCCCTTTATTGTCTGGAAGCAGACACAGGATCCACATAGCTTCCTGTGGGCTTTTCACAGTTATAGTGTATAAGATAGTATGTATGTTTGATCCTTCTTACGGAGGGTGATTTTATTTGTTTGACTTCATTTTCTGTTCAGGGCTGTGGGTTTGTGTGTTTGCCTCTTAATAGGAATTAAAATGCATAATAAGATATATTTCCGGCACTGACATTTGGGATGTGGAATATTTCTTGCTTTTGCTTGTGGGAGTTAAAAAGGAAAAAAAAAATGAAATGCCACAAACAATCTTTCCTAACTGGTTTGGAGGTTTCAATTGAAATTTTGCGTTGCTCAGATCCTAGGGCCACTTGTGACAGACTTACATCTCTTCTACTCTACTTCATTTCTAATAGGTACTAGAAATCAGTTGACGACTGGCATTGAGAACCCTATCCTAGGATTTCTAGGAATAGAATAGCCAGGGACAAATTAGTTTTCAGATGAAATCTAAACGCTTTGAGTTCTTGACTTCATATTCACAGATTCTAGCATAGCACTTGCCATTTCCAGGAATGATCCTACTGAAGACAAATAAATAAGTAAAAATATGGATGGAGTCAATAATGATGAAAACAGTAGACACCTGAAAGGTGGGCTGATTTTACTTAAAATAAGCTATTTCATTTGATGATGCTGACCCTATCACTATCCCACCATGTTCCCCAAAGAGGAGAGGAATAATTAAAAATCTTTTAAAGACCAGTATTAACATGAAGACTGATGGCCAGGAATGGACAAGAAGCCATTAATATAATAGCCTTCAGCATCAATCCTTCATGGGTTGCTCTCTTATATTAACTAAGTCTGCGCTTTGAAAAAAAAATAGTTATGGAATGCTGCAATACAATTCCAGTGATGGAGGCCAAAGGACACAAAAGATCAATACTGTCTTTGTGATAGGTATTCCTTCTCCTGAAGCAGTTCACAGCTCCATGACAAATAGAGATATGTTGATGGGTTGCTAAGACAAACAAAAAAATGTGCCTTTTTAGGAAGTTAGCATTCCTATAATGCTCAAAGGTTTGCAGAGTGCTTTATAAATCTAATCCCATTTGATCCCCACAATATGCCTATGATGCAGGTAGGTGTCACTATTATCCTCCTTTTATAGTTGAGGAAAGTGAGATAGATTGGGTTATTGGCCCTGGGTCACAAAGATAGTAAATTTTGTTAACCGGATTGGAACTCAAGTCTTTGTGATTCGAAGCCCAGTTCTAAATGAACTCTTGAAATTGGCTAGTCTGGTTCTCAGAAATGCCCTGATTCCCCACCTTTGAGACTGAACTCAAGACCTTTTCTGTTTCTTAAGACTAGTTGGAGATGGAGTTATATCCAAACTAGTACAGTGTCTGGGAGGCTGGTGTGCTTGTGACTGCATTTAGAGTTTTCTCTTTTTTATCTTCCACAATTAT
This sequence comes from Bettongia penicillata ogilbyi, assembly GCA_023548195.1. Lineage (NCBI taxonomy): Eukaryota > Metazoa > Chordata > Mammalia > Diprotodontia > Potoroidae > Bettongia > Bettongia penicillata. The sequence continues at coordinate 3,978,714 of JAJHZJ010000432.1, read as the reverse complement.
ATATGTATAAAAAATACTTTTTAACATTCATTTTTAAAATCTTGAGTTCCAAATTCTCTTTCTCCTTCCCTACCTTCCTCACTGACAAAGTAAGCAATTTGATATTTTATGCATGTGTAGTCATGCAAAACATATTTCAATACTAGTCATGTTGTAAAAGAAAATATAGAATCGCCCCCTCAAAAAACAACATAAGAAAAAAAGTAAAAAAAAAGGATGTTTTGATCTACATTTAGTTGCCATCGCTTTCTCATTTTTCATTGTAAGTTCTTCAGAGTTGTCTCAAATTGTTGTATTGCTAAGAATAGCTAAGTCATTTACAACTGATTATCTTACAATATTGCTATTGCTGTGTACAGTGATCTCCTTGTTTTGTTCATTTCACTTTGCATCAGCTCACGTAAGTCTTTCCAGGTGTTTCTGAGAGTGTTCTGTTCACCATTTCACAGAGCACAATAGTATTCTACCTCAAACATATAACACAACTTATTCAGCCATTCCTCAATTGATAGCCATTCTCTCAATTTCCAGTTTTTTGCAAATGGAATAAAAAAGACTGCTATAAATATTTTTGTACATATAGGTCCTTTTCCTTTTTTTTTTTTTTAAATCTCTTCTGGGATGTTGACCTACTAGTGATATTGGTGGGTCAGAGGTTGTGCAAGGTTTTATAGACCATATAGTTCTAAATTGCTCTATATAATGTTTGAATCAGTTCATTACTCCACCAACAGTGCATTAGTGTCCCAATTTTCCCACCTACTTCCATTTGGAGTTTTCTTGGCAAAGATACTCAAGTGGTATCCCTGCCATTTCCTTCTCCAACCCGGTTTTGCAGATGAAGAAACTGAGGCAAACAGAGTTAAGTGTCTTGTTGAGGGTCACAGAAGTAGTAAGTGGATGAGGTCACATTTGAACTCAGTTCTTCCTGACTCCAACCTTGGTGCTCTATCCAGTTAATCATCTATCTACCTTGTCTGGCATGTAGCAGGGACTTTACAAACATTTCTTTTATTTCATTGAATTAAACTCAGTTGAATCAAGGACTGGCCAATTGAAATAAATGATCCAGACGAAGGAAGAAATGATCATCAATGAAACAAACAAACAGAAATCTGTTCTCCCCATAGCAGATCCCTCATGTCATTCAAATATGGAATTCCAATCTGACAGTGTATTCGAGCGAGCCTTCAGAGAAAAAGGAAGATCATTTTTTAAAGCAGTAGAATTTCTCTTAATTAGTTCACAAATTTGAAAAGCAAACCTTCAATTAGGTTTTGATAACAACTGAACATTCTCATCAATAAAATGATTGAGAAGCTGAAATGTTCAGGAAGAGTAGGCAGGAGCAGAGCAAGCACTCATTATTTCAAACCCCAGATGTTTGGAAAACAAAAGGTATTAATGGATAGAATTCTGAAGACAAGTGCCTTGTGGAAGGCAGCAGTATATAAGGAAACAAAATGTGGTAGTTAGGTGAAGAAGGATCTGGGCTCAAATACTGTCTCCAATATTTACTAAAGATTTAACTCAAGACAATTTCATCTCTGAGCCTCAGTTTCCTCATCTGCAAAATGGGAACCAAACAACAGCAAAGCACTGAGTGCCTCTCTTACAGTGGGATTTTTTGGGGGCATACATGATCTGATAGGGACCTTACAGGTCAGTTAATCCAACCATTTAATAGTATGAATGAGGAATTGAGACCTAGGGAAACTCTGATTTGCTCAGAGTCACATAGGTAGTAAGAAACAAAATATATTGATTTTTTAAATCTCTCCTGTATGTAAATACAGATCTTTATAAATTCCCTTCCACTGTCCAGCAGAGCATCCTTCACATGTTTAAGAAATACAAACTGGTTGTTAGATTCGAATAGAGTGATGACCCCTTCCCCCATTCCAGCTCTAAATCCTATGAGGCGTTACAAATGCTTATGAAAATGATTAATTTTAATAAAGTGATATGGAGGGAAACTGACTTGTAGAGACCATACTGATAATAATTTCAGTTTGAAAAAATGGAGAGCTAAGTCTTTGGTGGTATTTCAGGGACATTCAAAGCACACAAAATATTACAAAGTTTTTCCTATGCTTCCCTTCAGATCCCTGGCTTAAAATAATCATTCTTGCTGCCGGGCAGCTGTTGAACAGCTGCTCAGATCTGTGGAGGGGTCATTTTTAGGTTGTGGACAGAAACAACCATCTCTGAAGATGGAACATTGGAGACCTTAGGGCGCTTTAGGAAGAAAGGCAATTTGTCTTCTATTCATACTATCTTTTTCTCTTTTCTATTAATGATGATATATGGGGTGGCTAGGTTGGTGCAGTGAATAGAGTACCAGTGCAGGAGTCAGGAGGACCTGGGTTCAAATCTCACTTCAGACACTTGGCACTCACTAGCTGTGTGACCTTGGGCAAGTCATTTAACCCCAATTGCTTCTTCCTGTGTCATCTCCAGTCATCCTGATGAATATCTGGTCACTGGATTCAGATGGCTCTAGAGGAGAAGTGAGGCTGGTGACCTGCATAGCCCTCACTCACTCAAAACAGTCAAGTGCAAGTCATGTCATTAGTTCTCTGATGGCATGGTCTTCTTCGGCAATGAAGGATGAACACACACATGCACACACGCACACACATAATTATAAGAGATAGGCTCTGAACAAAATCATTGTTATCTAGTCTGGAAACACTACATTGAAGATGGAGCCTAAACACAGGGGGTGGGGTATTTAGCTTTGTTTCCTTTCCAGCTTCAGATCTAAGATGTCTATAGTCGCAGGACCAAGCAGAGAATGGGTAATTGATCAACTATTCCAAATCCTGTCTCCAGCCAGCAATTTACACTAAGGCTCATTGATAGAATCTAAAAACCCAGGCAGGATATTCATTGAGAACCATGGTCTGCTAGCTAGGGACTTTACAGAAGTACAAAGTGTTTGGAAGAAGGCTATTTTGACAGTTCAGACTGTCAGGAAATTTTCCATAGATAATGCAAGAACAGGTTCTTTCATTTTAGGACTTCCCATTTAGGACAGCCAGTAGAAAGGGCAATGACAGTGAAAGTGATTCTCCAATAACCGTTTCACTACTCCCATCCTTCAGGGGCAAGCAATTAAGAACAGAGTTCCATTACATTCATTTCAATTCAGGACACATTTAAAAATGGAACAAAACAAGTAAAGGTTTTCCTGCCCAGAAAGCATAGAGTTCTGGTGATAGCCACTCTAGGACAAAAAAGAGAACTGCCATTAAGAAAAGAGAACAATGGTGGGAGATTGGGAACTTCAAAGCAGAGGTGAGAACTGGTCAAAGGTAAATAAATGTTAAGAAGAAATCCTGTATAAGGTAAAAGTCAAGACGAAGAATTATGGGTGGAGTAAGGAATGTTTTTTTCCCCTTATGCTCATATACAAGCACTACACAATGAAAGGGAGAAATTCAATGGAAAATTCAAATTTAATGAAAACATAATTCAGAAAGTGGTCACTATTAGACTATTAGAAAGGTTATCTAATAATAATAGTTCACATTAATAAAGTATTTTATGGTTTGTAAAAAAAATGTTTTACAGACTACATCACTTGATTCTAAAAAGGTTCTAAAAGACTAATTTTCTATATTATACATTGACTATAGGGAAAATAGCTTAAAACAAAACAAAACAAAATAAAGAAAATGTCATCACCTTTTAGGGTGCCACTTACATTATTTGTGTGGGGTTGTTTTTGTAAACCAAAAGAAAATGGGAAAGGTAAAGAATCTACATGTCCTCTTTACAAATTAGGACAGATGTCTGTGATGATGTCTGATCTGGATATAGAACAGACAGATTAGTCAATAATAGAACAGTACACTATCTCATGTTCAAAGCCCACCTACTCTCATACACAAAATATAAATGCTGAAATTCATTCTTTTGATTCTTTTTTTTTTTTTAACAAAACATTGACTAATGCATTGGTTTTGTTTTTTTCTAGCAAGAGTTTGCAGATAAAGGAGGAGGGGCTCATTTTAACAACTTTAAAAGGACAAGGATGTAGGAAATGTCACATTTGCAGAACTGGGTGAATGTGGGGAAAGCACTGCATGCTAATGGTTTCCTTGGCTTTTACAAGTCTGGAAATTGGTCTCAAGTTCAAGTAAGACATCATGAAACCAAGTGAACTCATTTGTTCCTATAAACTGAAGGTTTTTTACAAATAGCTCCTGAAGATGGCATCATCATTATTTTTTTGTATCAGTTTTGACCAGAAAGGATTATTTGACTGTATAATCAAAGATTTGGAGTTACCACAGAAAAGCAAGTAAGAAAGAAGAAATGAAGGAAGGAAGGGATGGAGGGTAAGAAGGGGAAAAGAAGGAAGAGAGAGAGAGAGAGAGAGAGAGAGAGAGAGAGAGAGAGAGAGAGAGAGAGAGAGAGAGAGAGAGAGAGAAAGGAAAGAAGGAGAGGGAGAGGAAGAGAGAAAGGAGGAGAGACAGAGAGAGAGAAGGGAGAGGGGAAGAGAAGGGGGAGAGGGAGAGAGAGAGGAGGGAAGAAAGGGAAGGAGAGAAAGGAGGGAGGGAATGGAGAGAGAGAGAGGAGGGAGAGAAGAGAGAGAAGAAGAGGGAGAAGGAGGGTGAGATGAGTGAAGAAAACAATTGCTAAGTTACTATTATGTTCCAGGAACTTTACAAATATTACCTAATTTGATTCTCATAACAACCCTCAGAATTAGGTGCTATTATTATCCCTGTTTTTTAGATAAGGAATTGAGGCAGACAGACGTGAAGTGACTTGTGCAAGGTCACACAGCTAGCCTTACCATCTTCTGCGGAAGCACAGTTATCTTATCCACATGTATATCATGTTTCATTCCTTATAGCTAATTAATTATATACAAAGGCATAGAAAACAGCTTATTTTTGAGGAATGTGACTGGTAACTGAGACAATAAAGAAAGAACTCTGATAGTATATAGCACTTAAAGTTGTACTTGAAGGATGTCAAAGTTTCTAAGATTTGGAAGTGAAAATATGTATGTGTTTCAGCCATAGAGAACAATCTTTATGAAGTTATGGAAATCAGAGATGAAGTGCTCTCTAGAGTCAGAAGCCCTGAGTTCCAGTGTCCAATACAGTCTACTGCTATGCAACCAATCTATCATCCCAATTTCAAGTTGCCTCCTTTTTCTGAGTCTACATTTAGAATTAGATAACCAATAAAATCCCTTACTATTCTGACATTCTATGAACTGAGTCCCTACTCAATCCTTACTAAGCAGGTGTACACTTAACAGCATTCCATGACTACTTTGTCTTGGTTGATTGGGAAACCACAGCTTGTTTTTAGGCAGGAAGAATCATTATGAAATCTCCTTCACTAAGTTCATCCAATTTTTTCTCCCTCCCTTCCCTCCTCACCAAGATAGCAAGCAATCTGATATAGATTGTACATGCACAATCACTTCAAACATGTTTCCAAACAGCACACAGCAACAACATTTCCACATTAGTCTTGTTACCAAAAACAAAAAAGAAAAAGAAAAGAATCAAGACAAAAAGAAATAACTACAGGAAAAAATAACAAAAAGAAGTAAACATAGTATGCTTCCATCTGCATTCAGACTCCATAGTTCTTTCTCTGAACTTTCCATCATGACCCTATTGAAATTACCTTGGATCATTGTATTTCTGAGAAGATCCAAGTCTGTCATAGTTGATTATCATACAATGTTATTGTTATTATATACAATATTCTCTTGATTCTGCTCACTTCACCCAGCATCAGTTCATGGAAGTCTTTCAAGGTTTTCTGAAATCTACTTGCTCATCATTTCTTATAGCACAATAGAATCCATTACATTCATATGCCACAGTTTGTTCAGCCATTCCTCAGTTGATGGGCATCCCCTCAATTTCCAATTCTTTGCCACTACACAAAGAGCTGCTATAAATATTTTTGTACATGTAGGTCCTTTTCCCTTTTTTATGATCTGTTTGGAATACAGACTTAATGGTGGTACTGTTGGATCAAAGAGTACACACTTTGATTGTCTATTGGGCATAGTTCCCAATTGTTCTCCAGAATGATTGGATAAGTTCACAACTCTACCAACATTGCATTAGCATTCCAATTTTCCCACATCTCCAACAATTATAATTTTCTTTTTCTGTAATATTAGCCAATTTGCTAGGTGTGATGTGGTATCTCAGAATTGTTTGAATTTGCATTTCTCTAATCAATAGTGATTTAGAGCACTTTTTCACAGGACTATTGATATCTTTAATTTCTTCATCTGAAAACTGCCTGTTTATATCCTTTGACTGTTTATCAATTTGAGAATGACTTACATTCTTATAGATTTGGCTCAGTTTTTATATATTTGAGAAATAAAACCTTTATCAGAAATGCTGGATGTAATAATTATTTCTAAGTATTTTGCTTTCCTTATAATCTTGGTCTTATTGATTTTGTTTATACAAAAGCTTTTTAATTTAATGTAATCAAAATTATCTATATTGCAGTTAACAATGTTCTCTCTATTTTTGGTCACAAATCCTTCCCTTCTCCATATATATATATATACATATATATATATGTATATATATATATATATATATGTATATGTATGATAGGCAAACTATTCCTTGCTCTCCTAATTTACTTATGATACCACCCTTTATGTCCAAATCATGACCTAAACCATTTTGACCTTACCTTGGTATACAGTGTGAGATATTGGTTTATGCCTAGGATTTGCCATATGATTTTTACAATTTTCCTAGCAGTTTTTGTCAAATAGTGAGTTCTTATCCCAGAAGCTGGAGTCTTTGGGTTCATCAAACAGTAGATTAGTATAGTCATTAACTACTGTGTCTTGTCTAGTGAAACTATTTTATTGATCCACCACTTTATTTCTTAGCCAGTACCAAATAGTTTTGATGATTGTCACTTTATAATATAGTTTTAGACATGGCACAACTTGGCCACATTCCTTTGATTTTTTCATTAATTCCCTTGATATCCCTGACCTTTTGTTCCTACAGATTCATTTTATTATTTTTTCTGGCTCTATAAAATGATCTTTTGGTCGTTTGATTGGGATGACACTGAATAAATTAATTTAGGTAGAATTGTCACTTTTATCATATTAATTTGCTCAACTCAAGAGCAAATGATAGTTTTTTACTTGTTTAGATCAGACTTTATTTGTGTGACAAGTTTTGTAATTGTATTCATATAATTCCTGGGTTTGTCTTGGCAAGCAGGCTGCCAAATATTGTATGTTATCTTGTGTTTGTCCTTCTTTGCTGAAAAAGACCAGAGAAATAGAGAAATGATGACATGACTTGCAGTTGACTTTGTTTTGAGTGAGGGAGAGCTGTGCAGGACACCAGCCTCACTTCTCCTCCAGAGCCATCTGAATCCAGTGACCAGATATTCATCAGGATGACTGGAGATGAACCAGGATGCTCTGGGAGATCTTGGGCCCTTTAGGCAGAGGTCTTTGCAGGTACTCACTTAAGGTGAGGCAATGCCCATTCATTGAATAGGCCTGTTTAAGAAGTGCATGGCCCCTTTAATGAGGCCAAGAAAAAGAAAGACATCAGGCTGGGTGGAAAACGACAACAGTTACTAAGGCTAGGAGGGTCCAGAAGATCCCTTGGACAAGGGCCCATTGGTGTCCCAGCTTCAGAGTGGTGTATATTTAAGGTTTTGGGAACGGCAAAGATAAGACAGGACAGGATATTATCTACACTTACTTTGAATGGAATTTCTCTTTCTATTTCTTGTTGCTAGGCATTGTTGGTAAGATATAGAAATGCTGATGATTTGTGTGGGTTAATTTTATGTTCTGTAACTTTGCTGAAGTTATTAATTATTTCAAGTAGCTTCTAGCTGATTTTCTGGGATTCTCGAAGTATACCATCATGTCATTTGCAAAGAACAATAATTTTGTTTCTTCATTGTTCATTCTAATTCAATTTCTTTTTCTTCTCTTATTGTTAAAGCTAGCATTTCTAGTACAATATCAAATAATAATGGCATAAATGGGCATTATTGTTTCATCCCTGACTTTACTGGGAAATTTTCTAGCTTGTCCCTATTATGGGACAAGCTTTTTTCTTGCTTTTTGATAGATACTAGTTATCATTTTAAGGAAAACGCCATTTATTCCTATGATTTGTACTGTTTTAATAAGGATGGGTGTTATATTTTATCAAAAGGTTTTCCCACATCTATTGAGATACTCATATGATTTCTGTTAGTTTTATTATCGATATGGTCAATTATAGCAACAATCTTCCTAATATTGAACCAGTTCTGTATTCCTGATATAAATCTCATCAGGCCATAGTGTATTATTCTCATGATAAATTGTTTTAATTGCTTTGCTAATATTTTATTTAAAATCTTTGCATCAATATTCATTAAGGATAATGGTCTATAATTTTCTTTCCCTCTTTTGACTCTATGTGGTTTAGGCATTAGTACCACATTTGTGTCAGAAAAGGAATTTGTTAAGACTCCTTTTTTGTCTGTTATTCCAAATAGTTTATATAGTATCAGAATTAATTGTTCTTTAAATGACTGGTAGAATTCAGTTGTTAATTCATCTGACCCTGGACATTCTTAGAGAGTTCATCGACAGCTTGTTCAATTTCTTTTTCTAAAATGGGTTTATTTAAATACTTCATTTATTCTGTTAGTCTGAGAAATTTATATATTTTTGTAAATATTCATCCATTTCATTTAGATTGTCACATTTACTGAGGTACAATTGGACAAAAATAGCTATTAAATATTGCATTAATTTTCTCTTAATTGGTGGTGAATTCATCCTTTTCATTTTTGACATTAGTAATTTTGTTTTCTTTCTTTTTTAAAAATCAAATTAATCAAAGTTTTATTTTAATTTTTCCGTAAAACTAGCTCTTAGTTTTATTTATTAATTCAATAGTTCTCTTATTTTCAATTTTATTAATCTCTCCTTTGATTTTCAGAATTTCTAATGCGGTATTTTATTAGAGATTTTTAATTTGTTCTTTTTTTTCATCAATCTGCTCTTTCTCCATTTTATTCACACACAAATTTAGATATATAAATTATCCTCTAAGTATTGCTCTGACTACATCCCATAAATTTTGGTATTTTGTCTCATCATTGTTGTACTCGTTGATGAAATTATTGGTTCTTTCTATGATTTGTTGTTTGGCCTGCTGATTCTTTAGGATAAGACTGTTTAATTTCCAATTAGTTTTTAGCCTATTTTTCCATGGCCCTTTATCATAAGTAATTTTTTATTGTATCACAATCTGAAAAGGATAAAATTGCCTTTCTGTATTTGATTTTGAGGTGTTTATCCCTTAATATATTTTCATTTTTTTGTATGCACTACTGAGAAAAAAAGACATGGTCTTTCCTGTCCCCTTTCTTTTTTTTTCCTCCAGAGACTTATCATATCTAACTTTTCTAAAATTCTATCCTTATCTTCTTATTTATTTTGTAGTTAGAGTCTTCTAGTCCTGAGAGAAGGAAAGTTGAAGTGCCCTACTAGTATAGATTTGCTATCTATTTCTTCCAGTAATTCATTTTACTTGTTCTCTCAGAATTTGGAAGCTTTGTGTATGTGTAGTGTGTATGTGTAGTATTGATATTACTTCATTGTCTATGCTTACCTTTTTAGTGAGATGAAGTTTCCTTCCTTATCTCTTTTAACTAGATCTCTTTTTGCTTTGCTTGATCTGAAATCAGGATTGCTATCCCAACTTTTTTGGTTTTTTGTTTGTCCATTTTTTACTTCATCTGAAGTATAATAAGTTCTTCTTCAGACTTTTACCTTTACTCTGTATGCATCTCTCTGTTTTAAATGTCTCTTGTAAGCAAGATTTTGTAGGATTCTGGTTTTGAATCCACTCTGATATCTGCTTCCATTTTACGGGAAAGTTCATCCCATTTATCTTCACAGTTTTGATTACTATGTATTTCCCTCCATCCTATTTTCTCCTGTTTATACTTTTTCCTCTTCTTCCACTCTGATCCTCTTCGCCAGTGTTTTCTTTCAACCACTACCTCCCTCAATCTGCCCTCTCTTCTATGAGCACTCTCCCCTTTCTCTTTTCCTCTCCTGCTTCTACCCTCACTTCTACTTTTCCTTCTATCAGTCTCCGTTCCTCTGTTTTCTTTCTCTTTTCCCCTCTTACTTCCCTTTAAAGTAAGATAAATTTATACAGCCAACATATTGTGTATGTTATTCCCTCTTTGAGCCAAATCAGATGAGAGTAAGGATCAAACAATGCTCACCCTCTCTCTTATTTTCCTCTGCTGTAATAGGTTTTTCTATTCTTCAAGTGATGTAATTTACCTTATTTTGCCTTACCCTTTCCTCCTCTCCCAGTACAATCCTTTTTATCCCTTATTATTTTTATATTATCATATCATAGACCACTTATAGCCACAGTTTCTGTCCATTTACTCTTCTTGTAACTGCCTTAAGAGAGATGCAATTCTCAAGAGTTCGAAATATCACTATCCTGTGTAGTAGCCTTGCTGAATAACATGTTTTTTTTTTCTTTCCTGTGTACCATTTTATGCTTCTCTTGAGTCTTGTATTTAAAGATCAAATTTTCTGTTCATCTCTAGTCTTTTGTCAGAAAAGTTTGACATATTTGTCCCCTTCTGAGTTTGTGATTTCATTTTCCCTGTCATCACAGTAGCTTTCTTTGGTTAGAGCTTTTTTTCTGTCTTTTTTTTGCTCATTTTGGCCTACTCCTTCTTTTAAAGTTGAGCCAACTGTCACTCCACAATATCTGAATTATCTCTTTTTGGCTGCTTGCAGTATTTCCTCCTTGTTCTGACAATTCTGAAATTTGGCTACAATATTACGTGGAGCTCTCATCTCTTTCGTGAGGTGATTGGTGGATTCTTTCAATTATGATTTTACTCTTTAGTTTTAGGACATTAGGGCAGTTTTCCTTGATAATTTCTTGAACGTTCTTGTCCAGGCTCTGTTTTTGACCATGACTTTCAAGTAATCCAGTACTTCTTAAATTATGAATCTGTTTTCCAGATGAGTTGTTTTTGCCATTGATAGACCTTTCCTGAACTCTTAAGTTATCTTAAGCTGGGAAAGTGTTTGACTCTATCTTTTTATAGGTTCTGTTGCTCTAGAATCCATTTAGAGGCTTAATTTAATATTATTTCTGAAACTGGAACAAACTCGGGCAATGTCCTGACTTTTTTATGCCACTTTGGCTCCACCCTCCTTTGACCGTTTCAAAAATGAAAGTGTTATTCAATGATATTTGCAATACCCCATTAATAAGTGGAAAGTCACTTTCTAGAAAACTTGTTACTCCAATGACCCACCTGACACTGAAATCCTCACTATAGGATGACCAGATCTAACCTAGTGTATATATTGAGAAACTGTAGACTTTTGGGCATCAGAAAAAAAATTCCCCCAAATAACAAGGTTGCCAAGGATGAGCTAGACATCAGTTGCTTTCCCACCTTGATTTTTCTTTAGGCAGCTCATAGTAGATACTAGAAGCATGATATTTTTCTTCTAGACATTGAAGCCTCTAGATGGAAAACAAAAGCTAGATTTCTCAACTTTAAACATATTTATATAGAGTGATAAATACTAATTGCTATCCATCAAGCTATGCTTTGAAGAAGTACTTTCAATGAGGATGAGTCCATGGTATCAAGGCCAGCTGCCACACTGATGATAAATTCTTCAACTTGAAAAGGCTAGAAGCCAGAGTGAAGAGAATGTTGGTGCACAAATTTTTGTTCACAGATGATTGTACCCTCAATGCAGTCTCTGAAGCTGAGATGCAACAAAGTATAGATCATTTCTCTACTGCTTGTGCTAATTTTGGCTTAACAATTAACACAAAGAAAACACAGGTACTCTATTGACCCAGCACCATACTACCCATACATGGAACTATTGACTATGGCAAATGGAGAATTTCTGAATGCTGTGGATAAATAAGTTTGCTTATCTTGGCATTATACCTTCTAGGGAAGTACACATTGTGCCCAATGAGATTGGGCACAAGCATTGCTAGAGCTAGCTCAGTGTTTGGGAGACTCCAAAGGAAAGTGTGGGAGAGAAGAGGTATTAGACTGACTACCAAACTGAAGGGCTACAAAGTCATTGTGCTGACCTCATTGTTGTATGCCTGCCAAATCTGGCCAGAATAGCAGCACCATGCCAGGAAACAGAAATTCTTCCATTTAAATTGTTTTAGGAAGATTCTGAAAATCATCTAGCAAGATAAGATACCAGATGGTGAGGTCCTTTAGCAAACTAAACTCCCAAGCATTCAAACTCTGCTGCAAAGAACACAACTCTGATGGACTGACTACATTGTTAGAGAGCTGAACTTATGCTTTCCCAAAAGACTATTTTATGGAGAACTTACACAGGGCAAGTGCTTACATGGTAGTGAGAAGAAGCGATACAAGGACATTCTCCAGTCACTCTTAGGAGCTTTGGAATTGATTGTGTGATGTGGAAGACATTGGCACAGGATTGCCCGGCATGGAGTACTCACATCAGAGAAGGTGCTGTGATGTCTGAGAAAAGCAGAATTGAAGTAGCTCAAAAGAAATTTGAGAAATACAGATTTAGGGAATCCACCACAAATATTCTCATGTACAATTTATGTCTAACCTGTGGTACAGCATTCCAAGCTCTTAATTGGTCTGATTGACCAATTAGTCAGACACACTGTAATTTGACTCTAACATAATGATGTCATTTTAGTCTTCTTGGACAATAAAGCAGCCGTGCTTTGATGGGCAGAGTAAAAACTTAGTAGGCAAGGAGGGAGAGCAATAGATGATCTTGGTCTTCTGAAAATGGGATCCTTTGAAGAAGAGTTATATCATTTCATACCACAGTCAAGTCATTATTGAGTTCTTTCTATGTGCTAGTACATATTTGGTGCTAGGTCCTAGGGATGCAATACTACACTACTATTACCACTAGCTAACATTTATATAGTGGTGGTAAGCCCTTCATAAATATCACAAATATTCCATTTATTCCCCACCACAACCTTGTGAAGTAGGTATTACTATTATTCACATTATATAGAGGATGAATTTGAAACAAACAAAGAAAAAGTGACTTGCACGGTGTCATACAGCTAGTAAGTGTTTGAGGTTGGATTTGGACTCAGGTCTTCCTGATTCTAGGCTCTATGCACTGAGCCGCATGGCTGCTTCCAATTTTCCTACAAAACTAATATTCTCTGCATCCATATTCCAAGGCCCCTTCTATCTCTGACATTCCTTGTTATATGTTGCAAGGTTATTTTTAGTTTTAAATTCCCATACTCTAAGTTCTCAGACTCCTTTTAATTCTGATGTCCAAAGTACCATCACACCATGGAAACAGTATTTTGACTCAATATAGGTCCATTGCTCATCATGTAAAAATGAAGTTAGTCACTTTTCGGTACTTTTTATTTTCAACTTCCTTTCACCTATCTCAAGGTCCTTTGCTTAAAAAGGGGCCAAAGTTAACTGAATTCATTTAAACTTGTTATTTTCCTTCTATTTATTTCCCTTTAAGTTGCCCCGCTGTTGTTTAATTGTCTCTGTCATGTTCAGCTCTTTCTGGACTAATCTGAGCTTTTCTTGGCAAAGATACTGCAGTGGTTTGCCTTGTCCTTCTTCAGCTCATTTTGTGAATGAGGAGACTGAAGCAAACAGGGTTCAGTGACTTGTCCAGGGTCACCAAGCTAGTAGGTGTCTGAGGTTGGATTTGAACTCATGATGATGAGTTATCCAGATTTGAAGCCCAGTGTTCTACTCTACCACCTAGCTATCCTAAGTGTTCTATTTCTCTTCCCAAATAACTAATTCATGTCTGGGGAGGAGGGAGGGCTATGTGCCTCTTGAAAAGGAGAGACCCTAAAGGAAAGTTTTCTATCAATAGTCTTGATTATATGGGAAAATGTCATTATTTTACCTTCTCATTACTAAATGATCTTAAAAAAAGCAATGCCATATCAATGGGGGTAGGGGACTCCTATTTTTGTTAGGTATTTTATCTCTGGCCAATGGGCTTGATTCCAGGTAAGAGCAATGCCAGAAAAATGCTGTTTGAGTAAATAGTAGGGAGTAAAATCTTGTTGAAACTGCAAATTTGAGAAAGCACTGTTTTGCCCAGAGAATGAAAATACAGCACCAACATCTGCTGGCTGCTCCATCCAGAAATGGCTCATTTTGATGAATTACTTTAAGGGTGTATTCTCCTCATGGACCCCTTCTCAAAATAATCACTCTTTAAGTCCTGCAAGGTCTCCCTCAGTACTTGGAAGGTAATGACTTAATGGAAACAATCTATTCTAAAATGTTTTGATGCATTTCCTATACTGTTCCTTCCAATTGTTTTATGAGTTTATCAGAGTGAAGACAAATCCCCTGCCCAGATGAGGTAGGATCACCTCCAAGTTTCTGCAAGTTGACTTGCCTAATAGGGCCATGAAGTCAAGGAAAGTAACCATTTCATTCTTTAGGGGAAAGCAAAATAATTCTCTTTTTGGCTTTTAAATTTTTTCCGACATCTCAAGTTTTTTTGGGGGGAAGGGGAATCATCATCTCATCAGATAATAGAAACAGTCATAGATCACTGTCTTTGATGTCACAAGACACAATCAAGTACACGTACCAATTCCACCACCAACTCATTGCATGGTATTGAAAAAAAAAATCATGTAACTTCACTAAGCCTCAGCTTTTCTGTCTTTAAGAGCATCTCATGATACCTGTCAGTCTGAAAATGACACTTTCAACTATTTACCATTCTGTAGGCTACAAACCAGTTAGTCAATCACATACATTTATTTCATTTCTATTATGTGCCAAGTCCTACATATAAAAGACAACACTGAGATATTTCATTCCTGCAAAGCATTTCTATTCTAATGTGGGGGGGTGGGTATGCATCATGCTTTTGTTCTCCAGCCATCCCTAGCTTGCCAGGCCCTTCTGTTTTCCACTATCTTTTGAAGCCTGTCCAAGTTTATGTTCATTGTTTCCATGACACTATCCATCTCATCCTCTGCCATTCTCATTTCCTTTTGCCTTCAATCTTTCCCAACATCTTTCCCAGTCTTTTCCAATGAATCCTTTCTTCTCATTATTTGGCCAATGTATTTAAGCTTCCACATTTGTGTGTGTGTGTGTGTATACATATATATATTACATATATATAGGTATATGCATGTAAACATATGTACATATGTGAGTATATATGTGGGAATGATAGTTTTCAGTGTAGATATAAAATGAATATAAGATAAATGTTAGGAGGGATGGCACTAATAGCTGGGGGAATCAGGAAAGGGTTCATATACAATGTCCATTATTATATTCCATCTTCACAAAATATTGGGAGTTGAGGAAGCAAAAAAAAAATGATTTTTTTTCTTTTTAAAATGTGTCAGGTCACAAAGTGTCACTCAATTTCCTCTCCTGTTTAATTCAGCATTAGACTCTTTCTTTAAATTCTCAGGCAGCCTTTAGGAAGATAGTAGTTTTCTTTAGACCTTTGGTAGAGTCTGGTCTCTAATGAATGGCTTATCCTCATTCAGGTAGGAATGAAATAGTGCCTGAAGATCACACACATTTCTGATATAATGGCAAACAGTCTGTATTATTCCTTTTATTTAGCAAGCCTTAGGTTCATATCAATTTAATTGATATCATTGCTCTTAGGATGCTTATTTCAATGTAGATTCAGTTCCTCAGTCTTTAAGTATAACAGGAACAAAGACATGTCTTGGTTCAGTGCTATATCTTTATGTATCCAAAGTAATTATTATTGTCAATGATAATACTAGCCAGCAGCAATATAGAATTTTAAGATTTGCAAAGCAGTTGAAATATTTTATCTCATTTTATCTTCATAACAACCCTAGGAGGTACATATTATTAGCAGTCTCACCTTCAGATGAAGAAGTTTAGTCAGACAAATGTTACATGATTGTTCAGGGTCACATAGCATCTGAAGCCAAATAGGAGCTCAGGTCTGCCTGATTCCATGTCCCATGTTCTATCCATTGAGTCACATCTTTGCCTTAATCAGACGCTATTACACTCCTGCTCAAGAAGCTCCAGTAAGTCCATACTGGCAGGCATTATCATGGCACCAATTTCAATAATGCTACCACTGCTTTTAGGATTACTTTTACAGACTCCTAGATTTAATGCCTGGGTCTTTGAGCACGGACGGATCTGTCTTAATCTTAATTCAGTATGCTACTTAATTGCTATTTCCAGAGTACAGGTGGGACCATGCTCTCAAGAATCTCCAACACTTCTTTTTTGCCTCACAAACTTTCGTGGGTGATATTTAGAACCACTCATATTTTGACTTTAACCTACCTTTCCAAACTGGCGACACATTACACTTCTAGAGGCACTCTTGACTTGATCAGTCTGTTAATAAGAATTTATTAAGTGCTTAATATATACCAGTCACTTTGCTAAACTCTGGGAATACAAACATAAAAAGAAATAAAAAGATAACATCTGCCTTTAAGGAGCTTATGTTATAATAGCACACTACGAAACAGAAAAGGAAACTGAAAAGGGAAGGGGTGTCCTTAGCCAATAAGATGGAGAGAGACAGAGTGTAGTAGAAAGGTACTTCCAATGTATGAAATTGAGGGGTAGTGTGAGCTTCCATGCTGAAGAGGTTTCTGTGGCATGGTAGGTTATTCCATAAAATGAGGAGTCTAGCTTAGAAAGGAATGAAGACCAGCCAAACTGTACTGCTTCCTGTTCCCACTTCCCAGTTCCCAGTTTTTATTTTTATTTTTTCTTCCAGCTTTTGTGTTTTTGCATGGTTTTGTTCCCTAGTGCATAAAATGTCATCTCTCCTCACTTTTGCCCCTTGGCACTGCTAGCAAGCTTCAGGATTCAGCTCAAGGACTACCTGCTACCCAAGTACTTTCTTGATTACTGTAGTTAATGAGTATGCAATCCCAACAGAAATAATTTAATCAGTGATTATGAATTTATACAGTGTCTCCTGCCTGTCAGGCACTCTACCAAGCACTGTGGATACAAAAAGAGGCAAAAGACAGTCCATGAATTCAAGAAGCTCACAGTCCAATGGGGGAGATAAGAAGCGGACAAATATAAACAAACTATATTCAGGATGAATAGGAAATAATTAAGAAAGGGAAGGAATTTGAATTAAGAGAATGTCTATAGGAGATAGGATTTTAATTGGTATTTAAAGGAAGTCGGCGTGGAGATGAAGAGAGAGAACATTACAGGCACAGGGGAAAGCCAGAGAAAATGCCCAGAGATGAAATGTGGAGTGTCTTGTTTTGGTAACATTGAGGAGGCTAGTGTCACTGGATTAAAGAGCATGTGGTAGTGAATGAAGTATCAGATGTCTGGAAAGGTGGAGGTGAAGCTTAGATTTTGAACAACTTTGAGCTCTAAATAGAGGATTTTGAGCCTGGGAATGACAAGAGAAACACAGAAGTTTATTGAGTATGAGGATAAAATAGATACACTTGTGCTTTAGGAAAATCCATTTGGTTGCTGAATGGAAGATGGAGAGAGCAGGGAGAAACTCCACCAAGTTATTGCAATAGTACAATTGTGAGTTGCTGAGCATCTGTGCCAGGATAGTGGCAGTAACAGAGGAGAGAAGGGATATTCCAGAGGTGCTTCAAAGGTGAAATTCACTGACCTTTTTAAGAGATTGGATATGGGGCCAGGAATATAGTAAGGACTCTAGGATCACATGTGCGTTGTGAGCCTGGGGGACTAGGAGTTTAATGATACCTTGGACAATAATAGTGAAGTTTGGGAGGGGGAAAGATTTAGAGGAAAAGAAAATGAATTTAATTTTGGACATGTGGTATTCAAGATGTCTATTGGAATCTAGCCTGAGAAATCTAAAAGGCAGTTGGAAGAAAGAGTCTGGAAGACAGAAAAGAGGTCAGGTAGATTTGTGAATCATCGGTATAAAGGTAACCCACAGAAGTTGCCAAAGTCTTAATGTGATTTACCAATGAAACAGCAATGATTAGGTATCTGCTATGTGTCGGGTACTATGTCAAGTGCTTGATATACAAACACAAAAGAAGTGAAATCTAGCCTCAGATACTGACTTGTTGTGTGACACTGAGTAAGTCACTTAAAATCTTACTGCCTCAGTTTTTTTTTTAACCTTAAAATGGGGATAATGATAGCATCTACCTCTCAGGCAATTCACAAAGATAAAGTTATGTATTTGTTAATTACTTTACAAACATTAAAGCACTATTTAAGTTCTAATGTTCAAGTAAGGGAAGATAAAACAAAAGACAGTTATGGCCAAAGATCAGTGTTTTGGTCCTGGATGTCACAGGAATTGCCAAGCAGAATCATAGGGCAATTGATAGAAATCCCCTCTAGGAATGATAGTGTTAATTTGATTACTGGTCCCACAAATAGAGGCAGAAAAATGGTAGATGGGGAGGGATGAAGGAGAGGGCTGAGGAAAAGATTAAGCCTGTTGGGACATGGAATGAACATGGCAAGAGGTATTTGAACCATTAATGGGTTGTAAGGTCTGTGATGTGAAAGATTGTATTACTCTTAAATTTGTATATCCAGAGTGTCTCGTTAGCCAATACATAGTAGTACTCTGCACACAGTAAGTGTTTAATAAATGTTTATTGATTGAGCTGATGAATGAAGTCAACACATTAATTGCTAATCTAATTGAATGAGTGATAATAGCAATCAACTGGATCAGTCTGGATTTCTTGTTAACAGATGGAGAACATGAAATAGACAGGAGGCAAGATACTCAACAAAGGCTGAGGAGTTGAGGTCTTATTAAACTTACATATTCCTAACACTTTCTCCCATGATACTGAAGTAGTTCTGGAAAGTTCTGCTCTTGTTGAGGATGTGTAAACGTACCATGCTCCATCCATGATAGTAATGTCCTCCTTGTCTTTGGGCCATTGTGTGAGATTCATAATGGAAATTTAAAAAGGGCTTCCTGATTTCTGATGACTGTGGCAACTTTTATGCAAGTTGTCCTTTCAGTGTTAGATGGGTGGGGTGGTGGGTGGGTTGGCCAGCACAATTAAAATAAATGAGATCTGTCAAGGACTCTGCCCTCCCAAGAATAAGACGCAAGGAGGGTTGGACATTATTGACTGTTCCCATGATTTGTGATCCCAGGGCCATAGCTAGAGTGTTTGTTTTGTATGTATTTATTTTCCTTGACCTTCTGTGTAATTACTTTTACATTCTGAAGCCTGTTTGGATTTGGGTTGTGTGTCAAAGCTGTAGTTATAGGTAGTTTTCTGTGAGACAGCCTTGAGGAAAGAGAGCTTAAAACAACTCTTTTCAATTCTGTAGGCAGTGAAAGACCCCTGCTGGCTTTTGCCAAGGTTCCCAGCCAAAGTATCTTTGGCTGTCACAATGAAGAGCATGCCACAGAATGCTAATATGTTTCTGTTGTTAAAGAATAGGGGTGACTTTCTGTGGCTGTGTCAAAGGATCACAGAGCAAGAGCTTTAAGGGACTGCGGACACCATGAAATCCCCTCATTTTACAGATGAGAAGACTGAGAATTGGGGGTAAGTGACTAACCCAAAGATTTTTCCACACAGAATCAATTTATATTTAAATTTGCAACAGTCTTTTAACAGTTCTTTCCATAAAATTTGAAATAATTTACTAGTTAGATGAATGAATGAAAAAAATGAATGAATGATTGAAAAAATAAAATGCTTACCACAGTACCTGGCATACAGTAGCCACTATATAAATGCATGTTTCCTTTCCCTTCCCCTCATCAAATCTGCCCTCCATATCATAACAGATTTCTTTGTCTTAATATTTTTATGAGAAATAGAATGACTACTAGAGCATCCGGCTGATCTTGGATCAAGTTCCACATCTCATACAAAATATTGATGTAACACCAAACAAGTCACTTAACGGATAATTCCCCAAAGCAAGATGGTAAACTACAGAGCAATTGCCAGTCTTCACTGGCAGAGGGAGTTTCCTCATTGGAAATTCACTAGAACAATGAAATCTCATGTCCAGTTCCCCTCTCCTCCATATAAAAAATTCCCTCATTGGCATATGAGAAACCTGAGGCAGAGAAAAATCAAGTGACTCAACGTACCCTGTTGAGTGATTGGGCTGATATATGGGGTAGTGACTCCTCCAAAATCTTCTGTGGTTCTTTATTGATCTTTGAATGAAAACTGTACCCTTTTGCCTGATATTAATAGCCATTTAAAAGACAGTGTGGCACAGTTGATTAGGCCAGATTTGGACTCAGGAAGATTTATTTTCACTGTCTTCCTCTGGCATACATCAGTACATCAGTCAGGGCAATGTGGGTAATTCAAGCTCTCAGTTAAACAAAAGAAAACTGTTAACTACAAGGGTGAAAAGATCTTTCACACTGGAAGTTTCCCCCACAATTATTAAATCATAGGTCTAGGCCAAAAAAAATAAGTGTTGAGGGATGTGAGCTGGTGCTACAATAGCTTTCCTGTTTTCTATTCTTCTATTTATCTTATCATCAAACAATGTGGACTATTCTCTGTCCGTGTAGGTCATCCACCGCCTCTATGTAACTTCTTACATTATTTAACTGTCCAATATTCTCACTAATTTTTTTTTAAATTATTTTATTCTGAACTTAAGAAATAAAACAAACGTTTCCATAACAGGGTAGAATAAGGGGGAAAAATGCAGATTGCACATGAAACTGAAAATCTATTGTGTACAACTTGCTGTTAAATATATGATAAAGTTATCATGTAACTTCCTTGTTTTTCCTTTTTTTCTTCCACCTCCCTACCTCAGTTCTAGAGATGGCTACCATTGGACACAAATATGTAGAAAAATGTAAAACCACTGTATACATACTTCTACTTATTGGTTCTTTCTCTGGCTACAAATAACATCTTCCTTCACAAGTCCTTTGTAGTTACTCGTGGTATTTATAATAGTCTAAGTGACTTAATCATTCAAAGTTTTTCTTAAAACAGTATTATCATTACTGTATACAATGTAGTTTTGGTTCTGCTTATTCATTATTTCCTCCAAGTTTATTCACTTTTTTCTAAGATTCTTGAGCTCATAATTTCTTATAATATAGTAGTATTCTTTCACAATCATACAGCACAATTTGTTCAGCTATTTCCCAATGGATGGACATCCCCACAATTTCCAGTAATTTGCCACCACAAAGAGGGTGGTTATAAAAATTTTAGAATATAGAGGTACTTTCCTTTTCCCTAATCATCTTAGAAAAGTCACTAAATGTTAAAAACAAAATTAAAATGTTGCTTTCTCCCTGGAAATATCCCTGTTTTTCTTAATTTTACATGTCTCTTTTTTATACATAACTCTAATATACTCATATATATAGCCTATAAATTTAATTTTAGCTCTATTGTTTTTTTGTACCTTATCTGAGGTATGGAGTCAACATGTCTTATTTATTTTTTCTGCACATTTATGAGCAACTGGTACCTATCCAGGTAGGAAATGGTAATAGATTTTTGTTTGTAAATAAATGAAGCACACACAAAAACATCATCATCCCAGGGCTCCTGGGATCAGAGATTAAGAGGTAGAAGGGCTCTTAGAGGTTGTCTAGCACAAGTCTCATATTTTAAAGATGAGGAGACAGTCACTTTGCTGAAGCTCAGATAGCAAGTGGTAGTAAAGACGAGTTTCAACACAGCTCTTCTGATTCCGAAGTCATCCCTTTTTACGTACTACAGAGTTATTTATATAAAACTATATAAACAGAGTCATACTATTATGTGACATGAAAGGCAGAAAGCTACACTTGGACATAGATGACCTTGGGATCAAGTTCAGGCTCTGCCATTTACCTAGAAGCCTGGAGGAAATAACTTTATTGCTCTGACCTTTATTTTTTTTTTTATTTGTCAGATGGAGATATTATCACCTACCATACAAGGCTGCTAGCAGGATTAACAGAAACAGCACTAAAAACAGACAAGACCAGTAAGGGATAGAAGCAGAATAGGAAATTAGTTTTTCCTATCTGTGGTCTAATTCTCTGGATACATTGTCTCAAAAAGTGAAACTAACTTAAAACAAAAGAATAAAATATGGTAATGAGCATTTAAAGTTATAAACTGTAGTACTTTATGGTAATGAGCATTTAAAGTTATAAACTGTAGTACTTTATATGTCATTATTTTTGTATACATTCATAAAATATATTTGCCTACATGTATGCATAGAGACATGTATGCATACACATGTACATACTAGCTGCATTCATGTCATCATACACCAACATCACATGATGTACCAGGAGAGCATTTGGACTTGTATTCATGAGAGATAGGTTTAAATCCTGACTGAAATACTTACTCATTGTGAGCCCCCTGGAAAGTCATTCAGCCTTTCTGCTCCTCAGTTTCTGAATCTGTAGCATGGAAATAATATTTGTCCCAGCTACTTTGTAAACATTAAATCATAATATGAATATGAACTATTATTATATTAGTATTTTTGTAGCTGGTAATATACTGGTTTGCTAACAACCCTTGAAAGAAACAATCTGATGTCAGTTAAGAACCAAACAAACAGATTAATTATGATACTAATATTTCAATAATTCTTTGAATTTCCAGGAATGGGTACTGTCTCCAACAAAGCAAACTTAAAAAAAGAAATTATCATTTAAGAAACAATCTAGTAGCCTGGTTGTGTTAGGAAAAGTTGTTCTCCCTTCAAGATCCAAACAAATGGATACCTTTAATGGCAGTAGAATTGATAATTTTGTTGTCGTGACTTCAGAGCCACCATTTTAAAAGATGTTTGACTGAAGAAAGTGGTCATGGGATCACTCTTGATCAAACAATATGAGATGTTGATTTCAGAGGTAAAATGCAGAAGTCTAGGTACAAGAACTGTGACTGACAACTACTGTGATTAAACTGTTATAGTCTACATGGAGGCCAAAGGTATGTCACAGTAAAGTTATACATGTAAATCCCCCCTCCCCATTCAGTGTCGCAGTACATCTGTCTTTCCAAATTGTGCAAGGACTACCTTTTTTGTTCTATCAGTGCTAATGAAGTCCCATGAGAAGTTCTACTAGATTGCCTTTTCTTTTCCTTTTTGTAGACACAGACATATTGGGCATGAAAAATAAATGCAATTTAAGTCTAGAGTAATGAGACAGCAGATGGGCGCTGCTATGTGGCCCATGATAGGTTCTGAAGACATTTCCCAAAGGCAGATTTCAAATGTGACTGTAGGATCATAATATCATTGGAATCAATACAGAGCATCCACAGACATCAGATATCGGGGTGAATAAGTTCTATATCTTTGTCTTTTCAAAAAGCCAAAACTTTACAGTCACTGCCATTATCTCATCATGGTGCCTCATTGTGCAATAAAAAAAATATGAGTACCGATAACAGCTGATATTGAAATAACACTTTAGAATTGACAAAGCATGTTAAATTCACTTGACCTGTGGTTGTCAAAGGATACACATAAACCTAGTGTAAACTCTGAAACATTTGGGCACTTTCAAAATTTTTTGAGTATGAGGCTATGAATGGATTGCATATTTGTTGCCTATACAGAAAGGACATTTAATAGATGCTGATTGTCATTTTGAGGATCAGTTGAACTTTGGAGAGACTCGTCGCCACTGGGGTTAGAGGCTGATGAAATTTTTAATTATAGTAAAATATTAAGAACATCTCTATGTCATGGAAGAAATGTGATGGACATCACTGAAGGGTTTACCAACTAATAAAGCCATAGATCCTTGAGACACTAAAATAAGTATGTAAATGAAGCACTTCATGACATTTAATTATTAATACATTAGGCTCAGTACATGGAATTCATAATCTCTAATTGATGTCAGTGAAACAATGATAAGGAAGGTATTCTGGAATAATCAGGATGCTAATGACAGATTATAGAGCATAAAGGAGTATCTAAGTGGCCCAGATGATCAAGTGCCAGGAAGTCAGGCAGAATTATCTTCATGAGCTCCAATCTGGCCTCAGACTAGCTGTGTGATCCTGGGCAAGTCACTTAACTTTTTTGTCTGTTTCCTTATCTATCAAATGAGCCGGAGAATTAAATGGGAAACTACTTCGATGTCTTTAGTTAGAAAACCCCAAATGATAGATTCCCTCACATTTAAATGGTGCTGTTTGAGAATCTTATTCTTACAAGATCTTTATTTGGGCAATATTAGAATATTATTATACTTCGAAGAATAAACATCGAGAGGTTAGGCAATTCAGCTAAAGTCACTCAGTTAGTAGGTGCTAATGCAAGGACTCAAATCTCATTATCACCACACCAGTAAGTTTTGTTGCTTTATTTATTTTCCTGGAAGATAGAGGGGGATATTAGAATGGGGAGGGGGACATAGAATGTTGGAGTTGTATGTACTTTACAGGTTATTTAATGCAACACAGATCACAGAAAGTCCGAAGGACCTTGTGACATAGAGCACTGGTAGCTACATAGCTCGGTGTTTGGACCTGAAGTCAAGAAGGCCTAAATTCAAATCCAACCCATGATGTTATTAGATATGGAATCCCAGGATAGTCACTTCTCTGCCTTATTTTCTTCTGTCAAATGGAGATAAAAATAGCATCTACCACTCAGGGTAATTGTAAGGATAAAAAGAGATGATATGTCTAAAATACTTTGCAAAACTTAAAACACTATATGAATGCTGTTATTATTACTGGCAATGGTAATAACAATTATCCTAGTACATGAAATATCAGAGTACAAAATAACCTTGGGACATAAATTTTTGAATGCTACAGCTGGAAGAGACCACCAGAAAGAGTCTAGTTCAGGCTCGCACAAACTGTGCCATATGTGGCCTATGGGTCTCTTGTACCATGCCAAAAGATTTTGGGTGGCACACAAAAAATGTAAAGGGATTTGTTCCTCTACATTTTTCACTCAGTGCCTGAAATCCTTTGGTATTCCTTAGGACCGTACGTGACCATGGGCCACCGTATGCCTGGTCTCATTTGACCACCTCCTTTTTCTGAGTCTGAGGTTAGAGCTGTTATTTGACTGAAGTCACAGAGCTAGCCTGTAGAATCAGGTCTTAGAACCTAGAATTCCTAATGCTTTGGCAACATGTGACATCTTCTACCCATCTGAAAACATTATCATGAAAAGGAAAATAATATTCCACAGCAGCCCCACTTTCATCTTTTCCCTGTACTTTTTTTGGTCTGATTAAAATCAAGTTACAGTGACTCCACAGATTATAGTCATCATGAAAAATTAATTTTTATGCTTGACTGTTCTTTTTCCCTTCTCCATTATCATTTGAAAACACTACACCTATGCAGGCTAACAGGTCTAAAATTTTCTGTAAATCTAGTGTCAGCATAATATTCTCTTTTGTAAATAGACAGTGAATTGAATCTGGTGGGGAAAAAATGTTTCCTTGAAAAATAATTAGTACTTAGCTTTGCCTCATTGAGTTTCAGAATGTACTCTGGATTTCATTATTTCTCCCTCTTACCTTATTCTTACTTCAATTCATTTTGATTCAACAAACATTTTAAAAAATACTTTATTATATATAAAGCTAGATATAAGAAATATGAAGTCATATATAGATTAGCTCCCAACCTCAAGAAACTTAAATCATACTAGATTTGATTAAATTTGCTTTAATTTGAGAATAGTTATAAACAAATGTTTCCTTGCTCCCCATGGCAACTATCTACTAGATATCTTCACCTGAAAAGTCCATGGCAATCTGAAACTGGCTGTGTCCAAAGAGATAACTTACAGAATACAAAAGAAATAGCTTTCTGCAACATTACCAGAAATTTATTCATCCACCAAACTTCCTTACAAACAAATATCCTCCATGTAAGTTGGGTTTGCAATCTCAGAGCCATTTGCCTCTTTTCTCGTTTGTTTCTTCATTTTCCATGTCCATGAATTATTAAGGCTTGTCAATTCCAACTCATCAAAATGCATTGGATGCATCATTTTCTCTGCATCCCCAAGGCGACTAAATACTTTTCAGTTCTTTTCTGTACTATTGCAATTATCTTCTAATTGATATCCCTGATTCTTGATTCTCTCTTTTTGATTTTGTCCTGTATACATCTATCAAATGAAAATTATTAAAACATAGATATGTTGAGGCATGCCACTTCTTTCTTAAAAATAAAATAAAATGCTTTCACTTCATTTCATTTAGGATAACATATGACACTTCATGTTGCTACTTCAGAGCTTCTACAATCTCCCTCACACTTACCTGTTCATATTTATTTCACATTTTTCTCCTTTATGTATTCTACATTATAGACATGCTAGACAACTATTCTGTCTTGAAATTAGCAATCTTTCTCCTATCCCATGCCTTTGCACAGGCTGCCCCCATACCTAGAAGCACTCCTCATTTTGACTTATAAGATTTAACATCCTTAAAAGTTCAGATGACACCTGTTGTATAAACATGTCAAATGTTCTCTAATTTCTATTGCTACGCACGTATCCTACTTCTTCACAATTTATTGCATTTACTAATTTATATGTAGCAATGCCACATATTTTCACAGAACATAAACTCCTTGATAGCATGAACTGTATCATTTTTTTCCATTGGATCCTCAGGAACAGGCACAATTTCTTGCCCATAGTAGGTGCTTTATAATTGCTTGGTTAAATATGCCCATATAAATTTGTGTTTATTCAGTTAGAACAATGATTTCACTAACTTGTTAGGCCCCTCCAGTGATGCAGCTTAGAACCTATGAATGCCTGTCTGTCCTTTGTAAGTCTGTCTATCTCTTTCAACAGTTTAGTCACAAAGTTATGAAGGCCTTCCTTTATTTTTTTCTGGGTCTATAATGCTACTAGCGGAGAACTCTGTAGGTCACCTATCATAACTTACCCTTGACATGTCTTTAAATTGTCCTATTTTTCTATTATACAAGCCTTTATGACACCTTATAACCCTACTACTCTTCCAAATTCCCAGATGCTTATATATTGCTGACTAATCATACCTCCTCTGAAATTTTCTATTTATCTTCATGTGATATTTATAATTAATTCCTGGAAATATTGGTATTCCAGGTCTTGCTGCCACATAGTAATGTTAATAAAATATTTGTACTGAAAGAAATGAGCTTTTGCTTTTATGGGACGCTGGGGGTCAGTGAAGGATATTCATGAATTTACAAAAACAACTTAATTCTTTTCAAATATGAGCCTAACTCATTATGTAACTGAATGATGTACCTCAGATACATGCATACACATATAAATACATTTATAACACACACATGTATATGTGTGTATATGTGTGTAGAGAGAGATACATATACACATATATGCTATTGTGTGTGTAGATAGAGCTATATAACCTACACACATACACACACACACTATTGTATAAGCTCTACATAGGGCAGCTAGGTAGTGTACTAGATAAAGTGCTGGTCCTGAAGTGTGGAAGACACATCTTTGTCAGTTCAAATCTGACTTACTCAGACACTTACTAGCTATGAGAGTCTGGACAAGTCACTTAACCTGTTTGCTTTAATTTTCTTATCGATAAGATGAGCTGGAGAAGGAAGTGGCAAACCATTCCATTATCTCTGCTAAAACATACACACATGTACACATGCACATACATACACACACACGTACACACATTCAAGCCAAACAAACTGGGCTCATGAAGTACTGGAAGAACTGAAACTATTGAACAATGACTAGAAGAAGCTCCATAAAATGCCCACTCAAACATTCTTCATCCATTTAGTTTTTCTTGTGTGAATGGATATTCCAAATATTTTTGAGTAATTACATAGTTCCCTCAGAAGGCTTTGTAATGTCTTGGGGTTCTTTGTGATCATCACAATGTCACCCACAAAGAACATAAAAGAATATACCAACATTGTAAATGTACCTTTAAAAAAAACCAATTTCATCTTGCTAGCTAATTGATATCAATGGTAAATCATGGTGAGAAGCCCAATTGTGAGTTATAGTGAACTATATTATTGAAAACTATTGTCAGTCCCTAAGAAGTCTGATGGGAGAGGTAGCTTGCCATTCAGTGGGAATGTAGCTTAATATTAAGAGTTGGGGTTGATAGAGTAGCCGTAGGATTTATAGTACAGAATGATCCCATCTCTCTGCTTTGTTTACTGTTTAATGAAAATTCTATTTCTCTATAAGCACCTCAAGAACTCTTCTTAGTCCAAGTATGTTACTTCCATTTTCGTTGAAGAAGAAAATAGCTTCTTATAATTTTTTTGGCAATTTTTCCCCATTTTTCTTTAGTTTAAAGTCTTCTTTCCATTTTTATTGGCCATGGGTAACTTAAAGTAGCTGAATCTATTGCAAAACGTACTTTAGAATTTTTTATCTTCCACTGCTTCCTGGTGCTTTATAAAATGATACAGCTCAAAGTCTTCTATTATCCTTCTGTATAAGATTTTATAGATGAATTTATATTCTAAACCTGTATTGCCTTTGGCATTCATCTCTCTCCATTTGGCAAATGTTTGCTGACTAAGGTTCTTCCTGGGATCTTTTGGTCTCCTTGTGCCAATTAATTTACATTGGTTTAACTTCTGGATTAAATTATTATAGCTGGTGTTTATATCCAATCCAATTCAAGAAAATACTATTGAATACCTGCTGCATATAAAGCATTCCATGGGCTATAGAGATGAATGAGATGATGCCTCTTTCCTAAAGAAGGGAATAATTTAGATGGTAGCCTTAGTGTATGGTAATTATAATGTGAAGTAGAAGTGATTAAATCATGTCTAATAATATTATATAAAGAACTACAGCAATTCTGATGAGGGAAAAATCACTGTGGTTGGAGAGGATGAGAAAAGACTTGACTGGAACAGTAAGGATTTGAATTGGACCTTGAGGAATGGATAAGATTTCAAAGAAAGGAGTCAGTTGGGGGAGCATTCCAATCACTGTTAACTGAATAAGAACTTAGGTGGAAATACACAGAATGCTTAGAAAGCTTTGAGTAGTAAGCTTTCCAGAAATATAAATTAAATAATGTTGAGTAGTATGGAGGGAATTTGGGGCCACAGTGTAAGGACCCTAAATGTGAGTCTAAATAATTTTGGTTTTGTATGACTGTCAATGAAAGCTTATAAAGACTTTTCAGGGATCAATGATGCAAGTATTAGGAAGATCAATCTCATAGCGATATGTGAGAGAGACTTGGAGATGCAGGTGACAGTGAAGTATGGCCAGGGGCTATTGTAGTAGTAACAGAGACCTAAAATTAGTGATGAGGAATTATAGAAACAAATTGTACAGTAATAGAAAAGAGGGGGAAGCAGAGGGTCATTGAAGATGCTTAGAGAATTTCTGTATTTAACTGGTAGTAAGGAAAAGAAGAAGAGGAGTGAACAGAGGAAGAATAAACTGAGATGTGCAAAGGACAATTGGAAAGTGTGCTGTCATGGAATTCTTTGGCAGAGAGAGGGGCAAGAAAAATGGGGATAGTCTACAATGCTAAATCTTGCAAATAATTTGAGACTGATCACTGAGAAAGAACCCTTGGATTCAAAGATTAAAAAAAAGAACACTAGTATTTTTAAATTAGGTTTTTTAAAAAAATTCTGTTCATTAAATATTTCCAAATTTCTAATAACATTTTTTAATATTCACTTAATTTTTTGAGTTATAAATTCTCACCTTCATTTACACTCCATCTCCTTCCTTCAGAAGATAAGTAATTTTATATCAGTTGTAGATGTGAATTAACACAAAACATCTTTGCATACTAGCAATGTTGACAGAGAAAACACAGGCAAAAAATAAAACAAGAAGAGTAAAGAAAATTAAAAAAAAATAATGCTTCAAACGTCATTCAGATTTTATCAGTTCTTTTTCTGGATGTGGATAGTATTTTTCATCCTGAGTCATTTGAATTTGTCTTGGATCATTCTCTTAATCAGAATAGCTAAGTCTTTCACATTTGATCATCCTAACAATGTTACTGTTACTTTGTATGGTGCTCTCTCGGTGCGGCTCACTTCACTTGGTACATTAGTGCTTTAGAGTATCCATTTTTCCACATCCTCTTCAACATTTATCATCTTCATTTTCTGTCATGTAAGTCAATATGTTAAATGTGGGACAGTTTTTCTTTGTAATTTGTTGAAATATTTTGTCCAGGCTTAAGAAATTCAGGTAGTACAATGATTTTTAAATTATCACTCTCTTTCCTAGATCAGTTCTTTTTTCAGTGAGATATGCTACATTTTCTTCTACTTTTGATTCCTCTGACTTTGTTTTAAAATTTTTTCTGGAGTCATTAACTTGTCAAATTCTAATTTTTAAGGAATTAGTTTCTTCAGTAACCTTTTGTATCTCTTTTTTCACATGATCAATTTTGTTTTTAAAGGAGGTATTTTGATCAGGGAATTTTTATACCTCCTTTTCCCTCCATTTTTAAGATATAATTTTCTTCAGTACTTTATGTGTGTCATTTACAAGCTGTTATTTTTATTTTATAATTTTCTTATATCAGTCTCATTTCTTTTCCAGATTGTCCTTCTTCCACTTTGATTTTGTAAATATATATATATATATATATATATATATATATATATATATATATATACATATTCTTCCAAGGAATCTTGGTGGGCTTTTGTTGCATTCACATTTCCCTTTGAAGCTTTGCTTGCAGCTGTTTTGATTTCATAGTCTCCTTCTCAGTTTGTGTCTTGATCTTTGCTGACCCCATAGTAGCCCTTCCTGAAAGTTTTGTTGTTGTTGTTATGTGATATTTTTTCTTCTCTCTTTATTTTGAATTTTATGTTAAAGTAGGGCTCTGCTCCTGGTGTGGTTTATTTTTTTGGAGGCAGGGGTGGGGTGGGGAGGAAAACTGTCTGAAGCTTCAGAGTTTCTCATTCATCTGTTTTCAGAGCTAGTTCTGGGGTCTGGAAGTTTGGTGTTTCCAAGGTGGTACGATTGAGGAATATGTGTGGTCACTGCTTTCTTGATCTGCCCTCTGGTCCTTACCCAGGTCCTTACCTCCTTATCCTTTGTCATTTCAATCTAGACTGTTCCTCGAGGTCCCTATTATCCTGGGGCCAGAAATGATATTGTTCCTTACGGTCCTTTATCCCTTGTGACTGAAAGCAATACTGTTCCTCAGGGCTTCCATTCCCTCCCATTCCAAGATGATCCTATCCACCTTTCATCTGTGACCAGGAAGTGACTATATGCAATGGATTTGCCATACACAATCTCTTCTAGAATCCAGTACTGTACTGAGACTGGATTTGAATCCTGGTCTTCCTGACTCCAGGTCCAGCTTTCTATCTCCTGCACCACTTAGCTGAATCATCATTTGAATAAGTTAGGAATAGAAAAAAATGAAATACATATTTTACTTACATCTTCTGCTTATATGACATCTACATTTTCTAATGTATCCATTTTTCTCTTTTCCTCCCAAACTGTTAATCTTTATTGTAATTTTTTTAAAGAAAAAAAATAGTTTAGCAAAAATTTTAGAACCTGGTTGGTATTTTATGCAGAGCTTGTCACCCCCAGTCCTCTACATCTGTAAAAACAACTAATGAGACATGTGGCTGACACTTTATAAAGGTTAAAGGTTAAATCTTTATAACTGTCACATCATACCATAAAATGAAAATCATAGCAAATCTTTTTGTTCAAGAAAAACAACCAATTAATGTACTCCCATACTGTTACCTTGTAGAATTGATTTTGGAACATCTATGAGTGTCCAGATGACCCACGACTGATCAGTTTTTGAAAACAATTAGAAGTGGCTCATCGAAAACTATTCAGACACAGCTTCACTCAAAGGTCATTTTTTTCCACTTCTCCTCTGAGATTTTTCATTATACAGAATGCTTGCAAGGAGATGAGTCTTTGTTGCTTAGAAACTCATCTCTTTGGATTTCACAATTGCATCTTTGTGAAGCCAAGATGTGTGAAGTCTGTTTTACCACTATCATGAGACTATGACTTAGAGGAGGGAAAAGGGATAAAGAAAAAGGTAACATCAAAAGCCCAAATCCCTGGTTTTTCTTGTGACTGTTAATGTCTATAATAGTGAAAGAAGGGGAAAAAATATACCCTTCCTCTCCTCTCCAGTGAAGGATGAAACCCAATATTAATGCAAATAAAATATAAAGGGCAAGATTTTAATGCTTCATCCCAAAATGGTAACCCTGACTTCAAAGTCTTGTCAGGGTCTATAAATTGTGTGCAAATGAATTACTTAATAGATAAGCATGATGACAAATTAAATCATACTATTGAAAAGCTCTATTCAATTAATTTTTAAAATCCTTCTTAGAGGTAGCAGTGTTCATTGCAATGATGTAGATAATCTGTTTAGGGGAGTGGTGATGAGGGAGAGTAGTACTTTGGTCTGTGAAGTTGCAAGTGTAGTGAATTGCTCCGTAGGAGAATAAAGGTACACAACCCATCCAAGTTGAGCTGTATCAAAGTAGAATTGCCCTGATCACATCATAGCTCCAGAATGGGGAAGGGAAGGCTACAAGTTGAGTAGGAAGGCATTTTGAAGTCTCTGAAAGATTAGATGGTAGAAAATTTTGAATAATGAATCATGGCTGGAGGTTTCTGGGATAGGCAGTTATAAATCAGGACAACGGGACCCCAGGGAGGAAATAAAGAATTTGAAAAAGATAAAACCAGAGATGCATTGGTAAATGTTTAATGAGTATCTGTTTGGGAGGAAAAAATATATTCATGGCACACTTTTAGGTTTAATTTGCATAATTAACAGTTTTCCATCATTTTCTTAAATCTAGATACACAGCAAAACAACAAATCAAGGTCTGATTTGTAGTGTTTGTTGATTTCTGAGATGTAATTGCTTATACTGAACCTTTAACAATTGGCTGTCCTGGAAATCAGTCAGAGCTGGCTTCAGCGCATCACTGGAATATATTCCAGGGCATGGTCTCTATTTTAGGCAACACCATATTTAGGGAGGCTGTAGAAGTGAAGACTGGAGAGGACAATGTAATAAGATTTCTAAGACTGATTTTCAATTGTATATTCTATAGTTCTCTGACATTCAGAAGGGGATGAGATTCAACCATACCATACCAAAGCAGATTTGGTGCCATGATAGCTGTGAAGTGTAAAGTAAATTTTCCTGATTGCAGTGGCTTCTCCAACCTGTGGATTTAACTTCTGGAAGTGTATTTCTATGGAGGTATTCACCAATCTATAAGGTAGTGATGATGAAGCAAAGGTAAGGGATAGAGATCCTATGCTTTAAACTTTTCAAACCCAACAAAAAGGTGAAGTCCCACTTTCTGTTTTCCCCATGGGGCAATTTCAATGTTCAATGAATTATTGGGTCAAACTATCTCATATCATTACATACCCTTTGAAGATTGACCCCTACAATTTTTGAAGAAATTTGTATGAAGAAGAATATATTTTGCGCTAAAAGGGAGTACTGCATGTACTTCTGTGGATGGAATGGTTCGAGCTGATTTCCTTTTAAAAAGTCAGAAAGATTGTGTATGTGACATACAGATGGAAGAAGAGTATATGTGTCTTCATATTGGCTTGCATAACAGATCAGATTCAAGTCCTATTTTTTTCAAAGCTTTAAAAAGTCAATGAACAAATGCTTGGTTGAATATTTACACATATTTATTTTAGAATGGATAAAAAATAATCTTTCTGACCCAACTGAGAAGGAAAGCTTCATTCCACTAGCTCAAATTTCTTTTTTGTAAATATTTAACAGACTAAGTTTCTTCTCTTTCATATTAAATATGGAAATAATCAAAATTATGCTATTTCTGTTTTGGTTATGTTCCTCCACATTGCATTAAGGTCAAGAATTCATTCAACTGTCCATCAAAAGAACATTCATTGAATGAAAACTACATCCCAGGGACAGCTGTGTGTGTGAAAATGGAGTAAAAGAATAGAAGAGCTAGAGTTTCTACTTTCAACATAATCTTGGAGATGAGGCATGGACATAAAGAGCTAAAATACAAAGCAGTCTATGAAAAGTTCATAAAAAATGTCCAAACATTTTCTCTCAACACAGTACCCTTATGAAGACTTTAAGACATTTTTACAAATGTATATGCAAACCTTCACTTCAACAGATTCAGGATTAAAAAAAATATGCAAAGAAGAGGCTCATATTTTCCCTGTTTCACAATTTCATAACCTGGGAACTCTCATATCTCTCCAAAGCACTAGGACTTTTACCTCCAAATATAACACTTTGTACATATTACTTAGTAATATTCAACTCAACATGTCCAAAACTGAACTCATTCTCAATCCAACTCAATTCACCCTTCTTACTAATTAATTTATTTTGAGAGTATCACAATTTTTTAAGTTTCACAATCAAAGCATTATTGTGAAATTTTTGCCCTTACTCAAACCCTTTCCTCAATCATTTGTCAAGTATTGCCAATTCTACTTACCCAGACTCTCTCACATCTGTTCTTTTATCTGCATTCACAACACTATTTCAATAAGTTTTCAATTCATCTTTACCATCTATTCTCTTACCTCTCAAATCAATACTCCATATAGCTTTGAAATTGTAATTCCTAATTCACAAGTCTCTGACCATGTTCCTCCCTTAATCATGAAAGTTCTGTCACTTCATATTGACTCTGGGATAGATAAAACACAAATGCCTCTATTTTCCATTTAAAGCCCTCCCCTTGCCCAATCAGAAATCTGTTTGTATTATTTTGTATCCTATATCTACTTAATACTCCAGTGTGAATTAATTGTATACCCCAAGAACAATGTAGGCTTTTATGATAGAAGCATTTACACAGGAAACTTCATAGAACCAAAAACTAACTGATGTAATTAATAAATCTAATAAATAGCATGCTACAATATAGACTTGCAGAAATCACAATATTCTTACATAGCAATAACAAAGCTCAGTAGTTTCCATTCAAAATATTGAAAAATTCACAAATCCACTCCAAAAATTTCAGAGTTACACACAACTGTGTGTATGTATATACACTCATAAATACATATACACATATTTATACAACATGCGCATACATAATATGTATGTGTAATTGTAAAACATATTTAAAGGAAATAAAGACATAAGTGGAGGGTTACACAATGCTCATTATTGGGGTACAGCTATATAATAAAAATTACAGTCCTAACTAAATTAATCATTTACTACTACTCCAATCAAACTAGCAAGAGGGTACTTTATTGAGTGAGAATATATGAGGGCAGCTGGGTTGTGCAGTGGATAGAGCACCAGTGCAGGCAGGAGTCAGAATGACCTGAGTCCAAATCTCAATTCCGATACTTGACACTCACTAACTGTGTGACCTTGGACAAGTCATTTAACCCCAATTGCCTCATTCTGAGTCATCTCTAGTCATCCTGATGAATATCTGGTCACTGGATTCAGATGGCTCTGGTGGAGAAGTGAGGCTGGTGACCTGCACAACCCTCCCTCACTCAAAAAATAAAATCAAGTGCAAGTCACATCATTATTTCTCTGATGGCATGGTCTTCTTTGGCAACAAAGGATGAACACACCACACACTATATACACACACACACGCACACACATATATATGTATGTATATGTGTATATATGTATGTATATGTGTATATATGTATGTATATGTGTATATATATGTATATATATAATTAAATATAAT
Source organism: Bettongia penicillata ogilbyi (assembly GCA_023548195.1). Classification (NCBI taxonomy): domain Eukaryota; kingdom Metazoa; phylum Chordata; class Mammalia; order Diprotodontia; family Potoroidae; genus Bettongia; species Bettongia penicillata. The sequence continues at coordinate 3,942,940 of JAJHZJ010000432.1, read as the reverse complement.
TTGAAGGAACAAAGGTTCAAAATTTTGGGAAACAGTTGGGTAAAATGAGGGTTTGAGGGGGAAATAGCACTTGCACAGCCTAAATTTTACTAGATAATTTTTTCCAAAAGGAAGTCAATGAAACATTATAGATAAGGGATAGAACAGAAAAGCTGAAATCAACAACCCAACGTCTAGAAAATAAAGTACTTGACAGAGAACTTTCTATTTGAAAAGTCCTGTTTGGATACCTAGAAAGAAATTTGGCAAAAAAAAAAAAGAAAAGAAAAAGAAAATAAAGATTACATGCCACAGCAGGGACATTGTGTCAATATGGATAAATGATTTGAATAATGAATATCATATTGAAAATGAGAGAGAGAGAGAGACAGACAGACAGACAGAGAAAGAGAGAAAGAAGAAGAGGGGAGGAGGTTCAGAAAAGACAAAATTCTGAAAAAAATAGAATATTTTGAAGCAAACAAAAGATGAAAGTGATTCGGTGATTCTCATAGGTAAAATAGAAAATGTGACCAGGAAAGCTGGCTTTGCATCACTTACTTATGATAAAGGTCCTTATAACTCTTGGATATGTAGAGATTGGTCACAAATATGTAATACCAAAAATCACTGTCATAAAGAGAAAACGATTTAAACCAAAATTTTTCAATAGACAAATTGCGAACAAATAACAATTGTAGGAATGTTTCTATAAATCAACAGCAATGAAAAATTCAGCTTAAAAATGTGGTTTTCCCTCACATCCAGGAAATTGGCATGGATGACAATAATGTAAATAATGTCAAAGGGTTTTTGATAAATCAGCCAAGTAAACACATTGTTAGTAAAGCTATGAGTTGGCCCAACCATCCAGGAAAGTCCATTGAAATTATTCAAAGGAAGTGATTAAAATGTCTAGACTTTTTGAACCGGAGACTACACTTTTAGGTAAATACTCTGAAGAAGTCAAAGATGGAAAGAAAATTCCAATATACACCAAAATAATTATAGCTACTTCTTTGTAATACTAAAAAAACTGTCAAGAAAAAGGTATTTATCAATTGCAGAAATGCTAAATAAATGATGGCACATGAATGTAATGGGATGTTACTATGCATAAGACATGATATACATGAAGAATGTATAGACAGATATGTGAAAACTTATGAACTGATTAAAAGTGAATTAATTAGAACCAGGAAAGTAATATTCAAAACCATCTACCTGAAAGAAAGAATAACCACAGAACTTGAAATTGAATGCTGCTGTGAATGAATAATGTCTAAAAATTGCCTAGAAAATGAGTCACAGAACTGCATGCATCTGTCTTCTTTGTGGAGGTGCGGGATTACGAAGGTGAAACACAGCATGCATTGTTGAAATCGGTTGATATGTTCATTAATTTTCCTTTGAGATGGAATGTAAACTCCTCTGGCATTTAAAGCTCTACTTTTATGGAACATTTTAAAATTTCTTTTGTTTTAATTTTTGCATTAAGGGATAGTTCTCTAGGTAGTATAAGCATGAGGGATATATAAAGAAATGAAGGGGATGCCAAAATAAAACTATTAATAAAAATGTGCAGAGTAATGAAAACTCCCTTAAGGGCAGAGATGGTCTCGTTTTTGGTTTTGCATTGCCTGTTCTTAGAATGGCACTTTCCACATAGCAATCAATCTGTTCTTTAGTGATTAGTAATTTTTTAAAAATTCAATTTATGAGTGATTGGTATAGACCATTCTTTATACTGCACTTATCTTTCTTGTCAGTCAACAAGCATTCATTGAAAATGTTCTGTGTAAGGCTCTGTGCTAAGTGCTGGGGATACAAAAAAGGCAGGGGGACATGGTGACTGCCCTCAAACAGTTCCTACTCAAACAGCGTAGACAGTGGTACATTTAAACTCTCTACAATATAAGGGAAAGGTAATCTCAGAGGGAATGCTTTAGCACCTAGGGACACTGGGAAAAGCTTTCTTTAGAAGGCAGGACTTATATTGAATCTTAAAGAAGTTCAGGGAATCCAAGAGACTGAATGGAGGAAAAGAGACATTCTGGGAATGAGAGACAGCCAGTAAAAAGGCAGAGTTGGGAGATGGACTGTTGTACTGGAGGAACAGCAAGAAGGGGAGTCATCACATAGGAAATGACAAAGCCATTGTCGTAAGCATAAAGTCTGGGGTTATGGTGGTATCCATAGCATTCTCACGGATTAATCTGCATTCCAGGAAAATCTGCTTGGATAACTGATATAGAAGTATACAATTCCACAGTGTTAAAGTCATTGAGATCATTCATTCTAATCCTTGCATTTTGTTTCCTTCTTTGTTATGCTGTATTTTTTTTTTTTTTGGTTCAGTGTCAGCCACTGAAATCATCTTCTGAAGCCTTTTATAGAAGTGGAGGTCACCTTGCATTTTCACACATTATGCCTGTAGACTGAGAACCCTGGCAAGCCCTACCTGGTTGGAGGGGCTTCAGACCTGAGGCTTGTGACAGGCTATGTCTGCTGTCTGACAGCCCAAGTAGCTGAGCACTGTGGGGCTCATCCTGGAGCTCTAGCCGCCAGGGATGTTTTGCGTTGTTACTGTGGTTGTTTCTGTCATCAACTCAGTAAACTCTCTAGGAAAGTAGGAAGAGGTTGTGCTCTGCATGAACAGAGGAATGTTATCTTTGCACAGATGAAATCACCGATCCTTGATGTATGAAAGAAGTTGGATGAGGAATTATCATAAATTTAATTTTGAACAGCAAAACATACTTAACTAACCTTTACAACCACTGGCACTTTTTGAATGGCCTTTGGTCTGCCTTGGCAGAGTGATGACCATTTATAATTTATTCCTTAATTCAGTGTCCCCTTCCATTGTGGCTGATTGCCCATCCTCCTCCAAATGCCAGTTAAAGATTTCCCCCCATTAATAGGCCTCAAGGGGAGCCCATTAAGAGAAGCTTGATTAGAGGAGGTTTATTTTGTAGGAAGGTCCACACCTTTTGTAAATTGCTAATGAGGCACTGGGTCTCCAGGGTGGTGATGCCCTCTGACTGTGAAAAGTCAATATATACTTGGAGGTGAAGTTTAGCTTTGGGGCTTACTCTTTGGAAGAAGGTTCATGTGCCAGATGAGACTCTGGATAGTCATTAAGGGCTCCCCTTTCCCCTTCACTTTGAAAACCCAGATGTTGCTGCTTCTCTCTCGGGTAACTATGTATGTGTGTCATGATCAGAGAGTTGGATCTTTCTGTTGTTCTGTGATGTATGTATTGCTTATGATCAGACAGTTAGAAGCCCTGTCTGTTGGTCTTTGTTTCTCTGCTTGTATTTTCTCTTAAAGAAGATTGTCAACCCCTCAAAAGTTGCTTTCTTTTTAGAAAGGCAGATCTAAGAACTGTGTTAACATACCATCCTGGTTGTGTCAGGGGGCTTGCTACCACCACCCCCCATATTTATACGTACATTGTTTTTTCTTTCACAAAAGACCAAATAATTAAACTACACCACCTTAGCAACTGAAGAGAACACAGAGAAGATCGAATCAACCTTGCCCCTTGACTTTTGGATTGCCTATATCATATAAATTGATTCATCTTGCGTTTACAGTCAACTAAAAACCCAAATCTTTTAAAATCAAATTGTTAATTATTATTTCATCCTCCAGATTATACCTGTAAATTATATTTAAAAAGTATATTAGAGGATCATAGATTTAGAAGTGAAAAGACCTTGCAAACATCAAGCCAAACTCATCCATTTGACAGATGACAAAACTGAGCTTCTGAGAGTTTAAAGGATTTGCCAAAGGTCACACAGGTAGCAAGCAGCAGAGACAGTGTTGGAAACTGTATATTCTGGCTCCAGTGTCCAACGTCCAGACGTAAGACTTGATGTATTTCCATTCAATTTGTTTGTTTGTTTTAATTTGACCCTTCCAGTCAATATTCTTTTTGTAATTTTCTTTATTACTTCATGTTCTCCATTTTTTTCACATCTGAAAGTTTGCTTAGCCTTCCATCTATTTATTTATTCAAATGAGCTGTAAGAAATTAAGAATCTCTTTTATTAATGATGCCTTTATTGTTAACTCTAATGATATTTCCACATATCTTCTTCTCCTTGATGTCTTTGTATCTTTTGACGATGATTGGCCATCCCTGCAAAGTAAAACTTTCCTTCATTTGAGTTTCTTGATAATATTACAAAGTATTTGTTTTTAAATGTTAGGCTGGTAATTTTTAGACTGTTTGGAGATTTATTATACCCTGTCATTCTTTGTACATATCATACATGATTCTGCCCTGGAAACAATTCATTTTTTTCTCTTTTCTTTCCGTCTTTCTTTCCCTCCCTCCTTTCCTCATTCCTTCCTTCTTTCCTTCTTCTCTTCCTTCCTTTCATCCCTTTCTTCTCCTTCTCTTTCTCCTTTCTCTCTAAAGTCTATAGATGGGTCCCTCTTTAGAAATATCTAGAGATATCTCTACATCTTTTTTCCTTTACCAATATCTAAATGGAGTGATGACAGATAATCCTCTCCTGTGGTGAAATCATTAGCTCCCTCCCATGGATCCAATTGCTATTTATACATGAGTAGATAATCTGTATACCCAAGGTGTTATCTTTCTCCTGAGTTCCATTGCTATATCACTAATCACCTGCTAGAATTTTCACCCAGATATCACACAGTCACTTCATCCTCAACAAATAGAAGCCATCATCCTTCCCCTTATATGTATCACTCTTGGTAATTTTCTCTCTCTTTTCAAACATTCTTCTTTTCACTGAGTTTGCCAACAGAGAAAACATACTTGACTCTTCATTCTCACATGCATTGCATATCCAATCATTTGTCAAATATTGTTGACTTCATTTCCTCAACATCTCTTGCATCTACTCACTCCTATCTACTGAACTCCCATTGAGTCCTTCATTACAAGTTGCCTAGACTATTTCAATGTCTCTAACTTGCATGGAGTTTCTTCTTTCCCTATTCTATCCTCCTCTCAAACATTCAGATTTTGTGCATATGTTTGTGTGTGTGTGTGTGTGTGTGTGTGTGTGTGTGTGGTCACACTTGTATGGATGTTTGCTCCACTACGCAGAACACAACCTATCCATGTCAATGAATTCTGCATTACTGTTGTCATCACAAGAGTTTGGAGGCTTTTATTTATGCTATGTCAGCTTCTATGCTACCTATGGTATGATATTCATGGTACCACTCAAGCACTGGGACTGTCTATCTGTTATTTCTCACATTTACAATGTTACTAGTCTGGTGTGTTCCTATCACATGCTCCCTCCCTGACATCCTTTGTTTCTTTTATTCCAATTTGTATTACAACCTGTCACACTTCCCCTATTCAATTCCACTGTTCTCAGCTAAATAGGCATTTTTAAAAATCCTGTGAAGAATATTGTATTGTATATATTATTGCCATGCAGTAAGACCTTAAAATATTAATATGAAAAATATTGACCTTAACATTCGTAGAAAATACAAGATCATTGAAAGATCTTTATACATTTATAAGAAAAAAAGAAAAGAAAAGCACTCACTCTCATATCTTCCCATACAATTTTAGGACCTATTGTAGTTTGTGTTCAGGATTTGTCCCTGGATAAGTGGTATATATAACTGCTATATCAATATTTTCTGTAATCTGAAAAATATCTATTCTGTATTCTATCTGTGTTTCAATTCAGCCCGTGTGGCTTCCAGTTGATACTATCAGCATGACATTTTCTAGAAATAGAAGCTTCTTAAAGTCCTCACCATAGAAAGAATATTCTTCTTCAAGTTGACCTCTATAAAGACGTCTTCCATCACTGTGGTGAGCATCTTTGACTAGCGTATATCTTCCTGTTTCATGCTTTATTATCAGAAGTTTTTTTTAAAAAAAATATGGTTATCTGTGTTATATCTCTCTTGTATGGATGAGAAACACATTATTAAATAAAAATCTTTACGTAAGTATTTTGCTTTCCAAATCAATGGTATTTTCATAATCCATACACAACAGAGGGATCTGATACTCTCCTCATTTTTCAGCCATTAATAAAATGCTTGTCACATATTCCATCATTGATCGTCAATTTTGAAAGCATGTTTCTTCCTACTAAAGCATTGCTTAAGAATCCTATATCTTCTATGACTCGATTCCCTGTCTCTGTGACTTCCCTCCATGTCTCCTGTTCCTCTACGTTTGTCTCACCATACCAGTTTATGTCCCCTTTGAGAATGGTGACTCTTTCACTTTGATACTGTCATCCTAGTGTGAAGTGAAGCACTGGGAACATTATAAGCATACGTGTGTATATATGTATACATATATACACACATATATATGTATATGTGCATATACATATTCAATTTCATTGAAGAAATGGTGGTTACTGAGTTGTTCTTTCTAGGCATGCTGGAATTATTGAATTTTCACTAAAAATGAGTAAACTTAGAGCACGGCCAACTAAAACAAAAGAGACAGAGATTGTTGAGCTGGAGTTGGAAGATACTTTAAAGTTCATCTGGTCCTAGACCCTTAATTTACAGATGAGGAAACAGGTTCAGATAAATGAAATTCTGTCCCAAAATGTAGAGAGGGGAAAAGAGCAGAAAAAAGCATCAGGAATTTTGACCTCAGAGGGACCAGATGGTTCCATCTGCTTTGCCATTTCATTCTTCTTTTGAGACCTGGGAGAAATTTTTTATATCCTCTCTTGCCACCACATGTAAAAGAGATGCAGTTTTTTTTTTAAGTTGGTAAATTATCTGAATAGGATATCTATCACTCAGTGGTTCCTTTTATTAGCAAAAACAACCCTAAAAGTCATGAATCGCTTATTACAAATCTGAAATATTTTCTGTTAACTGCTCAGTTACTGCTTTTTAATAGTCTGTTTCCCCCTCTCCCATTATTCTTTTTTTCATCTTTCATTTTTTTTCTTGCACATTCATGGTATGAAAACATAAGCTGTATGACTCCTAAAAGCACTGTTTCTTGAAATAGATTGAAAAGTATGCTTATTATAAACACCCTGCCACTTGGTAAAGTAATAATTAAAGTCTACAGTTTAAAGAAAAAGGCAGGTGTGGATTCTATCCACTTGGTTTAAGATATATATTGATTGCTAATGAGCAAAACCAAGTTTACAGTAACAGGTTAAACAGGAAAGGAGATTTCCCTATCACTGGTAGAGAGGCAATGAAATATAATGCTTTCCGCTACTTACGCTACTTTAGGGAAATCACTTCCCCTCTTTGAAACTTAGTCGTTTCATTTATAAACTGATAAATTTGGATTTAAGGAACATCCAAGGTCTAAACTCAGTGATTTGTTGATGTTTTGCAATATTATCATTATTCAATCAATAGATCAACCGCCAATTATTAAAGGTCAACATACAGTCCCTTCCCTCTAAAAAGAGCTAGAGATTAAAAAAAAATGGAAGTGAAAGATTCTGAGTGTCTCCTTTCCTGCAAAGCTAATATTGTTCAGAGGAAATCTCATGTTGACATAGAATTATTTGCATACCATTTAGAAAAATGAATACAAGGTAGTCTAGGGATTGTTTTTAGGGATTTTGTAAGAGGCCCTTGATCTACCTTCTGAAAAAAAACAGAGATTCCAGAGAGAGGTGGTAAGGAGAGAGATAATTCCAGGCATTGAAGATATACTTTATATTTGCTATTCATTTGGAATTTTTTGAACTTTATTTGTGCATTTAAAACATTCTGAAAAGAGAACTATCTTGCACAACACACAGACACACACATACACAGATGCTACCCTGCCTAACAGGGACAAAGAACTAAGAGAAATGGGGAAAACAAAACATCTCAAGATTAAGAAGTCCCATGCCAGCATGTGAGAGAGCTCAATAGCTTTGAACACCATATAGGTTAACTGTCTCATTTTATAAGCATGACCCAGACAGGTAATTGACCCAGTGTATTGCTGCAGAGTCAGGAAAAGAGTGAGGGTTTTCTGATTTCCACTCTATCTACAAACATAATTTTTATTTGAATAAGTGTTCTGTTCTTGTGGCCAGAGTTTCAGGCACCCTTCCTTTTAGTTGACCTGCATTAGCTCCCCTTTAATTGACATCGAGGTGGAGAATTACCTCTATTTCTTGTACAGGTTGAGAACCCTAAAGTCCCACATACCATCCCTTCCCATATCTACTCAAAAGGGTTGGGAACATGGATACTGTTTTTGTAATCCCTAGTCTGTCAATTACCAGTTGGGTGATGTTGGGCAGTTCAGAACATTCGCCCTGACTTGAGTCCTTTTCTCATCTGAACAAAGGGAGCATTGGACCAGATGGTGTCAGAGATCCCTTCCAGGTCTGACATTCTTTGAATCACTGACAGAATTCCCACTATCTCAGTTAGCATAGTGATATCAGTTAGCAGCAGTTTCTGATTTACACAGTTCCCACATTAACATACAAATTGTCAGATTTCAAAGTTTACAGCCTGTAAATCTTATTTTAAAATCTAGGTTTACTTACATTTGCATATTTAGAAAAAGAATAAATTCTATCTAAACTGGCATTTGATATGTGTTATATCTGTGTATAATATATTATAAAACATTATATGTACATATTAAATAACTTAAATATAAGATTTATCAGCTGTAAACTCTGAAATCCGGCAATTTGCATTTTAATGGAAGGCTGTGACTCTGAAACTGCTAGTAGCAGGTATTCCTATACTAACTATTCCAGCAAGTATATATTATAATGTAAAGAAAGAAGTTGGGGCAGTTAAGTGGTGCAGTGGATAGAGTACCAAGCCTAAGGTCGAGAAGACCTGAGTTTAAAATGGACCTCACATAGTAACTAGCTTTGTGACCCTGGGAAAGGCACTTAATCTTATTTGCCTCAATTTCTTCACCTGGAACTGGAGAAAGAAACAGCAAACTACTCCAGGATCTTTGCCATGAAAAGAAAAAAAAAAAACTCAAAAGGGGTCATGAAGAGTTGGACAAGATTGAAATGACTAAACGGCAACAGAAGCAGCAGAGAGAAGCAATGTAGTATATTTGATAAGGGGTAGGCCAGGAATACGTGTTTTCTAGTCTTGCCTTAGGCATGTGCTGGCCATGTGATCTTTGGGTATGTCACTTAAGTTTTCCCTGCTCCAGGAAGTTCATTAATGCTACATGTTACAGAGAAGGTACCAGTTTACTTTGAAAAGGGGAGTTACAGTGAGTTCTTCATATCAGTATTCAAGTCCCTATGCATATATATGTATATATATATGTATTATATACATATATATACATACACGTTGAATTTTATGCATAAATTCAATAGAAATTTTGGTGGAATTTAGTCATTTCCTAAATATGCAGTTGTGTCTATACCTAGAGCTTAAAATAGGATATTCCCTCAAAAAATAGTACTTAAGCAAAATTAACCAACGCATTGGCTGTGTTTGAAATTCTCATGTCATCTACTCTAGCTAGAATCCCTGATGAGACAGTATTCTAATACCTCATTATTGGAAAGCTCTGATCTCATTATGTGACATTGCCAGTGTGTGCTACCTCAGTTAGCAACGTAGAGTTCTAGTCCTCCTATTGTTCTACTCCTCTGAGGTCCTGCTCTCCTTTTCTTTCATGCCATGTGACCTTTGCCCAATGTTGCATAAGTCATAAAGCTAAGCTTGAAACATCTGACTTCAGATCCCATGTTCTTTACATTGTACCATACTGACATTGAATAATATCGTTAAATGTTTTAAAAATAGCTGCCACTTTCCAGTGAATTCACATTCTTTTTTAAAGCCCTATAACAACACATAGGCATAAATGGACATATATGAAAATGTATGCCACATTATACAACTGGAGTCCACCATTTCTTTGCTATAGAAGGGAGCTGTCTTTACTCTCTGCCTTCTGCATCTTGAATTCTCGCTACAATGATGAACATTCTGAAGTCCTCCATTTTTTTCTTTATATTATTGGTTCCATTATGGAAATATTCTCTTGGTTCTGCCTCTCTTCACTTTCCATAAGTTCATAGATGTTTTCCTAAATTCTTGCCTTCATCATTTCTTATGTCTCAATAATATTCCATAACATTTTAATATCACAATTAGCTTAGCTCATCTGCATTTGAATTTAAAGATCAAAGAGTTAAGACTTGAGAATATGCTCTAGGTAAACCCAGGAATGAACAGGACACACCGGGGGAAGATGAGACAGAGAAGAAAAGGAAAAGCTAGTTACAGAAGAGACAGAATATTTAGACCTCAATTTAGAATCAAAGTTTCTTCGTTGACAGAAACTCTATCTTCAGTCTTCAGTCTGTGTCCTGATAATCACGATCTAGATTTTACACTGCAATTATGTTTAATTATAAGACTACACGAATACTTGTTAAGATAAAAGGAAGACAGAAGCTGTGAATGCTGAGCACCCTGTGAACTCAAAAGAATTTGTTTCAGATTTTGAAGGTTATTGGAATGATCTCTGCTAGTTGTTTTCCAAGATGGTGGCATCATTTGGTTTTTATCCAGAAATGGAGAGGTGAGGGGAATCAGAGCGGAAATACTAAAAAAAAGTTGAAGAAACTACTTATCTATGGTAGAACAAGCATGCTTTTTTTCCCTTGTCATATCACTAATTGTGGAGAACACTCTATGTATGAGATTGAGATATATGGTAAATCCAGGAAAACAATCATATGTGTCCTGGCTTTGGAGAAAACACAACTCTACTCAACAAAGATAATTTGTTCTTGTGTGAAAGTAAAACTAGGAAGTTTTTAAACATGTTTTATTCTTTGAAATTGACTAATACTTCAGAGTAGGGAAAGAAGCCCTCTGAAAGGCTCTTTAATAGTCTTCTGCCTGATGTATGACCAAGCTTATTCCCTGAGGTCTAATCAAATAGATTGATAGTGGCTGCTGAAGCCAACATTGTATAATATTTAATGGAAATGAAGAGGGTATGCTCTCTAGGGAAGCATGTATAAACTACTATGACTCACAGAATGTTTGAGTTGAACCAAGAGACATCTAGTACTCTCCTCTAATTGTGCAGACAAGCAAATTGATGCAGAGAGATATTCAGTGAATTAGTTATTCAAATTGATGGAGAATATGGGAAAATCTCTTCCCTTTTGAGGCTTTTATTTTTCTAATGTATAAAATGAGGATGATGAATTAGATGACCTCCAAAGTTTCTTCTGTCTTTAAATATATAATATGTTATTAGCCTTGATTTCCAGGCTTCCCTTTCAACTATTTCATACTGAACTCAAGGGAGCATCTTTCTTTACCAAGGGAATGAGAACAAGGATTTCGGTTACTTATAATCACCCCTCTATAAGAGTGACATAGTATCCCCATGTGAAAAGTGAAATGAAGGAAAATCAGTGGACATATTTATTAATTAAATGAGGTTTCTGAAAGCTCTAAAATTATAGTAGTCTGACTATAAAATGCAAGGGAAAGAGTTGGAATATGTGTTCAGAGGACTTAAACTCTTATACTGTCTCTGCAACTTTCTACTGGCGACCATGGCTGAGTCATTTAACTTCTCTCATACGCAATCTCCAGCTCTGCAAAGTGGTATAACAAAATCTACTTGAAACATGACCTCTGGGGAGTCAAGACGGCAGAGTAGAAGCAGGAATTTGCTAGAACTCTCCCCCCAAAACCCCTGAAGAAAACCTGTAAAAATTACTCTAAACAAATTCTAGAACAGCAGAATTCAGAAAATGACAGAAGACAATGTGAAGTATTTCATTGGAAAAACAACTGACCTGGAAAATGGATCCAGAAAAGACAATTTAAAAATTATTGGGCTAACTGAAAGTCAATGTAAAAAAAGAGCCTAGATGTCATCTGTTAAGAAAGTATCAAGGAAAACTGCCATGATATTCTAGAACCAGAGAGTAAAATAGAAATGAAAAGAATCTACCAGTCACCTCCTGAAAGGGATCCCAAAAGGAAAACTCCTAGGAATATTGTAGCCAAATTCCAGAGGTCCATGGCATTTGGAGAAAATATTACATAAGCAGCCAGAAAAAAGAAATTCAAGTACTGTGGAAACACAAATCAGGATAACATAAGATTTAGCAGCTTCTACACTAAGGTATCTGGGACTTGGAATATGATATTCCAGAGGTCAAAGGAAATAGGATTAAAACCAAGAATCACCTCCCCAGCAAAACTGAGTATTGTACTTTAGGGGAAAATATGGAAATTCAATTAAATAGATGACTTCCATTTATTCTTATTGAAAAGACCAGAGTTGAACAGAATATTTGACTTCAAAACATAAGAATCAAGAGAAGCATGAAAAGCATGGAAAGAGAGATCTTAAGGGACTTATTAAAGTTGAACTATTTATATTCCTATACGGAAAGATGATATTTATAACTCATGAGAGCTTTCTCAGTATTAGAGTAATTGGAGAGAATATATATATATATATATAATATAATATATTAAAGAGAGAGAGCATAGGGTGAGCTGAATATGAAGGGATGATATCTAAAAAAGAAAATTCACTGTTGAGAGGAATATACTAGGAGAAAGAGAAAGGGAGGGGGAGAATGTAGTAAATCATCTCATATGAAAGATGCAGGAAAGAGCTTTTACAATGCAGGGGAAGAAGGGGAAGATGAGGAAAAATAGGTGAGCCTTCCTTTCATCAAATTTGGCTTCAGGAGAGAATAACATACACACTCAATTAGGAAGTTTATCTTACACTCCAGGAAAGTAGAGGTGGAAGGGAATAAGAGAGGGGGGATAGTAGAAGGGATGGCAGATTGGAGGAAGGGGTAATCAGAAGCAAACACTTTTGTAGAGGGACAGGTCAAAGGAGAGAAGAGAATAAATGGAGGGCAGGATGGAATAGAGAGAAATATAGTTAGCCTTTAACATGACTATTATGGAAGTGTTTTGCATGACCACACATGTTTAAACTATATCAAATCGCTTACTTTCTCAATCAGGGTTAACAGGGAGGGGGTAAGTGAGAGCATGTGGAACTCAGAGCTTTAAAAATGAATGTTAAATATTGTTCTCACATGCAACTAGGAAATAAGACATACAGTCAATGGGGTAAAGAAATCTATCTTGCCCTACAGGAAAATAGAAGGGAAAGGGATAAGGGTGGGGAGTATGTGATAAAAGGCAGGGCAGATTGGAGGAAAGGGTAATCAGAATACATACTATCCTGGCATGGGTGTAGGGGAGAGATGGGGAGAAAATTTGAAATTCAAAATTTTGTAGTAGTAAATGTTGAAAACTGAAAATAAATAAATTTTAAGATAAGAAACAACCTCTGATTTGGGTCTATCCTGTCCCAAAAAAGGAATAGTGGATAGATCCTGAATTATTGAAGAATCCACCTCAAGGAAGATGGAAATGAAGACACATAATGTAATATGCACCACAAAAACTGTAATCATCCATTCCCTCAATCACCAAGCATTTGTTAACTCCCTAGTAACATAATGGAAAGATATTGGGGGAAATGGCACTGATATTGGAGTGACAGGATCAGAACTTTACTATGTCCTGTGTGAGTTTGGACAAATCACTTAAGCTCTCTATAGTTTTGTTTCTTCTTGGGTACAATGGACTGAATTAGAGGATTTCTAATGTCCCCTTTATCTTGGGAATATAGTATCCTATAGTCCTACTATGTGCTACGTTGTTATGAGAATCAAATGAGACATAAGGTGCTTTGCAAATTATAAAATATTATAGAATGTTATCATCCTCATTATCATCATTATTACTGACTTCCATGTGTCGTAGGTGAACTAGGTAGCACTATGGGTAAAGTGATAGCCTGGAGTCAGGAAGACTCTTTATGAGTTTAAATCTGTCCCCAGACACTAACTAGCTGTGTGACCCTGGGCAAGTCACTTAATTCTCTTTGCCTCATTTTTCTCATCTTAAAAAAAGAGGAGAACTAAATGACAAAGTACTCTAGTATCTTTGCCTTGAAAACCCCAAATAGGATTTCTAAGAGACCGACTCTTCATCTCTCTAATCCTCAAAAGAGAAGTTCCTTGATTTCTTGAGCTATAAAATGGGAAGGGTGCTAAACTAGATGATCTGTAAGTTATATCTCTCTCCCTTTCTCTCTCTCTCTAATTAAGCATTACTTTTACTTCCCATTGCCCACTGAACTGCTGAGTTATCTGAACTTTAAAAAAAGCCAAACACAAAATCTAGGAGTTTCAGGGTTGTGTAGAATTGAAGAACAGTTTCTTTTCTGCCCAACTGTAAGGAATTCAAGGGAATGTTGAAATGATATATTTCAAGGTGATGCCATAAATGCCTACTTAGCAGGGGCTATTTATAGTTAGTTCAATTAATTCATAAAATGTATAAGGGCAAAGAACTCCTCTATCCTATCATTTTATAAAGCTAATGGCATGGTCTGTGCTGAGCTAAGAGCAAACTTTAAAGCTGTTCCAACTTCTAAGCAAAATCCTATATTATGATTAGTTATGGACCAAATCCTATGAAGTGAGTAGAGTTGGAGGAAGCCCCAGTGATTCAGGAGTAGAGGTGGATGAAAGAATTCAAATGACTATCTGAACCTTACCTAAATGCCTTGGCAACTACAATTGGGTCTGAAATCTTATTAAGATACACCTCCTCAGGAAGTTTTCTGCTATTTTTTATTTCACCTAGGATAGAAAGAAAAATGTATGTGTGTGTGTGTGCGCAATGTATATATATATATATATATATATATGTGTGTGTGTGTGTGTGTGTGTACATATATATATATACACACACATACATGGGGTAGATATGGATACTATGGATGCATTGCACAGGGTGCAATGGACAGAGCACCAGTGAAGGAGTCAGGAGGACCTGAGTTCCAATCTCACCTCAGACACTTGACACTTACTAGCTATGTGACTTTGGGCAAGTCACTTAACCCCAATTGCCTCATCCTAGGTCATCTCAAGTCATCCTGATGAATATCTGGTCAGTGGATTCATATGGCTCTGGAGGAGAAGTGAGGTTGGTGACCTGCACATATGTGTGTATGTATGTATATGCATATGTGCATGTATTTGTATACATACACATGTATATATGCATATATATGTATGTGAATGTATATATGTGCATATATACATGTGTGTACATATGTATGTGGAAAAGCATGATGAAAAAGTTTGTGAAGCATATTAAATACTAAATAGAGAAATTTATATTTGATATTAGAGGTATTAAGGAGCCCCTCTAGTTAAGTAAGTAGGCAGATATCACGGTCAGAAGTAAACTCATCAAATCTTAGCCTTATTTGTGGGATTTTATCTCCACATAGATGCTTATTCAAACTTCCTAACATGTCTCTATCTCAGCCTCCTTAAATAAAAGGACCACATTTAAATTCACATATATAGAGAGATGATCATTTACGAGATCTCACTTTTAACCTGGTGCTCCTCTTCCCTAATACGAAACTAATATTCTTCTAAATGACCACAGATTTATATATTCTGTCTCTATCATGCTTCACTCCTATTAAACCTCTTCTTTCCTCTCACCAAGATTTCAATTCCCTTCACCCACCAGTATTTTCTCAGCTGTTCTAACTCAGATTCCTTCCCTCTTCAATCTCAACCCATGAGTTAGCCATTTCAGATCCATTTCATACTCTTCCCTTGATTCTCTTTTTCCCTTGTCTCATTACTACTGATCTCTAGCCACATTTCATTCCCAAAGTCTTCCCACCATTCATCAGATCTACTCCTACTCATGAGTTGCTAAAAAGAGCAGGAAGATGTTCCAGCCATGCTGATTGAGCCTACTGAAAATTCATATTATCCAAACTCAAGTGAGTCCTCACTGAACCAAATGCTTCCATTTCCCTCTCTACAGAACCTATCCCAAACCTTTTCTTCCTTCATGTAGCTCTTTTTTTGGGGGGGAGTGGTGTTTTTTTTTTAATATTTATTTATTTATTTAACTTTTTACATTCATTTTCACAAAATTTTGGGTTCCAAATTTTCTCCCCTTTTATCCCCTCCCCCCACCCCAATACACCAAGCAATCTAATTTTCCCTATCTCCAATCTGCCCTCTCTTCTGTCATCCTTCCCTTCTCTTGTCTCCATCTTCTCTTTTCTCCTGTAGGGCCAGATAACTTTCTATTCCCCATTAACTGTATGTCTTCTTTCCTAGTAGCAAGAACAATACTAAACTGTTGTTCCTAAAACTTTGAGTTCCAAATTCTCCCCATCCTTCCTTCCCCACCCATTCCCTTTGGGAAGGCAGGCAATTCAATATAGGCCATATTTGTGTAGTTTTGCAAATGACTTCCATGATAGTCGTGTTGTGTAAGACTAACTGAATTACCCTCCATGCTATCCTGCCCCTCATTGTTTCTCTTCTGTCTTTTGATCCTGTCCCTCCCAGAGTGTTGACTTCAAATTGCTCCCTCCTCCCATTGCCCTCCCTTCCATCATCCCCCGCCTTGCTTATCTCCTTCTCCCCCACTTTCCTATATTGTAAGATAGGTTTTCATACCAAAATGAGTGTGCATTTCCTTTAGTCAAATGTGATGAAGGTAAACTTGTTTTTTTTTCTCTTTTTCCCTCCACTAAAAAGTCTCCTACTTGCCTCTTAAATGACATATAATTACCCCATTCCATTTCACCCTCTTTCCTCCCCCTACCTTTCTCTCTCACCATTTACCTTAATTTCTTTTAAGATATGGTCCCATCCTATTCAATTCACTCTGTGCTCTCTGTATGTGTGTGCATGCGTGTACATGTGTGTGTGCGGTCCCACCAACTACCCAGATACTGAAAAGTTTTAAGAGTTACAGATATTGTCTTTCCATGTAGGAATGTAAACAGTTCACTTATGGTAAGTCCCTTAAGACTACTCTTTGCTGTTTACTTTTTCATGCTTCTTCTCATTCTTGTGTTTGAAGGTCAAATTTTCTTTTCAGTTCTGGTCTTTTCATCAAGAATGATTGAAAGTCCTCTGTTTCATTGAAAGACCATATTTTCCCCTGAAGTATTTTACTCAGTTTTGCTGGGTAGGTGATTCTTGGTTTGAGTCCTAGTTCCTTTGACTTCTGGAATATCCTATTCCACGCCCTTCGATCCCTTAATGTAGAAGCTGGTAGATCTTGAATTATCCTGATTTTATTTCCACAATACTGTGAGTGGGGCAGGGCCGTCTCCCAGGCTCAGCTCCCTCAGGGGGTTTATGCAGAGACCTGAAGTTCTGCCTGCTGCTCAGGGAGTCCCGGGGGCTGCCGCTGCTGCCTCTGCCTCCACCACTGCCCCTGCCTCTGCCGCTTCCTGCCCCTGCCTCTGCCTCTGCCACTTCCTCCCTACGGGGCCCGAGTCACAGAGACACCCTGCTCCCCTCTCGGCCAACCTAGACGTGTCTCTCACTGACCTGTAGCTTCTGTGGGTGGAGGGACCTTCCAGGCTTCCGGAGGTTCCATCCCTGAAGCCTGCTCCGATCTGCTCCTCTCGGCTGTGTGGCCAGGGCAGCGCTGGGGCGGGGTCCGCTTTCCGGAGCACGAGGGACCCTGGGGATGGCTCTCCAGGGCTCTCTGGAACGGAAATCTCTTCCACTATGTTTCTGCACACCCTGCAGTGATCCAGAACTTGTGGGGAGCTCTTCTTACATTTAATCTATGGGCTGTGGGTTTGGAGCTCGCATACGTGAGTCTTTCTACTCCACCATCTTGACTCCACCCCTTGGGGTCCATGTAGCTCTTTAAGTTCCTGTCATCCTTTTATCTTTCAGCTGAACATTTTGCTTTATACTCTAATGAAAAAAACAAAACCTTTGATGTGAGGTTTCTCTTCTCTTTATTTCAAAACTACTCAACATCATCCTCTACTGTGTCCTTTACCCTAGTCTCTGACAAGGATGTGATACTGCCCCCATACCCATTCCCAAGACCACTCACTCATGCTTCATTTTTGTTTGATCACATCCTTTCCCTTCTTCTTCAGATGATTGCACGTTCAATCACCCCATCATTAGTTCTTCAGCTTCACCCTATCAATGGTTTCTTCCTACTGCCTTCAAATATATTATGTTTATAGCCTAATTAGATCCCATGAGCATTTCTGTACAAATGACTCAGAGACATCACCCACACCCAAACCCAGACTCTTCCATGCTCTTCACTCTTGTATCACCAGTTGGCTATTGGACATTTTAAATGGGATGTCCCAGAGAAATCTCAAATTCATCACATCCAAAATGGAAATAATTCCCTTTCTCTGAAAGCTCTCCTTTCTTCCAAACATATCTATTGCTGTTGAAAGTCCCATCATCTTTCAAGTATCTCTTTGTAAACTCATAATTTCTCCTTGATTTTCATCTGCTCTGATTTCACATATCTGACAGCAAATCTTGCCATTGTTTCCTCCGTAGCATCTTTCACCTTCTATAACATCTCTCCACCTATTCAGTGACAATCCTGGTCAGGTCCCCATCATCTTTTCCCTGGATTATAGCAATAGCCTCCTAATTTGTCTCCTGCTGAAAATCTTTCATTTCAGTTCTTCTTATTCCTTGCTGCCAAGGTAATTTTCCTTAAGTGCATACCTAACCCTGTGACTGCCCTACTCAATCACTTGCAGTGCTTCCTATTGCCTTGACAATCCAATAAAACCTTTGCTGTTTAGATTTTAAAGACTTTTATAATGTGTCTCTAACCCATGTTTTTAACCTCAATGAATGCCTTTCCCTACCTGCCCCTTCCCCTCAACTGTGATCTAGCTAGATTGACCTCTTCTCTGTTCTTCACACATTAAACTGTGTTTTTCATTTCTGTGCCTTTGTACAAACCAACACAAATGTCTGGAATGTCTTGATCTCATAGCAGCCTTCTCTTCCTCTCAGGCACCCTCATCTATATGGAATCTTTCTTGATAGGCTTCCTTCACCAACCACCTATCATGTAACTAATGTTAATCAATTTCTATTCAGTTTCAATCTAATATGTACATACAGATATATGCACATATATCTATGTAAATACTATTGTATAGTTTATTGTTCAAACTAAGACATTTGAAGAACTAGTAAGTGATTGAACCCAGATTTTCCACATTGCATAGCTACCATTATATCCCTTATGCCACGCTATTTCTTATGGTAAGGAAAAGGAAAATTGGGCTTTAATGTCCCAAACATTTCTTCCATGGATCATTGATAGTATCTATTAGAACTTCTCTTTAACTGAGGACAAGAGATAAGGAAATGAATGTTTCATGGAAGCAAATATTTAGTCAAGACAGGAGAAAGTGTGGTGACATCAAAAGTTGAGGAGATGGAGCATTTAAAGAACTGAAATGATATCAATCACTTTGGAGAAGCATAAACATTCCCTTTCCCCAGTGTCACAGGACTAATTTTCAGACTTCTCCAATTTCAGTCAATTTTTAAGTAGTAATTATTTGTATCTATTTCCACATTCACAAATCCATCAAGATCTTACTTTTCACTAACTATGGTTGTGTTGTTATTGCAATGTGAATATATAATTCCCTGTGAAATTTGGCCATGTGTGACTTAAAGAAAATAAACTTTGGGGAGTTGCTGGGGTCACATAGTGGCCATAGTAGTTACTATGTGAGGTAGTTACTGAGGTTCAGACAGTGGCTGTCATAGGTAAGATTGGGTTTCTTCACCCAAGCCCAGGGCACTATCCATGCTGGAGTGCTGCTGTGTTTTCTTTCATATTTTGGATGAAACTTCATAATTTCCAAGAATTGAAAACTTTCTAGTCTATAGTAGCCCTCAATTTAAATAAGTTCTACATTTAGTATTAATACTTCATGTTCTATTTTGGAAGATTTCTTAGGAGGGAATTTTAAAAAACAGCTGGTGTCAACCTTTGCATATTAATTATTTCCATAGTGTAATGAAAAGGGCACTGGGCTCAGAGGCAGGGTTTCTCAGCTGTAGTCTCTTGGCTCTGTGGCTGCTAAGTTGTATGACCTTGAATAAGCCCCTTCCTCTCTCTTGTCTTCATTTGCAGTTATCATAAAATAATTGGCTTATTCTAAATCAATGAAATGGAATGTGATATTAAGTGAGAAATGCAAACACAAATGGAAAGACTTAAAATGATGTGATATGAAGAAAAGCACAGTTCTCTATACTTGGGTCATTTACGACATAAAAGTAAAATGTCTATTTCAATAAATCTACAGACCCTCACAGATGGTACTTTGAAGCATCACATATTTTTTTTCTGAAATAATGTTGTCTTTGCCTTCAATATCTTTCAGAGGCAACTATCCAGCTCAGAGGATAGATCAAATTGGGCCTGGATGGAAGAAAAAAATGAATTTAAAGTCAACCTCAGGTGCTTACCATTTTTTTTTTACCCTGGCTAAATCATTTAATCTCTGTTTGCCTGAGTTCCCTCAAACTGTGAAATGAAGATATCCCAGCACCTACCTTGCAGGATGGTTATGAATTAATATTTGTAAAGTGCTCAGCACAGTTCCTGGCACATAGTACGCACTACATAAATGATTATAATTTCTCATAACTGGAATTTAAATCAATTCCTGCTCCCATTAGTAGAATATCTAGCCAGTCATCATAGACAGACAAACTAGTCATGCTGAGCTTTTCAAAATAAAGTCATTGTGCTACCTATCTGCAATTATTGGTCATTCATTTATTGTTTTTTTTCTATCTCCTCATTGATTTGCGATAATTGGTCCTTGTTATTTCAAGTGGCTTTAATCTGTCTCTCTGAAGAAAATATTAATGTTATCCAGGTGATGAATAAATGTCTATTGCATTGAACTGAATTAGATTTGGCATAATAGATCACATTTTCCCTTTCTATATTCTCTTTAGTGCAATATTTACCTCCTAAATAAAATGTGGCCAAGATTCTGATGTTAAAATCTCAGGATATTGGTATTCCTGTCCTTGATGAAGAAAACATTTTTGTTATAATACTTTTTATCAAATCTCTTGCATCTTGTTATTTGTTCCTTCCATATTTGTTCTTCCATGTCCTTGGGATGATTTTACTTAATTGGATGTTTTATTGAGCTCTTTAAAAATATTTTTACCATTATTTATTTCTTTTTCTTTATGAAATGACAGCTTTCTCATTAGCCATCTCCTTTTCTCATGAGGTTTTATGAATAAGTTTTATTTTCTAATCTGGCTTTGCTCTTGGCCATCATCTGACTGTACTTGGCAAATCAGACAGATGTTTGCTGAGGAAAATACTTTCTGTCCTCTTTTTGTCTCCTTGTTATAGCAATTAGTTTGCATTGGTAACATTTCAATATAAAAATAAAACTAATCAATATCAATGTCATTTTATTCTTTTCCAATTTTTGATCACCAATTAGTTACTTGTAGAAATGTTTCACTATTGAGCTCTTTATATTTTGTGGTGTACCACTCTTTATTTCTCATTAGTATTCTTGTTTTTCCATTTTTATTGCACATTCTGATCTACTTATGAAGAACTAATGATGTGATATTTGTTTCAAGGGTAAGTCCCATATTAATAAAAGGTCTTTTCCTGACTGTGGACACATAATCTATTTGTTTTTGTGATGTTGCTTGAAACTTGTCACACCCAATAACTACCAATTCTTTCCTCAGAAAGTATTCATGTTCTAAGAATGAGGTCTCTATAATTTGCATATCTTTGGTCTCTCCTTTTTTCTTCCTGAACTTATATATTTCTCCCTAACCTCCCCACACCCCATTACTACATTCATAAAGCATAAGAATATTTATTGATTTAATTTAGAGAGTCCACATTCTAATCGATAGAAATTCTTTGTGATAATACAGAAATGATTCAGAAGGACAGGAAGATGCATCTTCCTGACTACAGGCCCAGCACCATATTCATTCTGATACCTAGCTGGTGTCTACAGGTAAGGGTAGGTAGAGGGCATAATGCATAGAGCAATGGCATTGGAGTCAGGCAAACCCGAGTTCAAATTCAACAACCAGACACTTTCTACCTCTGAGAAACTGGGTAAATCACTTAACCCTGTTTGCTTTAGCTTCCTTATTTGTAAAATTCATTAGAAAAGGAAATAGTAAACTACTTCAGCATCTTTGCCAAGAAAAACTCAACTGGGGCCATCGAGTGAGATATGACTGAAACAACACAATAATAAATCTATAAGTAATGATAATATTGCTCTTATTAACCACCTCATTTCAAAAAATGGGAGGGTTTGAGGTGATGTATTCTTGTTAAATGATATGGTAAACATCCCCTCTTACACACTGATTAGTATATCTCTGTTTTTATTTCTATCTCTATCTATTCCTATGTCTGTCTATGGGGCAGAGTGTCCTGTGGAAAGAGAGCTGGTTGTGAGTTCAGACACAATTTATATTTATTCCTTGCCTCATATCCCTGCTGTTTATGTGACCCTTGGCAAATCTCAATACTCTTTGCAAGTTTCCAATAATAATAGCTCTCCTTTATTTGGCAGTTTAAAATTTGCAAAGTATTTTACAAAAGTTATCTCATTTTATCTTTATAACAATCTTGAGATGTAGGTGCTATTATTACCCCATTTTATAAATGAAGACACTGAGGCAGTTACAGGAGAAGCGACTTGCCCAGGTTCACACAGTGACTCAGTGTTTCCTGATTCTATGTCTAATTGTTATGCATACAAAACCTAGCTCCCTTTACATTGCTAATATTATGCTTATCTGAACAGCTAGAGGAATTGTTCTCACTTGAGAGTTCTTTACAACAATGAATACACAAGTCTATTACCTATATAATACCTATAATGTATACTTATACATAGAATATATATTATATATTACATGTGTGCATTATGTATTATATATGCCATCTATGTTCATATTTACTAATATATATAATTTGCTTATTTATATCAAATACACTCATGCATTTATTCTATATTATATATATATCCTATGATTTCCTCTGTGATAGCATTCTGTATATTAAAAATATATGCATTTTTAAAGGAGTTTTAGTTGCTTATATTTGATATTTCTTTCATTGAAGAGTCATCAACAGAATGGTTTATTGTTCTTAGAGAGATCACAGCTCCCACTCATTGAGGATAATGAAATAGAATAGGAAAATATTAAAATGAATTAACTCCACCGGGTCTATTATGAGGAGGTATAAACTATGTGACTGGACATACAGGAAACTGAAAGTACAACACAAATACCATAGCTTTACTGGTATTTGGAAATGTGATGCTTACCATTATCTATTTTTAGCCTTGGAAACAAGTCAATACCAAGATCGCAGCAAAGGAGATTTTATATTTCTTGGCTAGCCCATTCCCTTACATTTCTTTCTGGTTTGATCCAGCCAACCTTTGGATATCATGACTGAACTTACAATTAACCTTACAATCTTTTACTAATGCCAAGCCTCTAGGAAATATGAAATTCTCTCTCTCTCTCTCTCTCTCTCTCTCTCTCTCTCTCTCTCTCTCTCTCTCTCACACACACACACACACACACACACACACACACGCACACACACACAGAAACGTGGGTCAAGTGGCACAGAGTCTAATGAAACACTTTACTTCCAAGCCATAGTCATGAACAGGAAAAGAACTTTTTGTTACTATGTTTCCAGAGTTACAGTGATTGCTGTAATCCTATCTTTCTGATGCTCCTAATTATCTCCAACTCATCTGCTGGAAGCCAAAGCAAGCACATGATAAAATGGACAAGAAAGGATGTTCCTGAGAGATTTCAGAGGTAGGAGAGGAGCTTTAGATAAAGTTAGTCTCAGCCTTTGAACTTCTGGGTATTTATCTCAACCAAACCACTCGACCTCCTGTGGAGAATTGTCTAGAACTGAGTAGCTTCTGATTGACGACCAATTCAGGTTTGCACACGCTATTTGAAAAGAAGCAACAGAATTATTGCAGAGTTGGTCCTAAAGATACATGAAATAGTATCTTTCAATGGAAGATTATTATTTAAAATGTTAGGAAACTGGCATTTAAATTTTATATTTGATTACTTGGTAGGACTATAACAATGGAGTTGAAAAGTGCAGACAGGTAGCTTTTTTGAAATGTTGAACTAGGTCCTACAAAATTCGTTCTGAAGAGACATTAGCGTTATCCCTTTTTTATACTACAGAAATGCTAATAGGTCCTGGAGCTGTGATTTCTTTCTGATAGGTAACTTCAACGTGAAAAGCAAAACAAGATAAAATGCCATCTACCACTCCTGATCAACCTCTTCTTTGGAAGTTATTGTTTTACAAGCTTGCCTAGAACATTGGAAGTTTAAGTATCTTGTTTGTGGTCACATAGCCAGGATGTGTCAAAGGAGTGTCATAAAACAGGTTTCATGGCTTTAAAACTGGCTGTCTAGCCATTACATCATAGTACCTTTGTATTTATGAACTGAGATTTGAATTCATGTCCTCAGGTTACAGACCCAACACACTTGCCATGGTACTGCATTGCTCCCTACTAACTTTTAGTCTCTTTGAATCAAAAGTAATTTTCTCAGTTTATTTGTCTTTGTCTATCTGCCTATTTATCTTCTTAATACCACTGCTCTGTATTACTCTCTTTGTTTCTGTTTCTGTCAGCATCTCTGTCTTTGGGTCTATGTCTGTCTCTTTCTTTGTCTTTGCATGACTGTGCCTGTGTCTGCCTTTTTGTGTCTGTGTTTCTCTGTCTCTCTTTCTCTGTGTCTGTCTCTTGGTCTCTGCATCCATCTCGGGCTCAGGCTCTCTCTCCCTCTTTCCCCCACCTCTCTCTCCCTCCATCCCTGTCTCCCTCTCTCTCTCTCTCTCTCTCTCTTCTCTCTCTCTCTGTCTCTCAGCTAATTAAATCATCTTCCTGGAAAATACTTGGAGAGTTTTTGCTTAATCTTTGCTATTTGATATTTTTTTAATGTCAATTTTACACATTTCAAAGCTTTGTCAATTTGCCAAGAGGCAAAAGTGAAGAAAACAATGGAAAGTCCCACGGAGGCTGCCAAGAATCAGACCTTCTTCTCTCTCCCCAAGACATCCCCTCTTTGAGGATTTGAGGTGCTGTGTTATTATCATTCCCTTAATCATAAAAATGTGTCTACTTTTTTTATTTTACAACGAAAGAAAATTAAATCATTAAAATATGGTAAAATGTTCAGTGGGAAATGCTGTTTCTTTTTTCCTCAAATAATTTAGATTCCTGAAAATGTGATAAAAAGTACCTTTTGAGACATTGCTATTACATTCAATCATCTAAAAAAAAAAAAAACAAACCCACAACTCTTTCTAACTTGTCTGAAAATATTTGCAACAGATCAACAATGGAAAAGAAAATCCCAGAAACAACTGCTACAGGTTGCTTCCAGAGCCGGATTGAGGTGAAATTATACCACGGCTGCCTTAAGACAGGCCATGAAAGTTCTCTAATTTTCTTGTCTCAACCATTTTAAATACACTTCACAGAGAGGATGTCAGATGTACCCCACAGCAAAAGAGGGGGGAATATTTTTTTAGTAACAAGTTGTTACAATGCTTGTTTAAAATGTCATGAATGTGACTGCAGCCGTAGCTTTTTCTACACAACTCAATACCCATCAGGACTTAAACAGAGGACAGTTTCAAAGAAAAAAATACCAAATACACATAACTTACCACAAATGTCAAAGGGAGATAAGTAAGCTCCTAGACAAAGTAAATTGTGGTGATACAAATTAGTATGTTCAGAGGTTTGAGGAAAATGAACTCTGGGAAATTGTCCTTGAGATTAATAAATCATAGACTGACAGCTAGCAAGGCATTTTCTCCTTATGAAGTACAACACTTTTCCTCTTGCAGGTGAGGAAACTGAGGCCCCAAAAGTTGAAAAATACTTCCCAAAAGTGACACAAGACATTCATTTTAGATTTATGTTCTCCTCTTCTGTTTTTAGCCTGTTTCTCAATGAACTGCCTCCTTTGACCTCCCTCTCTAAATTATAACAATCTGTTTCTCAGTTACCACAAAACGAATTGACAGTGGCCATGCAGCTACAAAATGTTGCAAGCAAAATTGGGCGTGTGGATGGACCTTGAAAAGACATTGAGTCCAAACACTCTGCCTCTCTGCCTTTGGGAAGGTATGTGCTGAAATTGTTTCTAAATTATGCTAGTGGACTTTTTTGTTTTGTTTTTTTTTTGTTTTAAGCATAAAGCTGAAGGCCATTCATTTTTCCTCTTGGTTGACTGCTTGTTGTTATATGTATTTGTGAGTTTTTAGTTGTGCTGTACATATTTTAAGTCTCCAAAGATCCATGAATTGTTTATGGATTCATATCTCAACTCCCCCAATCCCCTCTTGGATTGTCATCAACCAGAGGCCATCCCTCTGATAATGTGCCTTGCATATATAGCTAGAGTGGGGAAATCAGGACTTTAAGGAATCAGGTACATAATTTTAGGGACTTGAAAGCACTATCATCATAAGAAGCGACCTTAGAGGTCACGGAGGCCAAACTCTTGAATTTCTAATTGAGGGATTAGGACTCAGAATGTTTTTATGACTTACTCCTTGTTACATGGGCATTAAAAGAGAATTTGAACCCAGGCTTCTGGTTCAAAATCCAGTTTCTCTTTCCATTACAGTATGAAATAAAAAAAAATCTAGTATTCAATAAGCAAGAAAATTAGGAAAAAATAGGAAGCCACTAGATAACCTGTTTCTTCCTCTCTTACTCTCACCCCCTGGTAGCTCCCTCAGCAGCTGGTGGCTTGTGTCCCAAACTATAAAGAGTTGATTTAAGGATGCGTTAATATCTGTTAACCAGGGTTAAATTATTTCTAGTTATAGCTCTGCACTTAGAGAGGCTGATCCTCATATGGCAGACATACAGTCTATCACTGAACACATACTCCTTTGAGTGGCTTTTCAAATTTAGGAGAAACCAGCAACCCAATATGACCTTCAGACAGCATGTGTGTATAAATAAAACCAAACAATACTTCTGACTGGATGATTATGTTATGGTATAGAAATCCAGAAGGTCCAAGGATTCCTAAATATTAGAACTTGAAGAACCCTCAGCATCCGTTTAGTCAAACTCTTAAATGGAATTAATCTGTAACATACTGTGTCCAATAATTGTTCAGCCTTGTCTTAATGATCTCAAAGCCAAGGAAACCAACAACATTTCTAGACAAACATTCCACATTTGGACAGTTCTAATTTTAAGAATTTTGATTTTTTTGTTCCATTTTTATTTTTCTGCCATCTAGACTAAATTTTCCTGTTTTCCTTTTTTAAAAAAAATGTTTTTTTTTTATTTCTAGTTTTCAACATTCTTTTCCACAAAATTTTGAGTTCCAAATTTTCTCCCCATCTCTTCCCTTTCCCTACCCCATATCATCTTGCATTCTGATTACCCCTTCCCTCAATATGCCCTCCCTTCTGTCATACCCCTCACTTCCCTTATCCCTATCTTCTCTCTTTTCTTGTAGGTCAAGATAGATTTCTATACCCCATTACCTGGATTTCTTATTTCCCAGTTGTATGCAAAAACAATTCTCAACATTCATTTCTAATACTTTGAATTGCAACTTCTATCTCCTCCTCCCTCTCCACCCATCCCCATTGAAAAGGCAAGCAACTCAGTATAGGTTATATATTTGTAGTTTTGCAAAAGACTTCCAAAATAGTCATGTTGTGTTAGATTAACTATATTTCTCTCCATCATACCCTGCCTCCCATTTATTCAATTTTCTCTTTTGACCTTGTCCCTCCCCAAAAGTGTTCACTTCTAATTACTCCCTCCTTCTATTTGCCCTCCCTTCTATCATCCCCGCCCCCATACCACACATCCCCTTCTCCCCTACTTTCCTGTAGGGTATGATAGATTTTAATACCAAATTGAGTGAGCATGTTACTCCCTCTTTAAGGCACATATGATGAGAGTGAGCTTCACTTTTTTCCTCTCACCTCCTCCCTTTTCTCCTCCATTGAAAAAGCTTTTTCTTGTCTTTTATGAGCGATAATTTTCCCTATTCCATTTCTCCCTTTGTCCTCCCAATATATTCCTTTCTCACCCCTTAATTTTATTTGTTTTAGATATTTTAGATATTATCCCTTCTTATTCAACTCACCCTGTGCTCTCCCTCTATACACATATGTGTGTCTCAAGAGTTACAAATATTATCTTTCCATGTAGGAATGTAAACAGTTCAACTTTAGAAAGTCCTTTATGATTTCTCTTTCCTGTTTACCTTTCCATGCTTCTCCTGATTCTTGTGTTTGAAATTCAAATTTTCTATTCAGTTCTGGTCTTTTCATCAAGAATGCTTGAAAGTTCTCTGTATCATGGAATAACCATTTTTTCCCCTGAAGTATTATACTCAGTTTTTCTGGGTAAGTGATTCTTGGTTTTAATCCCAGTTCCTTTGACTTCTGGAATGTTATATTCCAAGGCCTTTGATCCCTTAATGTAGAACCTACTGGATCTTGTGTTATCCTGATTATATTTCCACAATACTTGAATTGTTTCTTTCTAGCTGCTTGCAATATTTTCTCCCCTGATCTGGGAACTCTGGAATTTGGCTACAATATTCCTAAGAGTTTCCCTTTTTGGATCTCTTTCAGGAGGTGATCAGTGGATTATTACAGTATTTATTTTGCCCTCTGGTTCTAGAATATCAGGGCAGTTTTCCTTGATAATTTCATGAAAGATGATGTCTAGGCTCCTTTTGATCATGGCTTTCAAGTAGTCCCACAGTTTTTAAATTGTCTCTCCTGGATCTGTTTTCTAGATCAGTTGTTTTTCCAATGAGATATTTCACATTATCTTCTATTTTTCATTCTTTTGGTTTTGTTTTGTAATTTCTTGGTTTCTCACAAAGTCATTAGCTTCTGTCTGCTCCATTCTAATTTTTAAAGAACTATTTTCTTCAGTGAGCTTTTGAACCTCTTTTTCCATTTTGCTGTTTCTACTTCTTAAAGCATTCTTCTCCTCATTGGCTTTTTGGACCTCTTTTTCCAATTGAGTTAGCCTATTTTCAAAGGTGTTATTTTCTTTAGCATTTTTTGGATCTCCTTTAGCAAGCTGTTTGTTTGTTTTTCATGATTTTCTTGCATCACTCTCATTTCTCTTCCCAATTTTTCCTCTACCTCTCTTACTTGATTTTGAAAATTCTTTTCAGCTCTTCTATGTCATAAGACCATTGTATATTAATTTTGGAGGCCTGTAATGGTAAGCATTGTTCTTCCCCATAAAGGATGGAAGAAAATATCTGTTCACCAAGAAAGTAACCTTCTATATTCTTATTTTTTCCCCTTTCCTGGGTATTTTCCCAGCCAGTTACTTGACTTTTAAGTCCTTTGTCAAGAGGAAGGTATACTCTATGGACTTGTAAGTTCTCATTTCCTCCAATGTGGCTCAATTAAGGGAGAGGAGTTTACTCCTCTCCTGTCCTGCACTCTCTTTTGGGAGCTACCAAAGCTTTTCTGCCCAGGATCTGCAAGTAGAATTCCAGAATCTCCACCAGCTCCACCATGCCAGCCAGCACTCTTCTTCATCCGAGTACTGGCACTCAGGGGTGAGATCCAGGTCAGGGCCTCAATTTCCACAGGGGTTTTAGGCTGAGGGCTCCAAAAATGGTTGCTGCTGCTGCCTCCTGGAGCCATGGCTAGGGGAGGACCCTGTTCCCTTCTCACCCAGGAGAAAAAGGTTTTTCACTGACCTTTGAAGTGTCTTTGGCATTTGTGGGTAGATGCATCTGAGAACCTCTGCTGCTGCTAACTATTCTGCGTAGGAGATCTATTCTAGTCCTGTCCCTGCTGCACTGGGTGGCCAAGACTGGGCTGGGCTGGGCTCTGTGAGCTGCGCTCCGCTCCATGTTCTGTGTGATAGACCTTTCCTACTGGCCTTAGAGGCTACCTTAGGCTGTAAGTCTCTTTAACTATCGTTTTGTGTCTTCTGCTCCTCTAAAATTTGTTTGGAGTCCTTTTTTGCAGGTAGTTTATGGGCTGTGTGGAAAGAGCTAGAGTATGTGTGTCTTTCTACTCCACCATCTTGGCTCTGCCTCCAATTTTCCTGTTTTCTATCTCTATCTATTATTAGTCTGTCTGCCTTCTGGGTCAAATGAGACAAGCCTTTTCCTTTCCACATACAGCAAATTTTCAAATGTGTGAAGACATTACAATAACTCCCTCACCCTAAGCTTTCTCTCTTATAAGCTAATATGCAAAGTTCCTTATCATATCATAACTTATATCAGTGATCAGCATAGTAAAGATGCTCTTTAAGCTGATTTACTGGTAGGAGGAAAATGTACGCATATCTAACCATGTTATGCTAATTTTCAAACAGAAGATAGTTTCTCATAAAGAGAAAATTTTATTCCATGATGCATTCTTACAAAGATAAGTGTGAACAGTTTAAAAGCAAAAATTAGGTTCACATGGAGGTTAAACATAGAAATTAATTCTTTAGAAACATAATAATTGGATATGTTGGACTAAGAAATAAACTCAATTGACTTCACCTTTGATATAATATTTTAACTTAGCAGTATTTTCTTGGATATCAGCTGTTAAGAGTATATGATATACACCACGATTCTAAACTTTCAAAAGTAGCCCCCGATCCATCCTCTTAGTAAACATTTTTTTAAAAGTTAATAAGGTATGTTAATAGGTGTGTGTGTTTATACTATTTAATATTGAACATTTTTGAGTATGTACTACAGATTGGCTCCAAAATTGAATCCATAATAGCAAACATTTATATATCCTTTAAGGCTTGCATAATTCATTGCTTCTATTATCTCCTTGGATCTACACCACCAACTTGTGAGGTTGGACTGCAGATATTATAATTTCCATTTTTCTGATAAAGAAATTAATGCTCAGAGAGATTGTATCTTGCCCAGAATCACACAAACAGTAAATCTCAGGAGACCAGAGTTAAGACTTATGCCCTCATGACTCTAAGGCAATCATTCATTTCATTATACATTAATATCTCTCTTGATTTTTGTCAGAAAAACTAATATGATGTGAAATAGGTACACAGAGATTCCATTTAATTGTATAAGCCTTTATTAAAGTCCTACTACATCCAGTCTGCTATGGCAGATGGTGAAACATGCTGATGAAAATATAGGTTTCTCTTCAGAGAGCTAATAGTTTAATAGGGAGAATGAGATACCACATCTATAACTATTTGTGAGGCAGAATTTATAAATATAAAGGTTTTCAGATAAGGACATGAGATTTGGGATGAGGGAAACCACTCTCCTCTGGGGAATAGGGATAAAAATAGGGACAATTCATTTAGGTGGTAACACCTGACTCACTTCGAAGAAGAAAAAATTTCAGTGCCAGGCTTTTGTGTGAATCAAATCAATTTACATTGGACAACATTATGCAAAACCTGATGTGCTATATATAAATGTGAGGAAGAAAATCCAGAACAGGTACTGCTAAATAACGTCAGAAAAGTATGTGTTTTCTCAGGATGGATATTTAGAGATCCTTAACATCAGTGTGCCTAAAGTGACACATGCCCTCCCAATCCTGCCCTTTTTCCATCCTAGAGTAGAAATAGCTTTTAAAGACCAAGGCAACTGGGCCCTCTTTTTTCTAGACTCATTAGATATTATTTCCCATTGCTCCCATCTTCTGCACTTTGTGGTTCAGTCAAAATGGCATTTGGTCTCTTCTTCCTTCTCATGAAGATGAATTTGATGTTGGTTCATATGTTTATTCAAAACGCTCATCTCTCATCTTCAAGCCTTTGCACTGTTGGTCCAGTGCATGTGTGATGTGCACTCCCTCTCTCCTTTCCCCTCAAAATGATAGGGTAGTAAGAAGTCCCTAGGATGATGGATTAATGGGTGACTGAAGCATGTGGCAAAAAAATCATTTTAATGTCCATTGTCAAATTGGTGAACTTTAAAATAAAAGCAATTTGACATGAAAAATTATGTCATTTAGTCAATAAACTCTAGTCATCCAAATCCTTCCATTATTATATAGTAAGGATTAAATAGAAATGTATTAATATGTTTCTTGACCATTAACAATGCATATACATATATAACATTTTATATTTAGTACATTCACATTTCTGAATAAAGACTTGGAAGCATTCACTGTGATTTTAGCATTTCAGAGCATTTCATGCTTAACTGGGCAGTTTTGTCTTTTGAGATTCTGTCATGAGTTTCTGGAATTGATCATTTTAGAAATATAGCTTTTTATTGCAATTTTGGAATTTTTACTATAATTTTGTTATGATGAATTATATGTTTAAAATTAATCATTTGATTATAAAAGGATACCATATATTTATCGTAAAATACAATTCAACAAAGCATTCTTTTAAAGGAAATTTTTGTGTCAAAATTTTTAAAAATGATTTTCTGAGATAATCAAAAACAGTTGCATCTTGTGAGTACTTTTAACTGTACAACTGCAAAATTTCAATTGTAAGTTTTGAAATATATATTACTATGTAATATATTTAGATGAATTTTATTTACCCCCATAGGAACATAAATTTTTGTATTTATTTGTTCTTTAAACATAAATATTTTATCTTTTGGTTGAATATTTCATTTGAATACCAGGTATTCAAATACTTACATATGTATTTATATATAAATTTATGTAACTATGCACTTCAACACAAATCCCATGTATTTTAGCCCATCCAAGGGGATCCCCTTCCCTTTCCCTTCTCTTATCCTTTTACCTGTCCTCATCTCTTTTCCAACACACACATAGAAATATGGATATATATCTACATGTGCAAATGCATCTATATATGCACATATATGTATATATGTGTAAATAATTACCATCTTTTCTTCATCTCTTTTCAAATGGATAAAAGCAACAATTATTAGGCATATAGCATACACATGGAACTTTGTTAAATATCAAGATGTCTATACACAGATAAGTAAGCTATACTATAGGCTTCATGATTATTTTTATCATTTTAGAAAATAAAACAAAATAAAATGTACAAATGTATATATATATATATATATAAATATGCATGCACATGCATGCACATATGTTTATATATAAATATCTGCATGTATATACACATGTTCATGATATGAGAGAGAGAGCAAAGAAGGAAATAATGTAAACACACTCCCCAAAGATAACACGTAGACTTTAAGCTAATGCGTAGCACATTCACAGAGATTTAAGTAATCACAACAATTAAGCAATAGCCACAATAAAGCTGCTCTACATAATGTTATTCAGGTTAATCTATTCATGGCTTTTCAACTTTGTTCCATAAAAATCACATACACACATACAAGTATGTATATATGAGGGTGCTTGCTTTTTCTTCACAATTCCATAAGAACCAGCTTAAATGTAAAGTTAAGTCATCACAAAACCCTTCTAAGTAGACATTCAAGACCCAAAAGCCGGGATATTTTATTCAGCTATAACTTCTAAAAACTGACCCAAGGTAATCTCAATTCTGCCTCAAAGTCATTGATTTAGAATTTTGCTTAGCAGAATTTTGCTTTATCAAGTGGATGTTTTATTTTTAAACTAAGCTCAGACACAAAAATTCAAATATAGTCATGTTTATGATATTCATTAAGAGACATGAACATACTATTAGCTGGAATATTATGTGGTAAAAAAATCTAGAGAAATTTAAAAAAATCAAATAAAGTCATACATATGTAGTGTGTTATTTTTAAGTTCTACAATAATGTATCGTTAACTCTTTAAATTACAGAGGTCATAATGGTGTTGGGGAGAAGAAACATTATTCTTTCAATATCTGTAAAATGGTCTATAAAGGACACATCAAAGAACATTTCCCCAATCTACAATGAACATATTGCAGTTTTGCTGACACCAGAGATAAAAATGCATCACCCAAGACACTTTGGCCATTGACAGGTCTCTTCTCAAAGCGTTCATTGCTAAGGCAATTTAATTTCCAAAACAAGTCTCAGAAACTTACCTACATTTAGAGTATGAGGTGATACACCAACCTATTTCGCTCCACTTCTGTGTGATCTTGAATCCATTCAAGAGAAATCATCATTTCTAAAGAAGATATGAAATTAAAATATCACATTAAGACAAAGGAAGGAAAAATTTAAATTTCAAATAACATCATATGAAATGTTATTTCCATCTTTTAAAAACTAATTTTTCTATTTCATTAAATATTTCCCAATTACATACAGAATTTTAACCATCATTTTCAAATATTGAGTTCCAAATTCTCCCCCTCCCTGTGACCCCTTTTACTTCCTTGAAAAAGCAAACATTTTGATATTGATTATAAAAGTTCATCCATGTAAAATATTCTATATTAGCCATGTTTCAAAGGGAAACACAAATAATATAAAACAAAAAAAATAGAATACTTCAATTTGAATTCAGAGTTCATCAGTTCTCCCTCTGTTAGTATCTAACATCTTTCATGAATTCTTTGGAATTGTCTTGGCCAGAATGGCTAAGGCTTTCACAGCTGAGCATCTTTACAATATTGCCATTACCATATACAACGTTCTCCTGGTTCTGCTCAATTCAATTTGCGTGAGGTCAAACAGATCTTCACAGGTTTTAATGAAAATATCATGCTCATTATTTCCTATAGCCCAATAGCTTCCCATCACAATCATATACCCCAACTTGTTCAGTCATTCCCTAGCTGATGGATATCCCCTCAATGTCAAATTCTTTGCCACCACACAAAGAACTCGTGTAAATATTTTTTTTTTCAAATAGGTCCTTTTCCTTTTTGTTTGATCTCTTTGGAACATGGACCTAGAAATGTTATTCCTACGACAAAGATGATTGCACAGTATTATAGCCATTTGGGCATAATTTATTTCCATTTTTTAAAGGAAATCCCAGTCAGATCATTTTCAGAATATGTATGTTGCTCTCCAAATTGATAATAGCAATAACCAATCTATCCCCCACCTTTTGCTCAATATAACAAAATGTCAAACTTTAGAGAACTGTCTCTCATTATTTCTGCCAAGCCCTCATGTCATTCTGGCACAAGCATGGCAATAACAGAGGAAAACATGTTAGCTTTGTGTCTGAATATTTCAGTGCCAATCCTAAATATGGTGGCAATCTTTAGTCCTCCCACTAACCTCCTATGATCTTGGGGAATTTGTTAGTCTATATCAGTCTCAAGTTTTTCTCTGGAAAATAAATCATTTACAATAATTTTTTCTGCAATTCTTGATCTAAATCAAAGGACCTGTGATAGGGTTACATGCCAGAGCTAGAAATCAGTACAAAATACTGTTGCTGTTGGTTTTCAGTAATCATTCTTGATGTTTGCGGAATACATGGGTCAACTCTGAGAGGTGATTTCAATGTCTAAACATTACATTTAATATCCAGTTATTATATCTAATACCTGATAAGGGAGGTCAGGTCTTATTAAAAAAGTGAGCCCTATTTCCAAGAGAGATAGAAAAACCACCAAGTCAGAAAAGATAGAATATATCCATTTTGGAAGTTTGGTTACTGTTACAGAAAATTACATATCACCAACAGGAATTAAGCTGAATCATGTCACCAGGCATTCAGTAAGCATCCATTAAATGACAGTCATGAAGCTAAAGTTGTGAATAAAAATAACTAACTCAATAATTAAATAAGTAGATAGATAGAAATAAAAGAAAAAATGATGTTTTTAAGGGGCTTACATCCATTCTAACAGGCAAGAAAGAATACATAATAGGAAGCTGAAAGGGAGTGGGGTGGGATGGCAGGTTAATGAGCCCTCATAAGTGAATGGTGAAGGAAGCAATTCAGTGTGTCAAAAGTGGAACCCAGAGAGGAATGACAGATTCAGCATGATCACCTCGGGCCCTTTATTAAAATGTAGGTTCTTCTATTAAACTGTAAGGATTTGACCTGTTAGACGAAGGAGTCGCACAGGCAGAGGGATCTTCTAAAAATGTCTCTGGAGAACGGTGGACACAGAAGTCCTAACAGTTCTGAGAGAAGCACAGAGAAGCAAACAAGAGGACTCTACCCCCTTCATTCTGTGCAATTATCATATGGGGAATATCTTAGCAGACAAGGATTCAGTCTTCAAGCCAACGTACAGTTGCCACAATAATACTTTCTTAAGTACAAGCGTGTGTCAGACTGCAGAATATGCAGCAGCATCATATTGTCTTTAGGATAAAATATAAGCTCATTTTCATATTTAATGAACTTTATAATCTGGAATCACCTCATACTCTTCTAGTTGAACAAGGATTATGCCAATCATTTGTTCTATATTCTAGCCGAACTAACCTAGATTTAGAATTGCCTGGAATTTCTTGTTCCTTGAATTGAAGATTTTACTATGTCCCACTTTGGGCTTTCCTTTACTCTCCCAATGAACTACTCCTTCAACCCTGCATCTTAGATTTCCATCGAGGCTCAATTTATGTCCACATTCTATGAGAATGTTCTCCTGATCCTTCTACTTATTATCTTCTATCTTCTCAAAAGATTCTATATACAACTGTGTTTACATGTAATTTTCTCTAACAGCAGGCAGCCTACTTGAGGTCAGGCTCCCCATTTTTTCCTACCTAGTAGCTCACATTCTACCTTGCGAATGGTACGCACTTAACAGATGTTTAGTATATTGGATTGGGTTCAATTGGATTATGTGTACAAGGAACAGCCTCTATGAATCCAAGTGTTGAGAATGAGAATGGGAACAGGTAGTAATAAAGTGTAGAATCCAGGTGACTTGAACACCTGTGTTCACACTGTGAGACAGTGTGAAATAGACTGGAAAAATAGGTGGGAGCCAGGTTATTTGAAGCCTTAAATGCTGACCTAAATATTTTTCTTTAAATTTAATTCTGTAGATGATAGGGATCCACTGAAAGACATAAAGTGAGTTTTCGTATTGTTAAACATGTGATTTAGTAAATATGATTCCACCATTTAGATTTGCTAGTAGTCAATATAAGAAATATTCATAAAATGATGCATACTTAACAAATAGCTAAGCA
Organism: Bettongia penicillata ogilbyi; assembly: GCA_023548195.1. Classification (NCBI taxonomy): domain Eukaryota; kingdom Metazoa; phylum Chordata; class Mammalia; order Diprotodontia; family Potoroidae; genus Bettongia; species Bettongia penicillata. The sequence goes on along the minus strand of JAJHZJ010000432.1, from coordinate 3,905,963 downwards.
TCAGTACACTGCATGCTCCTTAAGGAGAAAGATTATTTCATGTTTGTCTTTGTATCTCTGCTGCTTAGCATAGTGCCAGGAACATTTAGTCATTTCCATCATTAGTAGTAGATCAATATTAGTATTTGAATTATTTGACTATATAAGTCATTTCTCTGAGGCAGCTGGTAACATTGTAGAAAGAGTACTGGCCCTGGAGTCAGGAAGATCTGAGTTCAAGTCCAGCCCAAGACACTTACTAGCTGTGTGACCCTGGGCAAGTCACTTGACAAATGTTTTCTTCAACTATAAAATGGGGATAATCATATAACCTACTTCTTAGGGTTGTTCTAATGATCAAATGAGATATTTGGACAAGGTCCTTAACACAGGGCTTGGCACATAGTATATACTATATAAATGTTTATCCCCTTCCCACTTCCACACCCTTTAGTGTATGCACCTTTCTGTGCATGGAGCTTTTCCTTTATCAATAGAGTTAGGGTCCTGAGAGGTTAACTGACTTTTCCAAAATCTCATAGCCAGAATGGCTGAGAAGTAAGTCTTGGGTCTAGGTCTTCCTGATTATAAAGATGGTCCTTCCTTCACTATATTATTCTGTCTCTTGCCTGAAAAATAGTTGACAGTTAACATTTTTCCCAATGATTTTGATTTCATATGGACAATAAATGATCATTGAAGTCTTGCACTGTCAACAACATCTGAACTCAACCTTAGGGTCAAATTCCTAACAATCAAGATTCCTCAAATTCTATTATGCTCTAAAATTCCTTCCAATTGAAGAGGTTGTCTGAAATGCTGTGATTTAATGGTCCAATTCACTGTCTGTTACTCCTAAGTGTCAAGGAACTAGTTATTTCAAGTATCATTCCAACTGGAAGCTCTACGGTTAGAATCATTATACACAACTTTAAAAAAAAATCAATGAAGACAACTGTCTCACTTGGGTTGGCTCGGTTGAGTATGCAGGGAGGAGAAGAAAAATGGCCAGTACTATTTCCTGATCTTAATTTTGGAGGGGACAAAAATTGTTAATCTCCATCTAATCTTTCTCAAATTAGGTAAAGCTATCACAAGGATACTGAAATGCAAAACAGGACTAAAAATGGAAGAAAGGTAAAAATTCAGATCAAAATATAACCAATGACTTAATAGCGAAGTACCTGATCACAACAACTAGAGAAGAGTAAAGAATTTGACTAATCATTCTGTCCAATGAGTTTTCATCGCTTGTCTTTATCCTGGTCTACTTCCTACATACTGGTCTACTCTTCTGTTTCTTTTTCTCAATTTTCATCGATGATTTGTCCCTTAATTGTTCTTTCCACCAAATTCTCTATTCTGAAACCTCTTCTGTGCCGTCAGTACTAATACTTTCTCTCTTGATTTGGAGTGTGAAAGGTGTGAATTCAAGGGCACCCAAAGATATTTGCTAGTGACAGGAATGTGCGCAGAACACTTAACCTCTCTGTGCCTCAGTTTTCTCATATAAAATTCTGGGGTTAGATTCAGCACAGTTCTAAATCTATGATCCTGTGATCTCATAAACTTCCATGAATTCCATTATCATGTCTATACAGAGGATTCCAAGATATAAATATAAAGGCCTAAGCTCTATTTCATAGTACACTTTTCTATTGGATAATTGAAATGTTCTAAATACATGTGAAACTCAACTTGCCCATTTCCTCTCAATAAAAATCGTACCTCTTCTGTATTTACTTATTTCCTCAACAGCATTTTCATCCTTCTATTGGACCAAATCCATAACCCTTCTGTTGTTAAATCATTTCAGTTATGTTGACTCTCTGTGACTCCTTTTGGGATTTTCTTTGCAGTTACTGAAGTGGTTTACGATTTCTCCAGCTCATTTTACAGATGAGGAAACTGAGGCAAACAGGGTTAAGTGATTTGCCCAGAGCCCCACAGCTAGCAAGTATCTGAGAGTGAATTTGAACTCAAGTCCTCCTGACTCCAAGACTAATGCTCCCCTAGTTGCCCCCTGGTGCCCCCTAGTTGCCCATTACCTTATATTCGGTGTCAATTCTTTGTTATGCTTTCACTTGTAAGATTTAATCAGTGGCCTGATCTTGTTGACTGTACTTCCAATAATGTTCTACACATCTTTCCCCTTCTCTTCACTGACATGGCCGTCACTCTATTTCAGGCTTTCACATTTCTCACCACGAATATTGCAACAGCCTTCTAACTGGTTCTGCTAAGTTAGGTCTCTCTCTTTTTCTATTTATGCTAATTGGAATTGAACATTTGATTCTACTAACACACAAGCTAAACCACATCTACTCACTCTACTCATTATTGCTTCTGGGTTAAAATATAAAAATTTCCACTTGCTATCTGGAATCCTTCCCAATTTGTTTCCCATTTACCTTTCCAAGCGTTTTACATATTCCTCCAATTTACACATTCTCTATTTCAACCAAAATGGCCTATTTGTTGTTTTTCATACATAGTATTTTATTTCTTGTCTCTAAGCTTTTGTACAAGCCTTCTCTCTGTACCTAGAATATACTCTCTTTTCATCTCAACATTTTTTCACTCCCTAGCTGGTTCCAAAGCTCGTTTCAAGTAGGACTTTCTATATGCATCCTTTCTTGATACACTTCTGGACCCACACCTGGTATGCTTACCCTCCTAGATGCTATCTTTTACCTACTTTATGAATATTTTGTATTTGTTCATGTAGTAGGTCATTGAAAACTCATTTCTGCTGGCAAATAAAAGTTTCCAAAGCCTCTTCATGTCAAGCTTTGAGCTAATGAGGCTGAATCAATTTGAAAAGGTTTGCATCTTCTTTCATCGAAAACAGAAGAGGTGGCTGGAATCTTGTGAAAGGTTAAAAAGTGAACTGGGATCAGACCACAAATGGTTAAGGGTGATTTAAAGGGAGAAAGGGGGGAAACTGCAGATAGAAATTGTAAGCAGAATACAGAGGTCACTAGCAGGGAGTGAAGGAAGCTTGGCCAACGTCACCCTCACTTTTACCCACCATGAATTGTTGGAATTGCCATTTCAAGAAAACTGATATAAGATAATGAGTTTCCCATTCTCTTATCTTTCCTCATCCAGGAGCTTCTGTTAAGCCTAAAGGGGTTGTCCGTCTTTAAATGCATGTTTATATTTCTGTTTAATTAATACTGAATGCTAGCTTAATCTAAAGAAGAGAAGTCAAAAGTCAACACTCCCTAGTGCAGCAGGAACCAAATTAAAATGTAACTGTGACACATTTAACAAAATTCATAAAATACAAGAGAGAACAGATAATGGGACTATGTAGTTTTCTAAGTCAATATGCATGCTTCAGTCAACCTCATATATTGTTTGGTGGCACCCATTTCTATTTAACTCTTATGTCACTGAGCTAAAGTATGAACCTTAATACTAGTTTCATTTGTATGCACACACACACACACACACACACACATATATATATATACTTTGTAAATTATGTGTATATGTATGGGTGTGTTCTTCAAGACAGACAGACACATAAGTATATATACCCATATACACATAAATATATACACCAAAATATGTGTACATACATACAACATATATGTATACATGCACATATATACATATGCACAATTATATGTTTATCTGTCTCAAGGGAGAGAGATAGAGAGAATGGAATACATTGTGGGGATTTGTCCCAGTTTGTGATTCTGAAGATAAACTATATATATAAATTTTTGTACCACCATTTTTCCAAATGACTAAAATCAAACAAATGAATGTGCCTCTGTATCCAGACCAGAGGGATGCCCCTAAAGAATGGCTTTAAGGGAAAAAGAGTCTTGGTTAGAATGAACCAGAGGAAGCCTCCTTTGCTAGTTTTAGGCAATTGTATTCTCCTATCATTCACTCTTTACCAGTTCCAAGAACTTTACCCATTCTTGGAGTGAAAAGTAAAGTCTTCATTCATTTAAAATTATGGCCTTAGCAATGGCTAAAGGGATGGAATGGAAAACACTTCCCTACCCACATAAAGTGGAGGGGTGTCCCCAGAGGGTTTAGCCCCCTTTCCTGGTAAAACCAAATACGTGAAATCTCAGACACTGTTAGGTTTCTATTTGTACATATTTTCTGCAGGAGAATGTAAGCTCTTTAAAATATGTTTCCATTGAATCTTGAATAGAATGGAATAGAAATCTGAACTCTAACCTTGCCTCTGACACTTACCATGTGTAACCCTGGAATAATATTTTTTGAGAGCTCCATATGTCTCTAAAATTAGGATAATAAAATACCTCCCTCACAAGGTGACTGTGAAGACCAACTGAGGTTATAATTGTGAAGTATTTTGAAATCCTTAGAAAAACATAGTAGGTTTTTGAAAAAATTCTTATTGATGGATTGCTTGATAATGATAATGCCACATACTAGGGAAGGCTTAGCTGAAATTAAGGCCATTGGATATAAAGGGAATCAAATGACGAAGCCAGTTGGGAAAATTGTTAATGAGGCATGGGAAATAATAGATTGTGTTTGATGGTGGTCATAATAATTCTGTTAAAAACATACACAACCATTCCTTTGACAAGTTTCATTTTTCTGAATGGTTCATTTCAATTCAATAAATGCCTATGAAATGACTATTATATATAAAACATTGTGAAATCACTGGGGGTTCATGCTAAATTTAATAAAACATGGTACCTGACATAATGGAGCTTGTAATATTATACAGGAGTGTGGCACATACAGTAGCAATGCTTGCACAAAATATGAAGGACATAAGCCAGATACATATTAAATGAGATTTAAGATAAGGAAATCATTCTTCTTTGGATCAGTAAACATCATGTTGTTGGTATAACATTTGTCTTGGGCATTAAACAGTATTTGCACCATGGATTTCAATGAGTCAAAATGGAACATAAAATAAATGAGGGACAAGGAGTAATTTAAGCAAGATCCTAGAGGGTGGAGAGCATGGACACTGAGAAGATGATAATACATGGTGCATTTTCTCAGAATCAAAGGACTATTGGTAAACTATGAAAGCTTAACATTGCACTAAGATTTTTGGGACACCCTCTGAAATGAAAAGAGGCAAGTACTATGAGATAAGATTGAAATAATATCGTGTGGTGCTCCCCTACAAAGTCCTGGAAGGTCAGGCTAAGGAGGGAACATTTTGCTTACTCACTTTGGCATATAATTACAATTTTGTTGATGTAGGGAACTTCCAGTGTGGAAAGTTTCTCTAAAAACACAGAGAACCAACTCATCTCTGAAACAGTCTTAGGAAGTGCTTGAGACACTATCAGTTCAGGTGACTTGCCCATGAGCACAAAGACTTAATTTGTCAGAGACAGGACTCGAGTCCAGGTTTTTCCTACTTTAAAACTAATCCTTCATCCAAAATATTATGGTGAATATTAACTTAAAGATATTGAGTGAGTCACTCACAATGACAAATTCTGTTCTAATGTTCCTTAAGTATTAAAAACTCATTTACAATAGGGTTGCCAATAATAAACATTTGGTAATAGGCCTGCTTCTTTCATCTTCTGATCCTTATTTAGAGCAAGGCAAGAGAGGAATTGCATCTGATTTTCTATTTCTCTCAGAACAGACTCCTCATAAATAAATGCTCCTATGTGAATTGCACTCACTTATATTCAATTCAGGTTTATAGAGGAGGTATATTGAAATACCAAGAAAGATTAATCAAGGCTATTTAATTTAGTGATGAGATACATTCAAGACAGATTTCAAGTTGTGTTAAATTAAGGATATCAAAGTATGGAAATTCTCATTTGCTTAAGAAAATATGTAAGGGGTTCTAGAAATTAAGTGAAATATAATTTTAAAAAGCTTCTTAAAGTTACTGTGATGTGTGGATCAATATATTGAATGGATAAGTCACCCTGGCTGTAGCTTTGCTATGAGAATCATTGTTTCATGGACTTGGGAGGCAGGAAAATCTGAACTCTAACCTTGTCTCTGACACTTACTCTGTGTAACCCTGGAGTAATATCTTTTGGGGGCTTGGTTTCTATATCTCTAAAATTAGCATAGTAAAATACCTCCCTCACAAGGTTACTGTGAAGATAAAATGAAATTACAATTGTGAAGTATTTTGAAATCCTTAATAAAACCTGAGTTGCAACCTAACTCGACCACATAATACCTTTATGACTGGGAATTTTACCTCTCTGGTTCTCCATTCCCTCATCAGCAAAACAAGGGGTGTTTAAATAGATGAGCCCAAAATTCTCTTCCATCCTCAATATAATTGTATGATCCCATGATGGTATATTTAATGGTTATAATAAAATAATAATATTTCTAATGATTATTATTGATGAAAACTATAGCTTGTAGGAAAATGTAATTACAAAACTAAAGAAAATTATTATTTTATAGGAAAAAAATACTAATTTCTAGTTTAGGTTTATCTTCTTCCATCCCATTCTAAGTGACAAGGTCTGTGGTTAATGGCATTTACCAACTAGATTTTCTGATCTTTTCAAGGGTTCACAGGTATTTACAAGCTTAAGTCCATAGGATGATGCTTTCTAAATATTAAATGTCAGTAGGGATACGAGGTGACTGAAAAAAAAGGCAGTTGACTTGTATGCCTGAGGAGAATGAGGAGATAGTATCAGGTGTTGTCAAGTCTGGGTTGTAAGTGTTGCCTCGCCATCCTGACCCTCCACCCCTACCCCTGCAGTCAGGTTTTCTTTTCTCTATCCACATCTTACCCTAAGCTCTTAGCATGAACCTCTGTACCTTTCCAGCCCCTCCTGAGCCCTACCTTCTGTGCTCCTGATTCCAGCTGGACTTACATGACCCTGACCTCCTTCCAGCCTACCACCGCTGTTTTCCCAGATCCCATTGTCTGTTTCCAGCCTTGGCCTGGTAGCCTGACCTTGACTCCCCATTACTCCCTTTGCTTAGTGACTTGGCATCTGTGCTATATCCTGACTGTGATTAATTCTGGGATCCTTGCTCAGCAAGAAAGGCCACAATCTCCTCCCTTGACAACAAGGGTGAAAACGACTAGAACATACTGAAGTTGGGAGATGTCAGCAGCATTTCTGACCCTTGCAATCAATCCCACCAAGCCAACCATATGGAAAGAAAAAGGCAGAAAAAAAATCTCATCTGGCTCCTACAAGTAAGTTATTTGGAATTATCTGCTGAAGTTGACTGCTTTATCTGGCTAAAAATAAATGAGCATTTCATAAGATGCTCATACATTTTCCCCATGCTTGACTGCAAACTCCATGCAGAGAAGGTTTGAGATTTAAGTGTTATATAATGTTGTAGAGTGTTCTAAATGATTTGATAAATATGTTCCATTGCATTGTGGTGAGTATTTCAGTCCCCATGGTGGTGATTCTATCCCTTGAAAGTCCTAGGAAGTACTCTTCTAAATAGGAAAAGAAATAATAATGATAAAGTTTCTTGAAGTTTACAAAGTAATGAATATATGTTATCCCATGTGATCTTTACAACAACCCTGTGAAACAGGTTTTATGATTATCAACATTTTAACAGTGAGGAAACTGAGGCTGAGTGGGGTTAAGTGACTTGTTCAGGTCCAACAACCAATAAGAGTGTGAGGAAGGATTGAAACGCAAACCTTTCTGACTGAAAGTTGAGGGCTCTTACCTAGTATATCACTTAGCTGCCTAAAAACAGTAAAAGATTCCAGCTCATGTCCTGTGACTCACAAAGCAGTGGAATTTCTATTACATCTGATGAATTTGATATTCTGATCACTTGAGGTATTTCTACAGAGATTATAACTTATCAGGAATATGAGTTAGGTATGATTTGGACTCATTTATCCCTTTTCTTGATGATTCTAATGTGTTCCTGGTACTGCATTAAGTCACTTGAGAGTTTTGAGAGAAAGCATATTTCCCTACCCCATCAGGAAGTATATTGCCTTGCTGAAAGTACATGCTTTATATATGCAATGAGAGAATACCAGATAGTGTTTAGCTAACTGTTAGAGGTGGACACCATACTGGAAATGTATTGAAATCTTTGATTCTGCATGTTCTTATGGGAGAGATGCGAGGAGCACAGGAATCAGAAAGGACCTTAGAGAGATTCTAATTCAGGGATTCTTAACTGTGGTTAGATCTCAAAAAGCTATAATCTTCAAGGGGAAAATTAGATCTTCATTTCAGTGAAATTTCAATATATTTCTTTGTATTGCTCCCTATCTTGTTTCATGTATTTAAATATTATTTTGAGAAGGGATTTATGGACTTCACCAGATTGCCAAAAATATTTATGATACAACTCAATGTTTACAAATAAATTCTTTAGTTCATTTTTCTCCTCCCCCACCCCTTTCACAGATGATGAAAATGAAGACAAGAGAGTTTGTCTTCTAGCCCCATGTCGATTGGTTTTCATCCAAATTCAATGAGCAACATACATGGCTAGGTGTAGCAATGGAAAGATGAAGTTAAATAGTTTTTTTCCCCCTCAAGAAACTTAAATTCTATTAGGTAGGTAGGGTATACACAGATATAAAATATAAAATATATATGAAATATAAAATATATTATGAAAGGGTATAAACATATAACATATAAACTGTGCAAAATAGTAGAAAGGAATTTTGGTGACAGCACAAACATTTGGAGGAACCCCAAATGATATCATGTATAAGTTGACACTTATTTCTAGAGGCAGGTAAGGTTATAAAAAGAAACATTTTAGGTATGGAAGACAAGACATACAAAAATATGGAGTTTGGAAATGAAATGAAATGCTTGGGGAGTAGAAAACAGACCTGCTTGGATGAAATTCAGGGTTCATGATAAGAAATAATGCAAAACAGCCTAGGAATAGAGGTTTGCTTCAGATCACTAAGGACCTAAATACTAAAAAGTGGAGCTTATATTTTATCCTACAGACGATAGTTCCTGAAGCTTCTCAGCGTAGGAGTGCAATGGTTATATCTGGGCATTAGGAATATCAGTTTGACAACTGTGTAGGGATGGAGTGGAGAAAGGAGATGCTGGTTGGGAGGAGATCAAGAAGGAGGCTATTGCAGTAGCCCACATGAGGGCTAATGAGGACCTGAATGAGAGCTGTGAAATGATGGAGGTCCAGCTTGAGCAAGTGTAGTGGGCTTTCCTGCATACATCCAGATTTAGGAAATCAGAGATCCATTTAAAATTTGTCTTGATTTTACTTGTAGAGGGTAAGTCCATCAAGGAAATTTCCTTTGCCAATTCACATTGTCAACTGTTCTCCAATTTGTAGTCCTACAGAGATGTCTAGAGCACTGCCAGCTTAAGTGAGTAACTCAGGGGGAGGAGCCAGTATATATTTAAGGAGGGGCTTCAAATAAGAGATAATATGGTGCTGTGAATAGAAAGCAACTGCCACAACCCATGAAAACATTAAGATATCTCCAGCAAATCACACACACACACAATTTCAATTGTGTTGAACTGTGCATCATTGTTCTGAGGCAAGATTATCCTGAACAGTATCATCCAACAGGAGGTCTAGTGAGACTTTTCATCCCTTTTATCCATTTTTCTGCTGAAGAGAAGTTCCTCTTGAGAAGAAGAAAAAATAATAATGACTGCCTAGCTTATAATTCCTTACCTTAGGTGATAACAGATGAGAAATAAAAGGCTAAAAATCCCCCTAGGAAATATCCCTATGTTCCATATAATTAAACAGAATTATCTAGAAAATAAAGTTGGGAGACTGTCACACATAACTACATGGAATACTTCTGGCTCTCCATCAAAGGAAACATGTGTTCACATGATTGACTTTTTTGGAAGACAGAGTGTCCCTCCCTCTTTCCCTCCCTCCCTGTCTCCTTCCCTTCCTCCCTGTCTCTTTCCCTTCCTTCCTTCCTTCCTTCCTTCCTTCCTTCCTTCCTTCCTTCCTTCCTTCCTTCCTTCCTTCCTTCCTTCCGTCCTTCCTTCCTTCCTTCCTTCCTTCCTTCCTTCCTTCCTTCCTTCCTTCTTTCCTTCCTTTTCTTCCTTTCTCACATAGTCCAGCTGCTTGGTCACATTTCTTTTTAAAAAATAGATATGTGCATAGAGAGTGGAAATTGGAATGGCATACTCAATACCAGAATAAAATAGGGTCCAGCTGACCCTTTCCAACTCTTCCCTTTCTTACAGTTCTCCCCAACTAAGACCAAGTAGGAGGCAAATTATTCCCTATGAATTTATGGTGACAAGTTAATTATCTATTTTAAAATTTATTTGGATTAGTATTACACTTAACTGACTGGGTAAATGACATGATATATTAATTTTCCAAATACTGCTAGAGGGAAGACTGGCACAGTGGGAAGAACAGTGTCTTGGCAGATGTCTTGGGTTTCAATCCTACCTCTGATATTCATCCTATGAGGGACCATGAATAATTTTTACCTCCCAAGACCTCCATTTTCTTACTAGAAAAAATGAAGAGTTTGTGCAATATGGCCTTTGTTATTAAAAATTTAGGATTCTCATGAAATTAAATTTGAAGGATGAGGAAAATGGTATTGGGTAAGGAATCCCTTATTTCCCAGAGGCTTCTGCCCTTCCTTAACAGGGAAACTGGGTAGTAGTAATATCATAATAATAGAACTTTTATATATTACTTAAAGTTTATACATCTCTTAATATACCTTAACTTGTTAGACCCTTGAAATATGCTTGAGTATTAGATAATGGTATTCTATTTATCCCCATTTTCCCCTGAGGCTTCAGAGAAGTTATGATTTGGCCCCCATCATATACTGAGCAAGTGACCACAATCCAGTCAAACTGCCCTCCTGACTTTCCTAACTCAGTATTGACATCTCCCAATTACATGACATTTTGCTTGCTCTCTTTAATGGCAGGAGTATATTCCAGTTAAACCACAGGTCCAGATTCTAGCCCCTTTCAGAAAACTAGGATGCAACTCCAAACACACTGTTTTTTGTTGACTATGTTACTTATGTATGTGGTAGAGAATATCTTCCAAAGTAGGGAGATTATTAACAATTCATGTTCTCTCTCAAGAGAAGAGGAGTTAAATTTTTAAAAACTATTTTTTCCTTCATACACAAGGTTCAAATACCTTCACTGGAGTTATTGGATTAATTTCCCAGTTTCTCTGTAATAACCTGTATTGTCAATGTATTTTTAATGGAATCAGTATATTTTTAATAGAATGGAAAGATCTTTTCCATTCATTAATAGGCCCATGTGACCCGCTTAAATCACATTGAAGTCTAAGTCACATGTGATGGGAGAAACTTACTGAATGAGTGGAAGAGGAAGGGATGAGATTGGAGTAGAGCTCAGAGGAAGCTGGTAAGACTAGTCAGAGCTGGGAAGGACAGAGCAAGCAGGCAGTTTGGATTGTGAGGGTCTCTTTGTGGGAAGGCTTGATAATGTGTATAGACTTCTTGGTTATGATGATGGATTTTTTTTGTTGTTGTTGTTGCCATGATGGATTTGGTGCTCTGGTGTTGGGACTAGGCTCTCTGGTATCTGAATAAATGTTTTGGTTTTGTCTTCCATATAGAGAGTCTGTTGTACTTCGTCATTCAGAACTGTGTTGGCATAGCTGCTATAGGCACTATGAATATCACATTGGTGCTACATAACCCAGCACCACTGAATCTTAAAATGGTGAAGACATTTTTTTCCTCCGTCTCCTGACTGCCATTTTGATTCTAAGGAATAATTTTTCTTACCTGTGTGATCCTGGGTTTCATCTTTCAGTCAGAAATAAATACATAAACACACACATACATAAGCACACATGTGTATATATATATATACACATATATGTATACTGAAATATGCAAAAATCTGCATCCATAAAAAACGTATTCCTCAGATACATTTGTTAGAGATTGCGCTTAAGAGACTGATAACTTTTGGCATTCAGAAATGCAGCTTACTAAAATAGATTTAATTTTGTGTCTTTATTAGCAAAACTATGTCCTGGGTGTTTTGGATGTCACCCTGTATGCTATATAGATTTCCTGTTGTTGGAACCACATATGTTTCTTTAGCAGAGAGTCCCTAGTTTTGACGTCTAGAAAGTTAACGTTAGAGTGGGAAGCTTCACTCAGTAGTTGACGTTCAATTCAGCAGGATGATACTCTAAAATTTGCCAGTGAGTCTGACCCTGTGGAGTGGTAAATGCAGCTTGTTATTCAGATCAGTCCATGACAAAACTTATGTTGAATGGTGCCAGGACATTAATAAAGATGATACTTCATTTACTAATAATCCCGGCCCACTCAATAGCATTTAGCAAACTCTGTTGGCATTTTGCGTAGTGCGTTGGCAATGAACAAAAATGTTAGAGTGCAGAAAATGTAAGGCCTCTTGGTTCTTCCCTCCCTTCTTTCTGTTCCCCTTGCCACCCCCCTGATTGGAGGCCCTCATCATATCTTAGCTTTAATATTGTCCTTATACATAGCTTTCTGCTCCTCAAGTATCCTCACTCCCACCAACACACTGTCAATCATCTTCCACATTTACTGTTATTAGGTTGATAATTTTTATGATTAATAAATGCCATTGTCTCTGAGATTGCCATCTATATATTCTACATGTAGCTTCTATGTATGGATTAGCTCTGGTTCATTCACTCCTGACCCCAAATATTTTTACTTATCAAGAAAAGAATGCTTAAGATCTTTAACCTAACATTCAAGGTCTTTTCTATCAGACCCCTATCTTATCTTCCCAGGTTTAGTTTCTCCTATACCCACCTACCCCCAACCATCTCACACTCTTTTGCTCTAGTAAATTGGAACAATAATGATTCTTGGAACCTGAAAAGGGTTTTCTTCCTTCTTGGTCTTAGTTAATGTAATTCTGTAACTATGATAACAACATCTAGCATTTCTATAGAGTTTTTATGTTTGCAATGTAGTTTACTAAGACTTCATTTTATCCTTACAACGATCCCGGGAGATAGTTGTTACTATTGTCTCTACTTAATCAGTGAGAAAACTGAGGCAGATTGATATTGAGAGGTTTGTGTAGAGTCACAGAATTGGTATTAAATCTGGATTCAAACTCAAGTTTTTCAGATTGCAGGTCAAACACCTTGTCCATTGCACAGCCTGGCTGCCTACAACTCTTTGTAGGTTCTACCTCTTCTTCTTGTGTCTACCCTGGAAGACTAGACACAATAAACCCATTCCCTTTTCTAACACAGCAGATCATCAGTCAGTAGAAGTCACCTACCAAGTTCCCTTTAAGTCTTTTCTACAGTTCCAACATCAATTCATCTTTCACCTGATAATTCAAATAGGAATATCTTTCATTATATTGGTGACCCTTATTGTATGTTCTCCAGCTTGTCATCATCCTTCCAGAAAATGGAACAAATCCAACAAAATATTCCAGATAAACAGATTTAATACCCCCCATATAGCAATTTGTACCTCACTTGTGCCTTTGGGACATCTGGTCTTCAAATGATATAAAGCAAAATGCTTGAATAGCATTATAAACATTATAAATTTTACATTACATTACATTATAAACATTTTTTATGGGACAGACTCCATCTTCAATTTCGTTTTCTCTCTCTATGCCTAACACAATGCCTGGAATTTAATAGATATTTGAAGGGTATATCATTTTGTAAATATGGGAAGTCCAGGTGTGGGGCCACCTTCTAACAAAATATATCACAATTTATCAATGCTAAGAAAAACAATAGTTGCTAATGTACTTTTAGTAGTCTTAGTAACTAAAGAATAGGAAATTCTCAGTTAGAGGTGATCCATTAATCCATTAATACAAAACTAGTGTCACTGGTAAGGAATGTGGGGAAGTGGAACCCAAGGTTTCCTGAAACCAGGACAGGCACTTATCTGATGAACCTTGCTTTACCTACTTAGGTGGGATTCAGTAAATAATTGTTGAAGGAAAGGTAGGGCAAGTCTAGACAAGTTCAATATATAATATATCACAGCAGGAAAATAAAGTATCCACAATGATAAGGAGAAGGAAATGAAACAATGTGGGATTGATCTTTATAATAGTATGGCACACTGTCAGTCATAATAAAATCTGGAGGTCGGATTCACCTAGGGAAATGGTGTGTTGATTAATTCTGGGAGCTTGGATGGTGAATTGTTTATTTTGATTTCCACTAAATCCTGAGCTAAAAACAAATAAATAGATAAATGAAAGGAAGTTGTCTTATTTTCTGAATTTGCCGCATGAAGATAATAGTGATGATTCTTAAAACAACCCCTGAGAATTAGAGACACTGATGAAGAATAGTAAGTCACTGTGTGTGTATCTTAAACTGTGTCTATGTTCTTGCCACATTAAGGTTATTAATGTGGCAACAGGAAAAAAATAACTGTACCTAAATCTACATGATTTATAAAGCAGTATCAGACTATTAGATAAAAGTTGACTGGTTTGTTGTTGTCCATTTTTATTATTATTATTTTTTTTTACTATTTTTAAACTTAGTATTTTACTTTTCCCCAAGTAGATGTGAAAACATTTTAACATTCTTTTAAAAAAAAACTTTGTGTTCCAAATTCTCTTTCTCTTTCCCTCCCAAGACTTCCTTGTTGAGAAGGCAATTCAATCTAGGTTATACATGTGTAGTAATGCAAACCATTTCCACAGTAGTCATGTTGTGAAAGAACACACAGATTAGAAAAGTCAAGAAAAACGAAGTAAAAAAAGCATGTTTCAATCTGTATTCAGATGTCATCTGGGGATGGATCATAAGTCATTCAGAGGAGGCTTGAATCATCTTGTTACTGAGAATAGCTAAGTCATTCACAACTGATCATCTTACAATATTGCTGTTACTTTGTACAGAGCACATTTCACCTTTCATCAGCTTGTGCAGGTCTTCCCAGGTTTATCTGAGAACATCCTGCTCATCATTTCTTATGGCACAATAGTATTCCATCATAATCACATACCAAAATTTGTTCAGTCAATTCCCAATGGATAGGCATCCCCTCATATTACCACCAGAAAAAAAAGCTACTATAAATATTTTCATAAATATAAGTCTTCTTCTTCTTTTTTAAAAGTATCTTTTGGGATACAAACCTAATAGTAGTATTGCTAGGTCAAAGGGTATGGATGGTTTTATAGCCATTTGGGCATAGCTCCAAATTGCTCTATAGAATCGTTGGATCAGTTCACAATTCCACCCCCAGTGTATGAATTTCTCATTTTTCCCACATATTTCTCCCACACTGGTCATTTTCCTTTTCTTTCCTATTAGCCAATCTAACAGGTATGAGGTAATATCTCAGAATTGTTTTAATTAACATTTCTCCAATCAATAGTGAGAGCATTTTTCATATGACTTTTCTTTGTAACTTTTAACCATTAATTATTCCCTCTCAGGAAAATAAAAATAAGTCCAATTTTCCTTATATATGACAGTTTTTCTTGAAGACATCTATGTTGTTCCTTCTCCAAATCTTCTTTACTTCATACATAGGTTTTTCGGCGGAACGTGGATAGCATGGTTTTAACTTAACTTGTTCATTAGTAGGCATTTATTTTAAAATAACTTTGAACAAATGAAAGAGTGAAAGAAAATAAATTCATCATATATTGGGTGAACTTATCCATGGTCTTTTGTGGCTATATTTTAGTTTCCCTTACATTTTGAATCATTGAATTCAGTTGTGGGAGAAATGAATAAATATAAAAGTAGTTATTAAGTACTGTTACAAATACTGCATTAACTGCAACAGATAAATATACAGAAAAAAATAGAATCTGTCCTTATGATGTTTATATTATAATAGAGGAACATAAGATATATAGGGGAATATTGGACAAGCAGAGGTGCTTCAGTGCTTAAAAGTTACAGGGTTGGGGGAAGAGAAGTCAATATGACTGACTACATGCAACAGCTTATCTGAGTTCTCCCAAGAGTCCCATCAAAAGGCCTTTAAAATAATGCCTCAAATAAAATATTTGAATGGAAGAACAAATAAAATGTCAGACTGACACATTTTTATGGCCAAAGACAGTTTAAGAGGTTGGCAGGAGGGCTCTAAGACACCGGAGTGTATCAGCAGTTGCAGCAGCTCTAGTGACTCTCAGTCAAGAGACAGTAAGGGGATTGGAAAACTGATCAGAAAGATTTAACAGGTTACCCTCTGCTGGCACTGGGTGAAGTTGATGCTGATTTAGAATTCTAGAGTCCACATGCAGTTCTGGGTCACAGTTCCAAAGTGGAGAAGAGCACCTGTGATCAGGTAAAAGGGAACAAGAACTCGGATCACAATTTCAATCCAATGGCATAGACTTTAAGAACCCAGGGTCATCTTTATGTCAAATGACACGTTGCAGTAGAACTCTATGGAGGTACCTAAAGGAAGACTCTATTGTTGTTTCATTCCCTATTGTACTCTGAAACTTCTTCTGCTCATCTTCATCAACTCTCTAGCTGCCCA
This sequence comes from Bettongia penicillata ogilbyi, assembly GCA_023548195.1. Lineage (NCBI taxonomy): Eukaryota > Metazoa > Chordata > Mammalia > Diprotodontia > Potoroidae > Bettongia > Bettongia penicillata. The sequence goes on along the minus strand of JAJHZJ010000432.1, from coordinate 3,889,531 downwards.
TACCAAACACGATATCCTGGTGGTTTTAACCCCTTCATATTTGGACTTTCAATTCTGAGTTGTTAAGGCCTATGCCATTGGAATCCAAGCTCTAGCAAGTTGTACCTTGTTATAAAATGCTTCACCTAAAATTCCACCAATAGACTAGCTTGCTTTCTGAAAATCCACTCAGTTAAACTGAAAGAACCTCATCACTAATAGCCTGGCTACTTCTTAAGAACTGATCCTTGCAACAAAGAAAAATAGTAAATGTTTCTAAGTCCTCTAGAACACTGTATACTTCCTCAATGACGGTGGCAGACAATGCATATGGGGCAGAAGGTGCAAAGAATCAACATTGATATACTGTCTACAAAGCCTAAATTCACTGTGTATCCTCTCACTATGAGATCCTTTCCATCAATTAACAATAGTGGAACGAATGCATACCAATCACCATGTTTTCTCTATACATTAAGCTGGAAGACAGAAAGAAGTTATAGCCAAATGAAGAACTGTATCTCAAGTTCTCCTTTAAGAGGCAAATAAAGTAGCTGGTTTTATTATTCACTCAATTTAAAAAAATTGTTTTGGAACATTTGGCCATCATCTACATCACTGTTAAAAAAAACTACAAAATGACTACTATGAAAATATTTGAAACATATGTAACACTATGTATGAAAGAGAATAGAGAGGAAGAAAAGGCATCCTATGAAGACCCTGATAAGATGCTCCAAATTAAATCAATATTCAATTTGATTGCAACTTTGATGTCAAGGAAGATTGAATATCTAAGAATCATGATAAACAGAAAATATGAATCAGGAATGAGAAATGAGAGAGGTCAGGCACTTATAGAATACACAGACGTAACAATGCTTATACATAATGAATATAGTATTTGAAAAAAAAGAATTGGAGGGCACTAGAAATGGCAAACACAAAGTAACATCACAAAATGCAATTATTTGTATTTTAGTAGAAATGAGGTGACAGAATCAAAGAGTGGTCACAATGGAATCAGAAAATTACTTTTTTACAACAAAGAAAAAAGTCAGTACAAAAAAACAATAAAGTATAAAAATGAGAAAAGAGACATGGAATTCATTTCAAACAAATTCATTCAAAAGTTTTTTTTAAAGTTCTTCATAACACAACTGGGGAAAGGGTGAATAAGATGTGGTATACGACTGTGATTGGATATTAAGTTGAAAATATGATGAAGGAGATAGTTTCAGACAAACCTGTAAAGATATATAAACTAATGCACAATGAAGTGAGAACTAAGAAAACAGTGTACACAATAACACCAATATTCTAATAATAATCAACTATGAAAGCTTACTATTTTGATCAATACAATGATCCAAAACATTTCTAAAAGATTCATGATTAAAAAATGCAATCCACCTCCAGAGAGAGAAGTGATGGATGCTGAGGGCAGAGTGAAGCATATTTTTTTCTTTATCTTTTCTTTCTTTATTTTTCAAAGTAGCCAATATGGAAATGTCTTGCATGACTTCATATGTATAATCGGTAACATATTTTTCGCCTTCTCAATGGGTGGAGGAGGATGTAGAGGGAAGGAGACAATTTGGAACTGAAAATAAAATTTTGAAAAGATATTTAGAAGTTTTTGATGACAAAATGAATTTTTTTCCAAAAGAAAGGTCATACATAAGATACAATAATTTACATAGAATTTTAAGAATAAAAAGGAGGACTTAAATGATCATCTAAAGGTGTCTTTGTAAGAGGTCATCTGGGTTATTTTGCAAGAGGAAAGGTATAGCATCTAAAGGCAACTGCAGTTTATAATTTTAAATTATTTGTGAAATATGGAGAAGATAAAAGAAAATTATGAGAAACAACTCATAATAGAGATACAATGGAGAGTAAAAACCCAAGTTAAAGAAAGCTTGATAACCGACCCAATTAAACAGTCATCATCATATACATAGACCATAGAAGTATATATTTAGAAGGGGAAAAAGCTATTTAAATCTTCTGATCTAATATTCTCATTTTACTTGGGAAGAAACTGAGGCTGAAAGAGATAAAATGATGAGTTCAATGTAATAAAGGTAGTGAAGGGTAGAGCAACAATTTGAAATAAAGTCCTGATTCAAAATTTAGTGACCTTTTCACTGTTCCATGGAGCCCCCTCTACTCCTCCAGTCGATTTTTTTTTTAAAGAAAAAAATAGAAAGTAAGTAAAAGAGGATTGCGGATCTGCATTTTTTCACTGTAAAGCAATCACACTTAGTATGTAAAATGAGAGTCCCAGATATACTACTGCAGGATGTATAAATAGCACTAAAGAGAGCAAAGATAGTACAGACAGGGTTTACAATAGACCTAGAATAACTTAGAGGACAGCCATTCTTGAGGTGATATACTTGTGAGTTCACAGGGTATTTGAAGCCAGGTGAGAAAGCAGAGGTATGTACAAAAATATATCAAACCTTATTAATACCATAGAAAGGTAATCAAGAGAATTTCACTATTTGCTACATGTTTAGTTTTCTACCTTCATATTCTTCAATGAATAATGTGTGTATATTAAAAGAACTCATGACGAGAAGATAGGATGTTACTAGCAATATTACATATTGATCACATATTTGAGATTATGTAATTGTTTCAGAAGTGTTGATATTACAAGATACTACTATGCTCATTTGTGTGTATGCATGCATGTTTGTATGCATGTATGTATATACAGCTGTTTATATTTGAGTCTTCATGATCCCATCTGGAGTTTTCTTTTCAAAGATACTGGTTTGTCACTTCCTTCTCTAGCTCATTTTACAGATGAAAATAAGGCAACCATGGTTAAGTGACATGTTAAGACTCAACAGTTAGATTGTGTCTGAGGCCGGATTTGAACCCAGGAAAATAAGTCTTCCTGACTTTAGACTTGGCATTCTATTCATTGTGTCACCTGCCTGCCATGCTTTTTTAAAGAATACAAAAAATTGTTTTATTTGGTAAAATAAAGACCACATTAAAACCTTTCTAGATAAGTATGTTCTATGATCACATTAAAATTATGCAAGACTTCTTGATAAGTAGAATAATAGAAATGATCTGGGTTCTGTTTGTCCTTCATTTTCAAAGAAGACCATGACATCAGAGAAAACATTTCCATATTAGTTATTTTCTATAAGAAAATTTGAAGAGAAAGAAAAAAGAAAAGAAAACTATGAAACATAGTATGTTTGAGTTTGTATTCAGACAATATCAGTTCTTTCTCTCTAGGCAGACAGTTTATTTCATCACAAGACCTTTAGATTTGTCTTGGATCATTGCATTGCTGAGAATAGCAAAGCCATTCATAGTTCTTCATTATATAGTATTGCTATCATGGTATACAACATTCTCCAGGTTCTGCTCATTTCACTTTGCATTAGTTCATGTAAGTCTATCTGAAGTGATCCTGCTTATCATTTCTTAAAGGACAATGCAATTCTATCAATATCATATATCACAACTTATTCAGCAGTTCCCTAATAGATGGGCATCCCCTCAATTTCCAATTCTTAGCCAGGACAAAACAAGTTTCTATAAATATTTTTGTACACATATGTCCTTTTACTTATTTTTGTTTAACTTGTTGTTGTACAGATCTAATAATGGTATTACTGGGTTGAGGGGCATGCAGAGTCTTAGAGTCCTTTGGGCATTGTTCCAAATTATTCTCCAGAATAGTTGAATCAGTTCACAACCTTACCAATAGTGCAATAGTATTTTACTTTTCCTACATTCCCTCCAACATTTGTTGTTTTCCTTTTCAATCATATTAGCCAATGTGATAGGTGTGAGATCCTAGCTCAAAGCATTTTTAATTTGCATTTATCTCATCAATAGTGATTTAGAGCATTTTCTTCATATGACTATAGAGAGGTTTGATTACTTTGTCCAAAAATTGCCTGTTCATATCCTTTGAGCATTTATCAATTGAGGAATGGCTCTTTTTTCCATAAATTTGACTCCATTTCTATGTTTGGGAAATGAAGTCATTATCATAAAAATTTACTGTAATTTTTTTCACAGTAATGGTTATCAGTTTTACATTTCCTTCCATACTCTTTCCACCCAGTTATCCTACTTTCTCTTTTTACCCTATCAATTCTCAAAAGTGTTTTGCTTCTGACTTTTACCTCCCCTAAACTGTTCTTCCTGCTATGAGGTTTCTCTCATTCTTCTCTTACTCCCTTCCCTGCATACTTTCCTGTGTGGTAAGATAGATTTCTACACCCAACTGAGTGTATATAGTATTCCCTCTCTGAGTCATTTTCAATTAGAATAAGGTTCATGCGTTCCCCTTCCCACTTTCCACATTTCATCCTCTCCTGTAAAATCTCTTTCACGTCTCTTTTTTAGTCAGATAGTTTATCTGATTCTACTTCTCGCTTTCCCCTTCTCCCAGTGCATTCTTCTTTCTCATCCCCTCTTCCTTTTCTTAGGCAGTATACTCCTTCTAAGTTCCCTAATAATAAGAACATTTTAAGAGTTATAAATATCATTTTCCCATGTAGGAATATAAACAGTTTAGCTTTATTGAATCCCTTGTTATTTCTTGTTCCTATTTACCTTTTCAGGTTTTTCAGCATCTTATGTTTGAAAGTCCAGTATTCCATTCAGCTCTGGTCTTTCCATCAGGAATGCTAGAAAGCCCTTTATTTCTTTGAATACCTACTTTTTTCCCTAAAGGATTATCTTCAGTTTTGCTCTCTTAGTTGTAATCCTAGCTCCTTTGCTCTCTGAAATATGAAGTTCCAAGTCCTCCAATCCTTTAAAGTAGAAGTAGCTAAAACTTACGTTATCCTGACTGTGACTGCACAATATTTTCAGTGTTTCTTTTTGACTGCTAGCAGTATTTTCTCTTTGATCTGGGAGGTCTGGAATTTAGCTAAGATATTTCTGGCAGTTTTCATTGTGAGATCTTTTTCAGGAGGTGATCTGTGTTTTCTTCCAATTTCTATTCTATCTTCTCATTCTAGGATATCAGAGGAATTTTACTTAATAATTTCTTTTTTAAAAATTTATTTTTAATTTTCAACATTCATTTCCACAAGACTTTTAGTTCCAAATTTTCTCCCCATCTCTCCCTTCCCCCCACTTCAAAACACTGGGGATTCTGATTGCCCATTCCCACAATCTGCCCTCCCTTCTATCACACCTCCTCCTTACCTTATCCCCATCTTCTCTCTTTTCTTATAGGGCAAGATAGATTTCTATACCCCATTACCTATATTTCTTATTTCCCAGTTGCATGCAAAAACAATTCTCAACATTTGTTTCTGAAATGGTGAGTTCCAACTTCTCTCCCTTCCACCCTCCCCACCCATCCCCACTGAGAAGGCAAGTAATTCAATGTAGGTTATATATGTGCAGCTTTGCTAAAGACTTCTGTAATAGTCATGTTGTGAAAGACTAACTATATTTTCCTCCATCCTATCCTGCCCCCCATTTATTCTATTCTCTTTTTAGACCTTGTCCCTCCCCTAAAGTGTTTACTTCTAATTACTCCCCCCTCCCATTTGCCCTCCCTTCTATCATCTCCCACTCCACTTCTCCCTTTCTCCCCTACTTTTCTATAGTGTAAGATAGATTTTCATACTAAACTGATTATGCATGTTATTTCTCCTTAAGCCAAATGTGAAGAGAGTAAGCCTCACTTTTTCCCTTCTCAGCTTCCCTCTTTTCCCCTCCACTGAAAAAGCTTTTTCTTACGTTTTTATGACGTAATTTTCCCTATTCCATTTCTCCTATTCTTCTCCCAATATATTTCTCTCTCACCCCTTAATTTTATTTTTTTAGATATCATCCCTTCCTATTCAACTCACCTTATGCCTTCTGAATGTATGTGTGTGTGCATGCATGTGTGTGTGTGTGTGTGTGTGTGTGTGTGTAATCCCTCCAACTACCCAAGTACTGAGCAAAGTTTCAGGAGTTACAAATATTATTTTTCCATGTAGGAATGTAAACAGTTCAATTTTAGAATGTCCCTTATGATTTTTCTTTCTTGTTTACGTTTTCATGCTTCTGTTGATTCTTGTATTTGATAGTCAAATTTTCTATTGAGTTGTGATATTCTCATCAAGAATGCTTGAACGTCCTCTATTTCGATGAATGACCATTTTTTTCCCCAAAAAGATTATACTCCATTTTTCTGGGTAGGTGATTCTTGGTTTTAATCCTAGTTCCTTTGACTTCTGGAATATCATATTCCAAGGTCTTTGATTCTTTAATGTAGAAGCTGCTAGATCTTGTGTTATCCTGATTCTATTTTCACAATACTTGGATTGTTTCTTTCTGGATAGTTGCAGTATTTTCTCCTTGGCCTGGGAACTCTGGAATTTAGCTACAATATCCCTAGGAGTTTCTCTTTTTGGATCCCTTTCAGGAGGTGATCTGTGGAGGCTTTAAATATATATTTTATCCTCTGATTCTAGAATATCAGGGCAGTTTTCCTTGATAATTTCATGAAAGATGATGTCTAGGCTTTTTTTTTTTTGATCATGACTTTCAGGTAGTCTCATAATGTTTAAAATGTCTTTCCAGGATCTATTTTCTTGTTCAGTTATTTTTCCAATGAGGTATTTCACATTGTCTTCTATTTTTTTCATTCTTTTGGTTTTGTTTTATAATTTCTTGGTTTCTCACAAAGTCATTAGCTTCCATTGACTCCATTCTAATTTTTAAAAAAATTATTTTCTTCATTGAGTTTTTGAACCTCCTTTTCCATTTTGCTACTTCTGCTTTTTAAAATATTCTTCTCCTCATTGGTTTTTTGGGCTTCTTTTGCCATTTGAGTTAGTTTATTTTTAAAGGTGTTATTTTCTTCACCATTTTTTGAGTCCCTTTTAGCAAACTCTTGACTCACTTTTCATGATTTTCTTGCATTGTTCTCATTTCTCTTCCCAATTTTTCCTCCACCTCTCTTACTTGATTTTCAAAATCCTTTTTGAGCTCTTACATAACCTGAGTCCATTGCATATTTACTTGTAGGTTTAGGATGCAGAAGCCTTGATTTTGATGTCTTCCTCTGATGGTATGCATTGTTCTTCCTCATCTGAAAGGATGGAAGAAAATACCTGTTCACCAAGAAAGAAACTTTCTATAGTCTTATTTTTTACCCGTTTTTGGACATTTTCCCAGCCAGTTACTTGCCTTTTGAGTCCTTTGTCAAGAAAATGATATACTCTGGGGACTTGTAAGTTCTCAGTTTCTCTAAGGTGGCACAATCAAGGGAGAGGAGTTCACTCTTCTTCTGGCCTGTGTACTGGTCTGGGAGCAACCAAAAACTTTTCTGCCCAGGATTTGCAAGCAGGGTTTCCTCTCCACAATTTCCTCCAGTTCCACCCCACCAGCCAGTGCTCCTCCTCACCCCAGGGCTGCCACTCATGGCTGAAATCCAGATCAGCTGCTCCATTTTCCTAGAGTCCTTACATGGAAGGCTCCAAAAATGGACACTGCTACTGCAGGGGCTACTGCTGGTGGTGCCACACTACGTTCCCTTCTCACTCAGATGAAAGAGTTTTCTCACTGACCTTTGAAGCTGTCTTTGGCATTTGTGGGTTGAACAATCTGGGAACCACAATTGCTGCCAGGTATTCCACCCCTGTCCTGCTCTGGTTCTGTCCCTGATGTGCCACCAAGTCTGGTCTCTGTGGTTGGTGCAGTAGGTCTTTCCTGTTGACCTTCCAGGCTGTTTTGGGCTGGAAATCTTTGTTACTCTGTTTGATGGCTTCTGGTGCTATAGAATTTGTTTAGAGTCATTTTTACAGGTATTTTATGGACTTTGGGGGGAGAGCTACAGAAGATCCATCCTTCTACTCCATCATCTTGACTCCACTCCTCCTACTTGATAATTTCTTGAAAGGTGATGTCTAAGACTTTTTCTTTTTGATTATGGATTTCAGGTAGTCCAATAATTCTTAAATTTTCTCTCCTGGATCTATTTTCTATATCAACTTTTTAAATGAGATAGTCATATTCTCTTCTATTTTTTATTATTTTGATTTTCTTTGATTGTTATTTTGATGTCTCATAAAATTATTAGCTTCTACTTGCCCAAATCTAACTTTTAAGAAATTATTTTCTTCAGTGAGCTTATATATCTCATTTTTCAGTTGTTTTTACATTTTAAGGAATTCTTATCTTAAGCAAATTTTTGTACATCTTTTTCCATTCAGCTGATTCTATTTTTAAGAAGTTCTTTTTAATTATTTTTATACATATTTAAAATTTGACCTAGTCTCTTTTTAAGCTATTCTTTTCTTCAATATTTTTTATGCTTCCTTTACCAAGTTGTTGACTTTTCTCCCATGATTTTCTTCCATCACTCTCTTTCTCTTCCAAATTTTTTTCTCTACTTCTCTTACTTGCTTTTTGAAATCTTTTTTGAGCTCTTCCATGACCAATTTGGTTTTGAATGTAGGAATTTAGATCCCGTTGTATGTTCCAATCTTCCATATCACCATAGTAACTTTCTATGGTCAGAATTTTTTCTGTTGCATCCTCATTTTAAGTCTATTTCTTGACTTTAACTCTATGTTTAAAGTGGGGCTCGGCTTCCTAAGTGGAGGGAGCATTGTTTGAACCTTCAAGATTTTTTTGTGCAACTGTTTTCAGAGTTAATTCTAGGGACCTGTAAATTGTTGGCTCATACAAGGTTATATGATCTAGGGAGAGTTGTGTTTACCACTCTCCTGTACTGTGGAGTAGTTTGTGAGTGACCACAAGAACTCTCTCACTCCTGGAACTGTAACCAGGGTCCCTCCTCCCCTTTGGCCACTAGGTCCAATGTGCTAGAGCTCCTATTCATGCTGGAACTAAGATACAGGACTCTGACCCAGGTGTAATTATAGGCAATGCAACATAGTCCTGTCCCTCAAGTCAAAAATGGAACCCTTGTAAATCTTCTGAACAGTAGCCAGGTGCCTTTACCATCTGTGGACTGAGAAGCTGGAAGAAAAGGTCTGTTGCACTAGTGTGAGAGAGGAGGGAAGTTCAGTGCAGGCTACGCCTGTGTAGAAATGGCCAGCACAGACTGGGCCCCAGGATTGGAAAGCTTCTTTTTGTTTTTTTGTTTGCTTTGTTTTAAAATGGTATCTAATTTGATTCTCATGATACCCTCAGAAGGAGATGGCACAGTTTCTTTCATTTTGCAGGTGAAATTGAGACTGAGAGACATTAAATGACTTGACCAGGATCAAAAAGCTAATATGTTTATAGTATATGATTCATATTCAGAAATTCCTGACTTCAAGTCCAAGAGCCTATGTCCTGTGCCACCTCATTGTCTATACTGTATTCCAATGTTTTTATTGAACTTCATTATACTTATGCCCAGTGAGTAATAAGCAAAGATAAAACAGCTTCCCTGATTTTTTTTTCTGTGTAAGTGATTCTTTTCATTTTCTTTATGTCCCAAACTCCAGCTCAAGTTCCAACTCTTTGAAAAATATTACAAATATGACAAATTACTTGGCCACTATAAATATTAATTTCCTTTTGTGTGAAACATGTCTGTGGTAAACCACATGATCTTCCTTTTGGTTGTACTTATTTTCTGTAAGACAACATGTAGAGAGCTATGTACAGGTGCAGTGAACTGACGATGGAAGTTGGCTGACCACATGTCAGGAACAAGTCCAGCAACATGCATTCTGCTCAGCCCTGGTACTAAAAAGGAAAGGAAGCAACATGGTTCCTCCCTTTAAGATTGCTGTCCATTTTTAGGGATGTATTTAAACTGGAAAATCACTGAGGTTTCGTGAAACTGAGATTCTGGGATAATTAATTTGAAAACCTAATCCCATAGATTTTTTCCTGTTTTATTTTATATAATGGCACTAAAGTTTTCAATGTCCCAGTGTTTTTATTGCTAATTAGATTAGAGACAGCTTGGGAGTATGAAAAAAAATTATTGGGTTTGAAGTTAATAAACTAGGATCTAATTCCTGGTTCTGACTAGCTCTGTGACCTTAGCCAATGGGCTTTCCCTCTCTGAGTCTCAGTCTGTTGTCCAGTAAAATGTTAATAATCATAATATTTTTATCGCTGGCTTAGTGTGAGCACAATATACATATGAGTTAATATTACAAAGCCTAGGTAGATGTGATCTTTGTCAAACTATTACAACTGATATTTCTAGAATGTTTTAATGTTTGAAAAAATGCTGTCCATGCATTATCTTGTCTGAATCTTGAAGGTAACACTGTAAGGCCAGAATGTAAGGTATTTCCTATTTTAGGGTAGGTGCCAGTCAGATGGGACAGTGGGTAGAGTGCTGGAGTCAGATGACCTAAGTTAAAAAAAACTTAATTTTTTCCAGCCTCAGTTTCTCATATATGAAATTAGAATAACAGTAGCACCAACATCCTGAGGGAGTTGTGAGAAGTGAATAGGATAATATTTGTAAAGTGCTTTGGAAATTTTATAGAACTCTGAATGCTACCTATTATATATTAACAAACAGAGGCTAAGAAACAAGTGATTTGCTTATCATTATACAGCAAGCATGTGTCATAGAAAATTTTGTGTCTATGTCTGGTCCTCTACTGTAGTACAATGCCCCTCTGTACATACAACATCTAAACATTTTACGTGTAACTATGACTAATAGTCATAGTTGGTATATTAAATAGAGTGCTGAGCATGAAGTCAGGAAGACCTGAGTTCATATCTAGATTCTGGTATTTATTAGTGAAGGAACTCTGGGCAAGTCACCTAACTTGGTTGCCTCAGTCATCTGTCAGATGAGCTGGAAAAGAAAATGTCAAACCACTCCAATATGTTTGCCAAGAAAACCCCAGATGGGGTCATGAAGAGTCAGACACAACTAAAATGACAGAACAGAAACAAAAACAACAAATGTCACAAAATTAGTGGCATCTTTTCTGCTTCTTCTACCATTTTCCCCAGGGTAGCTAGGTGGTGCAGTGGATAAAACCCCAGTTCAGGAGTTGGGAGGACCTGAGTTCAAATCTTACCTCAGACTCTTGACACTCATTAGCTGTGTGACTTTGGGCAAGTCACTTAACCCCAATTGCATCATCCTGGGTCATCTCCAGTCATCTTGATGAATATCTGGTCATTGGATTCAGATGACTCTAGAGGAGAAGTGAGGCTGGTGACCTGCACAGCCCTCCCTCCCTCAAAACAAAGTCAAGTGCAAGTCATGTCATTATTTCTCTGATGGCATGGTCTTCTACAGCAAGGAATGACAAACACACATACCATTTCCCCCAGGAGATGAGGTGATCTAAGTTTTATTTTTTGGAAGGGACAGAACTTTGACAATAAAAGAAACTGCAGGAGTTCTGGTAGTAAAACACTTTTTAAAAAAGTCTTTGTTTCCTCTTCCCCTCACAAACTAATTTTTAGCATCTTTTTTTGTTGGTCAGTGATGCTCTTTATATAGGTGTCAAGGGTTCGACTATTTGGAGCTGAGACTATTATTGAAATTACCACTCAGCTTTATTTAATAATTTGTATTTTATTTGTCATTTATGTATATCACCTTTAGAAACAACTTCAGATTGTCATGCCATCTTACAGTTACCAGTTTTCTCTTCCCCACTGCAATCTTAAATGCATTTAAAGGAGCAAGAACCTTTTCTGTCAAGCTAAGTAATTATTGTCTTAAGAGTCTTTTAATTGTTCGTTTGGTTTTGTTTCCCTGTGATTCCATAAATATGTATCAATAATGGATAGTTTTCATCAAGTACAACTATATCCAGCCAATCATGATGCGTACTCAAAGAGGGAAAAATGAGTCAAGAAAGAGAGACCTAGAATACAACTACTGCTCTCTTCACATTCATCTACTTTCTTGCCTGTCAATTTTACCTCACAATGGTCAACTGAATGGTCTCCATTGCTACATCAGATGAATTATGTGGTCTGCTCCAATTCCTAGGTTCCTTTCGAGTATGCCACAGGCATCATCTCCTATGATGCTTCTGTAATGGTAATTTAAAATGGAAAGAACTTTCTCATTTGTTAATAGATCCATGTGACCTGCCTGGGTCACATAAAAGCCCGAGTCAAATAAGTCTGAGTTACATGGAGCCTAGGGTGGGAGAAGTTTGCTGAATGGGTGGAACCAGAAGCGTGGAACAGGAAGAGGTGGAGCTACAGCAGAGCTGAGAGGAGGTTAGTCATGAGAGCATTCAGAACTGCAGGATTCAGGCAAGCCTGCAGGTAGCTGTGAGTAGGAGAAGGGCATTTTGTTTAAGGGAAGCCTACTTGTGATTTGTTTAAGGGAACTGATGTGTGGGAAGCCTAGCAGGGGAAAGCTTGGGGATAGTGTTGTTCTCTGCATTGTTATTGTTATTGATTTTTGTTACTATGTTACTGTGATGGATGTGGCTTTCTGGTGTCTAAGTAAATATTTTGGTTCTCTCTTCCATGTAAAAAGTCTGTTGTATTTTGTGATTCAGAATTGTGCCACCATAGGCACTGTGAATATTGCATTGGCACAACACCTTCCTACTCCAGTTGTTAAGAGCCTTTCTCCCTCTTGAAATTACCTTGCATTTATTTACTGATCTATGTACATATTGTTTTCTCCTAGTTTTGTTGAGCAAAATGGGGGTTTGTCTTGGTCTTTGTATCCCCAAGTCTCTAACACGGTCTCATACTGCTTATGGTAGGTACTTCATAAATGCCTGCTGAACTCAACCAAATAAGATGTGGTTCACTTTACATTATGAAGGGCCCTAATTCAAAGCTTTGCATAAGGCTTTGTTTCCATCTTCTCCTGAAAGTTGCATCATGTCATGTTGACACGGTCTTGTAGTGTGCTGGTGTTTTTCCCCCTATTCATTGGATTCCAGTGTACTTGCAAAGGACTGGATTATAGGTGAAAATGTGAGCCTGAGGACTCTTGAACCAAGGGCCATGGAACATTGCATTTTCAAGTGCATCACAATTACTGAAATGCCTGGGACAAATAACTTCTGTGCCAATCCACTGTGAGCATTCACAGAGCTCAACAGCCCTCAAAATTCCTCATTTCATTCTGAGAGTAGGATGGTTTTGTGAGTTGGAGCTGACTGCCGTTATCATTCCTCTGCTATTCAAGCCCACAATATATTAAAGTGATAATCTCCTGTATTGCAAATGGTCTATGTATTTCTCTATTTCTTTTTGTTCTTCAGTTAGCATGATTGTGAAAGATGCCATAGTCTAACTTTTCCAAAAGACACTGTCCAGGATATATGGAATAAATTTCCCTGGGGTGCCCAGGAAGTACTTCCACAAATCCTTCAGTATTGTTCTGATCTTGAAGAGGCAACTATGTGGCAGAGTGGATAGAGCAATGATCCAGGAGTCAGGAGGACCTAAGTTCAATTGTGACCTCAGTCACTTACTAACTGTGTGATCCTGGGCAAGTGACTTAATCCAATTGCCTTTAAATAAACAAAAAAATAAAAATAATTCAAATGATCCTTGAAGGACTTATGAATTTAATGGTCATAACCAAGTTATCACACCTTCTGGTCTCTCAATTATCTTGTCAATTATGAATAAAAATAGTGTTTGCATTAATATTCATAATATTATTGCAAAATTTTGCTGATTGTTAGACACAGAGTCAGGCAAACTTTCCTTAGAAATAATGCTTATATTATGGTAGATACTTGATAAATATTTCTTGATGGATTAGTTAATGAGTGACAATGGACATTGAGCCCTACCTGCTGCACCATCCCCTTCACAATGTTTCCATGCAATCGTTTCCTGTTCTAAAGAGTTTTTACATAACAAAGCTTTCTACTCCAACTATTATAATGGGAATTTTAGAAGAGTAAGACAATTGTAAAACACTCATCTAGTGTGTGTTATTACTAGTATGTTGGCAATGAAGAAGATATTAAATCCAGAAGGTGCTCAAAGTGGAATTGCTGACACAAGACCACCTGTGACTGGAATAGTAAATGCCAGATCTGAATCCATTCACAGGGCAGTGATCAAAGGGAGATTAGAACCAGCCACATATTTGGTCTGTGCTCATGGGAATGTTCAAACTCTATTATATAAAAGCCTCTAGAAGGCAATATTATTGTTTTCAAATCTTGTTCATGGATCTTATGTATCCCAAGTCTCTTGTAGACATAAAAGCTTTAGGACAGAGAAGAACAACTCTTGAGATTAAGGTGAACTTGGTGTAGAATACTGGCTTTGGAGTCACAAAAATTAGGTTAAAATTCTACGTCTGTTATTCACTCCCTGTGTGACCTTTGGAAAGCCACAGAGACTCCTTTTTCCCATCTGTAGAATGAGGGGAGTGAGAATTGATGAGACAGCTCTGGGTTAGGATCAGTTGAGATAGTTCCTACGTAGCTTCAGTCGTACCTATACTTGCTAATGCAGAAAAAAAAAAAAAAATATATATATATATATATATACATATATATATGTATATATATATGGAAATATATAATTAAGAATTAGAAAGGAACTTGAAGTTTTAACCCTTTGGGACCATGATTTCTTTTCTGTAAAAATGTGGTTTTCATTGTTTGACACCCTCATTTTCAAAACTCAAGGTTCAGATGAAAACATAAAGGATAGACTTGCCCAAAGTCACATAGACAGTACATAGTAGAGCCAAGTCCTCTGGTTACCAATCTTTGTCTCTTTTGACTATAAGAATTAGTGGAATAGGCTGCTTTGGGAAGCTGCAGAGTTCTCTCAATTGAGGTTCAGATAGCCACTCCTGCAGGATATCAGGCAGGGTGTTTTTTGTTAGTTTGTTTGGGTATGTATTGGCTTAAATTAGCCTTTGAGGTCCCTTCCAACTCTGATATCCTGGGATCATAGACTCAGCAGCCTAAGCTACTTAGTCTTTCATGTTTCACTAATCTGGGGTCTGACATCAGATTCAAATAGGAACATGGAATGATATTAGTGCTATCTCCTCAATTTCTGCAAGTAAATTCAGGGGTTTGGAATTTCTGATGGGACACCTGAGAGCAAAGGTCATCCTATCCAAAATGTGGAATTGGAACGATTTCATATTTTCCCTATGAAATACCATGCTTACATTCAGCCAAGAATATAATCATCTCCCATGTCCATATGCACAAAATGGGCACAATGCAAAGCTTAAAAAATAAGAGCTAACTTGAATGGACTGAAGTTCCTGGTATCCCCATTCATCATATAGTCATTTCTCCTGTAAGCCCTGGCAGAAGACATTTGTTTCTCAATAAATCCAGAATGGGTTTATATGCTACTCCTGTCATGAGATATACGGAGTTCATAATGAAGAATTAATGGAGAAAGAATTGAAATTGTGTCATTCAGAATAAATTTGAGTACTATTTGAAATAAAGATCCCCTTAGTATAGATGAATGACATAGTATTTCTTTCATTTGCCCAGGGAAATAGATATATTTTTCTGCCAGTTCAACCCTTGAAGTGATATATTTTTGAGACAAGAATACTTTCTTTAAGAAACTTTCTAGGCTTCATCTTCTCAGTATTGAGTAGCAACATTTACCACTGGACAAAGCATCACCATTTTAAGACCAACCCTCTTCCACAACTCTGAACCTTAGATTATGGCTGCTTAAGAGAGCATTAAAGATCTGAACATATGCTGGTTTAGATTCAGGATTGCAATGATCCGAATGTATCATCTCAGAGCACAAGCAGAGATGACTTCACTGAGCCACCTGAGTGCTTTGCCATTTAAATTTCAGAGGAGTAATGGAGGTCCACTGTGGCCTCATTGGAATTCTCTACCCTATTGGGGCTTCACTTTCTTCAGATATGAAATGAAGAGAAATAGCCATATGTCAGTGTTTATTATGTATGGAAAGATAGCTTCATCCTCTCTGGAAATGCATGAGATATAAAAATACTAAAGAGAAAAAAAAATTGCCTAGTTTCCAATAGATTGTGACATCCATGAGGACAGGGAATATTAGTGTCTCTTGAGCACACAGTACAGTAGCACATAGTAAACACGTAGCAAATATTTGCTAATTTGATTTGAATTGGTTCTTTTGAAAGATAGTAATTATTTTTTTGGGAAAAGTGCATTTTTTGTGTGCTAAGTGTATAGCTTTACTCCTTTGTTGTTTTGTTTTTTGCCTTTTCTACCTGGTATTATTGACTAAGAATTAATTCCTCTTACTTCCAGTCTTCTTGTTTCTACTGCCATCAATCACTTGAAATAAAATACAGTTAATATCATACATCACCATTTCCTCTTTGACCCTCAACTCTTCTTCAGATGTCTTCTCTGGATTTGACTGGAAATTCCATGGGGGAATTGACAATGTCTCTCCCATTGAGTCTTATGATGACATTCCTAAGAAATGATTCCTATTCTAGCACTGAGTTTGGCAGAGGGAAATTCATATTTTTTTTTATGAGGGGAGGCATGATTTCTTTTAAGATCACAATTTTAGAGGTAGAAGGAGCTTCAGAAGTTATTAAGTCCAACTTCGCTTTATAGATGAAGAAAACAAGGTTGAAAGAAGCTTTACAACTTCACTAAATACATACAGAAAGGAAGTACCAAAACTGGAATATGAACCCAGGTCTTCTGACTCCAGCCATGTTATTTCCAGGACACATTATTTCTGTTATTTATATTGACTTGAATGGGGGTACATAGTAATGGATATGCCTTGCAATTTGGTTAGGTTTAGGGGAAAGGAATCTTCCATTTGTGGGCTATCTGTAGATGTGTTATAGAAATACCTAGACAACTTCTCTCCCAGATCACTACCCTTGAAAGAAATTAGATAGACATTTCTCTATCAACCTCTGCTGCATTTTCCTTATATTTAATTGTTATCAAGAAATTCTCCTCCTGGTTCTCTCTCTTTTGCTCTCTCTCTCTCTCTCTCTCTCTCTCTCTCTCTCTCTCTCTCTCTCTCTTTCTCTCTCTCTCTCCCTCTCTCTCTCCCCTCTCTCTCTCTCTCTCTCTCTCTCTCTCTCTCTCTCTCTCTCTCTCTCTCTCTCTCTCTCTCTCTCTCTCTCTCTCTCTCTCTCTCTCTCTCTCTCTCTCTCTCTCTCCTCCCTCTCTTCCCTCCCCCGTCTATTTATTTATTTATCTATCAAGAGCATCCAAGCTGTAAATACAGTGGCCACCCATATTCAACTTTCAATAGAGGTATAAATGGAAACTTTGACCTGCTCCATTTACTGATCAGACCTCTTTTACACTTCCTTAGTCATTAATGTAGCCCTTTATTTCCTGGAGTTCCTCTATTTTAACCTGATATTAATTACCTCTGTTGCAGTTAGGAAATCCTGAAATCAAATTATCCACTAGCCTTAGCCTTCTCTATAGCAAGAACAGTATAAGTTTGTCCCACACTCAGCAATACTTCTCTTCTAAGGGTCATTCTCATCCATGCTGGATCAAAGGTTTATAGACCCAGAAGTCAAAATCCAGAAGTCAGACAACATACTCCTAGGTACAAAATTATACATGACATGTCTCCCATTGCAGCTTTATTTTTAAAATGTGTGCCACATCAACCTTATTTTCTGGGTAAACCTTGTGGATACAAAGGGGAAGAAATCACCACTTTAAACATGACTCAGATCTTATATATGATATCTTTGTAATCTGTTGGAGCCCTAGACAATGACCAATTGGTAAATATTCTTTTAATCTCTCTGTGTTAAGAAGTAGGCTTTTTAGTTGTCCCCACAATCAACATCTAGCAATGAATTGTTTTCAAATGCAGAGGTTAAATGAAGCAGACGGAGTCTTGACTATGAGTCTTTGGACAGCATCAAAGCCAGACTAGAAAAAGGATTAGATTTGTTACCTCTTTCTCAAGCCCTGATACCTAAGGAATAGTTGAATGCCTTGAAGTGATGAGAATACAAAGAAAGAGGTTAACTTTAGTATGAGAGGAAGAGAGGTGAGAAGCGATTGTTGATGGAGACGGGAAAAATGATGTTCCTTGCCAAATAGGATACAAAGGAAGCAGGCATGAGCATGATGATAGGTGAAGGTTTTCTGTGACTTGGAAAATGCTGAGGTCCAGAGACATGTCCTGAAAAATAAAGACTGCATGGTTTTCCCCAGGAGGCAGCAGGGAGAACATTCATTAACTGAATATCAGCCAGAATTTGTCCCAGTAAAAGCTACTGAGAAACCAATAGTTGGAATTTTAGAAAGCTATTGTAAATAAAGTGCAATTTGGAACTGTACAAGGCATTAAGGGGAATATTTAATCTAGCAACCTGAGGGGGGTGGGGAGTGATGGACCTGATAATCTAGTTTATAATCCTTACAAGACAAAGAAAGTACATTGTTTACAAGACCTACACAGAAGGATTCTCATTAGGATGGGCTTTAACTAGCATTGCTGGCATTTGGGATAAGAAACACAATAAGTACCTGAAACACACAGTTGAGGGTATTCCCATCTTGTAGATCCCTATGTTAAAACATGACCTTTACTGGTGATCCTTTCCAACTAGCGATCCAACTAAGGGCTAAGCTGATTTACTTCTATATATTGAAGTGCTAACAGAACTGTCTAAATTTCTGAATCCAGGGATCTCTCTCCTTTACCTCATCCTTGATATGCCACTGCAACTAGGGCTTAGAAAAAGAAGCACCACTGTCTTGCCTACCTTGCCTGAAAATCTATTTCTTAATGAATACCTAGATTGTGTTTGTTGACTTCTGCTTTTATATCTCCAAAATGCTGGTTTCCCAAGCCAATTTGGGATTGAGAATTCTAGAACCCTAATGCGATATCCTCAAGAATAATTTTAGTGAAGGTAATTGATTTTTTTCCAAATGATATTCTATTTAAAGTCTTGCAGTGATATGAAAATAGTAACTTTGTTGTCTCAAAGGCCATGATGACAGAAATCACTCATAGTCTTTCTTAAACAGGACTTGGTTTCAATGGTGGGCATACATCTGCCATCTAGGGACTAAGTTGAGTTCAGAGAGGATCATCACCAGCATGGCTGACTGCTTATGACCTTTTTCAACTAAATGGTTCTCAAACAAACTGAGAACTAAGTCATGAAAATAGTATGATCTGAATTAGAGGAGGAATTCCCTTCCCCCACTGGTGAATTCAGAGATCTTTGAAACACTGAAATCCACATTGACCCAACTTTTAAAAAATTATGTCAACCTCAGGATTCCTGGCATCCCATGCTAACATCCCCTTGTAGAGAGAAAGAACATTCTGAAAGTGAAATGGCAGATGTCTACACCCTCCCCCCAACTAAAATGAATATTTACTTATTTTTCTTCAACAAGATGAAGAAAAGGAGGAAATCATGCTGGACTGTCTATGAACCTAAGGACTCAATTTCAAGGACTGGATATATTTGTATTTATTTCCTTCATTTCTATAGGGTACTCCATATTCTTACCACACTGCCCTTTTTCCCCTCCCCAATCTTTCCTGACAAAGGGAACAAATAAAAATAGTCAAATTGAGTTATCTCAAAAAGTAAGAAACAGGGAAGACAGTTTTACAGAATAGAAATGGTTAACTAGGACCACACCATCCCTTCCTTAAAGTCAAGTAAAGATGATAAGTCATCCAATAACATTATTTCCTAGAAGATTGAGGAAACTTTACATGAGAAAGAGACAGGAGGAACAATCTTACGTATTGTGCTCAGTGGAAAACACTGAGAAATTTTATTTGTGTTTTTGCTTTTCTATCAAAAGAAATCAGGAGATCGGGTACTCTGATAATAAAAAAATGGGAAAAAAAAAATTCTAGGAAATACCTAAAGGGGAATAAATAGAAATATCTACATTTGACAATTTTTATTCCTGATTTTGGGTCATGATTACTCATGCCCTAGCATGAGAGACTGAGTGGTATTGTGGATACAGAACCTTTCTCATAATTGAAAAAAAAATCTAAATTCAGACCATATTGATCATGTGATCATAAGTATTTCATTTAAGTTTTCAATGATACAAGCAGGGTTCTAAGACTATAAGTTACTGATCTAGGTGAATCCAAAGAACAGAGAACCTTACTGTATAAATTCAGGCAATTAGTTTGTTGCAGAAACCACATGAGAACTTGGGTTGGCAGTTGACCTGGTCCAAGGGCTTCTAGTGTTGTGATTTGCAGTGAACTCCACTTAGAATAAGACTGCTGAGCAAATCTTTCTAGGTGTGACTAGGGTCAACTCAATTATACCAAATAGATTTCAATCTCAAACTTACAGGTCCAAAAATACAAAAAGAAAATAGTTCCACATTCATTATCTCATTTAGAGGAGAAAATCCTAGATGTGGAATCACAAAGACTCGGGTTCATACCATGCCTCGGTAAGTATGTGACCATAGATCAGACAATTAGGATCCACATATCATAGACCGAAAGCTAGTAGGGACCTCAGGTGCTATTTAGCCAAAGTCTCTCATTTTACAGATAAGGAAACAGCCCTAGAAATGTCAACTGACTTTTCCAAGCTCACATACATCAATAAGCATCAGAGTCAATATTTTGCTGTAGTTCAGTTGTTTTCAGATGTGTCCAACACTGCCCCGTGTCAAGATTAGAACTCTGATACCAGAGCTACACTCTCCATCTCAGTTCTATCATCTGAAATATGGAGGTAAAAATATGTCCAATTTATTTTATATAGGGGTTGTGAAGCTCACATGAGATAGTGTCTCAAGAGCACAGAGTCAATTTTAAGGCACGATGCCATTGCCAGTTATTATTATGGCATTTTTATCTCCTGAAAAGAAGTACAGTGGATGTAGAAATACCTTGGGCTTAAGACTTATCACTCACACATCGGCAAATGGGTTATCTCTAAGTTTCCCTGACATCTACTCTAGACAATTCTCTAAGCCTATAAAATATAGTTAAATTAGTAATCTGCAATGACGGAGGAAATATTTTATACAATTGAAAACAGTTTTAAGAATGAATGAATGGATGGATGGATGAATAGGAAAATAGATAAACAGAAAACTTCAGGCATATGCTGGTGGCAGTTTAAACCAGCTGTTTAGAGCTCAACTGCTAAATTTTCGGTGTGAGTATTTTTACCTCAGAGATGGGCAAACATTACAATTTTGGTCTTTTCTGTTTTCCTGTATGTCTATACATAAAACAATGATGGAGGACATGTTAATAAAGGCATATTAAATTCAAAAATGTGTGGTGTCTACTTTTTCTTTTATTTTTGAGAGTTTGTTGAAATTTCCTACCACACCTTTGAACAATTTCCTATTTTTAAAACAAGGAAACAGAGCTCAAATTGTTTTCCTAAAGTCTCCCAACTAGTAAGATCTGAAATCAGGACCAGAGTGTGATGTACTGATTCTTGGCCCAGTGATGTTTCTGTTGCACTACTCATCCTTCCTTTCGGCTTTTCTTCTGGCCAGAACATGGGCTGAATAAAGAAGGTGGCATCTTCAGAACTACTAAACAATTATCATCTATGAAACTTGTTGCTAGTAGTGACACCAATAATGGTGCATCCACTCACAAAAGAGAACAACATGGCCCAGTCCATTTTATGCTCCTTTGCTTTGATCATATTTCTTTTTGGGGGAAGCTAGGTGATGCAGTGGATAGAGCACAAGTGCAGAAGTCAGAAGGACCTCTCACCTCAGACACTTGACACTCACTAGCTGTGTGACCTTAGGCAAGTCATTTAAGCCCAACTGCCTTATCCTGAGTCATCTCCAGTCATCCTGATGAATATCTGCTCGCTTGATGCAGATTCCTCTGGTGGAGAAGTGAGATTAGTGACCTGCACAGTCCTCTCTCACCCAAAAACAAAGTCAAGTGCAAGTCATATGATTATTTCTCTGACGGCATGGTCTTCTTTGGCAATGGAGGATGAACACACATGCACACACACACACACACATTCCTTTGTGGACATTTTCATCACATGACTCCTCACATGCATTTAATCAATCTGATGATCTCATCACTCCTATGGCTCTATGACAACACCCTAGATTAAGATTAAAATTAAAGCACATCTGTGTGTGGGGAGCAGCCTGAAATTCCAGTTTGTGAACTTGTCCAGTTCTATAAATATCACCTATGCTACTTGTCTGAATCTGCTTTGGCTAAGTATTTGACCAGAGGGATTTCCCAGCTTACTTATATTTGATGCTACCCAGTGTCCTAATGCTCTTTCCTGCTCATGGATTTGTCTTGCGTCCTCAGACTGAAACATAGGAAAGCTCAGTTATATAACAGATTCCCATGATTGGCACAAAGCAGAAAGAATGAAGTTATCAATGATGTGGGATCACACACTTGGAGATGATAGAGATTTTAGAGGGGTTGTGCTGTCCAACCTCCTCATCTTAATATAAGGACACAGAGTACCAGAATGATGAAGTAATTAACGTGAAGTCATGGGTGTAAAGAATGGTAGATCAATAAATCTAAGGTTTAGAGGTCAGAGAGACCTTTAAGGTCATTTAGTCTACAGATAAAACACCTAAGTCCCAGAGCGCTGAAATACTTTGACTAACGTCATGTATGGAAAATGATAGATTATTAAATCATAAATGGATTGCTGGAAGGCATCTTAGATGCCATCTACTCTAACTTCTGATGTTTTGGGTGAGGAAACTGAGGTCTAGAAGTGAAATAATTCAATCATCAAGGGTTTATTAAATGCTTAATAAGTGCTGGGCACTGTGCTAAACATAAGGGTTGGGGAGGAAGATGAAAAACATGATTCCTGCCCCAAAGTAGACAGCATCCACCTAACTATGAATAGACTAGTAGTGGGAGCCAGGATAAATCATTTATATTATACACAGCTCAGTTTCTTCCATTCTGAAGTAGATTTATTAATTGCACCTCTGTTCTAAGGTTGCTATGAGTCAGTATTTGTAAATCACTTAGTACAATGTCTGGAATATAACTGGTGCTCAATAAATTTACATACTGCCCCCCTTTCCTCCTCCAGCCCTAGTATTTCTTTTCTTCCCAATTTTTAACCTTTTTATTTAAAGTTTTGAGTTCTAAATTTTATCCATCCTTCCCCTCCCCACTTACTGAGATGGTAAGCAATCAGATATAGGTTATACATGTGTAATTATGTAAAATATTTCCATATTAGTCATTTTGTACGAAGTAACTAATAAAAAGAAAAAAATTAAAGTGAAAAATATCATGCTTCAGTGTGAATTCAATCAATATCAGCTCTTTTTCTGAAGGTGAATAGTATGCTTCATCATTGGTCCTTTGGGATAGTCTTAGATCCCTGTATTGTTGAGAAAGGCTAAGTCCTTCAGAGTTCTTCACTGAACAATATCTGTTTCTTAAAAATAACAAAGTTTTATTATTTACACAGTTGCTTTACGTAAAATTTTACAATCAAATTTTATATTCCCCACTTCTTTCCCCATTCAGATGAGAAATTAATAATATTAATAACAGTGACTAAATCTATTCCTATAAAACTTTTCTTTGCATCATATACTAGCTCATTTGGTTATCTAATAAGGGGTTACAAAAATCTTGCACTTCCTCAGTGATTTTCCAAACATTTATTTCCCCATTTATCTATGGTACCCTCAAGAGTGCAAAGTGAAACGGACTAAACTGGAATAAGGATATGGAGGTACTCACTAATGAAAAGAAATGAATTATTTTGTAACATTAACTGAAAGAAATTGAGTTCACCAAACCATCCATCAAATCTAGTTAAACAAGTGGAAAAAAATTTCCATATGTGATATTGGTAATGTACAAGCATTCTATTTGATGTGATATATGTCTTTGAAATATAAGGTTACCTATGCTTCTCAGATAGATTTATGCCTTCAAGGAACCATAATTTCATCTATGTGATCATTTCTTCCACGGATGCAGGTCAAAACATCTCCTCTTTCTTTCATATGCTCTGCGATAAATGTTTGTTTCTTAAGTACAAAACCCAAAGAATTAAAAAATGGATGCATCATAAAAACACAACGGGAAGGTTAATTGTTATTCATCAGATTACAGAATGAAGCCACTAAAGGATTTTGAAGAAGAGGTAAAAGGAAGTCAACAAGGACTCTTTAAAAAAAATAAAATGGGTATTCATGAAGTAAATGCCAGAGATGAAAGTGAAATAGGCAGATGGGTTAATTGAAAGCTTTAGGACATCAAGAGAAAGAAAGGAAGAGAACTAGCTTCTAGGATGAACCTCCTGTTGTGATCTTAGAGGAAAATATGGGTAATAGTGAAATAAGATCAGCAGGAATGAATGGGTTGTGATTTGTATATTTAAATAGAACAACCTCACATGAGATCACAGATCTATCGGAATATGATTATTTCTAGAAGTCCTACCCAACTCCACTGTAGACTTTCTTGTCTTGTTCTTTAAGCATGTTGGAAATACCAACATTTCACATATTCTGATTTGCTTTACTTTCCTCTTTGGGAAAAATTCATTTTCCTAAAGAGGAAGAAAACAGATCAATCTCTAATGAGATTAATAATCCATAATAAGCATGGCAATAGAGCCTCCTTAGTTATAGACCCATAAACATTGAAAGGAAATATGTTTATTCAGTCAAAAAAGAAATATAACAAGTAGATAAAGAATTCATACTACTTAAATGATGACATGCAACAGGATGGTCATTGATTAAGTTAATATACATGGCATTCAACATAGCAGGGCATTCCAAAGAACAATGAGGTAGGCACAGGATTGAAAAGGTGAAAGCAAGTAGGGTGGATTGTATTTGGGAGATTGTACATTACTTTCAATGATTCCCAACTGTTCCCACAGACAGAAATTCATCTTCTGGGTATCAATTTTCTCTCAGGGTTTCTATTTGGCTGTACCACATTTTCTGAAGAATTGAAATTATGCGTGGCCCATGGCTAATGTGAATACTGTAGCACTCATGGTTATTTGTTGCAGCCCCTTTCATATTTCTAACATTAATATACCTGGATAATTGTTATAATTAATATTGTAAAAACATGTATGAATAGAAATTTGGGTTGATCATGGAGAGAGGGCAAGATACAACATATAGAGAATTGTACATTTGTATCCACAAAATAAAAAAAGCATAGAAAAAGTTTCCTTGCTCAAAGGGCAAAGCCTCTATCAAAGATTTATAGAAAGCATATGGACAAAAATCTCATGGAATATGTAGGTGTGGATGGGATATCCATTATTCAAGTAGAGGTGTACTACTTTAATTTGCCCATCAAAGTCTTGGCATAACTTTAAGCATAAAGATTTCACCTGCCTCAAAGTAAGTTGAAGAAAAGAAATCATGAAATTAATGTTTCTTGAGATTTAATGTTTTCAATTTATACCTGTAAATAATTATCAAAATATAGTATAACTAGACACAATATCTTTCTGTTAGGAGGTACAAATTTACCTTCTCCCAGATGCTCCTGAAGTCCAGACATTGGCTCTGGCCAATGAGGACAAATGCAAACCAGGCATGAATACAATTTCTATTATTTGATACTTATGTGACATTGTGTAACCTCTTTGGAACTCATTTCCCTCAACTGAAATAAGGTGTTGGACTAAATGTACTCCCATGATTCTTTTGGGAATGAAATTATTCTAATCTTCTTGACCATGTGGAATGAAATCTAAAAAAGTAATATAAATGTGAAAATTGATTTTTTTAGTACTAGCTACAATATACCATTAACTGAAGCGATATTAGTAACATTGATAAACATCTCAGATTTTTTATACTTCTTATCTAGAGACAGACTCTTTAGCTAAGCAAGTATTTATTCAGCAAAGGAACACAGGTTAATATCTAAAATGTATTAAAAAGAGAAAGTAAAAGTCCTTGACAAGTCTTTTATTTCTTCCTGCCTCTAGTTCAAAGATGAAATGACACAATTTCAAGCTATCCTATATTTATATCTCTATGTGCATATAAATGCACAGATATAAATGTATGTATTACTTTTATATGCATATATACAAATTTATATGTATATATATGTACATTTACATGTAAATACATTTGAATATATATATACATATCTGTATTTCTCTAAACATATACCTATAATATTAAGTATTACAAAGAGGCCTTATTTTTTACAAATTAAACCATGATTTAGATAAATCAGATATTACATTCTCACTTTATAGATGAAGAAATTGGTATCTAGATTAAATAATTTCCTAATGATCAAAAATCATGTATCACATCTGTGTTTTGACTTCTTTTCTCTTAGCCCTAACTTTTCCCTGATTTCATTTATACTGGGCATTTTCTACACCTGAAAATTTCTAAAACAAATTTGTTGTGGTCAGCATTTGTACAAATTGTGAAGTGAAAGATTCAGCTTTTGTGGAGTTGAGAGTATGTGAGAATGCTACATAATAATAGAAATACAGAAACTCTCTTTTTGAAGGGATCGCCTCACATTATCTGGTCAAAATTCTGTCTGAAAAGAAACATCTATACGGTATCCCCCAACATGATCATTTAATTTAATAGGTGGAGAATGATTTACTCCTTGGGGAAGGAAAATCTGGTTTTGGAAAGTATTAATGGTGAGAAATTTTTACCTTCTATCAATCCTACACCTCTCTTTTTCTCTGTATCTACAACCCATGCTTCCTATTTCTATCCTCTCAAGCCAAGCAGAACAAGGAAAGTCTTTTTTATGACAACTTTTCAAATGGTCAAAAGATGACTTTCATCTCTATCCTACAAAACCTTCCCTTTTCACAGATAAGCAATCTCTTCAACATGCTCTCCAGCCTTTTTAACATGCTAGTTTCCCTCCTGTAGATGTGTGATAGTTTATCAATATACTTTATAAGTGTGGAAGCTAGAAATAATAAAAATCCCAGTATCATTAGTGCAATCACAACAAAATATATTGCAACCATAATTTCCCTTATTTTGTTCACTATGCTTCCCTTAGTGTAAACACTGGTGCCTGGGGCTCCAGCATTTTGAACTCATTGACCATGTAGTCCTCTCTGCCATCAAATGATCATTATCACTTTTCCCCCAAGGAGAATTTTGAATGAACTCCCAGGTCTTTTTCCATAATAAATATTATCTTGTCATACTGCCACAGCCTATACTAGCACCACTGATTTCTTTAATAATACTTTACATGGCTTTGCCTTTAAATATGGTAAAGAGATATGGTTTATCCCTTTAAAATTTTATCTTTTTAATTTGATGTATTATTCTGGTTTTCTTGGAACTTTCTGGATCTCAATTTTCTCACCCCCTGCTCTAGGCATCCTTCTGACCATTATGCTACCTGCACTCTTGGTAAATTTGCTATATGTCTGCCTTTATCAAAGATAGTGATAAAATTGTTTGTTGGACAAAAAAGGATAAAAAAAAAATTCCTAAAAGATTTTAGTGGAATATTCTTTTCAGAATATTCCTCTTTGTCTGGTCATTCAAGGTCATTCTCTTTATTGTCTTTTCATCTACACCACAGCTCTCTATCTAGACTACAAAAATAGTTCCAATGAAAAAGGCAATCTCTTCACCACAATTGGGGTATTCCAAGTATGTAGAAAATCCTTTTGTGGGGCAGAGTCAAGATGGCGGAGTAGAAAGACGCACATATGCGAGCTCCGAACCCACAGCCCATAGATTTAATGTAAGAAGAGCCCCCCATAAGTTCTGGATCACTGCAGGGTGTGCAGAAACATAGTGGAAGAGCTTTCTGTTCCAGAGAGCCCTGGAGAGCTGTCCCCAGGGTCCATCGCGCCCCAGAAAGCGGACCCCACCCCAGCGCTTCCCTGGCCACGGCCCCAGAGAAGCTGATCTGAGCAGGCTTCAGGGACGGAATCCCTGGCGGCCACGAAGGTCCCTCCGCCCACAGAAGCTACAGGTCAGTGAGAGAGATGGCTGGGCTGTCCGAGAGGGGAGCGGGGTGTCTCCGTGACTCGGGGCCCCTCGGGAGGAAGCAGAGGAGGCAGAGGCAGCACCCCAGCACCAAAACTAAAGCTCACATTGAATAGCAGCCGTGCCTGCCGCGGAAAGCCCATTTGAATCTCAGACCCCAAGCACTAGCTGGGCGGATCTAGGCAGGGGTGGACAGGAATCTCAGAAGTCAAATAACTGGCTGGGAAAATGCCTAGAAAAGGGAAGAAAAATAAGACTACAGAAAGTTTTTTCGAACAGATGCAAATGATCCCGACTTTCGGATCTGACGAGGAAATATTCTTGCCATCAGGGAAAGACGTGGAGCGCAGGGCCTCGGTACCCCAGGCATCCCAGGGGGATGTCGGGTGGGCTCAGGCCTTGGAAGAGCTCAAAAAGGATTTTGAAAAGCAAGTTAGACAGGTGGAGGAAAAACTGGGAAGAGAAATGAGAGAGATGCAAGAAAAGTATGAAAAATGGGTCAATACCTTGGTAAAGGAGACCCAAAAAAATGCTGAAAAAAATAACACCTTGAAAAATAGGCTCACTCAATTGGCAAAAGAGGTTCAAAAAGCCAATGAGGAGAAGAATGCTTTCAAAAGCAGAATTAGCCAAATGGAAAAGGAGGTTCAAAAGCTCACTGAAGAGAATAGTTCTCTCAAAATTAGAATGGAACAGATGGAGTCTAATGACTTTACGAGAAACCAAGAAATCACCAAACAAAACCAAAAGAATGAAAAAATGGAAGAGAATGTGAAATATCTCATGGGGAAAACAACTGACCTGGAAAATAGATCCAGGAGAGACAATTTAAAAATTATGGGACTACCTGAAAGTCATGATCAAAAAAAGAGCCTAGATATCATCTTCCATGAAGTTATCGAGGAAAACTGCCCTGACATTCTACAACCAGAGGGCAAAATAAGTGTTGAAAGAATCCATCGATCACCACCAGAAAGAGATCCAAAAAGAGAAACTCCTAGGAATATTGTGGCCAAATTTCAGAACTCCCAGGTCAAGGAGAAAATCTTGCAAGCAGCTAGAAAGAAACAATTCCAGTATTGTGGAAATAAAATCAGGATAACTCAAGATCTAGCAGCTTCTACATTAAGGGATCGAAGTGCATGGAATAGGATATTCCAGAAGTCAAAGGAACTAGGACTCAAACCAAGAATCACCTACCCAGCAAAACTGAGTATAATACTTCAGGGGAAAATATGGTCTTTCAATGAAACACAGGACTTTCAAACATTCTTGATGAAAAGACCAGAGCTGAAAAGAAAATTTGACTTTCAAACACAAGAATGAGAAGAAGCATGAAAAAGTAAACAGCAAAGAGAAGTCTTAAGGGACTTACCATAAGTGAACTGTTTACATTCCTACATGGAAAGACAATATCTGTAACTCTTAAAACTTTTCAGTATCTGGGTAGTTGATGGGACCGCACATGTACATGCATGCACACACACATACACACATGCACACACATACAGAGACAGAGAGCACAGAGTGAATTGAATAGGATGGGACCATATCTTAAAAGAAATTAAGGTAAATGGTGAGAGAGAATGTAGTGGGAGGAAAGAGGGTGAAATGGAATGGGATAATTATACGTCATTTAAGAGGCAAGTAGGAGACTTTTTAGTGGAGGGAAAAAGAGGAGAGCTGAGAAAAAAAAACAAGAAGTTTACCCTCATCACATTTGACTAAAGGAAGGAATAAAATGCACACTCATTTTGGTATGAAAACCTATCTTACAGTATAGGAAAGTGGGGGAGATGGAGATAAGCAAGCGGGGGGATGATGGAAGGGAGGGCAAAGGGAGGACAGAGCAATTTGAAGTCAACACTCGGGGAGGGACAGGATCAAAAGACAGAAGAGAAACAATGAGGGGCAGGACAGGATGGAGGGTAATTCAGTTAGTCTTACACAACACGACTATCAGGGAAGTCATTTGCAAAACTACACAAATATGGCCTATATTGAATTGCCTGCCTTCCCAAAGGGAATGGGTGGGGAGGGAGGGATGGGAAGAATTTGGAACTCAAAGTTTTAGGAACAACTGTTTAGTATTGTTGTTGCTACTAGGAAAGAAGACATACAGTTAATGAGGAATAGAAAGTCATCTGGCCCTACAGGAGAAAAGAGAAGATGGAGACAAGAGAAGGGAGGGATGACAGAAGAGAGGGCAGATTGGAGATAAGGAAAATTAGATTGCTTGGGGTATTGGGGTAGGGGTAGGGGATAAAAGGGGAGAAAATTTGGAACCCAAAATTTTGTGAAAATGAATGTAAAAAGTTAAATAAATAAATAAATATTTTAAAAAAAAAGAAAATCCTTTTGTACCAGTGTAGTCAACAATTTTGTTTAAATACAGACATAATACATATGCAAAGGATGGAGGACAGAATTCAATATATCATGAGCTGTTTCCATGTCAGACATTTTTCACTGAGTGGTTGATTGATTAATCCCTGATAGATTTTAACTATTGCTGCTTTTCTTTCTAAGTGTTTACAATGTGTTATTTTAATCATGCGTTCTTGAATTTTGTCATGTATCAAAGTTTAGTTTAGAGTATAGAGATTCCAACTTACTCCCCTTTTCAAAACTACATCAGCATCTGTTCATCTTTTTTCTTTCACTGTTTCTCCTGTTTACCACAGCATCTCAATAATCATTGAGAACAGTTCTGCAGTCATAGATGTGGATGTTTTCTTTGCTCCATAACATAATATTCACCTGGTTTCAGGAACTGATGTAATTAAGGCAGCAGTTATGAATGTTATCTTTGCCATTTTAAAAATTATCCTGAGAATAAATTCCCCCAAATTCAGCACAGATCTATGTTCCCTAGGATCAAGATCAGTTGTTGATATAGAAAGTTGAAGTAGGGGAAAAAAAGTTGGGAAGCCAAGATGGTGGAAGACAGGCAACCATGAAGCTAAAATACAAACAATTTTAAAATAATTTCTCACTTAAAATTTTGGTGTGGCAGGGCTAACAAAGGTCAGAGTGAGTCACTACCCCAGCTTAAGACAGCATAAGAGGTCATCATGACAAGTCGGTGATATCCAAGGGGGGTCCAGCTCAGAATGCATGCCTTGGCAGCACCAGCAGCAGGTCTTGGAAACAGCTACAGTAGTGTCAGCAGCAACTTCAGAAGCTCTTGATCCAGAGATAGTAAGGGGTTCAGACTAGTCAGAAAAAATTAATTACAGGGAATTCTTTGCTGACATTGGGTGCAACTATTGCTGAATGGCACTGTGACATAAATAGTTTTGGGTCTTAGAGCCAGAGCTGAGAACAGTGCTTGTGGTCAGTCATTAGGAAGCAAGGAGCCTGGTTACACTTTCAAGTTGGAGACAAGTGCTAATGCTTGTAGATTTAGGGAACAGAGGCCCTTCCTGGATGTGGATCAGAATGCAGACTAAGAGAACAATTACCACATCTCGCTCCACATCACATAACCTTGGAAGTACCAAAAAGTTGCGAGCCACCAGAACTAATTCTAGAAACAGCACCATGAAAGAAAAAGTAGGCTTGGAACTATGACTCCCCAGGTGAGCAGAGGCCATGTCCCTGAAGTTCAAAGTCAAGAAATTGTGTGCAATAATGAGCAAACAGTAAAGAAGAATTTAAAAACAAAAAAGCTTCCATGGGTAGGGAAGAACAAGCAAACTCAGAAGGAAACAAAACTGGGAGAATTCCTGCAAGGAAAACATCAAAGAAAAATGTTAATTGGCCAGATGTCTGATAAGAATTCATGGAAGAAATAAAGAAAGCGATGAGTGATAGAGGAAAATTTGGGAAAAGAAAGGAGAGTGATGAAATAAAATTATGAAAAGATAATTAATAATTTGTTGGAAGGGACACAAACAATATCAAAGAAAATAACAAAAAAAAAAATTGGTCTAATATTAAAGAAACACAAAAGTTTACCGAAGAAAAGAACTCCTGAAAAAAGTAGTATTGGTCAAATTGGAAAAAAGAGGCACAAAAGCTCACTTAAAAAAATAATTCTTTAAAAATTAGAATTTAGCAACTGGAAATTATTGACTCTATTGGACATTAAGAAACAATGAAATAATGTTAAAAGCATGAAAAAATAGAAGAAAATATGAAATGTCTTAATAAAAAATGACCTGGAAAATTGATCAGGGAGAGATTATTTAAGAATTATTAGACTACTTGAAATGCATGATAAAAAGATTCTACATCATATTTCAAGAAATCATAAAGGAAAACTGCCCCAGTAGCTTAGATTCAGAGGGCAAAAAGACATTGTAGAAACCACTGACTACCTCTTGACAGAATTCTCATTATGACAACTTCCAAACCTATCGGGTCAAGGAGAAACTACTTAAAGCATCCAGAAAGAAAACATTCAAACATCATGGAATGACAGTCAGGCTCACACAAGATTTAGAAGCATTTAATCCATGATGATAGGGTCTTTTCACTGACCATATAATCTATTTCTTTCCTATAGATATATTGTGGAATATTCCCACCACAATGTCACTTTGGTTGCTTTCCTCTATCACTCCTTATACAGTTTTTTTTTTTTTATTATGGTTTAAAGTTGTATTTCATGATTGTTTAATATGAGTATTGCTATTTAGTATTACCAAGTTTATCTTTTTTTGTATACTCTGTTACTTTGAAACAAAGGAAATTCAATATCATTTCCATATATGAGTCATATACTACACAAAGTTAAGTTTCAGTGATCTATTGATAACCTGAATATATCTGACCTCCTTTTCTTAAGATATCTAGGTCACTTTTTTAAACTATGTTTATAGATATCTAAAGTTACAGGTATTGATGCTATTCCCGAAAATCTCATCTCTATCTCTCTCTCTTTACAGGATACATGTATACATACATATTTTTTGTATAAACACATATACGTACAAATATTATTTGTATAGATAACAGACTTGTGTATGCATACTCCCTTATTCCATAGTCATCTTTCTCTTTGAGGTTTAGGATAGTTTCCTCCTTCCTTCCCTTTAATTTTATTTACAGTCCCTTTTGATTTAATTCATGCATCACTAACAAAATATGTATTTTCTTGGCTCTCCTTGAGTACATTCTATCCCTGAATAAAAACCTATTTTTGTTTGTTTTGTTTTTGCCTGTGTCTCTGGTTTCACATGTGTACAGCATGCTCTGTAAGGAAACCCCTTCAAACAATACATAGCAACGCCTGTTCTACACCTTCTAGTTTCAGAAAATTGCATGGGTAGATAGGGAGTTGAGGCTATTTGTCCAGGGTCACAGAGACATTATCTATCAGAGACATCCTTGTACTCAGGTGTCCTTCATTCCCAAGTTGGTTCTCTGCCCACTATCATGGCACCTACTAGGTTATTTCTATTTAACAAGGAAACTGACATTTCATGACTATATACGACACCCTGGCCTATGACTTCAAGCTTCATCCTCTGCTACTATTTTCTTTACTAGATGTTCACTCCGGATACTTCCCTTTTCCCTTCTGGAGTGTCCACTTCCATGGGCAGTAAGGATGGCAAGATGGCATCTTCTCTTCTTCTCTTCCTTGCCCATGATGCCATAATACCTAGAAATTGCTCATGGTTTTCTTCTGCTAGAAGGACTCCATTTTCTCCAACATAAACACCTGGAGTGGGGAGTTGTTAACAAGCTTGACAATCTGGGAAAGCTTTCCATCATTTCTAGCAACCTAGAATGGTTCAATTTTGTAATAATAGAAAAAAATACAGTTTAATGGGGAATTGTTAAAAACAATATCTTTTGTCTTCTTCTAGCAATCAATCCCAATTCTTTTAAAACTCCTGCAAGTAATCAATTTAATTTCACACAGTACAAGAAAGTGCTTCTTCCAACAGGATTGAGATTTATCTTCTGGATGGGATGAACCTTAAAACTGATATACTTGAAGGAATGTTATCTGTGAAGTCAGATTACTTGAGTTCAAATTCCACCTGTAACACTTAACACATTTGTGATCCTGGTCAAGTTATTTGTCCTTCTCAGGCTTTTTTTTTTTTTTTTCACCAGTAAATGTGAGGAAGTTGCATGAGAGTTCTCTTAGATCCCTTCCATCACATTTACGATCTTGTGATTCCATTACATAGCTCTAATCAAACATCGGTCTTTCTACTTCTACATTACGTTGTGTCCCTTTCTACCAAATTCCAGCGTCTTGAAATCAACCACAAATTTCTTCCAGCTCGTTGAAAGCGTTTCCCTCTTTGTTTACTTCTTGAAACATTTCTTCCTTTTTTTCTGAGGAATTTTTGTTTTCCCCCAATGGAATTAATTACTCCTGATGAGACTGAGTTTTTTTCCAGACCTTTCCCCTTCTCCTCTAGAGGGAGGACGAATATCCATTTTGTTCACATGTTCATTGGGCATTGGCAAGTGCAGAAACATAGCATAATTGCTTCTGGTCACTGTAACATTCCTCTTGTTTTCTATACTTTTTAGGAACTGAAACATTCAGTTCCCTGTTGCTTTTTTTTTTTCTAATTCTTGAGTTGAAATAACATGGCAACTTTCCTGTTTGTCTTACCTTTTCATGCTGGAGGCTCTGTCATTCATTTCAACTGTCACATATGAGCCACATCTCCCACACAGCCTATTAGTACTTGCTATCTTTAAAAAGAAAATAAGTTTATTCTTATTTCTCAGTCATAAAAACTCTGAAGATGAAAAGAAATCAGGCTATCTCACATAGCCAGTAACTTTAAGAGAGTTGCATCTATAATATATCTGGCAAATGGTCATGTAGCTCTTGCATAAAATCCTCTAGTGAAAGGAAGCCACTATCTCTAGAGAGAGTTTATTCCAGATTCAGCCCCTTTTAAATGTTAGCACGCCATATGATTTAGTGCTGGAGTTGTTCATCTTAATTTATTTATTTTGTCATGGACTCCTTTGACAATCCAATGACCATTCTTTTCTTTTTAAATGCACATGAGAACACACATAGGTTGATAGAGGAAACCAATTATATGAAAATATAATTAGAGAAAATTTTAAAGATAAGTAAGAAACTTTTGTTAAAAACATATAAATTATAGTGGATGGACTGTTTGAATTGAAGTCAGGAAAATCTCTATCTTCAAATTCGACCTCAGAAACATTGTTACTATGTAACTGGAAGTTACAGTACCTATATGTGTCTCTGAGTCCTGATCTGCCTAGCATGCATTGTATTTCCTATGTTTTATCTCCCAACATTATTCAAAAGTTCAAATGAGACAATATTCATAAAGCTCCCTAAAAATATTAAAACATTACAAAAATGTCAGCTAAATCTTCCCCATGGAACAACCAGAAATCTTTCTCTTTGCAATCTTCATAGGACCAGAATAAATCAAATAAGGCAGGAAGATGTTTGTCTGGAGAGGAACTGGTGATTGCAGTACTGCAAATTCATCCGTTTAAGCCATTTTTACTATGCCATGTAAAAACAGACCAAAAAATGTTAGAGTTGGAAGGTGCCTTATTGTGCAACTAGTGCATCTTTTCAAGGTATAAGATATTAAAATGAGACTGACAGAAGTGAAATCATTTGATCAAGATCATGCAACCAAGTGAATCAGAACTAGAACCCTAATATTATTCTTCTCAGGTTCAGAAGAGCTGAAAATTGAAATTACTTCAGCAGTGATCTAATACAACCCATGGCCAAATAAGAATTTCTTTACAAAAATAAATTTGACAAAAATCCATCCAGTCCTTTTCTTGAATACCTCTGTTACCTCCTAAGGAAGTCCATTACACATGGAAATACATCGGATTCTAATGAAGAAAACCCCTCTAACCTTTATCATGTCTAAATTTTCTACTCTGTAATTTAGGATCATAAACTCACAGGTTGAGAGCTGTGAAGGTCACCTTCCCCAAGCTCTTAATTTTATAGATGAGAAAACAGTAACTTACAGAGATCTATTGACTTGCCCAGCATTACTCAGTTAGTAAACTTTAGAGGAAGGATTTGGATTCTTATCTTCCAACTCCCTCTCCACTTCTCTTGCTACTGTATCATACTTTTCTACCCATTGTTCCTATTTCTGCCCTATAGGACTCAAGGGGGGAAGGGAAGCAAAACTCTAATTCCTCTTCCATGTAAGCATTTTTCAAATGCTTCGAGACAGTCATTCATTCCCTAGTAAGTCTTTTCTCTAGAGTAAAAAGTCCTTGTTCCTTTAAGTGATCCTCAGATGACACAATCTCTAGATCTTTCATGAGCATAGTGGTCAGCGTGTTTGCTTCAGAGTCAATGAGATATGATTGTCAATGAGTCTGGTGAAGAAAGACAATTCTGATGCTGCAGCATAAGATCTATCAACTAAGGCAAGCAGGATGTGGTCAGATTGGAGGTTTGAATGGTTTAACCATCAACATCTTGGGAGTGAGT
Source organism: Bettongia penicillata ogilbyi (assembly GCA_023548195.1). NCBI lineage: Eukaryota > Metazoa > Chordata > Mammalia > Diprotodontia > Potoroidae > Bettongia > Bettongia penicillata. The sequence goes on along the minus strand of JAJHZJ010000432.1, from coordinate 3,853,252 downwards.
GAACTCAAATGTATTGAAATGGGTTGATTTAATTTGGTGATCATTACATATTGTTGTGTTCGTCCTTTGTTGCCAAAGAAGACCATGCCATCAGTGAAATGATGACATGACTTGCACTTGACTTTGTTTTGAGTGAGGGAGGGCTGTGCAGGTCACCAGCCTCACTTCTCCTGCAGAGTCATCTAAATCCAGTGACCAGATATGCATCAGGATGCCTGGAGGTGACCCAGGGTTAGCCAATAGGGGTTAAGTGACTTGCTAAAGGTCACCCAGCTAGTGAGTGACAAGTGTCTGAGGTGAGATTTGAACTCAAGTCCTCCTGACTCCTGAACTGGCCCTGTATCTACTGTACCACCTAGGTGCCCCACAGAGAAATGTAACTAATCAAGAAAGCATCAGTTCAGTCTTTCTAGTTAAAAGAGTTATGTACTTTCCCTTCTTTCTAAATTCTAAGAAAGCAAGGGAAGTTTGAGCTTCAAATTCACCAAAACTTTCATAGATAATTGAACTAAATGATCTCTAACTTCTCTCTCAACCCTAAAATTCATGAAGCAATGTGAAACCATTTCTGTTAATTAAATAATTAATTAATGTTTGCTTACCAAGAATATTAGCTTTAGATAGTTCAAGTTAAAGATACACTAGAGTTTTTATTACTTCATGGACACCTTTTTAGTTCAGTGGGATGCCCTTGTGCTGTCACAGGAATGTAGGGTTTAGAGTTAGAAGGAACATAAGAACCATATAGTCTAGTTTCCTAATGTTTCAGATAAGGAAAATGTGGCTCCAGGAGATTAAAAGCCTTGCCAAAGGCCACCCAAACATTGTGTAACAGTTCTGAGATTTGAATCCAGGTTTGCTGATTTTAAATCCAGGTTACAGTCTCGTGCCCTGCTTCTAACAGATGGTATATATACAATACATGGACATTATAAATTTATGGCCATTTTACAGAATTTGACATTCCACATAACTATAGAAATTCATAGCTGTATCTGTGATTTACAACATTCAAGGCCATGTCTCTGATTTTTATTTGATGTTGAATTCCTTATCACAAATTGTACAATCTGTATTGTGATGATCTTTATAGTATGGTTTATTGGAATTTATTGCTATAAATTTATTGCTATAAAAAGTGTGAGCTTCTTTTTTTTTACTTGGATATGAAAAATTTTAATTTTTCTTATGTTTTTCTGACATTACCTGTCAAATTCACTTTTATGTGCCCACAACCTTTTTTATTAAATATATGCCAATTATTTATGTCAGCATCTAAGTGCAATTCACCTCTATTAGTAGAGAGCAAAAAGCTTGTTCTTGAAGATATCCTGAAGAGAATGAAAAAAGGAATTTAGAACAGTTATTATAACTAGTCTATCACCGACTGACTTGGTCAAATAGTTTTATGCTTGTTTCTTCTTAATTTAGATCAGAAAAAGGTGTACAGAGAGGTGGGGAACCTGTGGCCTTGAGGTCACATGAATGGGCAAGAATCCCTTAGAAGAAATGGAGTCACCCTCATAGTCAATAAGAATGGTGGCAGAAGTTGTACTAGGGTATAATCTCAAAAATGATAGAATGATATCTACTAGAATCCAAGGCAAATGAGTCAGCATCACACTCATACAAATCTATGGTCCAACCACTGATGCCAAAGAGGCCAAAGTTGATGGAGGAAAGTAGGAACTCAAAAGATAGTTAGCAGGCAAATTTGGCCTTGGAGTCCAAAATGAAGGATCCAATAGATTTTGTTAAAATAACTCTGTTTTAACATTAGTCATAAAATTTTTCTACAACCCAAAAGGTGATTCTACAGATGGACATCAGAAGATCATCAATATCAAAATCAGATGGATTATATACTTTGTAGCCAAAGGTGGAGAAGCTCTATACATGCAGTAAAAACAAGACCTGGATATTACTGTGGTTCAAGATCATGAGCTTCTTACTGCAAAATTCAGACTGAAATTGAAGAAAGTAGGGAAAGCCATCATACCATGTAGATATGACCTAAATAACATCCTTTTAAATATGAAGTGGAAACGACAATTTTTTAGGAATTGGATCTGGTAGACAGAATGACTGAAGAAATACAGACAGAGGTTCACAGTATTGTACAGGAATCAGCAACAGAAAACATTCCAAAGTAAAAGAATAAGAACGAAGCAAAACTGCTGTTTGATGAGGCTTTACAAATGGCTGAGGAAAGAAAGAAAACAAAAGGTAAAGGAGAAAGGAGGGAAAATATGCCCAACTGAATCCAGAATTCCAGAGAATAGGAAGAAGAGATAAAAAAGGTTTCTAAAATGAGAAATGCAAAGAAGTATTAGGAAACAATAGAATTAGGGAAACAAGGAATATTTTCAAGAAAATTAGAGCTATCAAGGGAATTTCATTTAAAAAAGGGGCATGACAAAAGACAAAAGCGGTAGGGACTTAACCGAAGTAGAGAAGATTATGCACAGGTGACAAGGATATAAAGAAGAAGTACATAAGAAAGATCTTAACATCACCAGTAACCATAATGTTGTGGTTACTAATCTAGAGCCGTACATCCTGAGAAATGAAGTCAAGCAGGCTTTGGGAAGCACTGCTAACCACAAGACTCACTTAAGTCTGGAGATTCCAGCTAACCTATTTAAAATCCTAAAAAAAGCTGTTAAATGTGTTCAATATGCCAGGAAATTTGGGAAATTTCAACAGTGGTCATATAGCTGACCAATGGTTGTGAGAGTTGCATTATAAGGAAAGTTAATAGCTATCAAATCAACATTTTGATTTGAAGTGCTGCAGAAGAATTTTGAGAGTCCCTGGGATAGAAAAGAGATCAAATTAGTCAAGACAAAAAAAAAAAAAAAAAACAAACTCACTGAAGGTCTAAAACTGGAGCTGAAGTTTAAATACTTTGACCGTATAATAAGAAGACAGGACTCAATGGAAAACACCCTGATGCTGGGAATGATTGAAGGCAAAAGAAAAAGGAAACATTAGAGGATGAGAGGATAGAGTCACTGAAGCAACAAACATGAGTTTGGTCAGATTTTGGGGAGAATAGCAGGGCCTGGCATGCTATGGACCATGGGATCATGAAGAGTAAGAGAAGGCTGAATGACTGGATGATGAGAGATATAGGTTTGATTTTTGCCTTAGACACTTTTTTCGCTATGCGACCTGGAGCAAATCTCTAAATCTTTCAGTCTCAATTTCATCACCTCTAACACGAAGAGAACTTGATGGTCTTCAAATGGCGCCTGGCAACTCTAAATGCATTATCTTCTGGGCTGGTGACATTCTTCCAGGCATCCCTCAGCTTATCAATACTGCTTTCAATGACACCCACTCTAAACTAAGGTGTGTTATACAGGGCTGAATACTCTAGCTAATCTGATCAGGAGAGTAGATAGTGGAACACTTCCCCCTGCTTAGACCAGGGCATTAGAGTCTTTTTAAAAATTCATGTAGCTTAAGTTCATATTACTCTTGCTCTCTTCTCCAACTCTTTTTACAGTTATATTATATTGTTTCTCTCACTTTTGACTTTAAGCCTGGGGGGGGGGGTACCAAGGAGGATTGGAAACAAACGTGGTCTCAGCATCCAACAGTCATTAATATGAAGGTGACCTCAAAAGGAGGAATGTGACACAATGTCTGTCCGGGGAAATCAAGTCAGTTCCCCAACCTCCCCATTCCCTACAAAGTAATAACTTGATGTCACAATTTTCAGGTTTAGGTAACAACAACATCTGCCATAGAGAAAGGCTTGAATTGTCATGACAACCGAGGGGTCTACAGCATACAGAGACTTTCTCCTCTGATCCCACCTGATCCTCATTAATGCCAGTCCAGCAGTGCAGGATTTGGAGAAGGAGAACAAGGGGAAAGAACATAAGAAAAAGGAAAGAATTTTTCTCTTTAATATTTGTGGCTTTGAAAGGCTCCTAGAGTTCCTCCACTTGGTTTCTTAAAATTTAACTTACAACCACACAACTACACCACCTCCGAAGATTTCTGATGTCAGTACTAGAGGCTCCCCCTCTCTCCTCAAGTCAACTGAACTGACTGCTCTCATTTCCCTTTGTGCACATTCAAGAAATAATGAACTGATCATTGAACTTTAGATATTTTCAAGTCTTTTCTTTCCCCCTATCCCCCATATGTTATTGTTGACCACAAAGAGATAAATGTAAATGCCTTTTAAATGTTTTTGTTCTTTGTGTGTATGTTGGAACTCACTGCTACTATGGCAACCAAGATGCATTTTCTCTTTTCCCTTCTGTGTAGTTTAGAGGCTTTTTGTCTGCAGATATGGGAGTCTCATATTAAGTTTTGAGGTGCCCCTGACTCATCATAAAATGAAATAAAACAAAAATATTTGGAAAGTTGTAAAAGTCAATTTGCTTCCTGGGATGGCAGGTAACTGTTGAACTACCATCATCTTTAAGGAAGAGTATACAATGAACACTTGTTCTGGGTAGAGTAGTATAAGCACTTAACAGGTTCAATCCAGTACAGACTGGCTTCAGATTTGGTTTGATAACTGACAGTCAGCTAAAGTTGGCTAGCTGTGCTTTTACTTGTAAAGGATTTTATGGCTATAGGGTAATAGACATAATGTGTGAAGGGACTTTGGGTATCTATTTAACCAGACCCTTGTTTTTATAAAAGTAAATTGAGAGCAAATAAGTTATTTGTCCAAGGTCACAGTAGCAAATGGCAGTGTCAGATTTGGACCCAGGTTCTTTGATGTTAAACCTGATGATCTTTCCATAATTCCATACTGCTTCAAAATTATTGTCAAAGAAGATGTTTCCCTAATAAAAGAAAGAGTCCTGGGTTGCCAACTAGAAGACATGGGAGTGAAACATATAATTCTTTATGTAGTGGCTGGATGAATGGGGCAAGTTAGTGTCCTCCTTTCCTGGCCTCAGTTTCCTCATGTATTAAATGAGTAGGTCAGACAAGATGACTGATTTATAAGATGTAAATATTAGCAACTATGGAATACACATTATATCTAATCATCAATGTGTCTTGGTGAAATTGCCACCAAAATTTGGAAAGAAGCAAACTGCCAACTGAATTTGCAGAAAGGATTGCCATTCAGAGGAACAATTTACCTTTGATTTAATGCCAAACAGCTCTCATTCAGTGAAAAATAAAGAAAAGGAAATTCATTTTCCCTCAAAAATTTACATAGCTTTCCCACCCACTCACATTTCAGAAACTAGCATTTTTAAAGGGCATCTTTCACCAAGAATTCTAAAATGGAACTCATTATATTTTTCAACAAACCCATCTCTCCTCCATACTTGCCTATCTTTGTTGAGGTCACCGCCATTCTTCTATTCAGTCATATCCACAACCATGGAACCATCTTCAAATCCTCACTCTACTTTATTCAGCCCACATAACTAATCAGTTGCCAAGTCAGGAAGACCTGAGTTCAAATATGACCTCAGACATTTATTAGCTGTGTGACTCTGAAAAAATCACTTAACAGCTTTCTTCCTGAATCTCCTCAAAAGTAAATGTTTACTTATAAACTTCCTAGTTAAGAACCCATAAATAGCAGTTTCAGTGATGTTTTCTCATTTGAACCGCACAACAGTCATTGGAGATAGGTGCTATTAGTATCCTCATTTTAAAGTTGAGGAAACTGAGGTAAACAGAGATCAAATTACTTGCTGAGGATCACACAGTAGACTGTGAGGATTCATTGAAACTCAGGTCTTTCAGATTACAAGCCCACAACTGTACTTACTCAACCACCAGCTGAGGCTGAAAAACAATTATTTTGTGTTTGCTTTTCATATACTTTACATTTACTTAATTGTGTGGGTAGGATCTATTTTATTTCTGTTTTTGTAGCCTGATGCCCAGCAGAACATCTAGCACACAAAAGGATCTTATTAAGTGTTTTGTTTCATTATATTTATATTATGGCTGAACAATGCAGGCCTTTCCTATCCAAGACCAAGAAAGCACCTGTCTGTCCATTACACATTATTGCTTAAACATGATAACAGTTCATCAGCTGACTGTAGGTTCTGCTTTCTCTTAATGATGTGGAGATTGAATTTCCTCTGTGCATAGATTAAAAGAAGATACCCCAACTGCTAGTGTGTCTGACTCAATGTGAGACTCAGAGAACCTAGTGAGCCCTTTTTGTCTTTGTCAGAATCAGGGGTTGCTAAATCTCTCCGTGGCCGCTGACCGCACAATGTTTTTTATGATGCCCCCAGTGGGCCCAGAGCCAGATTGTCTCTTCATAGATATATTGCCACTGATGGAGCTTGCTCACAGGATTAAAACTATCCTTTGGAAGCCAAGCAAGCAGAGATGACTCAAAGGCACACAGACTGCAGTAAGTGCTGAGTAAGATAGTGATATTTTCCCATCATCATTTTCAATTGCTGTGCCTTGCTTCCACTCCCACACCCCATCTCCACAATGCCACGGCTTCTTTTCCTTTGAGTTATAAAGGTTAGTTATAAGGCCAGTATGTCTTTTGTCTTCACTGATAATCTCTGTTGGGTTTCTGACAACTCTGCCTGTTCAGGGTTTTAGGGAGCCAGGAATAGCACTCAACAGTTCTTTATATTTTACATCCTATACTTTATATATTGAACTCCATAAACTCCCCCTTTCAACATCATTTGGCCTCGACCTCTACTGAAGTGATAACATAAAGCAATCACCATCCTTCATGTTCAATTCTCAGCCTACACACTCATCCCCCACATTGTGCCAATATCTGTTTATCTTTATCTATGCTCATTTTCCTTCTGTGTGCAAGAGCCTTGCTACATGATTATAAAGTTCTGAAGGACAGGGAGGCAGGGCTCAATTTGATAAAAGGAAAATCCCTTAATGGATAAAATGGGGGATGAAGGCTAGGTGATCTCTGTGGTCAATTTCAGCTTGAACAGTGTATGTTTCAATGGGATTGGAGCTGTCCCTATATGGAACCAATTCCCTTAAGTGACAATTATTTCCTGTCACTGGAGGAATTCGTGCAGGACCCCAGACTGAAACATCAATGAAGGGGTCCATGCTTCAGGTAGATTCACTATTGTGTGACCAAAGTCCATTCCAATACTGACATTCTAGGTCAGGCTAATCTCTCACAGAATCCCCATGGGTGACTTCAATGAAATGCATGTAGGATACTTTTTTGGTGAAATCAAAATTTGCTAGCATTTTATCCCTTTTTAGACAAAGGGAGAAGAAAATTAAAGCCTAGTTTTGTTTTTAGGAGAGTAAAAAATAAGATTGTTTTAGAAAGAACAAGCTAGAATTCAGTGTTTAAGTGGTCTCTAATATGTATATATGATACAAATATGTATGCAAGCTATATGTTGACTAGATTACATTACTTTATGTATAGAGAAGGTATGAGTTAAGAGAAAAAAAATTACAATATACCTGGGACTAGGCATGTGCTATAAACAGTCTGAATTGATTCCTGAAAGCTGATTGTTAAATTTTGAGTGTGAGCATTTATATCTCAGGAATGGACAAATACAGGTCATGATTTATTATTTCCTTGATTGTCTATACTTTTTTTTTTTTAATGACTTACTAGCTGTGTGCTCCTGGGCTAATCATTTGACCTCTGTTCACCTCAGTTTCCTTAAATGCAAAATGGGAATGATGATAGCACCTACCTCTCAGGGCTCTTGTGAGCATCAAATTAGATAATATCTGTGAAAGTGCTTAGCAAATAGTAGATATTATATTATGATTAATAATGCAGATTAAAAGCATGTCATGAAGACTTTTTTCCCCCTGAGAACCAAGTTGTTAAACATTTACCAGCACACTAGTGTCTGGGACTTAGAATGTTGAGTTTTTATTTCTTCTTCCACTAACTGTCATTATGACTTAGTGTAAGTCCCTTGACATTCAAATATCTCTTTTTTTAAAATTCATTTTGTAGAGTTGTTCTAGATAATCTTAACAGTTCATTCTACCTCTAGCAACTTATTGGTCAATATCATCCTACTATGTTTAATAAAACCACAATGTCCTGGATTCTTATTATATTTTGGATTTAAACAATGACAGCGATGATTTCCAGATGCCTCTCTGAACTATCTTTGTAAAGAAACTACTTTCTTTGTAAAGAAGTCCCTCTCACAGCTAACAGTAAGACTATGTAGATAATGTCAATATAAATGAAATTTACATGTTTGTAGCACATTTTATTTATTTATTTTTCAGCTACACCTATGGTTTCATTAGTATAGGTAACCTCCAGTGAAGGACATCCTCTACCAGTATAGATCGGCAATTACTCCAGAATTTATACTTTGAGACAGAAAGTTATTGGGGACAAAAAAAATTCAGTGGCGTGACCTGGGTCACACAGCCAGTTTATGTCAGGGGCATTACTTGAACCCAGGTCTTCCTGACTCCAAAGGCTGCCCTCTATCCACAATGGGACAGTAACTCAGACATGAAACAATTTAAAATATGCAAAATATCTTAGATTTCTGGGACTTCCCACAGAAGAAACTGTTAGTATAAAACTGTTTAGAATCCCTTGATTAAATTCAACTCAACAAACATTAAGAAAGTGTTTACACGGTGCCAGAATATAAAGACAAACATGCAAATATGAACTCAAGGGACTTAGAAGCTGTGCAAGGGGTGACTGTGTGTCTACAGAAAAGTCAAGAGAAAGTGAATGTGTGCAGAGGCACAAAGGCAAGCAGTGGAACAGCAAATGTGGCAACAACCAGTCTAGAATAGGGAAAGTGTGATGTAACACCAGAAACTTGGGTGGGATCCATATTGTTTGGACATTTAAATGCCAAACTGATGATTTTGTTTTTTTTTAGGGGAAATAGGAAGACAAAGACATTCACTTTTCCATACCTTTCCTTCCTTTCCCCCTCCACTTCTAACCCTCACCCTCTCCCCTCCTCTCCTTCCTGCCCTTCCCTTCCCTCCCCTTCTCTTCCCTTCTCTCCCCTCCCAGCTCCCTTCCCCTCCCCTCCCAGTTCCCTTTCCCTCCCCTCCCCTCCTCTCCTCTCCTCTCCCCTCCCCTCCTCTCCTCTCCTCTCCTCTCCTCTCCTCTCCTCTCTCCTCTCCTCTCCTCTCCTCTCCTCTCCTCTCCTCTCCTCTCCTCTCCTCTCCTCTCCCCTCCCCTCCAAACCTCTCCCCTCCCCTCCTCTCCTCTCCTCCCCTCTCCTCCCCTCCCCTCCCCTCCCCTCTCCTCCCCTCCCCTCTCCTCCCCTCTCCTCCCCTCCCCTCTCCTCCCCTCTCCTCCCCTCCCCTCCCCTCCCCTCCCCTCCCCTCCCCTCTCCTCCCCTCCCCTCCCCTCCCCTCTCCTCCCCTCTCCTCTCCTCCCCTCCCCTCTCCTCTCCTCTCCTCTCCTCTCCTCTCCTCTCCTCCCCTCTCCTCCCCTCCCCTCTCTTCCCCTCTCCTCCCCTCCCCTCCCCTCCCCTCCCCTCCCCTCCCCTCTCCTCTCCTCTCCTCTCCTCTCCTCTCCTCTCCTCTCCTCTCCTCTCCTCTCCTCTCCTCTCCTTTCCTCTCCTCTCCTCCCCTCTTCTCCCTCCCTTTCCACTCCATCTCCTCTTCCTTTCCTCTCTTTTACTCTTCCCCTCTTTTTTGCTCCCTCCCGTTCCCCTTTACTCCCCTCACCCTCAAACCATTCATCCCTTTCCTATTTTTTCACAGGGAATTTAAGACCACTGTATCCTGATGTTAACCCTACTTCCCTATTATATACATTCCAAAACCTTTAGACCATCATTTAGGCATTTTTTTTCAGTCTGGATACTAATAATTCATTTTAATATACCAAATAGCAATTGCACTATCACATGATGCACAAGAGAAATTTACACAGAAAGTAACAACTGTATATTTCAGCTTCATTTAGCCGTGAATCCCATGTCAAGAATTTGGCACAGAGAAACAAGGAAATAGGTATAATATCATGTAAAACATCAAATGTATATAACAATTTGAGGACAATAAGTCAGAAAGACTGCCTACAACTCAAAAGATGGGAACCATAGAGCATGAGAGAGAAAGCAGCAGTGGCTCTACACATTTGTAGAATCCATTACTCTACTTTCATTGGAGATCACAGGACCCTGATTCAGTGTGACATTTCTGTGTGTGGCTACTTTCATTTCTGAACCATTTTCAAAGCAGTGTTTTAAAAAGTTCAGTGCATAGTGAAGAGTTATTCCACTGCTGTGGAAAACTGGCAGTCTGACACTCATAAGAGCATGATACAATGAGTCCATGGCAGAGTTGTGAAAATTACACTGATTTCCAGGTGAGTCCGTTCTTCCATGAAATTCATGAACCAAAGCACAGAACATAGTCTTATTTCCAAACAATGTGTCCTCCACTTCCCCATCTTGGATTTAAAAACACTATATTCCCAGCTAACCATGAGGTACAAAGGAACATTGCTGGTAACTTAGAAATTTCACCTCAAGATATTTTATCCAGAGGCCTGAACTCTGGGATAGGAACTGAGCACCTTCTACCCTGCTACCCCCTGCACAAGTCTTTCTCTTCTGGCTGGATCTCTTTAGGTAGCAAATGATAATGGTTAAGGTGAAATTCTCATTTTTTTTACTTTTACTTAAAATTCTAAAACACAGAAATTAGCTTTGATTTTATCCATATTTGAAAATCAAGGTATTATACAGTAGTTTCCCTTCATCTTGTTCAAGATTATTCCAAGACAAAGCTTTCCAATAAGCTAAATGTCAATAAAATTTGTTAAGTACTTACTATGGGTCAGGCATTGTGTTAAGTGCTAGGGATGCAAAACATGGTAAAAGATATAACTTGCCTTCAAGAAGCTCACAATCTAGTGTGGGGGACATCAAAAAAACAAATATATGCAAACAAGCCATATATAGGATGAAGAGGAAGTACTAAAGAAAGGGAAGTAATTAGAAATAAGATAAGTTGGGAACACAAGGGTTTTTTTGGGGGGTAGAATATGGGATTTTAGTTGGCACTTAAAGGAAACCAAGGAATCCAGTAAATAGAAAAGAGTGGGGGCTTTAGAGGAACTGGGGACAGCCATAGAAAATGAATAGAGAGAAAGATGGAGTGTTTTGTTTTCCTTAGAGCAAGAAGGAAGCCAGTGTCACTGGACCGAAGAGTATGTGGTAGGGAATAAGATGCGAGAAGACTATATAGATGGGAGGAGATCAGGTTATGAAGGACTCTGAATGCCAGAAAGAACATTTTGTGTTTGAACCTGAAATTGAAAAGGGACCAGCATATTGAATGGCATGTTTAATTCCAGTTACACTAGATTCTAAGTTTCCATTATTTTGACCTGATCTGATATCATGAGGACATAGTTATCTTTTTTTGGGATCCCTGGAATTTGCCAGCCCTACCACAGTCACACATTCAGAAAGAAATGATGAAGGATATAAAAGCCAGCTTCTTAAGCACTGCATATGTAAACTGTAGGTCAATCAAGCCTGTTTAGATGTACAGAAAATTTTGGAGTTTCTTATTTATTTATTTTTAGAATTGGACATTCATTTCCACAAAATTTTGAGTTAGAATTTTTCTCCCCATCTCTTCCCTACCCCCAACTTATAATACCTTGCATTTGATTACCCCTTCCCTCAATGTACCCTCCTTTCTACCACACCCCATCCTTCCCTTATCCCCAACTTCTCTCTTTTCTTGTAGGGCAAGATAAATTTCTATACCCCATTAACTATATTTCTTATTTCCCAGTTATATGCAATAATAATTCTCAACATTCATTTCTAATACTTTGAATTCTAACTTCTCACCCCTTGTCACTCCCTACCCATCCCCATTGAGAGGGAAAGCAATTCAATACAGGCCATATGTATGTTGTTTTGCAAAAGACTTCCACAATAGTCATGTTGTGTAAGACTAACTATATTGCCCTCCATCCCTCCCCTTTTTTTCTTTCTCTCACTTAACCCTGTCCCTTCCCAAAAGTGTTTGCTTCTAGTTACTACTTTTTCCCATTTGTCCTCCCTTCTATCATCCCTCTCACCCAGCTTGTCCCCTTCTCCCCTACTTTCCTGTGTAAGATAGATTTTCATACCAAATTTAGTGAGTATGTTATTCCCTTAGTGAGCATGTTGTTCCCTCCTTATGCCATATGTGAAGATAGTAAGCTTCACTTTCCCCTCTCACTTCCTCCCTTTTCTCCTCCATTGAACAAGATTTTTCTTATTGCTTTTATGAGTGATAGCCTGCCCCATTCAATTTCTCCCTTTCTCCTCCCAATATTTTCCTCTCTCACCCCTTAATATTATTTTATTTTTTATGGATGTCATCTCTTCTGATTCAACTCAACTTGTACTCTCTGTTTATATTTGTGTGTGTAAGTGTGTGTGTGTGTGTATAATTTGTCCACCTACCCAAATCCTGAGAAAAGTCTCAAGAGTTGTAAATATTATCTCTCCATGTAAGAATGTAAACAGTTTTGCTTTAGAAAGTCCTGTATGATTTCTTTCCTGTTTACCTTTTCATGCTTCTCTTGATTCTTGTATTTGAAAGTCAAGTTTTTATTCAGTTTTGGTCTTTTCATCATGAATGCTTGAAAGTCCTCTATATCATTGAATGACCATTTATTCCCTTTAAGTATTATACTCAGTTTTGCTGGGTAGGTGATTCTTGGTTTTAATCCCAGTTCCTTTGATTTCTGGAATATCTGTAGAAACTGCCACATCCTGTGTTATTCCTGATTGTATTTCCACAATACTCAAATTGTTTCTTTCTAGCTCCTTGCAATAGTTTCTCTTTGACCTGGGAACTCTGAAATTTGGCCACAATATTCCTAGGAGTTTCTCTTTTCAGGTCTCTTTCAGGAGGTGATTGGTGGATTCTTTCAATATTTATTTTGCCCTCTGGTTCTAGAATATCAGGTCAGTTTTCCTTGATAATTTCATTAAAGATAATGTCTAGTCTCTTTTTTTGATCATGGCTTTCAGGTAGTCTCATAATTATTAAATTGCCTCTCCTGGATCTATTTTCCAGGTCAGTTGTTTTTCCTATGAGATTTTTCACATTATCTTCTATTTTTTTCAATCTTTTAGTTTTGTTTTGTAACTGCTTGATTTGTCTTATAGTCATTAGCTTCCCTGAACTTCACTCTCTCTTTTAAAGAACTATTTTATTCAGTAAGCTTTTGAACCTTCTTTTCCATTTGGCTAATTCTGTTTTTTAAAGTCTCCTTCTCCTCATTGGCTTTTTGGACCTCTTTTTCCAATTGAGTTAGACTATTTTTAAAGGTGTTATTTTCTGCAGCATTTTTTTTTTTTTTTTGGTTCTCCTTTGGCAAGCTGCTGACTTGCTTTTCAAGCTCTTCTATGGCCTGAATGGCCTGAACCCATTTCATATTGATTTTGGAGGTACTGGAGGCAGAAGCCTTGGCTTCCTCTGACAGTATACCTTGTTCTTCCCCATCTGAAAGGATGGAAGGAGACATGTGTTTACCCAGAAAGTAACTTTCTATGATCTTATTTTGTTTTCCTCTTTTGAGCATTTTCCTAGCCAGTTACTTGACTTCTGAATCCTTTGCCAAGAGGAGGGTCCTAGTGCTCCTCCTCCCCCCAGTACATGCTCAAGGCCAATATCCAGATCAGTTGTTCAATTCCCCCAGGGGTGTTAGATGGGAGTGGGGCTGCCACAGAGGACTGAGGTTCATATCAGCAACTCAGTTCCCCCAGAGGCTTTAAGCTGATGTGCCTGGATAATGGACCCAGGCTGCATCCACAGCCACCATAGCCACCACCATTTGCTGCTGCTGCTGCCACTGCTTCTGTTGCCACCTGCAGCCAGTGCTGTGGGGACCCCAATCCCCTCTTGCCCAGATGGGAAAGCCTTCCCACACTGATCTTTGGAGCTTTCTTTGTTGCTTGTGGGTTGAGGGATCTGGGATCCTCCCTGCTAGGAATTCTGTCCAGGAGGTCTGTTCAGGTCCTGTTCCTCCTAGTGCCATGTGGCCAGGCCTGAGCTCTGCTCTGCTCAGGGTCCCATGAAATAGACCTTTCCATGTTGGCCTTCCAGATTACTTTTGGCTGGAAATCTCTTTCACTCTGTTGTTCTATGGCTTCTGCTGTTCTATAACTTGTTAAGAATCATATTTTACAGGTATTTTGTGGGCTGTGGAGGAAGAACTAGAGTATATGCATCTTTCTACTCCCCTATCTCGGCTCCACCCCTCAAATTTTGGAGTTTCCACATGAGACCCTGGACAGATAACCATACAGAAACCCAAAACTTCCTCTCCACTTTGATGACACCTGGATAAAGCTTCCTCAATTCCTGGCCACAATTACAGAATGTACATATGTAATGAGCTTCGTCATTTTTCCCACTCCAGTAGTTATTCTTCTTCTTTAATATTCCTTATATAAATGAGGAACAAGTTGGCCAAAACCATTCATTAAAATTAGCATTATAAAGGATCTTCTACAATTAACAGAACTGACAGTCTATTATCATTAGTTTCATAAGATTATAGACTAAGGGATGGAAGTGAACTGAAATGTTCTTGTATCCAATGCCCTCACTTTTACAGATAAAGCAATTCAGGTGGGAAAAGTGAAGTGATGTGTTCAAGGTAGTTGAGTAAGTGGCCAAATTAGAATTTAAATCCCTGTCCAAAGACTCTGAATCTTGCCCTCTTTTCATGCAACAAATTTTTATTAATTACCAACTTTATACAAATCAGTGTGCTAGTTATGAAGGGAAACAACCTTGAAAATCACAATAGCCCTTGCCTTCCAAGAGTGTATGTTTGACTTGGTAGACACAATCTGTATACAGGGAAAGCATTAAAAGTAATTAAAGGAGGGAGACAGTACTGATGATTAAAGGAATAGGGAAATGTAAATGAAGAAGTGGCATTTGAGCTAAGCCTTGAATGAGAGGCACAGTTAAGGAAGGAGGAAACAATTTTCATAAAGAGAGAATGAAGAGACAAATGCTGAAAACAGGCAAAGGCTGGGGGGGGGAGAGAGAGAGAGAGAGAGAGAGGGAGACAGAGAGAGACAGAGAGACAGAGACAGAGACAGACTTGGAATTAGTAGTGACAAAAAATCAACAATAGCTTTAGAGACAATAGTTTTAGCAGATTGATAGTGTTTGAGGCAGATAATTGGGTCAGTGAATGAAGTTCTGGACCTGGAGACATAAAGTCCAAATCCAGCCTCTGACACTTACTAGATGCGTGACTTTTGGCAAGTTACTTAGCCTCCATCTGCCTTAATCTACTGGAGAAGAAAATGACAAGCCACTCTTGGATCTTTACCAAGGAAACTTCATGGACATTATCAGTGTGCTATGTTCCTCAGGAACACTGAAAGTCAAAAAAGACTGAGCAAATGAAAAACAAGAAGGGTTGTAAACCAGATTGTGAAGGGTTGATCAATTAAAAAGTAATGAACGAGTAGATGGAAGAATAAATAACTTCTTTGTTGGAGTTTAGTAGTGAAGGATGGTAGAAATGTAGGGTAATAGCTTTCTTTCAATGATGAGAAAAAGGAGAAAATAAATTTAAATACTTAAATGTTAAAGTGAATGTAATGAAATATTACCATGTCATAAGAAGTGATGAATATGAATTCACAGAGGCATGGGATGACATGAATCAATATAGAGTGAAATTAGCAGAATCAAGGAAATAATGTTTGAAATGACTTTAATAAAAAAAAAATGGTAACAGAATAAATAAAATTCAGTGTTGTGTAATCTTAACAATCACTTTAGATTCAGAGAAGAGATTAAAATATGAATCTCTTCTCCATCTTTGCATAAAGGTGAGGTTGCCTATTGAGAAACACTGTATATACTACCAAACAAGATCAATCTACTAATTGATTTGGATTTGCTTCCGATTTCTTTGTTAATCTTTATGACATAAAATGGCTGATTGATTATTAGATGGAGAAAGCTGTGTCCAAGTCAAGTTAACTAGCATTTATTAAGCAATTACTATTTGCCAAGCAATATGCTAAGTGCTGTGGATATGAAGCAAGACAAAAAAAGAGACCTTGTTCTATAGGAAATCACAGTCTAATGAGGGAAAAAAATGTGTGAACTAGCTACAAACAGGATGAACTGGGAGTTGTCTTAGAGGAAAGGCAGAAAATTAAGGAGAACTGGGAAAGGCTTCTTGTTAGATGTTAGCTAAGATTTAAAGGAAGTCATAACTTCTGAATTGGAGATAGGAAAGGGCAAAGTTCTAGTTATGGGAGATAGATGATGAAAACTTTTGGAGTTGGGATATAAATTGTCTTGTGCAAATAATAACAAGGAGGTCAATATGTCAATGGAGCCCATGGCCCATGGAGGAGAGTAAAGTCTAAGAAACCTAGAAAGATAGGAAAGGGCCAGGTTATGAAGGGCTTTAAATAAATAAAGGATTTTATATTTGATTCTAGAGGTAACAGGGAGCCACTGGAGTTTATTGAATGGGGTGGAGCGAGCATCAAGCCTGCACTTTAGAAAGATCAATTTGATAGTTGGTTAGAGTTGGGAGAGAGACATAGGGTATGTGGATCAAATAGCAGTCTATTGCTATTGTTCAAGGATGAGGGTGGTTGCAGGATTAGAGGAGAGAATGGGCATATCCAAGAAATACTGTAAAGACAGAAGAAACATGAGGGAATCAGAGCAGCAAGTGATAGTGGGAATTGAGTGAACCCTACAGACTCCATCTTGTGACTCATTACTGCATGTAGATCAGTTTCCTTTATATTCAGTTATGAGTTTGGTCCAATTTCTGTCTTTTTTTCCAGTTTCTGTCCTGTGAAAAAACTCTACTCAATTATGGGAATTGGGAGAAACTACTCCAGTACCTTTGCCAGGAAAACCCCAAAGAGTCATACATGACTGAGAGAACTCAACCACCACCAAAAGAACCAGGTGTGTCTACACTAATTTTATAAATAACCAATTCAGGATCAAGGAAACTAATAGGAGAAAAACCACATCTTTTTCTTCTGAGTATGAAGGAGAGCATGAGTAAAAAGTTTAAAGTATGGAATAAGAAGATAAAGACATATATGAAAGATTTCACTAAAGTGCAGTGAAATAATCTGGTAAGACATGGGGGTGGAATTGGAACTGTGTCAATGTTCATAAAGGATATTGCGCTACAGTTTTTTGTGCTTTACCTTTCCCTATTTCAGGTATGAAACCAAAGTTTTATCATAACCTTGTATTTTTTTGTCAATGGGTTATCTGATTTGAGAATCATTTTTCCAACATTAGAGTTTACTTGGAACTTTAGGAGCAGATAGATTTACTTCCTTTCTTCATCTAGACCAAAGTTCTTTAATAGAAGGGAGATAACTCTGTTTTCTTCCCACTTCACCAATACTAAGATCATAAAAATAAGACTGCCATAGGTGATATGTTCTTGGGATGAAGAAGAATTGGGAGAGAGGCAGACAAATTTGGAATTGAAACTAGGAAAAAAATGCCCTACTGAGATCTTGGGCATTACCGAGGGTTGGAGATCAACAATGGCCATCTTTAGCCCAATTGACATGAGGGCAGAGTTACAGGTGTGCCAGAATCGGGCCCGCTTTCAAGGATCAGACAAGTCCCAGTCTTCAAAATATAAGATTCCCTCAGAGAGCTTTTTCTGACAAAAGGCTGGTAATTAGATAAGTAAGTGAAAGTTAAATATGTAATCTCTATCAGAGAAATCAAGTTGATGTTTGACTGCTAGTTTATGATAATTTACAGTCTGTTGCTGGAAACTTTTGATGGAAAGTAGAGGCCTGGTGCACACTTCTTTCATGGGATATGCTCAGACACTTCCATTATACAAAGGACTGAGGTATCTGGTGCCTAGGAAAAAAGGCAGTGGGTTTTTATCTGGGAAAGTACAAGGTCATGGAGTGATGGGAGTCCTAATGGTGTACCAGAATAGGCAACTAGAAGTTCTGCTAATAGGGTAGTGTCAAGCCTGGAGGAGGACTTGGAGGAGGACTTTCTACACAACATGTTAGATAAAGAAAATCATCTAGAACAGCTCTTTCCATCTAACCTTCATTGAAACTTACTGTAACTCCCAGTGGATGGCTCTGATCTTTTGTGTTCTGGGATGACTTTAGAATGGACTTCCAATCCACAATGGGTGTTCCTAGATAATCAGAGGCCATTGGTTACAATCCCAGAAGCCTATAGGCGAGGCAGCTAACCTTGACTCTATAAAAGTTCGAGGGTTCTTGCTTCTTCCAGGACCCATGAACAAGATGACTCCCACAACTCTGTTCTCCCTAAAAGGAGTCAATGACTGCCACACACAAAGCCCTTTAGCAATTTCCAGAGAGATACAGTGTTTTCCAAAGATTGCCTTCCAGGTATATAGACAATGGCATAGAAGAAACTACTAATTGCAATTCTTGTCTAGTTCTAACTGACTATCACAGTCCTAATCTTGAAGCAGACAGAATACTGCCCAAAATGTGATTGCTATTCACTTTGTTAGTATCCATTGAATATTTCTCTCAATAACCTTCAGTAATCTACTACAAAGTTCTTAGGGTGAAAACATTTTTCTCAAGTTGCAAATCCTATTCTACAATCACTTGGTTCTCTAATAGGTTTTGCTTTTACTTTCTATCTCTTCCACCCACTTTGTAAATGCTATTTACTTAAGGGGGGAAAGATTCCAGCTCAATAATTGATTCTGAGGTCAGTTCTGCCTGGAAGAAGGCTGGGCAAAAAAAGACACAATGAGAATGTTGTAGCAGAAGGTACACAATCCATGTGCAGAAGGTTTTCATGGCAGGGACATTTTTAAACACTCTTCTTCTAGAGTTATCTATTGCTTATTGATTGAATTTTGCTGACCTTGACCTCTGTAGCTAGGGGTGGGGGATACACAGATCAATATTTAAACCCTCTGTCATCAGAATTGTTAGCATATACACAAGGCTGCCTAGTCCTGTGCTTCTGAATCTAGCTCAGAATGAGAGAATTCTTGACCTTGATCAGAAATGCTTCTTCATTAGTTATATCACAACATACTACACAGCAGAGAATGTAAGACCTGCATGGGACACTGTAGTTTGTATAATTTTATGTCAACCAGAGGCTTTGAATAGGTTTCCTTCTATACCCATGTCTTCAACAGGGCAGGATTGTTTCTTTCTCTACTTGGCTATTTTAGGCCACTGGACCCAGATGGCTCAGGATGAGAATGTGAGGTTGGTGACCTTGCACTGCCCTTGTTCACTCAAATCAAAGTCAACTGCAAGTCATGTCATCATCTTGATGTCATGGTCCTCTTTGAGAATGAAGGACAAATACAACCTGTGAGTAGCCTCTCCTCTTCCCTCCCCTTCCCCTCTCCTCCCCTTTCCTGTTTTCTCCCTCTAGTATTCTGCTCGGGGAAGGTAAAATCCATGGGCAAAAGCTGCTTTTTTCCTTTGGGTTTACTGGCTACATTTCTTGCTCAAAGATAAAGATTGAAACCAGATTCACTCTGGAGCTCATAGACTGGACAAGTCCCCACCCACTTAGCACAGAGTGAATGCAATAACTAGATAATGATTGTTTCTCTTTTACCCAGGAGACCTGAGGGTCATCTCCTCCCAAATTTGTTTTTTTTTTTTTTTTTTAAAGGGGCCATTCCTTAACTTGAAGAAGCCTATTCACTGAATGGGTGTTTCTCACTCAAAGTGAGAATGTAATAATATTTAGCCTGAAAAGGTCTCCCCTTGCATCCTGGGCCATCGGCAGTCATCCTGATGAATATCAGGCCACTGGATTCAGATGGCTCTGGAGGAGAAGTGAGGCTGGTGACCTGTACAGCCCTCCCTCACTCAAAGCAAACTCAAGTGCAAGTCATGTCATCATTTCTCTGATGGCATGGTCTTCTTTGGAAATGAAGGACAGACATAACAACTGATACTGGCAACTTGATTTTCTTCTTTTTTGTAATATAATTAACCATTGGTATATCTTTTATTTTTTATAAGATCAGATCCTAGCATTATTTATTAGTTCAGTATTTTTAACTTTTAATTTTATTAATCTCACCTTTGATTTTCAGGACTTCCAATTTGTATTTAATTTGAGATTTTAATTTTTCTTTATGTAGCTTTTAAAATTGCACCCCCAATTCATTGATCTGCTATTTTTCTACTTTATTGATCTAAGTATTAAAGGATATAAATTTTCCCCAAAGCACTGCTTTGCCTGCATCTCATAAATTGTGGTATGTTGTCTTATTGCTACCTTTATTTCTAATGAAATTATTTATTGTTTAGGATTTGTTCTTGGCCAACTCAATCTTTAGGATTATATTGTTTAATTTCAAATTAATTTTTAATATCTCCATAGCCCTTTACTGGATGTAATTTTTATGGTATTAGATGTAATATTTAGGTATTATGATTTGAAAGGGATATATTTAATATTTCTGCTTTTCTACATTTGTTTGTGAGGACTGAATGCCCTAACACATGGCCAATTTTTGTACGTGGGCCATGAATGGCTGAGAACAAATATATTCCTTTCTATTCTCATTTAGTTTTCTCTGAGGAGGTGTCATAAGTAACTTTTCTAAAATTCTATTTATGCACTTAATTTCTTTCTGCTTTATTTTATTTTGATTTATCTGGTACTAATAGGCAAAATATGGGATCCTCTACTAGTATAGTTTAAGTGCCTAATTCCTCCTGTATTCTTTTAACTTTTCATTTAACTACCTGGAGGCTGTGTTATTTGTTGCACATATAATACATACTTACATTACTTAATTGTATATTGTTCATTTTAGCAAAATGAAGTTTCCTGGCTAATTTTTTAAAACTAGGTTTAATTTTGCTTTCATTTTGTTTGAAATCATGATTGCTACCTCTGAGTATTTTTTACCTCAACTGAAGCATTACAGAGTCTGTTCTAGCCCCTTATTCTTGTCCTGTGTGTGTCTTTCTATTTCAAATATGTTTCTTATAAACCATATGTTTTTGGATTCTAGTTTCTAATTCATTTTGCTTTCTGCTTCCCTTTTATGGGTGAGTTCATCCCATTTTCATTCACAGTTATGATTACTGTGTATTTCCCTTTATCTTTTTTTTCCAATTTTCCTATTTATCTTTTTCTCTTATTCTTTTTACCCTTTTCTTACCCTTTCATTTCTATACAATTGCTCATTTATTCCCTGCACTGTAATTTTTATTCCTTGTTTGCCTCTCTTGTGTGAGATAATTTTACCTGTCTTATCTTCCTTCTTCTTTCTATTAATACATGTTTCTTTCTCACCCATTGTTAGATCATCTTGTCATAGTCAACTCAAACCTTGTGCCTAAATAATGGAAACATTCTTATGGTTAAAAGTATCATTGTCTTGTGTAGGAATGTAAATAGTTTAGCCTTATTGATTTCTTCATTCTCTTTTATGTTCACCATTTTAATGCTTCTTTTGAGTCTTCCATTGAAAGTCAAATTTTTGAAAGAGGATTCTGAAAAGATGGCAGAATACTTTGTAAAATTTCAAGCTCTCAAGATTTTCCTCCACAAAAGAGAAAAAAAAGTACCTCTGGGTGAACAGAGTCATGAAAACAAATAAGAGATAGGGATGAACATGGGTCTTCTTGGGACAATGGGAGAAGACCTGAAGAAAAATTCCAGGACTCGATTTTTGTCCTAAGAGTAAACACCACCAGGCTAGGGTCCAGTTTAACAATAGGTGGCAAACTGCATAAAAAAAAGCTACAATCACTGGGGTTAGCTAGATTGGGAGGCTGCCTCTGCCCCAGGGACTTTTATCCCCTAGACAGGGAGAGGAGTTGGGCATCTGACCTGGAGAAAATCTAGGGAACCTCTCCTGAGCAGGAACACCAGATCCAGCTGTGCTATGCTGAACCTTGGGAGTGAGAAGGAACTAGCACATGCTTGGTGGGGCAGGGCACCCCACTGACTGTGAGCATTTACAGGAAGCTGGAGGACTTGGTTTGAGTTCAAGGTCAGAGGGGAGAATTGAAGAGGATCAGAGGTCAGAGATACCAGCCTCCATACCCCAATACTAGAGGTGATTAAAAAAACTAAATTATTACCAAAAAAAAAAAATGCACAGACAACAGAGAAAGAATCCAATCATAGAGAACTACTTTGGGAAGAGAGAAGATCAGGGTTCATCTTCAGAAAAGGATACTGAAGCAAAGGAAACTTCTTCTGTCCCAAACAGTGATGTTAAAATGGTTACATGATCAAAAAGTTCATTGAAGAACTTAAAAAAAAAAAAACTTTAAAAACCAAGTTAGAGGGATTTAGGAAAAATTCCAAAGAACAATAAGAATAACACGAGAAAAACAGGATTATGAAAAGAAAATCAACCAATTAGCAAAACAGTTGGGCCTCTGGCTAAAAGTATCACATCCAGAAAAGCTAAAAATAAATTTGAATTAAAAAAAGTGACATTTGATTAATTGTCAGACTTTCAGGACTCTGCTAAAACAAAGCAAAAAAAAACAAAAGCAAGCAATAAAAAAAAAAAAACCCTGAAGTCAATAGAAGATTTGATATGAACGAGCCAAGAGAAAAAAGAGGCACATACCAATGAACAAGTACAGAGGACTGAATAGGGAGAGAATGTCTACCTTTTATTTATGGAAAATGTAAAATCTATGTCTAAGATTGTTACTAATAATTAGGCATCTTATAAGAAAGATTGGAGTAGACCTGAGTGTGATATGACTTTAAAAAGTAAAACTATTCAAGAACAGCTAAAGGCGTAATCATCTACAAATGAGGAGCAAGGGAAAGAAACATTAATTTTATTTAGGATTTAGATGGGAGAGGGGGAAACCTATTTTCACTGGGAATGAGTTTAAAAGGGGAAATCCATATATATCTAGAAGAGTATAAAAGTCTTCTAAATTAAAAAAAAAAAGCTCTAAGGGTATAAGGAGTGGGGAAAGGATGAAGCAGGGATCTTTGGAGGGGAGGGTGAAGAAATAGGTTAAAAGTGGGATATACAAGGGTGTTTAGATTTAGGGAATGGGAAGACAAGGGAGGAACTTTAGAAGGAAGGGGGACAGAATAGGTCAAAGATATGTACAAAAGGGTGTTTAGATTTAGGTCAATGGGAGGATAAGGGAGGGATCCCTGGAATTGGAGTAGGTTAAGGAATAGGTGAATAAGGTAGCAGGTAGAAGTAAAGTAGAGGAGGGAGGAGATATAGGAAAAAAAGAGATGCACAAACATAAAAACAAGGTTAGGAATAGAATCTTTTAGGGAAAGTATAATGTTGTATATGTGTATGTATATATCAATACCTATATTCAAATATGTCCATGCTTAATTGTAGCCTTGAGGTGATAGGTAGAGGGGAGGAAGGGGAAAAAAAAGAACAAGGCAAAAAGTGTACAGAAGAGAACAAAAGAAAACCTACAAGGAAGCAAAAGAAGGGTGGATAGCATTCAAGTGAATTTACAACATTTAATATATAGGCTTTCTTGAAATGATGTTATTACTATATATTTTGAATCCTCTTCTATGTTCTGCTGTGCACATGACATCATTTTTTCTTTTTTTGTTTTATATTTAAGTATAATGTTTTTTTCTTTTCTTATGTATTTAAGGTTTAGTATTTCTCTAAAATTTTAAAATATTTAAAAAAAAGAAAGTCAAATTTTCTATTCAGTTCTTATCTTTTTGTCAGAAATGTTTGAACATCCTCTATTTTATTAAAAATACATTTTACCCTGAAGTATTACATTCAGTTTTGCTGAGCATGTTATTCTTGGATATAATCCTAGCTTTCTGGAATATAACACTTCAAGTCCTCTACTCCTTTAATATGGAAGCCACTAAATCTTATGTGGTCTTAATTGTGGTTTCTCAGGATCTGCATGGTTTCTTTCTAGCTACTTCAAGGATTTTCTGTTTGACTTGGGGCCTCTGGAATTTGCCTATACTATTTATTCTTGGGAGTTTTCATTTTGGGATCTCTTTCAGAAGACAATCAGTGGATTCTGTTAATTTCTATTTTTATCCTCGTTATCTAAGATATTCAAGCAATTTTTTTCTTGATAACTTCTTGAAATGTGATGTCTATGCTCTTTCTCTTATTATGTCTTTCAAGTAATCCAATAAATCTTGAATTACCTTTCCTGGAGCTATTTTCCAGGTCAGCTGTTTCTCCGATGAAACATTTCGCATTTTCTTCCTTTTTTTCATTATTGTTATGCTGTTTGATTGATTTTTGATACCTCATGGAGTCATTAGCTTCCACTTGCCCAATTAAAATGTTTAAGATTTGTTTTCAGTGAATTTTTGCATCTTTTTCCATTTGTTTAATTTTGCTTTTAGGACTTATATGAGTGAATTTTTATACCTATCTTACCATTTTGCCAATTTTCCTTTTTAAATGTGTTATTTTCTCCAGTATTTTTTACCTATTTTACCATGCTGTTGATTCTCTTTATAAATTTCTTGCATCACCCATATCTTTTCCCAATGTTTTTTCTACTTCTCTTATTTGATTTTTAAAATTCTCTTTTGAATAATTTAGGGAATTCTTGTTGGGTTTATTTCGAATTGGTATTTGTCTTTATGACTTATACCTGTTTCCACATTGTTGTGGTCTTCTGAGTTTGTATCTTGTTCTTCCCTGTCCCTATAAGTTACTTTCTGTCTTGTTAGTCATTTTCCAGACTATTTGTTGACTTTTTAACTTTAATTTAAATTTGAACTCTGTTCTTGGGGTTGAGGGGCCCTATCTAAGCTTTTTTCATGCTTCTATTTTCAGAGCTAGTTCCAATTGTGTGCAAGTTTTGGGCACTTCCAAGGTAGTATGATCCAAGGAGATGTGTGGTCACTGCTCTTCTGGCTTGCTTTCTGATCTTTCTATTGGAAGGACCCTACTCCCATATAGCCACAAGTATTAGTGTTCCTCTTGGCCACGCAATTGTGAGTAGGTCCCTTCTTCGCCCTGTGACTGCAAGGACTAGTTATCATTTCTATATTGGAACTGAGGCCTGAGTTTCTGCACCCTTGTGATCTACTGCAGTCACTTTTCTCTGCTCTGGATCTGTGATCAGGTTGCCTGCTCTCCTGTGCTAGCAAATGCAATCAGTCCTTTTGACTCTGGACATGTGACTCAGAACTGTGTATAAACAATGCAACATGGTCCTATACCCAGTACTAGCAAAGATCCCCCTTAATCTATTTTTTACCATTTGTCTAATCCCCTTAAGGATTCTGGGCTGAGAGTTCCTGAGCCATTGCTGTTGTAGCTATTGCAACTGTTATTAAAGCCTATTGTTGATCTGTATACTGTGATCTGGGACAACCTTCACCATGATATCAGAGACCTTCCTTGTGGATGAAAAAATTGTCTCCTGCAACCTTTTTTTGTGACTCTGCCACTCAAAAATTTGATCTGAGGCATAATTTTAAAATTGTTTGGAGGAGAATGTTGGGAAAGTTACAGGTGAATTGCTACCTATACTCCACCATCTTGGCTCCACCTCCAAAAGGCATAATTTTAATTTGTCTTATGGTTAAAATAAGCTCTCGTTTGATAGTGGGATGACTGGTCACAACAGGGTATAATTAGATTGGGTTGGTGACATTGTCACATTTTCTCTCTCATGATTTAACAAAACTAGCATATGGCAACTTTTTCCCTACCTTCCAATTTTAGTGAATCAAGCCTTCAAGTTCATTTCTTTTTCCTTGATGTAAATCTGGATAGAAACAGATTTCTACTTACCAGAGCCATTTTATAATCTATGTAGGGGAGGATGGTGGTGATTAGTATGTTTAAGAAGCCAGAAGAGTTAAAGAGTGGACTAGGAGTCATGATATCTGAGAACTAGATGGAGGAACTGTTGTGCCTAGCAAAAAAAATAAATAAGCAAAGAAAATCTTAAACAGATAGATACATATACATGCATACATGCATGCATACATATATACACATACACACACATATATGCAGATATTTGCACACATAAATATGTGTGTGCATGTGTGTATATAGGATTATATGTAATTGTCTGTAACGATGTTGCACTGGATACAAAGAAGGGATTTTTAAAAATTAGAGATATGTGAACATATAAAAAAAAGCTGTGCCTTGTCATTTCTACCTCTATGAACAATTCAAGTCCAGTAGCTTTCTATTGCCTCTAGGATAAATTACAAAGTCCTCATTGCTGGTGTTCAGCTATTTCAGTCATGCCCAACTCTCTGTGACCCCATTTGGGGTTTGCTTGATAAAATATAATGGAGTGCTTTACTATTTACTTCTTCAGTTCATTTTACAGATGATAAAACTGAGGCAGAAAGAGTAAAGGGATTTATTCAGGGTCCTCAGTTAGCAAGTGTCTAAAACTAGATTTGACATCACTTCTTCTAGACTCCAGGCTTTCACTAGCGGTTTGATCCTAGGCAGTACACAACCTTTCTTGGCATCATTTTCCTCATTTTTAATGCCCCTTCTAGCTTTAAAGCTGTCCACTGTGCCACCTGATTCACCTTAAACTCCTCATGTTTTCTTTTAAAGCCTTTCACAAAAGGTATGTAACCTATGTTTCCAGCCTCATTAGACATTACTCCCCCTGCTGAACCTGTGATCTAGCTGAATGGACCTTCTTCCTGTTCCTTATATATGGCATTCCATTTTTTATTTCCATTAATCTGAACTGTCTGTCTCACTTGCCTGGAATATACTCCTGCCTCATAGAGTTACTCTTTTCCTTAAGACATAGCTTGGTTAGTATATCCTTCATAAATCCTTTCTTGTTCTACCCAATTAGGTGTCCTCCCTTTCCCACACTTCCTTGTATATACTTGTATTTATTCACTTCATTTTTACATAGTATATTTTAATATATGTATCTAATGTTTTTCTTATAGGAACGTAAGCTTCTTAGAAGTAGGGAGGGTTTTCATTTTTTCTTTTGTAAGCCCAGAACCTAGTTTAATGTCAGGAATATGGTTGGAAATTTATAAATACATGTTGATCAATTGGGTTATTGCCACTGGAAGTGTTCCCATAATCAAAGCATCTCAGAGACCATCTATTTTACCCCACATCTAAAGAAGAATTTCTTCCATGTTACCAGCAAGATACTATTCAGAATCTACTTGAATATTTTGAGAGGGGGGAAAAGCCCTCTTCACCTTGGGCTAGCTCTAGTTATATGGAACAGTTTCCTCATGTCAAATTTAAGTTTGACTCAGTGTAGAACTTCCTTCTTCCAAGTAGTTGCAAGTTTTATCCTTTAAAGTCAAGTAGAAGGCCAATCCTTCTTCAAGACATTATTTCAAAGAGTTGAAAGTGTGTCTCTTGTCTGTCACCTGAATTCAAACTAAGGGTGGAGGCTCAACTCTTAAGGGTGCTATAGGAATTTTCTCACACCCTGTCTGTATCGCTCCTCCCTTTCTATTA
The DNA here is from genome assembly GCA_023548195.1 of Bettongia penicillata ogilbyi. Classification (NCBI taxonomy): domain Eukaryota; kingdom Metazoa; phylum Chordata; class Mammalia; order Diprotodontia; family Potoroidae; genus Bettongia; species Bettongia penicillata. Next base: position 3,825,840 of record JAJHZJ010000432.1, on the reverse strand, counting down.
CCCAAATATGTTTAGCTATCAAAACAGTGAATATGGTGCTGACAGGCTTTGTGTCATTCACAGGAAAGTACAATAGAGTTTCAAGAAAAGTAATTTAAGACAACAGTACTATCACATCAAGCCATTCTACAACATGGCTTCTTTGGTCAGCTTTTCCTTCCATCTGGTCCTGCATTAAGCTTGACAAACCAAGAGGACTTCTCATAATCAGAAAATGTGCCTGCAATGCATCTGGCTGCTGAATTTCAATGCAATCCCTACATGACCTGGAATATTAATAGGATGGAATTAGTTTTCTGGAGAGACCCTTGTTTAGTGATGAGATGATTTAGTGCACCGTGGTCTCATCACTTTATACCCTAAGCATGTATTGACTAGGCCCTTTCAGAGACTCACCATAACCTTTCCCAATGTTGGGTCTTCCAGTTTATTGATTGGCTCAGTTCCCATATGATCAGCTGAGGCATTTATGGAATATCTACTAGTAAAGCATCCAGCAATATTTGTGAACATGAGAAATATAACAGCCCCACCTTTCCTTTTAACATTTGGTGTAGGTATGGAAAGACGTTTGTCTGAATTGGTTTGATCATTATTTTCTCTCTCTCTCTTCTTTCTTCTCTCTCTCCAAGTTGCACTAAAGATAACAACTTTAAATGTAAGGATTTAACTGTCAAGCAATTTTGAAAATTTCCTCTCTGGTTTGTGGTAAACTATTGCTTCTCTTTGGACTGTGCAGTTATCTGTCATAAACAAATAAATTAGCTTGTAACTATTGAGCCCAAATAGACCACACCAGTGTAAAGGAATGCCACAGTGCCATTAGCGATATAAATACTGGGAATAGAAAGAAATTTGGAAAGTCATCCTAAGTAATGAAGCAAATACAGGGCCAGAGGAAGAGTAAACACCACTTCTATGGCTATGCCAAAGGAAAAATGCAGAAATGCAAATACAGACATAAATGAGCACCGAAGTGAAGGGATACATAGGGAGCAGCTAATAAGCTATGGATACAGAATAGAGAGAAGTTTCTATTTATTCATCTGAAAATTTTAAAGATATGTTTAATCAGTTTTATAACTTAAAGACAAGCACCTAGTACATTATCACCAAGAAAATGAAAGCTTTCATCATGTGTTTCTCCATTTAAAATTGTTTCTGTTTGTGGAAGGTTGGGGGAAGGTAGAGGTCCCAGAAGTATAACTAATGGTTATATTTCTCAAAAACAAAAGAAAGGTCCAGAATATTCCAAAGTGGTCACAATAGCAAGATTTTTGAGGGTGAATACAACATCAAAACTCAAAACGGAACAGTGTTGATGTCTATTAAGTGGTGAATATCAGACCAGATCTTGCCTGTGGATATAATAGATTATTATTGTGCAATAATAAATAATAAATATGAGAAATTCCATAGAAAATGGAAAGTATTTCCTCATACAGAGGAAAATAACCAGAACCAGAAGAACACTATTCCCAGTGAATTCTATAATGTAAATGTAAAAACTTCAAAAGGAAATCAAGCCATAGGTGGTATAGTGGACAGAGAGCTGGTTGTGGAGGCAAGAAGACCAGAGTTCAAATCTTGCCTCAGACATGTATTAACTGTTTGATCTTGGGTAAGTCACTTAATTTGTCTGGCTTTCTGTTTCCTTATCTATGGAGTGTGTCGTGTGTGTATATAGTGTGCATATGTATGTGTGTGTATGTATGTATGTGAAGAGACATACTTAATGACTTCTAAGGTTCTTTCCAGGTGTAAAGTTGTGATCTTATAAACTGAATAAACAAAACCAACAAATAATCTTGCTCCTGGAGAACAGAGAATGAAATATGACTTGTGCCTCTCTGATGAGAGACAGGTAAATATGGATTGAGAAACCTGTATCCTTTATCAGGTAGAGTCACCATACTGGTTTTTTGTTTTGTTTTGTTGTAGGAGGGAGAAATCACTGGAGATAATAAAACTGGATTTATACATAGATAACTATGATGTGAAAACTCAATTTATAAGTAAAATACATTAAAATAGATTTTAAAGTTAGGCTGGGGATGAGAACTTAAAAGAACATAGAATTATCACAAGAAGCTTCAAGAGAATATATACATTTAAAGTACATTTATATAAACATATATAAACACAGGTATGTGATACATAGCACACATGTACACATAGTGTCCATGAACACGCATGTACCCATATGTGTAGGTATTATACATATTTTAATGTTATATACATCCATAAAGACATGTAGACACATGTGTAATGCATATGCACATACTCAAATATTCCTTGCTTCAATGAAATTTTGTTGCTTAGGGTCATTTGTTCTAATAAACACAAGGTTATTACACAGGCAGGAGGGACTACACCACTGGTTTCCCCCTCGTGCTGCTCTTTGATTAATCATTATACATCCTGCTATTTTGCTTCCATCTCAGTTTGGTCTCTCTTTGCTGAGTAGCTCTCCTTAAAATTAGGACAAAGCTCAAGGGGGGGAAGCAAGTCCCTGAACTTAGAGTCATGGTTTTGAACAGTTGTCAGATAGGGTCATATAGTATCAAATTCCTATCCCACCCTGTCATTTTTTGGTGAGCCATAAGGAAAAGCTATCAATCAGGAAACCGAGGCCAGATATACCAAATGATGTTATCACTTCTTATCCTTTTCCAAAAGAATACAAAACAGTGACTTTAAAATCGGAAATAATAACATTAAAAATATTTTAGTTAATGACTTTTTCTTAATTGTTAAATGGACAATTCTAATAGATTTCAGGATCCTTACCTCCTAAGTTTTATAGCTCTTTAAAATTACAATGGACTGTTACTTATTACTGCATTGTAGAGAAAGTAACGCCCCCCTCCGTTTTCATTCATTCTTCTTCTCTTTGCCATTTTTATAATTTAAAAAAAAAAAATGGCTTGTCCACAACCATTCATTCTAGTAGTTCATGGGTTCAACTTTTCTTGAGGACTTGGAAGCAAAATCTCAATGAATACTTGTCATGTGCAGTGCACTGCAAAAGATATACTTGTTCAGGTATGGATTGGACCAGATGGTCTCTAAAGTCACGCTCTGAGTCTGTGGTTCCTTCTCCTCTCATCATGAAAGTTATTAATACATTACTAGAGAAAAGAAGCCATATTGAACATTCATAATTATAAAGCTTACATAAAATTCAAATCCCAAATTCACAGACAGGCACACTTTTCTACTTTGAAGCAAACCTTAAAACCTCAAGTACTTAAGTGTTTTTATTTTTTCTAAGCAATGGTAACCACAAAATTTTCTTCTCTCAGAATTTCATCATCATCATCATCATTAACATTTTTATAACCTTTTAAGGTCAGCAAAGTACTTTACATTAATTATCTCATTTTATTTTTACAACAACCCAGAGAAATAAAAGTTACTATTATCCCCATTTTATACATGACATAACTGAAGCAGACAACCTCAAGTGATTTATCCAGGGTAACCAGCTGCTAAGTACCTCAGTCAGGTTTCAGCCTCTGATCCTCTTGAATTCATGTCAAATGGATCTTTCACAAAGTCTCTAAGAGGATGCTCACCTCTCTAGACCCCATGCTGAGAAGGGAATTTCATTCACATCTTCTATGTATAAATGTTGTGTAACCTAATCATGTAAGCTGGAGAATGCCAAAGGAGTGCCATCTGGTCTGCCTCATAAGGGTGAGTATTGCTCACTATCCACCTCTCCCCTACCCCCTGCAAGGAAGAGAACTACGCCAAGGTATAAAAATACCCTCATTCCTCATTCATACACCTAGCTTTAAGGGATAGCCAAATTATCTTTTTTTTTAAATCACAGAAATAGCAATTAGAAGAAATGTGCATTAAAACTGGTAAAAGGCCACTCTCTCTATAGCACAATAATAACAATTTGAAACATAGGAAATCATTAGGCTTTTCAATGCATCATTTCAGTAAAAAAAAATGATAATTCAGTTTCAAGTCTAGGCTTTATTTTCTTAATTCATCTTAAGAAACCTCCATGAAAGTTATTCTCCAAACTGTCATCTTTGTGTGAAGATTATTTTAGGGTTTCAAAGACTATACCAACGAAACTCAATCTTTGGAAGATCTTGTAGTGGAAAGGTTTTGCATACAATGGGATTAATGAGAAATCACAATTGAAAGGGCTCCAGAAATAATCTAGTCCCATCTATATTTCAAACACATTTCTTTCTTTAATGAAGTAGAAAAGCAATCATTCAAACTTTGCTTAAATACCTCCAACGAGAGGGAAGAACGCTACCCCGTTTGACAATCCAAGCCACATTACGACAGCTCTAAGTTTTAAGACATGCATCATTCTATCAAATCATAGCTCTTCCCTATAAAAAAAGACCAAATCTGCCTCTTTACAACTTCTACCTTATTTAAAAAAAAACAAAACAAAACCAGTCTAAACCCTCTCACATAGGATAGCCCTTTAAAGATTTAAAGGCACCTTCCAAGTCATCTCTAAATAAAACATCCTTCATAACTTTAAATTATAGTCAAATGGAAGGAACTTTTGGACACATTTCTCTGGAGTCTCACCATGGAGACTTATGGAAATAAGAAAGTCCACGCTAAATAGGGTGCTCTACTTATAAAGATCATATAATATCGTATGAAGTCACCTGTCTTAACACGTAGTGTCGGATACCTCTGAAAAAACAATTTAGTAAAGTGTGTAGGGACCAAACATTACAAGGCTAACCACCAAAAAGATGAATAGCTTATTCACATCAACTCATGATAACTTCCAAGGAATGAGAAATTTTCCATGCACCTCAGTGGGATGCTTTTAAGTTGTTCATACAATCTGAGAAACACTATGTCCTTGAAAGTTCAATTTATTGCCAGTTTTTAAAAATGTGTTTTAATGGAATCAGCTTAACTGATTTTATTTTAAAAATCAATTCAAACCAACATAATTATTATCATTATTATTAAATTATTATTTTTATTATTACATTTTTAATTTCATTAAATTATACTATAAATTATATTAAATTATTAAACCTTAGACAAGTAAGGCAGGCATTATGTTAGGTGTTAGGGAAACAAACAAGTTAACAAATTCATCTTTCAAGTAGTTAACATTTAACTGGGGCTGGGACATGATATTATATATGTATATTATATATGCATGCATATGTACATACACATTATTCATGTGCACATTTATGTGCATAGCTGCATATATCTATATGTATGTATAGAATGTGAAGGTATATATTTGTATACACATCATAGAATACTTTTTCAGGAGAGAGATCAGTAGCAACTGGGGGAAAGGCCTTTTACAGATGAAAATGAAACAAAATTGAAGTCTACGTTGAATGGACAAAATTTAAACAGAAAATAAACACGAGAGTAGACTAAGTAGCATTTCAAACAATGTGTTTAATATTGTCAAGGTAACACACTTACAAAAAAAGGAAAGGACAGGAAAATATATTGGACTATAAGAGTCTGACCCTTTTGAAATACAGAATTAAAAATTTCCCAGTAATAATGTGGAATAATGAATGGCAGAAGGTGGTTATATGAGATTCATTTGTGATTATGCCAATTACAAGACTTAAAGAAATAGCATGATAACAAAGGGAGGCGCTTTTTTCCATAACTAATATTCCCTGACTAGTTGTAATCTAACATGCAGAGGTTTGGTGAATGTATATCATGTCAATAATCACTAAGCAGTGGATGCAATGCAATGGATTGAGTATTATGTCAAAAGAATAAACATACATTCTAAGATGTTGTTGTGTCATTTTAATTGTGTCTGACTCTGTGACCACATTGAGGGTTTCTTGGAAAGGATACTGGAGTATTTCATTTCCTTCTCCAGCTCATTTTACAGTTGTGGAAACTAAGGCAAACAGAGTGAAGTAACTTGCCTAGTAAATGCCTAAGACCACATTTGAACTCATGAAGAAAAGTCTTCCTCACTCCAGGCTGGACACTGTCCACTGACCTACCCAGTTGCCCATGTTAGGAGTATCAGTGACTGAATGACTGAGGAGCCAAAGGGGACTGATCACTAAGGAGGCATGGACACAGAACTGAGTTCACGTACAAAAAGATCAGTATACCCTTCTCTTACCCTTTTTTTTCTGTGAACCACCAGGTATGGCGACAGCCCCACTTGACTGTAATGTCTTTGAGTACATATTGCCTCTTTTTATTTTGTTTTTCTATTTTCTCTTCTTTGATGAATGAATATTCTGGAAGATGAGTGTCCAGGTAATAAATGAGTTTGGCAAATCCACCAAAGCCATCATAGGTAACACTGGAACTGGAGTCAGGAGCAGAGTATGCTAGATCCAGGAATAATATCAGCCAAGCCTGGTTGAGTCAGTATTAGAGTTAGCAAAATTCATTGAGCCAATTCAGAGGATTATTATACCATTATACCATGTCCTTAAAAGAATTCCTCAAGAAAACCAAGCCTAAAAGCAAACTTAGAAGGACTTCTGTGGGCTATGAACAAAGAGGCAGTCCTTGACATGATGCATTTCTTACATTTGTGGCTACTCTCCACAGGTACCTGGTGCATTCAAAGGAGAATGCTTCCTGGTCTGTGGAATATGTTGATGACCTCTACCCTTTATTGGTAGATATCAATTTTGTAAAAGTTAGTTGATGAATACCCAAAGAATCAATGAAAAAATATTTGAAGGGGGCTTATTAGTGCCATATCTCAAACTGTATTACAAAGCAGTAATCATAAAACAACCTGGTACTGGCTAAAAAAAATAGGTGTATCAGTGAAATAGATTAAGTACACAATAAATAGTAATAAATGTACACAGTAAATAGTACACAATGAATAATAGTAAATCACCACAGTAATCTAGCATTTGTACGACCCAAAGTTGCAAGTTTTAGGAAAAAGAACTCAGTATCTGACAACAATTTCTTGGAAAACTGGAAAGCAGTTTGGCATCCATTTAACAAGATAAGGTTAAAATGGGTGCGTGATTTAGACATAAAGTGTATATCATAAGCAAGTCAGAGGAGCATAGAATATTTTACCTGTTAAATCTATAAAAAAGGGAAGAATTTATGACCAATAAGAGGTAGAGAACATTAACATTACAGGAGGTGAAATGGAAAATTTTGAATATTTTAAATCAAAAAAAGGTTTTCACACACACACAAAACAATGGAGTCAAGATTAGAAGGAAAGCAGAAAACTGGGGGAAATTTTTACAGCAAGTTTCTCTGACAAAGACCTAATTTCTCAAATAATAGAGAACTGAGTCAAACTTATAGAGTACATGCAATTCCCTAACTGATAAATGGTCAAAAGATATGAACAGGCAGTTTTCAGAAGAAATCAAAGCTATCCATAGGAAGAGCAATTTGGAAATATGACCAAAGAGTTATAAAATTGTGTGTACTCTAACTCAGCAATATTAGGTCGGTATCCCAAAGAGATTAAGGAAACTGGAAAAGGACAAATTTATAAAAAAAAAAAGTCATGCTAATGTTTTTTCTATGGTGGCAAAGAATCAGAAATCAATGAGATGCCCATGATTTTGGGGAATGATTTGGAGAATTCTGGTATATAGTTGTGATAGAATACTATTGTGCTATAAAAAATGATGAGTGCAATGCTGTCCAAAAATCTGGACAGATTTACATGAACTCATGCAAAGTGAAATGAGCAGAACCAGGAGGACACTCTACACAGCAATGGCAATATTGTACAACGATCAACTGTGAATTTCCACCATGCAATAATCCAAGATAATTCAAAAGAACATGTGATGAAAAATGTTACTTACCTCCAAAGAAATAAATGATGAAGTGTGATTACAAATTGAATCATTTTAAATATTTTTGATCTATATTTTCTTTTGCAACATGGCTAAGATGGAAATATGTTTTGCAAGCTGCACATCTATAATCTATACACAATTGTTCACTATGAGACCTGTTGGTTACCCTTAACCTAGTTTACCTTGCCTGCTGAGATAGTTTACTGGGGTGTGACTACATTGCATGCTGTTACTTCTTGGAACCACAGGGAAGAGCTGAATAAAAATGGACACCAAAGATGGATGAGTAGCTTTTATGTTTTATTTTGTTAAATATTTCCCAATTACATGTAAAAATTTTCTTATTAATTTTTAACATTTTCAGTTTCAAAATCTCTATCTCCCTCCCACCTTTCCCTCCTTGAGAAGACAAGGGATTTGATGTTGATTATACATTTGACATCTTGCAAAACATATTTCCCTGTTAGCAATATTGCAACAGAAAACACAGACTAAAAAAGTAAAGACTGTAAACATATATGCTTTGATCTGCATTCAGATTTTGTCAGTTTTTTCCCTACAGGTCGAGAGCATTTTTCATCATGGGTCCTAGAACTGTCTTGGATCACTGTCTTGACTACATTACCTAAGTCTTTCATGGTTAATTATGCTTATGATATTGTTGTTACTGTATAAAATTATCTCTTGGTTCTGTTCAATTCACTTTGAATGAGTCCATATAGGTCTTCCCAGCTTTTTCTGAAACCATCTTGCTAATCATTTCTCATAGCAAAATAGTATTCAATCATAGTCATATAATATACCCTAACTCATTCAGCCATTGCCCAATTGGTGGTCATCCCCTTGATTTTCAAATCTTTGTTATCACACAAAGAAGTATCTTTTTTCTATAAATAGGTCCTTTCTCCTTTTCCTTAATCTATTTGGGAAATAGATGCATGGTGTTATTGCTCAGTGAAAGAATATGGACATTTTTATAATGCTTAGGTCATAGTTCCATTGTTCTCCAGAATGTTTTGACTAGTTCACAACACTACCAAAAGTGCATTAATGTCCCAATTTCTCCATATTTCATATAATGTTTGAAGTGTTTCCCTTCTGTCACATTAGCCAATATAATAAATGTGAGGTGATCCTTTAGAGTAATTTTAGTTTACATTTCTCTAATCATTAGTGATTTAACACACTGATCTCTTCTGAAAACTGCCTGTTAATATCCTTTGACCTTTTATCAACTGCGTAATGGCTCTTTTTATAAAATATCTCAATCTCACTCAGTTCCCTACATATTTGAGAAAGTAGGCCTTTATCAGAGAAACTTGCTTTGCATTTTCCCCCATGTCCTGTTTTCTTTCTAATTTTGGCTGCATTCCTTTTGTTTGTGCAAAAACTTTCCAAATGCTGTCAAAACAAAATTATCATTTTATTGCCTGTGATCCTCTCTATCCCTAGTTTGATTACAAACTCTTCCCTTATGTGTAGATCCAATAGGTAAAATTTTTGATGCTTACATAATTTATATCTAGTATTACCCTTAATATTTAAATCATCTATCCATTCTGACCTTATCTTGATATTGGGTAAGAAATATTGTTTGATGCCTAGTTTCTGCCAAACTGATTTTTAGGTTTCCCAGAAATTTTTGTCATATGAAGTGTTCTTACCTGAAACTTGTTATCTTTGGATTTATCAAACACTTGATTACTGTGGTCATTTACTATTGTGTGTCTAATCTATTCCACCAATCTACCACTCTATGTCTTAGCCATTACCATTTGTTTTACGATTGCTGCTCTGCCCTATAGTTTGAGATCTGGTACTCCTAAGCTACCCTTCACACTTTTTTTTACCCATTGATTCCTCGATATTCTCTGGCTGGAGAACTCTTGACTCTGCTGCTGTTTCTGTTGGTGTCCCATCCCTGTGGGCTCTGGGCCAGCCTCTAAACCTGTGTCCCGGATGTCCCTTTCAACCTTTTAAGTTGCTTCCAGTTGGGAGAATGTCTCACTCTGACTTTTTGTTGCTTTTGCCACTTTAAACTTTATCTGAGGCATCATTTTAAAGTTGTTTGAAGAGGAATTTTGGAAGAGCTCCACTGAATGCTTTCTCTACTTTCCCATGTTGGTGCTGTCGTCCAGCATCACCTCATAAGAGACCTGCTTATTCTCTCCCAACTTCTATTGGCTCTTCCCTGAAAAAGCTTTGTATTTAATTTGTAAATAATTATTTGGGTATTTTTATGCCCAAATGTAATATAATTGCCCACAGTCAAGGGCTGCTTCATTTTGGGCTTTATAAATTGGCACTAAGTATATTACCTGGCACATGATAGTAACTTAATATATTCTTGTTGATTGATTGATTGATGATACAGTTCTGATTCTATAAGGTCTATCTTATCTAGCAACATTAGTTTCTAGAATCTAAATTCTCTACATTGGTCCCAAAGCCCCAGACAGGTCTTTTGTCAGTGCAGCATGAAACATGATCAATTATACAACACATTTCTTGGAGACATCCTATGTTAAACGCAAACTCTAATTGCCCCAGTGTTCTGCAGCTTGTTGTTTCAATTATGCACGTTACCTTCTGTCCACTATGAATTATTAGCTATGTTTGCCAACTTTGATCTCATTTTATCCTTGTGATTTCCTCTAGCCATTAAACGCATTTAATATAAAGAACATTATTAAGGAAAAGAGAGGAAACATCAATTGCTGCTAAGCTTTCCCTCAAGACAGCAGCACCTTGCTAATGGGGAGGAATCATGCGGCATTGATTACATATCCAAGATGTCAGGATGGCTGCTGATGAACCACAGAGCAACTGAAATGCCACCATCAGAAAATAGCAACTTTCCAATATAACTGGTCATTAAAAAAACTCTGATATAGTATGGGTCAGTGCATTGCCCTAGAAATATATGGGAAAAATTAAACATTTAAAAAATATTATATGGAAAAAAATTAAATTCTTCATACAACACAAATAGTCACCATAGGTTTATTAATTTTTCCCAGCAACCCTGTTATAAAGGGAGTCTGCTAATGCATGTGGGTTAGAGCAATGGTGGCAAACTCAAATACAGATAGGTTCACTTGTCGGCATTTAGGGTTCCCAGTGGTTTGCATGGTGTCTTGGTTTTAAAATGCAGTATTATTTATGTTTCATTGCACTTTTTGTTTTTATTAAATATTATCAAATTTCATTGTAATCCAGTTTGGGCCACTCTTTGGAATGCTGTGTGTTATACACTGCCCAGTAGACTGTGTGTTTGATTTCTCTGGGGTAGATTAATCACTGTTTTCAAAGGGGGATCCGGAATACAACACAAAAAATTCAAAAACTAAAACATCTATGGTAACTGATAAATAATCATGAGTCCCACTCTCCCCCAGCCCCAAAGGATAATGGAAGATACTTAAACAATACCCACAGTAACTAAAATATTGTAAACAAAAGTAAAACCACCACCATCTAAAATTTAAACTTAATCCTGAGAAATGAATGACCAAGCAATGTACCTCCTTCCCTTCTTTATATAGATTTGGATATATATATATATTTATAAATTTATTTATTTAAATTTTTACATTCATTTTCATGAAATTTTGGGTTCTAAATTTTCTTCCCTTTTATCCCCTCCCTCCACCCCAATACACCAAGCATTCTAATTCCCCCTATCACCAACTGCCCTCTCTTCTATCATCCCTCCCTTCCCTTGTCCCCATCTTCTCTTTTGTCCTGTAGGGCCAGATAACATTTTATTCCCCATTGCCTGTATTTCTTATTTCCTAGTAGCAAGAACAATACTCGACAGTTGTTCCTAAAATTTTGAATTCCAACTTCTCCCCATCCCTCCCCATTTCCTTTGGGAAGGCAGGCAAATCAATATTGGCCATATCTGTGTAGTTTTGCAAATGGCTTTGATAATACTCATGTTGTGTAAGACTAACTGTATTTCCCTCCATCCTATCCTGCCCCCCATTGCTTCTATTCTCTCTTTTGATCCTGTCCCTCCCCATTACTCCCTCCTCCCATTGCCCTCCATTCTATCATCACCTCCACCCTGCTTATCCCCTTCTCCCCTACTTTCCTGTACTGTAAGATAGGTTTTCATACCAAAATGAATGTGCATTTTATTCCTTCCTTTAGTTGAATGTGATGAGAGTAAGCATGTTTTTCTCTCACCTCCCTTCTTTTTCCCTCCACTAAAAAGTCTTCTGCCTGCCTCTTCTATGAGAGATAATTTGCCCCATTCCATTTCACCCTCTCTCCTCCCAATATATTTCTCCCTCACCACTTAACTTCATTTATTTAAAGATATGATCCCATCCTATTCATTTCACTCTGTGCTCTCTGTCTCTGTGTGTGCATGCATGTGTGTATGTGTGTGTGTGTTCGTGTGTGTGTGTGTGTGTGTGTGTAATCCCACCAACTACCCAGATATTGAAAAGTTTCAAGAGTTACAAATATTGTCTTTCCATGTAGGAATATAAACAGTTCAACTTTAGTGAGTCTCTTATGACATCTCTTTGCTGTTTACCTTTTCATGCTTCTTTTCATTCTTGTGTTTGAAAGTCAAGTTTTCTTTTCAGTTCTGGTCTTTTCATCAAGAATGCTTGAAAGTCCTCTATTTCATTGAAAGACCATTTTTTCCCCTGAAGTATTATACTCAGATTTGCTGGGTAGGTGATTCTTGGTTTTAGTCCTACTTCCTTTGACTTCTGGAATATCCTATTCCACACCCTTCGATCCCTTAATGTAGAAGCTGCTAGATCTTGTGTTATCCTGATTGTAGTTCCATAATACAGGAATTGTATCTTTCTAGCTGCTTACAATATTTTCTCCTTGACCTGGGAATTCTGGAATTTGGCTACAATGTTCCTAGGAGTATCTCTTTTTGGAGCTCTTTCAGGCAGTGATCGATGGATTCCTTCAATACTTATTTTGCCCTCTGGTTCTAGAATATCAGGGCAGTATTCCTTGATAATTTCATGAAGATGATGTCTAGGCTCTTTTTTTGATCATGGCTTTCAGGTAGTCCCATAATTTTAAAATTATCTCTCCTGGATCTATTTTCCAGGTCAATTGTTTTTCCAATGAGATATTTCACATTATCTTCCATTTTTTGCATTCTTTTGGTTTTGTTTTGTGATTTCTTGGTTTCTCAAAAGTCATTAGCCTCCATCTATTCCATTCTAATTTTGAAAGAACTATTTTCTTCAATGAGCTTATGAACCTCCTTTTCCATTTGACTAATTCTGCTTTTTAAAGCATTCTTCTCCTCATTGGCTTTTTGAACCTCTTTTGCCAATTGAGTTAGCCTATTTTTTCAAGGTGTTATTTTCTTCAGCATTTTTTGGGTCTCCTTTAGCAAGGTGTTGACCTGATTTTCATGCTTTTCTTGCATCTCTCTCATTTCTCTTCCCAGTTTTTCCTCCACCTCTATAGCTTGATTTTCAAAATCCTTTTTGACCTCTGCCATGGCCTGAGCCCATTGAATATTTATTTTGGATGTTTGGGATCCAGAAGCCTTGACTTCTATGTCTTTTCCTGATGGTAAGCATTGTTCTTTCTCATCAGAAAGGAAGGGAGGAGATATCTGTTTACCAAGTAACCTTCTATGGTCTTATTTTTTTTCCCCTTTTCTGGGCATTTTCCCATCCAGTTACTTGACTTATGAGATTCCTTTCCACACTCACCTCATCTCCAGATACACTCAGCTAGTGCTTGAGGTCTGAGATTCAAATGCTACTTCCCAATTTCAGGGCTTTCAGCAGGGGGCAGGGCTGCTATTCAGAGTAAGATTAAATTCAGATATTCAGGTGGTGGCAGGGCTGCTATTCAGTGTGAGACTAAGTTCATCTACCAGGGTTGGGGCAGGGTCACAGCACGGGGCCTTGTTCCTTAAGGGGGTTTATGCAGAGATCTTCAACAATGGATCCAAGCTTCTCCCTACTTTGGGAGTTCCTGTCCTCTGCTGACTCTGCTGCTGCCTCCCGAGGGGGCATGAGTTATGGAGACACCCAGATTCCCTCTTGGCCAGCCAAACAGGCTCTCTGACTGACCTTTGCACCTGTGAGTAGAGGGACCTGTGCTGCTGCTGCAGATTCTGTCCCTGAAGCCTGCTTGGATCTCCTCCTCTTGGTGCCGCAAGGCCAGGGCAGGGCTGGGCTCTGTTCCGGTCCAGTGTGTGACAGACCTTTGGTGTCAGTTTTCAGGTCTCTCTGGAATAGAAATCTCCTTCACTCCATTGTTCTGTGGCTTCTGCTGCTCCAGAATTTGTTGGGAGTTCTTCTTTACAGATGTCTTATGGGCTGTGGGTTAGGAGCTAGTATATGTGAATCTTTCTACTCCACCACCTTCCATAGATTTGGATATTATGAATGTGAAACACCATATAACATCAAACTTTGTCTACTACTTAGACAAAGTTTATCTGCAGTTATCCTTTCCATATCATGACATTCTCCACTGTAGTTTTTATACGTTGAGGGTCAATGTAAGAAATTAAGTGGAGACTTTTGGGGAGTTTTGCAGAAGCTGCAAATGATACACAAAGGCTGGTGGACAATACAGAAATTTAAAAACTCATAAATGCATAAAATATATGTACAGCATTATATAATGTCTACATATTTCTTTGAATACCAAAATAGTTCATCATTCTTCTTTGGTATGAAGACAGGGCCAAAAAGTTTTATGTGGATTTTCCAAATTGTGGGGGCTCTTCTGAGTTACTTAGATAAAATTTCCAAAATTAATAACAAAATTAATAAACCAAACCAAAATCCTACAGGTAGCTGGTTTCCTTATTTAATTTGGCTAAGCCATTTGAGTTGATGCTATTGTATTGTTCACTCTTCTTTCAAGAAAATCCTTTTTTGTTTTTTGAAAGGTACAACTCTTGATGGGAGGAGCAAGGAGGAATATATTGGGAAATTATCATAAGAAACAAAAGCTTACTATATTGGTCATGTAAAAAACACACACACATGAATTGCCACCTGAGGGAAGGGAATTTAAGCCTGCTTTTCATTTTGTTTTTGTATCCTCAATGATTACTGTACTTGACTCCAAAGGGATTCTTAATTCCTGTGTTCAGTTTAGTTTCATCCTCTCTGCTCCTGACTGGTGTATTCATAGTAATCTTGGATTTTCTCAGTTTAAAATGAAATATCCAGCTCTCGTTGTCTACTTCACTAAATAGTGCCATTTTGCTACCATCTGTGAAGTATCTAGAACTATCCAAAAACTGAACCTAGCTGGTCTGCTGGGGTTTTCCTCTGCATTTTCAGGTCTTGCTTTTGCCAGTTATACAAAGAGCTAGTACTTTTCATGTTTGAGTATGTCCATTTGGTTTATATATAAATTTATATGTACATGTATATGTGTATGTGTATGTGTGTATATCTATATATATATATAATATGTGAATATAAAATTTCTATATACAGAGATAACAGCTTAAGAAAGGTATTACTGTGGAGGTATTTCTTTAAATCCCCAACCTGATATAGAATGGCAGCATGGTTATGAATTTGAACTGTATTGCCTGACTTCTGTCCCAGACAGATGTTTTGAAGAGAAATTTCAAAGGCCCGTTGGGATGTATTAGATATATTTGGCCCATAGAGTAGAACTATGGAGAACAGGAGAGCTTTCTTTCAGAATCTGAATCATTGTCACCTGAAGGAAGGATTCGATTTATTCTACTTGGCACAAGAAACACAATTAAGATCAATGAGTGAAAGCAGAAGAGGAGTATATTTCACATGATATGAGGGGAAAAACAGAACAAGAACAGCAAACATCTGACAGCAATTACCTAGTTAAAAACAATTAGAGCTATACAACTCTAGAATAGGATGTGTTAGAAAATAGTAAACATGTCCCTGGAACTCTGTGGAAACATTTTCTTTGATCAATTATTGGAGACATTGTCAAGGAGTGTTTAATTCAAATACTGATTGAACTAGATGTCCTCTGTGTTTCAAAATAGCATTGAGTTACCATTGTGATTCCATGAATTCTATATGGCTTTCAACCCAAAGGAAGGGGGAAAGCAAAAGATATACCTATATTACAAAATGAGTCTAGGGATGACATTTTGAAGCATACATTTCCCACTCTACAGAAGGAGTCATTCCATTGTGAAGAGATTCAAAAGAAAAGATAATGTGTTTTGAGGCCTAGCCTTCAGAAGAAGCAGTTTTGCAAGTATTACCTATGAAGTTCATAAATCTGTCCTTCTTGGAGAATGGCTTATGGTCCACATGAAAGAGGGAAGCCCAAGCATGCAGAGGCATCAGAGGACAATTATGGAAGGGAACTGGATGGGAAGAACATCTTTTCTAGATTTCCAGTCATCCATTAAACAAATATTCAGTAAGTGTTTATTCTAGATCAGGCAGTATAGTAATAGCTGGGAATAAAAGAAGGTTGGATAGGGGAAACAAGGCTAAAACTCCTACTCTCTGTCCTCAATGAGCTTAAACTTTAATGAGAGAGACAACATGTAAAGAATGAAATACATTCGAGATACATAGGAGAAATGTGAAAAAACTTTTACCATAATTGGGGAAATGTCATTTAAAAATGAATATAAAGAGAAAATGGAAGGTATTCTGAGAGCAGAAGGCACTGAAAACTGCAAGGACCTACTTCTGTGGGGAAGTATCAGATGCCAGTCGACTCTACACACTGATGACATTGGGAGGAGGAATTGACTGCCTATGTCAGGAGGGTCATCCTTATGTGTCATCAGTCAACCATAAGCATTCATTATAAACATTTCTTATTGCCAAGAACTAGGTTAACTATGGAGATAGGAAGACAAAAGCATGATAACTTTTATCCTTGAGAAACTAGTATTTTGTTAGGAGATGTATCATATCCACAAATACGTAGATGCAGGTTCAACTTTCATATATGTATGTGTCTATACAGAGGATAGATCAAATATCTGAGAATCACAAAAGAAATAAACTAAATCTGAGAGGTAAAAGGGACATCAGCAGTCACCTAGCCCAACGCATTTAAAGAAGGAATATACACTATGATATAACCACGAGCGGTCAGGTCTATTTCAGAGCTACATAGGAGCTCCCTTTTATTCATGGTTGTTCTGGGTGAACTGTTTCTCAATTGTTGATTAATAAATTTTCAGGGTGACAATTTACAAGTCACAAATTTTAGGCAAATACTACAAATAAGGGGTTGATTTATCATCTTGTTGATTTTCTAGATTTACAAAAATGGTTAAGAAAATATTAATAATTCTGTTTCGACTTAAAATGTGTTGTCCGTACTTCCTCCCACCTCCTACACGAATAGATTGCTGTTACATTGTTATGTTGGAAATGTTGTTATGTTATGCTGTAAATATTGGTAAACATTTCCCTGTCTAACTCCACCATTTCTACCATATTTCTTGCAATATTCCATCAAGTAATGACTTTTGCTTACATTCTAAATCTCTTGACTAAAGTTGAAGGGTAGAGAAATTAAATGACTTTTCCTGGTTGCACAGGCAATGATTGAAAACAGAATTTTAAAATAGGACCTCTGGCTCCAAATCTAGTCTTTTGTCTGTTATGACACAAATGGTTCCTTTTATCTTTTGTAACTTCCACACCTAGTACATACAAAACCGTATCATTATTACTTTTTAAAAGACAAGATCTGTGATTACATTTGTATTGGCACATCACCCTAGGAAAAACCTTACTTTTCCTTATGCAGATCACCAAAGGGACTTTTTTGAAACATTGAGCCCTACACAATTACCTGGTATACCGTGAGGTTAAGTGAGTGATCCAGGGCTATACAGCCAAAACATATCAACATGGGAGGTTTTCTCTGAAGCTGCTACACATTTCCTTTCCTTGTATATGATACTAAGCTTCCAATAAAATATCATTAGATTGAACTCCCAGTGGTCTTTTGTCTTTAACCTTGGATTCAAATCCAAATTTAAGTTGAAGAAACATTTATTAAGTATCTAATAAAATTTTTTCTTTTCCTTCAAGTATCGCTTTAAAGACTGCTACACAGTATCCTTTTTCTCATCTCTCCAAGACCTATGAATCAGAGACAACACTTGAACTCCTAGCTTGAAGAGTCTTAGCTATTCCTCTATCCACTATACTCTTGCTCTTTCTGATTTTATGATCACCTAAACATCTTATCCCTGTAGGATATCTTTTGAATCACATTTATTTTTCTTCTAAATTCAAAATATTGTGAGATTCTTTTTTCTTCTTCTCAAAAGGTATCAACAAGTAGAAAAGAGACTGGGATGAGGGTACACTTATATTTAGGAAAGATTATTGCAAAGAGTGAGGAAGAGAGACAGACAGAGACAGTCAGAGAAAGAGGGAGAGGGAGAGAAAGAACTATATTTACCATCAAAACACATGGGTTCAAAATCCAGCACATTCCCTTACCTATTTGCTTTTAAAAAAGTGATTTAATCCATCTAGGGCTTGAATATTCTCGTCTCTAAAATGAGAGGAGTGAATTGGATGACTTATAAGTCAGTACCTTATCCAGCAGTAGTCTTTGCTCTTATATACGAGGTAAACATTAATGCCATCAGAATTATTTTCAGAAGCTAGGTGGCCCAGTCCATAGAGGTATAGACCCTGGAATGAGGAAGATTCACCTCCCAAAGTTCAAATCTGACTGCAGACATGAACTAGCTGTGTAAACCTGGACAAATAACTCTGTTTGCCTCGGTTTCCACATCTGTAAAACAAGCTGGAGAAGGAAATAGAAAACAACTCTAGTATCTTTGCCAAGAAAACCCCATATAAGATCACAAACAGCCAGATACAGTTAAGAAATGAAGCAAACTATCCTCAGAATCAAAAAGGGTCAGGGGAAGACAATGCAGTCATACACACATTTTCCTTCTGAGGAGAAAATAAATCCTTCTCCACTCACTGCCAACATCACACCTCCATTCTTAAACCTACTAAGGGGATGGAGGAGGTGTGAAAGGAAATTCAAACCCACCCACTGGACAATTTTAAAGTGGTGACTAATGAGGCTTTGCATAGAGGAAGTCTCTGGGTTTTCCAAAAACTTTACATCTATTTTTTTTTTTATTTTCGAGGGGGAGATGGAAGAGGAAATAGAAACAAGGGAGCACATGGGAAAACATAACTCAATAAAGAGAATGCATGTCAGGCACTGACCCAACCAAGTAGCTCTAAAGTCAGAAGACACAACTCACTCTAGAGTCAAGGAAACCTGGGTTTAGGTCCTACTTTGTCCATAGTGGCAGTTTGATCCTGGGAGATTTATTAAACCTTTCAGTGTCCCTGGGAATTCTTTAAAATTGTAAAGTACAGCCTAACCACACGAACGATTTGGTGAGCTACTTCTCACTCTCAGAGCTTTTAGACCGGTATTTCTCAAACTTTTGAGCCTTAGGTTCCTTTAACCTTAAAAATTATTAAGGGTTTAGCCCCAAAGAGCTTTTGTTTTTGTGGGTTATACCTATTACTATTTAAGGTATTAGAAATTAAAATACCTTATAATTATAAAAATACCTTCAACTTTGTGGATCCATTAAAAGGTTGTGGCAGAGGACTTGCAATCTTTATCAATGGAAGATATGCTCATACCAACTATATCAAGAGTTCTTGAAATTCCAAAGTACTGGCATTATCATCATTGACCTTTTAGACTTCAAGCTAGGAGGTGAAATCATAGATTGGGAATTGGGAGGGATCCAGTGTCAATGCATTTACTCCAACTTCATCATTTTACTGTTGGAGAAAATGAGACGTTGGAGATATAAAGTTACCCATTTAACAAGTGGCAGAGGAATAATTCAAAGCTATTTTCTTATTTCAAATACAGCACATTTTCCAATGTGTCACACTGCAGGATTAAAATTAAGGAAATATCAATAACAAAGTATTAATCATTTATTCCCCTTTCATCTTCTATCCCTAATTCAGCGGGGGTTGTGGGAGTTGCTATGTTCCCCAATAACATGCAACTATGGAAATGTATTTCTCTCTCCATATCTACTCTCCTTTCTCTCCATCTCTTTCTCCACTGACTCCTTCTGTTTCCTGCTCTGTTTGTCTCTGCCTATCTATATCTACCTTTCAGTCTGTCTGCTGTCTCTTTCTCTCTCTCCTACACTAGCTTCTGTTCTTCATTCTCTCATCCTTTTCTCTCTCTTCCTCCCTCCTTTTCAGATGACATGGTCCATAATTGGCATAAAAACTTGATCTATGCTTTTTGCAGAAAAATGAAAAATCTGAGTGATTTTTGTTGAAAATCTTTTATTGAAGGGGGAGGGGAATTATTTTTGCTTGTACAACAATAGCGTAAGTTGACTAATCACAGGAGAAAAGAAAGTATTCCATCAGGGAATTTGCATATGAAAATACCTCTCTCCAAGGTTGAGGGGGGAGGGGGAAGGCAACAACTGACTCAGTAGCCACCCCCATAGTGCAAATGACAAGGATGGGTACTATTTGACTGGGCATTTTCCCTTTTCTATTCTCACTATAAAAAAAAAAAAAAATCTTTGATTTTGCTGGTTTCCACTGATTGGATACAGTGGAAAGCTTATCTAGTTCTGTGAAGTCTCTGGACACACCAAACCTACCTACCTCTTACATGAAGGAACCTCAATCCTTGGGGTTCACTCCAGGAATGAAGCTTTTCCTTGTGAAGGACATTCCCAACCTGAGATTTCTGGAGTCATGACTGAGGCTTCCCCTACTCCAATTTTTAGCAGAAGAGAGGAAGTGCTACTCAAGGTTTCCTCCAGAATTCACTTTTATCCTGAAACATTTTTTATGGAAAGGGGAATGAGGAACTCTTGAGTTTTAATAATTAATGGTGGTAGAATAGTTGAAAGTGAAAATAAAAACAAGGAACCTGCCTCTACACAAGCATTAGAAAATGTTCATATTGGACAAACTTAGGAGATGCCAGGAATGTCAGGGGAGAGTAACTAAAGGAATAAAATTGTTTTTCTTGTGGCAGTTTATTTTATTTTTTTGCGTGCTGTAGAGACAGAATCAATTTGATAGCAGAACCAGAATTCAAAATAAAACACTCATTTTGCCTCATGCTCAAACATCCTTTCTTCTTAAGACCAGGAAAAGAACAAGAAAAAAGGAGAATATCTGTGAATGCCTGTGTGTGACCATGTATATGTGTGAGGACAGAAAGGGTCAGAGAAATAGGGAGGTGGGGGAGAGAAAAGAAAATTTCTTTCTTGTGTTTATTGCACAATGCATAATATTACAGTAATTCATATTATTATCAGGTCTGAATTAGAAAGTGGAGGTACTGGCCGAGGTAAAGTAATGGGATTGCTGAATAAAGTCACCCAATAAATAGTAAGGGTTTTTTATGCAGTCTACGCAGTGCTCGGTGCTGCAGATATAGAACAATGAATGAAATCATTCTTATTTGCTATGAGAGGGAGCAACATTTCTCTAAGATGTGAGAGCTTCTGAAACTTCTCTCTGACCACCGAAAGGGTCAAGCCCAATTTACAAGCATTTATTGTGCCTATCCTGTGCCAAGCATTGTGCAAAATACTGGGATATGAAGAAAATAAAACAATAAATAAGTAACAGTCCCTTCTCTCAAGAATCTCACAGTCTAATGGGGGAGATAACATGTAAATAACTAAGTACAATTAAAATATTTATAGGTTAACTGGAGATTATCTCAGAGAAAAGGCACTTAATGATTAAGGAAGACTAGGAAAAGTGTCTTATGGAAGATAGGACTTTGGATGATACTTGAAGAAAACCAGAGTGCCGTAGATAGGAGGGAGAGTGTTCCAGTGAGGGGGAGGGGAATAGGCCATGAAAATGTAAATCGGATGATCTTGGAGGCCAGATTCACTTGATCATACAGCATAGGGTTAGCGAGGAAAAGAGTATGGTGAAAAGCAAGAAAACAGGGAAGATAGGAAGGGGAAGGTTATGAAGGGCTTTGAATACAAAACAGAAGATTTTGTATCTGACATAGGAGGTAATTGGAAGACTTGAGTTCATTGAATAGGAGGGCAATATGATCAGATAAAAGCTTTGCAAAGTCAGTTTGACAGATGAATGCAGGATGTATTGGAATAGGAACAGATTTCAGGCAAGCACATCAACCAAAAAGCTATTTCAGTAGCCTAACCACCAAGTCATGAAGACCTAGGTCACAGTGGTGGGTTCAGCCCTGGTGTCTGAGGAGATAGTGATATCCTTGACAATAATAGCAAAGTTAGGAAGAGGGGAGGAAGATAATAAAGTCATTTTTGGACATATTGATTTGAAGGTGAATAGGAGACACCCAATTAGAGAAGTCACATATGTGGACATGTGAGAAAGTTAGAACTTGGAAACTTGGACAAAGAGATTCAGTAAGGCATTGAGAACTGATGAGGTCACTAAATGACATAGTATAGAGGAACAAAGGTAGACTGCCCAGGGCAGAGTCTTGACTGATCACCTCTGAGAAGTAATTCTGATCAGCATGAAGATCCAGGTCCAGTAAAGAAGGCTGAGATGGATCAGTCAGAGAGTTAGAAGAAGAACTGGGACAGAGCAGTGAGAGACAGAGAGAGAAAGAGAGAGAGAGAGAGAGAGAGAGAGAGAGACAGAGACAGAGACAGAGACAGAGAGAGACAGACAGATTCAGAGAGACAGAGACAGAGACAGAGAAAGACAGAGAGAGACAGAGATACAGAGAGAAGAAAAGAGATTGTCAAGGAGAAAAGGGTGATCAACAGTACCAAAGATGGTAAAGAAGTTAAGAAGGATGAGGAACAAGAAAAGCCCTTTAGGTTTAAAAAGTAAGAGATCACTTATGACTTCAGAGACACTGTTTTCAGTTGAATGATGTTGCAAAAACTCAGACTATAGACAATTACAAAGAGAGAAAAGAAAGTGGAGCTAGTGATTTTCAATGGTTTTCTCAAGGAATTAAGCCACAAAAGGGAGAAGAGATATAGGATGATACCAAGCAGGGAGTAGATTACTCACATGAAGGTTTTATTTTTCTTTTCTTTTTTTCTTTTTAATCTTTTTTTTTCAGAATGGGGAGGCATGAGAAAGTTTTTAAGCAGTGGGGAAGCATATAGTAGAAATTGAGAAACAATGTTGGCAAGACAGTGGAGATGAGATAGGGACAGTCTGCTGAAAATATTAGCATGGAATGGGATTACTTGGGCATGTAGAGAGGAATACCTTCATAAGGAGATGGACCACCTTTTCCTGTGAGAGAATAGTCAAAGAAAAGACAGTTGGAGTGTATCTGAATGATGTGAAATGAGGAGGGAAACTCTCAGTAAATGGCCTCATTGCTTTCATTGAAATATGAATCAAGATTCTCCAGTAAGAGGATGGAGAGAGGAAGACTTATAGGAGGATTGAGGAGAAGTGAAAATGGTTAGAAAATCTGGAGCAGTAATGGTGATTGTGAATCAATGAAAGAAGGATAAAATGATTGCCTTGACTTAGTGAGTGACCAGTTGAAATATATGACAAATCTGCAATACTTCTAGTCAGCAGTTTTGTGATTTTTCTCCAGCATGGAGCAGAAGCAAAGGTGGTGAGAGTAATCCATTGTGAAAGTTTGGTTTCAGTAGGCCAAGATTTTCAATAGGATAAGAGGGCAAGGGACTTGAGAGAACAACAAAGTGTGGAGTTGAACTGGTTCACCAAGTGGTCAGGATGGTGAAGTGAGAAGAGTATAGCCAGTGGAGGAGTGATGACTGGGAAGGAAATCGGGTGGCCAATGGATATGAGCAGGCAGTTTTCAGAAGAAGAAATCAAAGCTATCTACAGTCATGTGAAAAAAAATGCTCTAAACCACTATTGATTAGAGAAATGAAAACTAAATCAACTCCAAGGGATTGTAAAAGAACTCTAACACCTCACACTTACCAGATGGCTAACAGAGCAGAAAGGAAAAACGACCAGTGTTGGAGGTAATTTGGAAAAATTGGGACACCACTGTATTGTATGTTGAGTTGTGAATTTTTTCAACCTTCTGGAGACTAATTTGGAATTATGCCCACAAGGCTAAAAAGGTAACCCTTTGACCTGGCAATGTTACCACTAATTCTATATCCCAAAGGGATCAAAAAGAGAAGAAAAAGACCTATATGTACAAAAATATTTATAGCAGCTTTTTTTCTGCTGTCTAAGAAATGGAAATTGAAATGATACTTATCAATTGGAAGATGGCTGAACAAGCAGTGGTGCACCATTATGATGGAATACTATATTGGTATAAGAAATAGTGAGCAGGATACTTTCAGAAAAATCCAGCAAGTCTTATATGGACTGAGGAAAAGGGAAATTAATAGAACCAGGAGAGCATTTTAGAAACTACCGAAAAGAAATGAAGGCTCAAAGGACTGAAGTTTGTCACAAAGACAGAGAATAGGGTTTGGAGTCGCAGTGCTAGAAACTGTGGGCAGCAAGCTGAACTATCGTTAAGTCAGTTCTCAGTAAGTGCAAGAAAAGGAAAAGCAAGAAAACATCTTATTGGAGGAGATATTCCTACTAGATGTATTGGTGAAAAGGCTTTATTCATGCTCATGAGGAGCAGTCTTTGAATATAACAAGAAGCATCCTGGTAAACACGCCACTCAAAAAGGAACTTTGAAAATATAATGAAAACCTCCTCTTAGACAAACAAAACAAAAAACCAACAGCATTAAGTGCAATGGCCATCGCCATCACTGCCATACACTCAAATGGAAGATAAAACAATTACTTTTATGGGGATAGACCCCATTTCAGAGCAAAGGATACCAGTGCTTTGTATACCTAATGCAGTTTACCCATAGTTGTCTAACCAGAAAACATCAATGTCTTCTCATTCTCATTTCAGGGTATTTACTGGTATATTGATATTCCATTGGCCCACTCATACTTCCACCTGATTAGAAACTATTAGTAGAATCTACAGAGCTACAAAGAAAATAACTTATTGTCATACAGTGTGACCCATTTATTGGGTCAGCATCTGGAAACAAGCCAAAATTGCTCATTTTCAAAAATCCTTTAAACATCAGCAAATGGAGGAGGGGGACACTAAGTCTTCTGTAAAGAAAAATGCCAAAAGAAAACGAGGCAGTCATTTGCCAGAAGAAGTGACTAGAAGGAAAATTCAAAAAAAAAAACCAAACAAACAAACAATAAAAACCTATGAATAGATATTCTTTTTTTCCTCCTAGCAGTTGTTTTCCAACCTCAACTACTGTTGTTGTCAACTCAACACTTCCAGATCAGCGTGCGATTCTTTTCTTTATGTATAAAAATAGTGAAGCCCAGCTGTGGGAATGCAGATTCCCCAAGCAACACCTCCCTCCTACCGTGCAGAATTTCTGGGGCCATGAACTTGATTCTCAGCATATCAAAAATGTCTTGGAACCATAAAGATTCCTGTGACTATCTTATTTATTTTAATTCTGAAAAATTCTTAAGTGCATTGGTTTTGTATAATTATTGAGGTAACACACAAGTAATAGTATGAAGGCCTGTCCCAATTCAGACTTGCCATAGAGGCAATGTGGTCCTGGGGAATGAACATTATCTTTGGAGACAAGACATCTGTGTTCACATTCCAGTTCTGACATTTTTGGGGCTTGTGACTGTGAGAAGCAATATAATCTCTTTCTAAATTTCTTCATCCATAAAATGAGAGAATTGTACCAAATAGGTCCGTGTCCAGGCCTGAATCTTGTATCACTATAGATTCATTTCCCTGGAAAGTGGATCCTGCTTAAATTTAAACTACTCTAAGCCTCTTCTATATCAAATAACTTTCAGAATTGTTTTATTACAAAGCAGCTGATGAACTAATATTTAAGTCCATCTTTAGTTTCTGGTCTATCTTTATGTAGCTGGAGCTGTAGTCATCACTCCACTTAGGATATACTATAAATTGTTAATAACTAAAGATAACTGACATGTCCTCTCTCCCATATATTTACCAGAATCATAAAATAGGCCAACATCTCCAAAAGTAGCCCAGATGATTTACTGGGACACTGAGAAAAGAGAGTCTCAGCATGGCCCACAACTCCTAGTCTCTCATGGCATTGCTTTAATTCTTTGTCTTGCAGGATGTTCCTCTGTAAAATACCAGCTTCTTCTGATATATGTCTATTTAAGCAAGTTTTGCCAAACTAGGAGGCTGGTGGCTGACATTCACATTCAGAATTTCGTAGAAACTCCCAAACTTGGGAACCTTTAATCTCATGATTTCTCAGAGGAAATTGTCAAAGATATTCACATTCATCATTGGGGCAACTAGTCTATGAAAGATAGTGAGAGGCATGTAGGAACTTAAGATTCCAAGCATTCCTCTCAGGCTCAACTGGTGAAGCACTCAATGTACTACATGGACTTCTATAAATTGTCATTTTGAAGGAGGAGAAATCTTTTGTGGACCACTCTTGCTGCAACACAGTCTAAAAAATCAAAGGGTCAGAAGGCTTGAAAATGAGGTGGTGGTGGTGAACGATTTCACAACTTACTCTTATTAAATGGAGAAGTGAAGACATTTAATGGCGGTCTATCCTCCAACTAACAGGTTTTTATTGTTGGTGTTCAGTCATTTCAGTGTTGGATTCTTAAGTAACCTCATTTGGGGTTTTCTTAGCAAAGATACTGGAGTGGTTTACCATTTTTCTTCTCCAGTCCCTTTTACAGATGAGGAAACTGAGGCAAATAGGAGTAAGTGAATTGCTCAGGGCACATAGCTACTAAATGTCTGAAGCTGGATTTGAACTTTGTATTTCTGACTCTAGGACCAACACTCCATCCACTTTGGCACCTAGTTGTCCATCTCAACCAGTCAGAAGAAAATAGTCCCAATTTCTCACATCTAATCAGTAAGGCACTAACACGGAAGTTCAGGAGATGATCCTCATACGTCAAAAATGATGTCAGTACTCTCCAAGTTTGATGTGGAGAAATTTGTCAGATTTATTATGGGCTCTCCTGATTAACCCCAGAAACCCATTATATCTTTATGAGGTAAACCACCATAGTCACTTATGAGATCAAATAAGATGGTAGAAGCATATGATGCATTCCAAGACCTAATGCTATGACCATGGTGAATGGGACCTGCTTCACAGACAAATCATCATGAACACCTTGCACAAAGCCTAGAGTGTGTCACTTGAAATTTGATATAATTGAGGGCTTCTGTTGCATATGGGATCTGTTTCAAAGCTTCTGTCAGGTTCAAAAAGCATGTGGTTATCTTTGGTTATCTACCCTAGGCTTCTATGTATTTATTATGCCATGTGCAAATAAGAATAATTAGATTTGGTCATTTCCTCACATTCTTCATATAAATTTTATTTTTGAGATCGAAAAGACAGCTAAATATTTTGAAAATCAGGAGGCACAGTGGACAGGGCTCTGATCTCGAAGTTTGGGACCTAGGTTTAAATCTCAAATATTCTTGCTTGGGTCAAACACCTACTTGACTTAATATGTCCTTTTCCTTTTCAGAGAGGTGATGATATACCATGGAAAGTACACAGGACTTGCTCCAAATCTCACCTTTGCCACCTTCTACTCTTGTGTGTTTGGACAAGTTACTTCATCCTTCCAGGAAATGATTTCTTCAATATTGTCAATTGAGGAGATTGGTTAGATGGATTTGAAGTCCCCCTTCAAATGCAAGTCACTGATTTTACAATCAAAGATCCGATCTATCATGGTACAGCTTGATATTATTGTGCTTCTAGGAATCCTGAAGTGGAGAGGACAATAATTTGAACCACATCTCGAATAGTCATTAGATGCCTGATTTTGGGCAAGTCATTTCGTTTCTTATGGCCCAGTTTTTTCATCTGTAAAATATAGTTTTGGACTAGAATGCTGTCCTTTTCAGTTCCAATCTTGTGAGCCTATGAATTATATTTATTCAGTTTTTGTGGTAACTGCTCTGGACAATGGAAATGAAGTAAGTCATTCAAAAGGTAAAAGAAAAATAAGGAGTGAGAGAAATGAAGACCCCATTATTTCAACAGAGAAACCAGAGAATTTTCTATTGTGATTTTTAAAGTCGGTGAATGGCAGGTTCCTTCTTTTATCAACTCGGTGATCATAGAAAACACATTTCAAAAGAAATAAAAAGCTCAGCATGAGGGTAACACTCTCTCAACACAAATACATACAAATAATATACTATAAAAGCTCTGAAATAGGCACCAACAAATTCTATTCCTTTAAGCAGTCAGCAACATCACCTTTGCCATGTCAGTTTCAAAAACCATTAACAAGCTTTGTACATCTGTATGCCACTTTTCAGGTAAAGAAACTGAGGCACACAGAATCAGATAATGAGTATCTTTGGCTGTGAGTACTACACAAGCCATGGATTATGCTTTGAGTTATTGTAAAGAAGAAATATATGATAGAAAGAACACTGAATTATGAATCTTGACAGCTGTTACCTCCATTTAGCTTTATGGTTATCAAGCTGAGTGACTTTCAAATAAGTTATTTTTCTTTTATGAACCTGTTTACTCATATGAAAAGTAGATGATTTCCAAAGTTCTTTCTAGCTGAAAAATTCTATATTTGTATGACAACTTTTTCCAAACTAATCTGGCCGTAGAACAATTTGGAAGTAGAAATATATTAATGGAATTTTTTTTTTAAATGGTAGTTTGTCCATATGAGCTGAAGAAATTTGGCCAAAGAATGAAAAGGTTTAAGGCTCATTATTTTGATACTACCTTTCCCTCTAGTGCTATTTGTAATAAGATTGGTTGATACATATATCATTTTATATTTAGCATTGCTTAAGGGAAAATATAGTTGGCACCTATATTTACCCAAAGATCCCCCCAAAACCCAGCACTCAATTAACAATTTCACAGAGTAAAGCTAGTTTAGAAGCTCTTTGAGGATAGATACCATTTATTAGTATCCCCCATGCTGCTTTATCTATGGATAAATATTTGGTATATTTCTGAACTTACCATGCATACTGAAATAGTTGCTTAATCAGAGAACAAGATATCCTAAACAATGATCCATTAAATCTTGAGTATCTGTGGACTCTGAATAGAAGCTCACTGCAGAATTTTAGTGACTTTTTTCTGAGTAACTGGTAGAAAACATACCCTCTCTCTGAGGTGCCCATGTAGACTAGTCCCCCAACGTGCAAACTGTAGAAAATCTTCATTAATCAGAGCAGCACAAACCTTATCAAATCAATCCAACAATTGGTGGCAATTGTTAAGTTTCTTCTGTGTATGAGACCATTAGCAAGGCCTTTCAGATACAAAGACAGACAGGCAGACAGACAGATAGATAAGCTATATTCTTATCCCTAGACCTATCTATGTCTTCCTCATCTCTCTCTCTCTCTCTCTCTCTCTCTCTCTCTCTATATATATATATATATATATATATATATATATATATATATATATATATATATATGTATATACATATATATGTATATACATATATATACATACATATATATATACATATGTATGCCTGTGTATTTATCTGTCTATCTAGCTATCTATTGCTTGTCTCTATAATTTATACCCTCATCCATATTTCTATCTCTATTTTTCTATCATTTATCTATTTATATCTCTATCTTTCTGTTTCTCTGTGTCTGTCTTTCCATATACATAGTTATTTTATATTTATAATAAATGCACATATATGTAGGTATACATATAGATATTATTTACATATTGATTCATTTTTGCTTTTAAGGATCTCTCATTCATCTGTGGGATAGTAATAGCAAATAATCAGGTCCTACAGAGATTGTGTCTCAGCTAAAGGTTTAATAACCTTCCTAAATTTATTACTGCTTCTATGCCTGACCATGTAGCCTCCTCCATGTGACTTCAGTTCTGTCTTTCCTCATAACCAAAGCAGCCAGGGATGAAAAACAGAGAATCAGCCTTTATGACCAAAGCAAGCCCAACACCAGGTTAACCTGACATGTCAACAAACACAAAAGAGAACTGCCCTCCATTAGCTCTGCCAGCTTATGCATGACCTTGAGAGAGCTTAGTGTTGACTGGTACCAAAGGAATTAGCAAAATGCTCCATTTTTTAAAACACAGTCTTCCATTACTTTGATGAGCAATTAAAATGCTAATTAAAAAACAATCCCAAACTCAGTACTCCAAAGGTTAGGAAATAATAGACTCCTGTCTACTGCTACAAATACAACTAATAAGGTCATGGAATATATTCATGAAATGGAAACATACTAAAGATGGCAGTTGAGGCTTTTCAAGTGATAGCTCCTAGAGACAATCATTTGTTTTTGTGTTGGGAGGGATAGATTCATTCATTACTCTAGCTTCCTGATCAGCTGAAAATTTAGGATTTGGTTTATAAGAGTTGATACTTTATTCGCCTGGTCAGCGTACCTTGATGACTCAGTGTTGATATAGATATCAGGGAAAGGGAAATGGCCATTGAGCCTCAAAGCAGGACTCATAATTCACATGTCTTGTAGAGTCTGGTTTCTCTATTAATATGGCTTAAGTGAATTTTGAAAAAGATAATTTTTTTTTCTAAGAAGTGCTAATAGGATATGATCTTAATCACACATAAGCCCTTTGAGAGTGGAGACTGCCCTATTTTTGTCTTTGTACGAATAGCACTTCACACATAATAGACTTCTAAGGAATATTTTCTGATTGGTCAATTAGAGTGTTGCTTAGGACACTGGGATCTGAACATGGTCATATGGACAGTATGTGTCAAAGATAATGTTTAAACAGTACTTCATGGCCTCTAAGGTTGGCCTTATCTCCACTATATCACATTGTCTATTTTTGTAACCATATGTAATTAAACAGTGCCCATCTTCATCTTCTAGTGCTAAGCAGCCTCCAAAAGTAGCAAATTTAGAGAAAATTCTCAAATGCACCAATATTTATAAAACATGACAGGGTTTCCCCAGTAATGAAAATAGAATTGTTTGAGACCTACAGCTCATATGGACTTTGTAATTGACTTGTGTATACAGACGGTGGTCTATAGCTTGAAGGACCAGTGGAGACACAGAAATCCAAGGAAAGGCAAGAGTCTGATTTTGCTCTTTCTGGAGGTGGTGTTAATCACTATCTTTTAAAAATTTTACCCATTATGGGTCGTCCGAGCTACAATATATATGACTAATTGTGATAATGACTTATTAAATATAGTTTAGCAAATAAATATACTGGATTTTGTGCTATGCAAGCCTGAATAGCAGAACACTTACTTCCTGGGAGCTGCCATATTACACTCAGAGGTAATTGCTTTGATTTAAAATACTGAACCCAGAGGAAGAAACAGGGGAGTCATCCAGTGTTGGCAGCTTTCAAAGCTTCTGAGTTGTTTTATTCGATCCTACTTGGGTCTTGTATCATAACCTCCAACGACACCCACAGGGACTGACCTTATTTCACATAACAGAAAATGAAACAGGAATAGGGATGGGAGTGCTTGGGGCCCCGGAGACTCTTGGCAAACAACTACGGAGCTGAGATATAGAGAAGAAAATGAAACAACCTATGACCTCAAACAGTGTATGCTTTAAATAAAACCCAGCCTCAGATACTTATTAGCCCAGTGACTCTTGTCAAATCTCTTAATCTTCATCTACCTTTCTTCCCCTTCATCAGTAAACGCTGATAATAATAGCATCTACCTCAATGGGATGCTCTACAAACTTTCAAAGCATTGTTAGCATCCATAGTCATAATAATCTGAATCAGTACTCTCTCTTCTCCAACGTACTTCAAAGATTCAAGGTAACCTGCTTTCAGTTATGATTTGGTGACAAAGTCTCACTATCTGTTCTCACCCCCTCCCAATAATAATTGCTTGGGTTCTAGACCATAGCAATCCAAGGTAGAAAGTTAATTTTCAAGTGATCTGGTTTGAACCACTGTAGTGAGAATATTCTTCTTTTCCTTCCTTCTAAAGGGTTTAAAGGTGGTGATCATCCCAATTGCCCTTAGAGATGATGGCTTAGAGAAAAGAACTCTCCCCCAGGAGGTTCTGATCCTTGCCCAATCCATCCAATCCAATCCTACCAACATTACTAAGCACCCCTCTATCCTCCTTTACAGTCTCTTTGTTAGTCTGTAAGCTCATCACAGCATAGAACATGCAGCTGTGGGACTTTCAAACTAGAGCCCACCCTCCACATTGGTGATCACCTTTACCGGTTCATAACTTGTCATCTTTGACTCCATTGCCTTCTCTATGACATGCTCTTTCAGAGCCCCTCACTACCTACTCAATTCCTTCTAATTCCTTTCTCCTCACCTATCCCCCAGGTCTAGAACCAAGATCCAATGAGCTCTGCCATTATTCCTTGATGATGTGTCTTCTTTTCTTCCCCTCTGGTCCCACTCATCATTTCTGTAACTTCCCCAATTTTTACTCTTTGGAATGTTGAAATTCTGGAAGTTGATTCTGTACTTACACTCTCAGTGTTTAGCACAGTGCTTACCATATTAAAAAATGAATGTTTTGCCATTTTTTCAACAATTCATTCACTTACTGTATATGAGGAATTGTAGAAAAGGAAAAAAAAAACCTCTTGAAATAAAGGGACACTCTACTGGAAGGCAGGAAAAGAGTAATTATTTGATGTGGGGAGAGAATTAAGAACTAAAGAAATATGGAAAGAAATAGAAAAGGAGAAATTAACTACCCCAAAATTAATGTAAGAGGAAATCCTCCCAAAATCAATGAACAAAAAATTAAACCTTAAGGAATGAAACTGGCTTCCATTGCATTGCCATTGCATTGGGAGAAACTGTATCCCAAAGGTCTCAGCTCCCTTTGCTTTAACTTAATACAGATCCCACTAAACCTGTTCATCCTCCTTCAGTCCTGCCTCCTTGTTTCCATTTCTGATATTTATTCAGTTCCCCACTAGGTTCTTATTTCCCTCAGTGAGGTCTTCCCACAGTTGAATTTCTCTTCTGGATCAACCCTCGTTAATTTCCGAGAGGTAATGTTTATCTTCGTGTCTAACAGCTAGGCAGGTGGGACTGTGTCCTCATCCAAAGAGTAGTGGTGGCACACAGGAGATGCTGCTTTGCTCTAGGGGTCAGGGACAAGGAGGAGTGCTGAAATCAAAGAGTTAACCCAAGTGTTAATGACACTAACTTCTACACAAGGTTCCGTGGGCTTTGTTTCATGGGAACACCCTGATTCGGGGCTGTAAATGATTGACATTTACATTTCTCGGCATAAATGGGGTGCATTTGGATAAGAATAATACTGTAGGAAAAATGCACATTCAGCGTGAGGAGATGTTCAAATTAGAGCCCTGATGTTAATTAAAATCTGCAGGGGAGGTCTTGCAGAGTCAAACAAGAGCAACATTCTGTCAATGTTTAAATTTGTTCATTTTTATCTTCAGCAATGAGCCACACGTACCCAAACTCCTACCACTGAGAAGAGTCTCCCTCGGGAATCACCGGCCAACGGCAGCTGTTGTTGCTGCGTAGCATCAAAGCAGTGGGGAATGTGAATATATATATATATGTATATACATACAATTTTTTTTTCTCTAGTGGCCATACTTTTCTAACCCTTCACTCACTCATCTGCATAGTGCTTCAGACAGACATTTCCTCGACCCCAATCCTTTCAGGGCAAGCCAATGTCTAGAGGAATACATCTCAGTTTCCACTAAAATCTTCTTTAATCAGGGAAAAGAAAGGAACGCTTGGTGATTTTGCGGGTGTGTTCCACGTCTTTTTTGCCTAATTTGAATCTGTTATTCTAATAATATGTTTTAGAATTGGGCAAAAACTCTTGGATTTGTAAAAAGAGGACCTGAGTTGAAAACCTTAGTCTCCTACATTAGAGATACATCTGATGGTTCTCAAAGTGACTCCATGTATCCCTGGAAATTCCTGAAACTCTTTCAAGGGGTCTGTGAAGCAAAAACTATTTTTCATAGTAATACTAAGACATTATTTGCTTATTAAAATATTTTTTTCTCTTTTTGAGGTATATATCCATGTTAGGCTGGAAGTCTTCATATAATTCTTTTTATTTTAATAAGTTTTTTATCAATCTTTTTTTTACATTATCATAGTCACCCCTTCCAAAAGAGACATCCCATATAACAAAGAGCATTTTGTAAAGACAAAAAACATGGCAAGAAAATCAGCAGAAATGATTAACACATTGAGAACGTCTAGAAACATGTCATGTGTAACATCTGTGAAACTCCCACTTCCACAGAGAAGTGAGTTGTGGGTGTCTTCCCATATTTCTTCATTTGAGTCCTCTTTGATGTTTATAATTTTGCTACATTCACTTCTGATGGTTTTTTTTTTGTCTATAGTTGTTCTTTTGATTTGCATTTTTGTAGTTACTGTGAATAGTTTGTTTTTTGGGGGCTTTTTTGGCTTTGCTTACTTTACATCAATTTATGTAACTCTGTCCTTTACATTCATCAGGTAGATCACTTATAGCACAGTGATAATCCATTATTCATGTCTTATAATTTACTTAGTCATTCCCTAATTGGTGCACATCTGGCTTGTTTTCAATTCTTTTCTATTACAAAATATGTTGCTATAAATATTTTTGTGTACATAGAGTCTTTCTATTTCTAGTTCAAAACGTATAGATGTCTTAGGCATATAATTTGCAAAATTTCACATTATCTTCTAAAATGATTGCAAAAATTCTTAGCTGTACCAAAAATGTGTCAGTGTGCCTCTCATTCCACAGCCACTCCAACATTAACCATTGTATTTTTGTCATCCTTGCAATTTTCAGAGTGTAAGGGGAAAAGTCAGGATTGTTTTGTTGTGTATTTCTCATTTTTTTAGTTGCTTAGAGCATTCTTTCATGTGGTCCCAAATACTTTGCAATTATTTTGAGAAATGTTTTTTTCATGTCTTTGGACCACAATGAGGAATGTTTCCAATTTGTCTGTTTGTATATAACATATACCAAATTGTAATCACAGAAAGTGCACACACACACACACACACACACACATATTTTCTCCCTATTGAACTGTTTCTTTTCCTATTCAAGGTGAATCAATTATTTTTCCTGTGAATCTTTTCATTCCCCTGTAATCAAAGATATTGATTCTGTCCTGTTTAATTGCCGCCATCTTTTGATTGGTTAAGGATAGATCTCTTATTCATAGCTGTGGGAAGTATATTATCTTCCTATATTGTCTTCCCATTTAATAGCATAACATTTAATATTAATATTATATATCCATTTAAGTATATTTTGGGATTTGGTGCATGGGAGATGTGTAAATCTCATAGCTGACTGGTCACAATGCTGCCTCCAAAACCCCAGTAACTAAAACCATTAAAATGTAAAATTAATTCTATTTACATTAATCAAATTACATTTACATTGATTAATTACATTTACCTTAAATTAACTACATTACATTAATTACATAAATGTAAATTATTTAAAAAATTAAATAAGAATACAGCAGAAGATAGATAATATTAATGTGTAATTTTTCTAAGTCAATATGTGACTCAGTTGGATCCTCATGTATAATTTAGTAGACTCCATGTCTATTTGAGTTTGGCACCACTGGTTAACCTAAGCCTAATTTCTGCCAGACTGCTTTCAAGGAATCCCAAGGAGTTTTCCTTTTCTTTTTTTTTTTTTATCAAACAAGGAATTATTTAATTTGATCATTTATGTTTTCCATTTTATCAAATACTGAGTTAATGAATTCCATTATTTCCACTTTTTCTTTGTCTTATCTATTACATTACTTTACTGTTCTGAGATGGGGTTATTGAAAATCTCCATCTGATCTTCTGGTTGTTTACATTTTGAGGTCATGGCTCCATTTTGTCCTCTCAGTTTTGTTAGCATGTAATTGTTTATAATATGTTCAGATTAATTTTTAAAATTTCTTCTAGTTCTGTTGTGATTTCACCTTGTTTATTTGCTATTTAATTGATTTGATTTTTCACTCTCTTCAATCAGATTACATAAAGGTTTATCAATTTTATTAATCTTTTCAAAGAAATACCTTTATGGTTCATTGATTATTTCTAGGTTGTTGGTTTTTTGTTTCCAATTGATCTAGTTCCACTTGAATTTGATTATCTCCTCGTTTATGCTTACTTTAGGTTTGTTTATTGGATGTCTATTTTTCTTTTCCATTTATAGATGTCTTTTATTTGTGGTCCCTTAATGAATGGATATTTTTTATTGTGTAATGATCTGGAAATGGGGTATTTATCATTGATGACTTTCTGCATTTGCTTGCAATATCTCTGTGCCATAATACATGGCTAATTGTTATAAATGTTAAGTATAGTTCTGAGAAGTATTTATATTCCTTATTCTGATATAGCAAACATCATAAGTCTTTTTGATCTAGTTTCTCTCTCAAATTGTTCAATTCCAGATATTTCTTTTGATTTATTTTTCTTTGAGAATTGTGCAAAGCTGAGAGAGGTATATTAGAGTCTCTTCTAAAAATTGTATTATTATGCCTTCTTGTAGCCCAGTTAATATTTTCCTTATGAATCTGGCTGCTAATTTTTGGAGTACATATATTTGTTGTTGACATTGGTATGTTGTCTAAGTTTCACCATAATGTAATTTCCTTGCTTATGTTGTTAATCAGTTTTTTCAGTCATGTTTGACTCTTCATGACACCATTTTAGTTTGTTTTGGCAATGATATTGGAGTAGGTTTCCATTTCCTTTTGCAGCTCATTTTATGTATGAGGAAACTGAGGCAAACAGGGTTAAGTGATTTACCCAGGGTCACACAGCTAATAAGTGCCTGAGGCTGAATTTGAACTCAGGAAGATGAGTTTTCCTAAGTCCTGGCCTTGTACTCTATCCACTGAGCTTCCTAATTGCCTCAGTTTCCTAGTTTATCACTTTAAAAATGTTAAAAGTTTATTTTGGTTTTGTCACATATTATAACTATAATTCCAGCTTTCTTGGATTTAGTTGATGCATAAGGACTTGTTTGCTCCATTCCTTCAGTCTTATCTTATGGATTTAAAAAACTGTGTTTATTACAAGCAACAGATTGTAGGGTTTTGTTCTCTGATTGTCACTTTTGTCATTTTATTGGGTTTTTTCATTCTTTCACATTTAAATGATGGGAGTTCAGTTTATATTTTCCTACATTTGTCTTTAGTATTGGGATTTTTAAGGTGCGATTTGTTTCTCTCTTCAGATGTAAACAAAGCTCTCCTTTCGGTTACTTCACCTTGACCTTACTCCAGGTGCCTCATTCCCACTGGCTTTTCTCCCTCACAATCCCTCCTCCCAATAGTTGTTCCTTCCCTTTTGCAGACTTGCTTATTGTTTTTTTTAACCTTTCTTGTTTTCCGTATTTAATTATTCACCTCTTTTTTCCTCCCCTTTCAAGTAGTTCTCCTCCTTATTTCTTTGTCATTTTCAGTTTTATGCCCCTTTCTGGAGAGGATTTCTCTTACTCTCTTCCTAATACATCCTGGTCTTTTACTCTAGATGCTCCTTTTCTCATTTGTGATCACAATATGTGTTTCTATGTGTGTTAGATTCAAGTATGATAATAACGCTAAATATTTTATGTTCATGAAAACAGACACAACAGCAGCAACAATTAATCTGTGTTTGAAAAATAGTAACAACATGATACAGCCAAGACAGTGTGGGATTTTTAAAGGGGGGACAGTTAAATGCCTTCTACGGTTCTTCCTAACTTTCAACTGCTTATCGTTTTCCTCATGTACAATTAACAGAGGCTTCCAAATTAAAGAGGGAGCTGGGTTATATTTAGGCCCTGTGCCCAGTGCTGTGGATACAGATGGAAAGAGAGAGAGAGAGAGAGACAGAGAAAGAGAGAGAGACAGAGACAGAAAGACAGAGAAAGACAGAGACAGAGAGAGAGACAGAGACAGAAAGACAGAGACAGAGACAGAAAGACAGAGAGAGACAGACAGAGAGAGAGAGAGAGAGAGAGAGAGAGAGAGAGAGAGAGAGAGAGAGAGAAGGGAGAAGGTAGGAGGAAGAGGGAAAGGGAAAGGGGTGGAAGAAGGAGGGAAAGGAAAATCCTTGCTAAGGGGTCTTACATTCTACTGGCCACTTTTGGCTCACATTCTACAGGATAATGTCATTCTTTGCTGTAACATCTTCACCAATATATCTATTGACTTACTCTTGGCTTTCCTCTTTGGCACCAGTCCTGGTTACTAATGATGAGTTTCAAAAATACTTTTGTACTAGCTTGAAGTAATCTAATGCTTTAACCAGGCCCAGATCATTTCAAAGGATAGACCCAATTTAGCCAAGAGATGAAGTGATTTGCCCAAGGTCTGCCTGTCAGCCTGTATCACAGCTGACATCCAAAGCCCAACTCCCAGCCTCCTACCCAGTTCATCTAATGGCATTGCCTCTCACATAACAGGGTTCTCTCCATTTTAAAATTTCAAGTTATTTAACTTGAAAGACAGAATGAAAACGAGCCACATGGAGAGAGCATAAGGTGTGTAGGTGGGAAGATTAAAACTGAAGCATAATTCACTGTCTAATGCACATTTCCTTGCTGCAACTCATGGCTTCCACCTTGCAGAAGCTCTCGTCCCTTCCATTCCCTTCCATCACCTTTCCTCTAATATTTCTACCGAGTTCACCCACATCATTTTTCTATGTGATCCTTAGGGAGCTGTAGCGAATAATGAAATTTCCAGTTTGCTAATGGGCAATAGAATAATAGCAGAAGTCGCATGCTGGCCCATATTTCATATCTTAATGTGTGTCACAGAGAAACTTTTTTCCCCTGTTAAATATTTCTACCCGGGTGAGAAGG
Organism: Bettongia penicillata ogilbyi; assembly: GCA_023548195.1. Classification (NCBI taxonomy): domain Eukaryota; kingdom Metazoa; phylum Chordata; class Mammalia; order Diprotodontia; family Potoroidae; genus Bettongia; species Bettongia penicillata. Next base: position 3,787,190 of record JAJHZJ010000432.1, on the reverse strand, counting down.
AAAGAAGATGAGAAACAGCGAGACGATCACGGCTACCGAACGACTAGTAGTAAACTAGCAGCTGTCTCTCAGTTCTCACCACATGGAAAGAAATTCATCTTACGCTAATTGGCATGGATGGTAATTGTCTATGAGCCATGAGACAATGACTTGATGAAAGGAGCCTGGGTTGCACCTATGCATTCCAATGAACTGCTCCCACCTGTGTATTTCTTTGCTTCAGCCAAGATACACAGAGGCTTCAGAAAGATGCCAAGGTAGAATAGGAGGAGAGAGAATCAAAGGAAGGATTTTACTTGAAGCCTTTTATTTCAGGGGATTAAGCTTGCCCTCTCTGTTTCTGGAAATGCTTTTTGTGGAAAGGAAATGAATTATAGCTTCTTCTACAGGCTGGCTCCATCAGACTACTCCTCCCAGCCTGGCAGGCAGAAACAAAATCAGGCTGCAGTTGTCAATCTGCCACCCAGTGTTATCTATGTGGAAAGCTTATTTCCCACACAGTCTTCACCAGATTGTAAAGCAGAAACAGTGAGTCACACAGTCAGAAGGTCTGGGTTCTAGTCCTGACCCTGGCACCAATTATCTTTGTGAGCTTGGGCAAGTCACAGAATCTCAGTATTAGATAAGACTTCCCAGGCTTGCAGTTAAATTGGTATTTGAGAACTGAACATATCATACAAATGGGCATCCTATCTTTACTGTTCAGGTCATTTCAATAGATTTTGATTTTCTCAGTGGAGGAGTTTTTGACTGTGTTTAGAGCTCCTGCCAATGGTGGCAAGCATGTACTAAGGTCTCTTGTATTTCTAACATTCTGTGTTTCAGTGTTCTATGGTCCCTTCAGGTTTTGACTTTCAATGTTCTATGCACAGAAGCAGGAATCACCAAAACTATGGATTATGGGACTTTTTGTTTTGCTTTTTTTTTTTGTAGGCTCCCATGCATAGATTTTTTTCTTAAAATCTAAAACTGTAAAAAAAATGAATAAAACATTCTTTGCTCACAGTACATAAAATAGATAAATATATATGTATACGTGTGTATATATGTGTATATATATATGTGCATATATTTGTGTATATATGTGTGTATTATATATATATATGTGTGTGTATATCTATCTATCTATCTATCTATCTATCTATCTATCTATCTATCTATCTATCTATATGGTTTTGGACATTAGACAATAGCTTGTTGCCCCCTGCTCTACAATAACATCTTATGATCTGATGATGATCCATATTTCTGCACTCTTGCTTTCAGCTCCACATTCTATGTCTTCATGTATCCTCCAGCTCCAACAATCTATGTTCTATAGTCTAAACATTCCTACCACCTTTAGCATTCTACATTTGAAGCTGGTTCCAGGTCTGATGGTTTAAGACTTATTCAGGCAGATAGGTCACACAACTCTGACACAATTAGGACCCTCTGATAGCTCAGTTTATATATTATGAGACACATTAAAGTCAGCATATTCATACCACAGTGGGTCAACAAAACAATGCTGTTTTCAATGGATCTTTAATTGTACAAAGGTAGATTCAAATCCCTAAACTCAAACACCAGCGCATACCTAGTCAGAAGCAATGATACTCAATGCAAATAATGTTGGATTTCAATTTAGGAATTAGGCTCAAATCATGCTCCTAATAGTTATTATTTATGTAACCCTAGACAAGACACTTATCCACTCAGAGTTTCAGTTTTCTCATCTGTGAAATGGAGATAATAGAAAAATCTTAACAAGATTTCTACAAGAAGCCTTTCTTGAATGCCCTCATTCTATAGTGTTCTTTCTATCCCCATTATTTACACTTTGTACTATTTTATATGGTTGTTTAGAATATATGCTCATTGAAAAGAGGGACATTTTTGCCTGTCTTTGTATCCCTCGTGCATTACATAGTTCCTAGAATATAGAATGTTCTTAATAAATGCCTGTTCACTCTCTTTTTCACAAAGTTAAAAAATGATTTTAAATGATAGTAGGTAGTGTGTGTGTGTGTGTGTGTGCGTGTGTGTAGAGAGGTGATGGGTGCAGGCACACATGTGTGCTCATCTTTCCTTTGGTCCTTATAACAACTCTGGAAAGCAGGTGCTATTATTATACCCCCTTTTCACAAATGAGAAAACTGATGTTGAAAGAAATTGAGACACTTGCCCAGGATCATAAAGCTAGGGCATTTCTGTCCTAGCGGGATTTGAACTCAGGTTTTCCTGACCCTAAGTATAGCATTCTTTCAATTCCACCACCTCCTCACTAACTTTTAAAAACTAAAGTTCTATACAGAAAGAAGGCATGCAGGAAAGAAGGAAGGGTAAGAATTAAGAAGCTATTGTATTGACCAGACCAGGCATTTCATCAGGGAGGTAAAACTGATAGAAATCCCATTTGACCGAAGTGAGGCAACCTGTAGATGCATGAGAAGATAATTGATGCAGACCATAAAAGACAGATTTTCCTGGCACGCTTGCGGCTTGTCTGTCAAATATAAAATGAGTACTCATTTTGAACATACTTGTAGCACATTAACATTTTATTTTCTTGATCTGTGCAGTCAGATGTTTCCTGTCATCAATTATAACACCACTTCCTGAAAATCATTACTCATTTTTGAGATACTTTTTCCCCCCTACTGCTATACATTGGCCAGGAGAATAATAGGAATTTCAGTATTAATCTCAAAGTCCATTATGACTTATTGGACTTACTCTAGGATGAAGGCTTTACCCAAAGTATTTTCCAGAGAAACATCAAATTTAGAGCTAGAAAGGTCAGAAGAATCTCCTTATCTACTATTCTCATTCTCTAGATGAGGAACCTGAGCTCAAAGGCAAAGTAGAATGCCCAGTCACATAGCTTCCTACCAGCAGATCTGAGAAAACAACCCATATCTCTTGTTTTCTGGTGCTCTTTCTACTGGATCTTGGAAAGTTTGGAACATTAGAGTTGCAATGCACCTTAAAGGTCATCCATCCTTATCCCACTATGATATCCTAATTAGGCACTTAAATAATTTCTATTTAAATACTCACTGAAGTAGATGGAACAAAATATCTCTTGGCAGTAAAAACTCTTATTATAGGATTGTTTGTAAAAAGTAAATCATGGAACAATAGATATAGCTCTAAAAATTCCTCTGTTACCATCTATTTAACTTCATCATGAGACACGTGAGGGAACTGAGGTCCAGAAAGTATAAATGACTTGTCAAATAATGAATAAGGGAGAGGAGGGATTTAAACCCTGGTTCTGTAAGTCCCTAGGCATGCTGTACTTTATTGAAATTATATCTCGTTGATTGTATTGCACTTATAAAATGATTTATGACATTATTCTTATAATTAGTAAGACTCCTCCGTGTATTTGAAGCATGATTCAACTTCCACAATTACAGCTTATAGAAATCTATGCAAGAACATAGAGAGTCAAGTAACACTATATACTTAAGTAATGCTACCATCGTATCTCTTTTGTACAACTAGGACAAAACAAATTTAACCCCTGAATCTTCCTACTCAACCTCATGAGCTGATGGAAGAGGTCATATGGTCACTGTTTGCAGGGACTCATGACATGGAAAAGAAAAGAAAACAAAGATTAGCATTTACTCCATAACCTGGAGATTCTAGAAAAAAATATTGCCTTATTAATATACACAACAGACTCATACGGTGCATTGACATTGTTATCCTGATTTGATAGACTGTTAGAATCTCATAATTTTAGAGATGTAAAGGACCACTGAGACCATCTTTTCAAATTTAGTACATAAATGGGAAAATTGAGGCACTTGATACATTTGATCCTATTCTTAGAGATGGGTTGGACGATGAGATCCTGAATAGATGGACGATGAGATCTTTAAGAGATCTCACAGATCGTCTAATTTAACCCCTTAATTTTAATTAAAGTCCAAGGTAATTAACCAAATTGTTCAAAATCATTAGGGTGGCAGATATTAAAGAGATATTCTTAGAGGTTATTTCACCCTATTCCCGTATATTGCAGTGGAAGAGACTGAAATCCATAAAAGATAAATGAGTGACTTTTCTATTGTGAAGAATTCAAACCCTTATCCTTTGATTGCAAATCCAGACCTCTTTTTATTAAAATTAAATGGCTACTAATTTAATTAGAATAATTCAAGCACTAAGCATATTGCCACTATCAGCCTCATTGCCATTACTGCTGGTATTACTGTACTCATCATCATCACCCCCATCTTCAGTGTCACCACCAGCTCCATTTGGATAGTGCTCTGATATTACAAACTGCTAATATATGTTATCTGACTTGATCCCTTGTAACTGTCCTGCCATTAGGAAAATACATGGACCATTTTATATAGCCTTCTGACAACTACAAGATAAAGTGAAGGGTGATCATTTGGCTTCATTTAAGATTTTATTTGGATTCTCAGGCTTGAGAGAAGGAAGAAGATGCTTCTAAGTGATTCACGTATTTCTAAACTGATCAGTTTCACTTCTTCAACTGTGTTTCTGAGGCTCCAATGATTTCAAAAGATATATGTGTGCATATGTCTGAATGAATGCATGTATGTATATGTATATATCTATGAGCACACACACATAGATATAGGGAGATATGTATATACATATATACACATATATGCATATGTGTGGATATATTACATACACATACACACAAACATACAAACATACATATATCTGTGCCTATCTATAGAGAACCTCCCCATTCTCAACCCTATTACATAGGAGAGAGAAATAGGATGTTAAATTCATATAGATTTGGCAACAATGAAGACAATATTCAATTTAAAAGTTATCATTCTAGAATTTTTTTAAAGTAAGGAGTAGATAATAGAAAAAATATTCTTGTACTTCCATTTTAGTCTATGAAACATCTCTTTCTACAGTGGGAAGTAGGTTTTAAAAGATGGGCTGGGAAAAGATTGCCTCTTCCTTTCTCAGTTTCCTTGGAATTTGTACTTGACTGTGCTATTTAATATGAACACAAAGAAAGATTGAACTGAGATCCAAAGTAGTCTTTATAAGCTGCAGTTGGGGTTTTGGGTCATATTAAATTAGATGCATTTAAAAGGGATAAATTTAGTGTCTTTCATTTGTTTTCGAAATAATTTACATAGTGTGTACATACCAGAGGATTCATGGTGAAACAAGTACTTCTCTGAATTTTAAAATAAAGTTCTGAGGGCTTTAGTGAACTCAATAGGACTTATTAGAATATTATGGAAACTGCAGAAAAGCTGATGCAAACTTAGGTTGCATTAAGGGGTACAGCTTCCAGGTAGAGATACATAGTAAGAGTGTAGTCTACCATATTTGCAAATCATCCATAGTACTGTAATCAGCTCCTGATATATGTTAGAAAGAACATCAGGAAGAAGAGGGAAACAAACAAGCCATGAAGAATACTTGAAAGAAAGAGGGATTTTTAATGAATTAAGAACAATGAGTGGAAATTGCAAAGTCAAAGACAGACTTGATATAAGGGAGAAAAATCTTTACAAATGTAGCAACTTCAAAATGGAATAGGATTCCTTCAAATGGAATGGTGTTGGAAGCTTACGGTCTAGCAATATACATAGATATGTACTTATATAGACTTCTAGCCTAGATGACTTCCTGAGTGGAGGCAGATTTCCCAGCTCCCACATACCTACTCTAGGGAAAAAAAAAACCCTAAAATTCACACCAGACTGAATAATGATTTTTAAAAACCCAATGAAAGCTATAATGAGTAACATCTTCTACTTCAGAGCTGAACAAAAATTCCACCAAATCCTGTAGGTGTAGTAAAAAGGATCATCAAAGCATTGCAGGCATAAAATCACACAGCTTCCCGAACAACAAAACCCCTTCTAGAGTTATATGTAGCCTCCTATACACTGACTGTCTCCAGGGACAGCAAGCACAGGGCTTCTCCAACAACTCTCCAGTCCTGGAGGCAGATAACCACAAGAAGTGGAGAAAAATTCAAGAACCCTTATAATCTAGAGAAAAAATGAATCAGAGCCAGGGACAACTATTTGAATCAAGAGAGCAGAAGAAAGTGAAGCAGGAACACAGGACAAAGCTCTAATTATACCTGGAGAGATGAATAAACAAAAGAAGATACAGACAGAAAGATGAGGTAGGGTAGGAATGAGACATAAGAAATATGCTAAAACTATATGTAGAGAGAACAAAAATCCACATGTTTAACTTGAGCAGAAACTTGATTAAGTATACTCTCATATGATTTGAGATGAAACCTTAAAATTAGATGGGCTTGGGGTGGGGGGAAGGGGGAGAAGGAGGGGCCCAGTATGTGTATATATATCCTCTCCCTCCCAGTCCTCTACTTTTGTAGTTGTCTAAACCCTCTCAGGACTTTCTGAAAGGCATTTTTTATTCAAGGAGGATCCTAAATTCAATCCTATACAAATTAAAATGAGCTGATAAAACCTAGGGCAGGAAACTTGTCTACCATCAAAGTCTGCCCTCTTGTTGTAGCAATAAAACTCATTAATTTAGCACTGAGGATGGAAAATCAAATCAACTGAGAGGTGAAATATTAGTCAAAGAGAATGGGTCACTAGAGATTTTTCCACCAAATAAGAGAATTGTCAACAGAAACAGCTAGAAGAATAGGTATAGAGGGGGAAAAGGAGGTGTTTTCCTTCCCTTACCCCCAAATGTCACATTTTATATTGACATAGAAAACCGCAGTGCAAGAAACACAAATTTTATCATTGCACTAAATTCATTGTTTGAATTCAATCATCTTGATTAAGATTTTCTAAGTTCTTTCTTTGGATTTAGTTGGATTACTGGAAAGCAATATTATGGTCGCAGATGGTTTCATTTGGTCATAATTTCATGTCAGATTGTAAACTTTTGAAAAACAACAACGTGTTTCTACAGATCTTTAATATGCTACATTCATATAGTAACATTTTAATAAAATATTTTTGAAAGTTATTGATATATTCTTTATTGATAAAGAAATATCTGTTTGGACAGTGTTAATTTATCTTTTAGAGAAGCTATGAGGTATTGCAGATTATATATTTAGAAAATCCTGAGGGTCTCCCCCTGCCAGACTGATTTTTTTTGATTAGGTAAAGAGGTCATTATCTTCTCTCATCTTACCTGGCCTCAATCACTGAATGGAAATTTTCTCAATCAAAGTGAGACTGTTAAAGCCCTTAGCTTATAAAGGCCAAGGTCTCTCATTGAATCCAAGGCCATCTCCAGTCATCTGATCTATATCTCACCACTGGACCCAGATGACCCTGAAGGAGAAAGAGAGGTTGGTGACTGCACAGATCTTCCTTCCTTAAATACAATTCAAATTGCATGTCCTGACAAAAAGGTCAAACAGCCTTACAGACAACAAGTGGCAGAGGAGTCCATGCCTTCTTACTCTGAATCCAGCATCCCTCTCTCTGTTCAGTATGTTCTTGGACAAGAATAAGCTGTGTGACCATGAATGACTCATATAACTTTCAGCTCCCTGGGTGTCTCTTTAAGAATATAGACTACAGAATAATTGTTGATCCATACCACTAGAAGGATTTGCACAAAGATAGTGCTATGCTGCTTACATGACAGGAACAACTTAGTAGATGCATCTTTTGCAAGACTGTGCTAGAAGAGCCAAAACAGAACTTTTGAGATTATCTACTACAATCCATTTACTTCAAAGTTAAGGAATATGAGATGTAGAAAGATTGAGTGATCAATCCCAAATTCCATGGCTAGTAAGTAGAGCAGAGTTTGCATGCATCAAGGTCCTCTGACTCAACTCAGAACTCATTCTTCTGTGTCCTGTTGTTGTCTTGGTATTCAATTGGTTATATATATGGACTTACAGAATGACAAAATTTCAGTTTGGCTCTGACCAATCCCAATAATGAATTCTTATTTCCAAGTGTCAAATGCCTTTGCAAGTATATTTTTATTCTTTCTCTTCTTACAGAATGCCATTCACTTCCCTTTTTTTCTCTCAGCAACCTAACAGGCAAATCAAGAATCCAACTCTAGTTATTTGTTTTATCTCAGGGGCCCAGTCACCTCTGACTTCCATGTTTTGCTTTAGATGCTCTCTATTCTGCTTTCTTTCTCAGTCTCTTATTGTATGTCTTAATCTGGAAGTCACCTCAAGTCATCTAGGAAGCAGGCAGAGAAAAAGAAAATCAAGGGAATTAATGCCTTCAACATCTTTTTGCAACACTCTAGAATATGATACTGTATTTCATATTACCAGTATTTATCCATTTGAAACAGGTTGGTCAGACTAAGAATAGAGAAATCTGTCTACAGATGTCCACATTGTGATCAGAAAAAAGTGGTGATAAGAATTCAATGATAAATTCAGGGGTGCCTACTTGAAATTTAGAGGCAAAGTGAATATGTATATCTTAATCTGAGAGCAGTTGAAAGGAGAGGGATCACATGTGTAATAACAGAATCCTTCTATCTCTCTATCTCAATAATTACAGAGAAACCATATTTTTCAACTGAACTAATCAGATCTGTGAACTCATATTTTATTGAATCAACCCAAGAATATCTACTTAAGTGTGAAAACACTTTGATCATTAGAGAATTCCTCAAAAGAAGCATTACAGAGGAAGTGTTTCAGGTAAATGGAAGAGAATTACATAAAACAGCAAGCGGACTGCAAACCCCAGAAATCAAGGCTCTAGAAGCATTGTGGTGGAAGCCTCCAAGCCAAGTATTCAAGAGGAAAAACAAGGCATGTTTAAGTCTCAGCCTAGGTATTTCCCTCACTTTGACCAAAGGATCAATGTAGAAACCCTGAGCAAAAGCAGCTTTAAGGTGCCAGAAAGAGCTCAGAAGAAAAATGACACCATACCTATGGGCAACATCACATATACCCCAGATAGAGGGGAAAAGGGCTTCTATTGGCCAGGAACTATGATTTACCCTTTACCACTTATGCTCGCTAAGCTTCAGCCCAGTCTTCCCGTGGAGTCTGTATATACTGATGGGGAAATATGACACAGACCTTTTTGGGGGTAGGATGCAGAGAAGTGTTTTGAATCAAATGTTTTTATTCTGTCACCTCAGTAGATATCATTTTATAAAAGCCAGTTATATCTGGCAAATTTGTTTTTATTAATTTGCTCACATAGATAAAATGTATTAGTGGGGCTTCATAAGGTACAGTATTAGAAAGATATCTTCTGGGGGAGGAGCCAAGATGGCAGAGTAGAAAGATTCACATACCCTAGCTCCAAACCTACAACCCATAAATTACCTATAAAAAGAACTCCCAATGGGTTCTGGAGCAGTGAAGCCACAGAGCAACGTGGAGGAGATTTCTGTTACAGAGAGCCCTGAAAAACCGACCCCAAAGGTCCATCATGCACCGGACCCAAGCAGAGCCCAGCCCTGCCCTGGCCACAGCACCAAGAGGAGCAGATCCAAGCTGGCTTCAGGGACAGAATCTCCGGTGGCTGCGCAGGTCCCTCCACCCACAGGTGCTATAGGTCAGTGAGAGAGACTTCTGGGCTGGCCGAGAGGGGAGCAGGGTGTCTCCATAACTCAGACACCCTGGGGAGGCAGCGGCAGACCCAGGCTACCAAAGCAGACAGGACCTCAGATCCATTATCGAAGGTCTCTGGGTAAACCCCTTGAGGGCACTGAGCCTGGGAGGCGGACATGCCCCCACCTGAGAAGCTGAACTTAATCTTACCTTGAATAGCAGTCATGACCACCACTGAAAGCCCTGAGGCTGGGGAGCAGCATCTGAATCCCAGACCCCAAGCACTGGTGAGGCAGGGGTGGACAGGAATCTCAGAAGTCAAGTAACTGGCTGGGAAAATGCCCAGAAAAAGGGGGGGGGGGGGAATAAGACCATAGAAGATTACTTTCTTGGTGAACACATGTTTCCTCCTTTCCTTTCTGATGAGGAAGAACAATGCTTACCATCAGGTAAAGACATAGAAGTCAAGGCCTCTGTATCCCAAACATCTGAAATAGATATCCAATGGGCTCAGGCCGTGGAAGAGTTCAAAAAGGATTTTGAAAATCAAGTTAGACAGGTGGAGGAAAAACTGGGAAGAGAAATGAGAGAGATGCAAGAACAGCATGAAAAACTGGTCAATACCTTGCTAAAGGAGACCCAAAAAAAATGCTGAAGAAAATAACACCTTAAAAAATAGGCTAACTCAATTGGCAAAAGAGGTTCAAAAAGCCAAGGAGGAGAAGAATGCCTTCAAAAGCAGAGTTAGCCAAATGGAAAAAGAGGTTCACAAGCTCACTGAAGAAAATAGTTCTCTCAAAATTAGAATGGAACAAATGGAGGCTAATGACTTTATGAGAAACCAAGAAATCACCAAACAAAGCCAAAAGAATGAAAAAATGGAAGAGAATGTGAAATATCTCATTGGAAAAACAACTGACCTGGAAAATAGATCCAGGAGAGACAATTTAAAAATTATGGGACTACCTGAAAGTCATGATCAGAAAAAGAGCCTAGACATCATCTTCCACGAAATTATCGAGGAAAACTGCCCTGATATTCTAGAACCAGAGGGCAAAATAAGTATTCAAGGAATTCATCAATCACCACCTGAAAGAGATCCAAAAAGAGAAACTCCTAGGAATATTGTGGCCAAATTCCAGAATTCCCACAACAAGGAGAAAATATTTCAAGCAGCTAGCAAGAAACAATTCCAGTATTGTGGAAATACAATCAGGATAACACAAGATCTAGAAGCTTCTACATTAAGGGATAGAAGGGCATGGAATATGATATTCCAGAAGTCAAAGGAAGTAGGAATAAAACCAAGAATCACCTACCCAACAAAACTGAGTATAATACTTAAGGGGAAAAAATTGTCTTTCAATGAAATAGAGGACTTTCAAGCATTCTTGATGAAAAGACTAGAGCTGAAAAGAAAATTCTACTTTCATACACAAGAATGAAAAGAAGCATGAAAAGGTATACAGCAAAGAGAAGTCATAAGGGATTTACTAAAGTTGAACTGTTTACTTTCCTACATGGAAAGACAATATTTGTAACTCTTGAAACTTTTCAGTATCTGGGAAGTTGGTGGGATTACACACACACACAAACACAAACACACACACATACACACACATACACACACAGAGAGAAAAGCACACGTGCACATGCACACAGAGACAGAGAGCACAGACTGAATTGAATAGGATGGGATCATATCTTAAAAAAATTGAGGTAAACAGTGAGAGAGAAATATACTGGGAGGAGAGAGGGTGAAATGGAATGGGGCAAATTTTCTCTCATAGAAGAGGCAAGCAGGAGACTTTTTAGTGGAGGGAAAAAGAGGAGAGCTGAGAGAAAAACATGAAGTTTACTCTCATCACATTCAACTAAAGGAATGAATAATATGCACACTCATTTTGGTATGAAAACCTATCTTACAATACAGGAACGTGGGGGAGAAGGGGATTCGCAGGGTGGGGGGGATGATGGAAGGGAGTGCAATGGGAGGAGAGAGTAATTTGAAGTCAACACTGGGGGAGGGACAGGATCAAAAGACAGAATAGAAACAATGGGGGGCAGGATAGGATGGAGGGAAATATAGTTAGTCTTACAGAACATGACTATTATCGAAGTCATTTGCACAACTACACTGATATGACCTATATTGAATTGCCTGCCTTCCCAAAGGAAATGGGTGGGGAGGGAGGGATGGGGAGAATTTGGAACTCAAAGTTTTAGGAACAACTGTTTAGTATTGTTCTTGCTACTAGGAAATAAGTCATACAGGTAATGGGGAATAGAAAGTTATTTGGCCCTACAGGACAAAAGAGAAGATGGGGTCAAGGGAAGGGAGGGATGGTAGAAGAGAGGGCAGATTGGTGATAGGGGAAATTAGAATGCTCAGTGTATTGGGGTTGGGGGAGGGGAAAAATGGGGAGAAAATTTGGAACCCAAAATTTTGTGAAAATAAATATAAAAAGTTTAATAAATGAATAAATCAATTTATAAAAAAACATAAAATAAATTTAAAAAATCTTTGTTTTAAGTTAAAAAAAAAAAAAGATATCTTCTTACCCCTCAGGATCTCCTAGAACTTCAAAAATAGATGGAATAGCTAACTGTATTCTGATGATCCTGCCCATGCAAGTAGAGGTTTGGAGAGTTTGCGTCACACATGCTTTTATGAATTTAGGCTATGCAACTGAAGATATGAGGATCATTCATTTAGAGCTCCAAAAGAACAGAAAGATCCTCTAGTAAAATGATCTTATTTTAGACACTTGACACTCACTAGCTGTGTGACCTTGGGCAAGTCATTTAACCCCAATCCTGAGTCATCTCCAGTTATCTTGATGAATATCTGGTCACTGGATTCAGATAGCTCTGGAGGAGAAGTCAGGCTGGTGACCTGCTCAGCTGCTCCTCACTCAAAGTCCAGTGCAAGTCATGTCATTATTTCTCTGATGGCAGTGAAGGATGAACACACACACACACACACACACACACACACCTTACTTTAGAATAAGCAATCCAGTTTATAAATGTGAAATTGTATGCACAAGTACACAGAGGTAAGTAAGAAATGGAGCTGGGACTGGAAGCAGAGTTCTTTTGACTCAAAAGCCAGCATTCTTTCCATTTCACAGCAAGAATCTCTCAATTGCACCTTAGTACTTGAGTGATATTTATTAAACCAAAAGAGAACATTTAATGGGTTCTAATTAATGTTGAGTTAAGATCAATTTCTCTCCCCTCTTAGGACTACTATTGGGCAACCTTCCTTTGGAAGTTGCAGATTGCAACCTTCATTCTGGATCATTTTGTTGTCCTTTCAGTTATTTATCAAGACTATTATTACTCATTAGCATTTGAAAAAGAATAAACATAAGAGAGGTTAGACTCTCAAAGACTAGTTGCCATACTCAATCTGAATCATGCACTTTAGTCATGTCTTCCTCCCAGACACAGTGCTGTCTTTTTTTTTAATCTTTTACACCTACATCCAATCCCTGCTCACTATAAACTACTCATTCTGTCACCCAGTTTCTCACTGAGGGGGAAAAAAGTGTATTTCCCTTAACATGGCATAGAAAGATGATGCTGCAAGTCCTAAGCACAGAAGGGATGGAGTAAGAAGCTGAATACTTCTTGACAGACCTTGTAGTATAATGTACAGAGCACTGGACTTGGAGAAAATATGATGTGGATATGAAATTTGCCTTGGAGATAACCAATTACATTCAAGATCAAAAATGACCCTTCTGACCTACAGAGAAGCTATTATTCACTCAACTTTTTAAAAGTATTGATATATTTAATGAAACAATTATCTTTATTTAACACATATTTACTCTGGGCACTATGCTAATAATTTATGAAAATAATCTCACTTGATCCTCCCAATAACTATGGATGGTAGGTACAATGATTACTCTCATTTGACAGAGGAGGAAACTGAGGCAAACAGAAGTGACACCCAGGATCACATCATTTGGAAAGTTTCCAAGGCTAGATTTGAATTCATGTTCCTGATGAAGGGCCCAATGTTCTATTCAATACATCACTTACTACTTTATCATATCACAGCATTTCGAAATATCTGCCTCCTATGTTTTCTATCCATGAAACCATTCCTTCTAACAAAAAAATAATAAAGAAGGAGGAGAAGGGAAAACAGTTAAGGAAAACACACCAACACATCAACCAAATCTGATAGTATATGACATGTTTCATCCTCATTATCCTCTACCTTTTGAAAAGAAGGCATGCAAATTTTCTCAGCCCTTTCAGTTTAAGGTACATAATGATTATAATTAAAGAGTATTTATGATAGTGAGAAAAAAATAAACCAAATAAAACAAGTTTATCAGCCTCAGGTACAGAACCCCTATATTGGATGATCTGAAAGGTCATTTCTAGCTATGAATGTCATTAAATCTCAATTTTTATTCCTTTTAAGCCTAACTTGTTATCTGATTCTATATGGTATACTGACTAAAATACAAGGACTTCATATCCACAAAGGATGCCAAAGATTAATCAGTCAGGATACAAATTGTAATTTGTTGACTTATTTTTTCCTGTAGTCATGATGAGTCTATAATGCCCAATCAAGACTCATATTTCTTTTATAATTCATTTGTTTTCAATTTTCAACAATCACTTCCATAAATTTTAAATTTTCTCCCTCTCCCTCCTCCTTGCCTCCTCAAGATGGCATGCAATCTTATATGGGTTCTACACATACATTCTTACTACACACATTTTCATATTTGTCATGTTATATAGAAGAATTAAAACAAATGGGAGAAACCATGAGGTAAACTAAACCAGCCCAAAACATAACAAAAGAGAAAATAGTTTGTTTCATTCTGCACTCTGACTCTATAGCTCTTTTTCTGGATATGGACAGCACTTGCATCATGAGATCTTTGGAAATGCTGTAAGTCCTTGCATTGCTGTGAAGGGCTAAGTATATTAGAAACCGTCATCCCACCCTGTGGTTCTTACCATGTATAATCATCTCCTGATTCTACTCATTTCACTCAGCATCAATTCATGTAAGCTTTTCCAGGCTTGTCTGAAGTCTTCCTATTCATTTACATACAATGGTATTCCATTACATTTATATACCACAATTGTTCAGCCATTCCACAGCTGACGGGCATCCCCTCAATTTCCAGTTTTGGGCCACCACAAGAAAGAGCTACTATAAGTATTTTTGTACATGTAGTACTTTTTTTCCATTTTTGTCATCTCTTTGGGATATAGCCCTTGAAGTGATGCTGCGAGATCAAAGCATATGCACATTTTCATAACTCTTTCTGCATAGTTCCAAATTGCTTTGCAGAACAATTGGTTCAGCTCACAGCTCTACCAACAGAGTTACTAGTCTAACTCTACCACATCTTCTCTAACATGTATCATTTTCCTGTTTTGTCATGTTAGCCAATGTGATATGTGTGATGTGGTTCCACAGAGTTGTTTTGATTCACATCTCTCTAATCAATACTAATTTAGAGCATTTTTTCACATGACTATAGATATATTTAATTTCTTCCTCTGAAAACTGCCTGTGCATATCCTTCAGCCATTTATCAATTGAGGGATGACTTGTACTCTTGCAAATTTGACTCAGTTCTCTATATATTTTAGAAATGAAAGCCTCATATTTAAGGGTACTATTCATATTTGAAAGGGTAAGCTCATGTTATTGTCAATATCTACACATGTGAAACAAAAGTGCTAAAATGACGTGCTCTAGACATCTAAGAATTCTCCCTCTCCCTCTCCCTTTCCCTCTCCCTCTCTCTCCCTCTCTCTCTCTCTCTCTCTCTCTCTCTCTCTCTCTCTCTCTCTCTCTCTCTCTCTCTCTCTCCCCACACACACACATTTATCTCAGTATATTCATATCTTTATCTACCTGTTTCTGCATTTGATTCTCTAGTTTTCCTACTTTCTCTACCTCCCTCCATTCCAAAAAAATACCATTTTAGTCCTATCCAAGTTACTCCTCTGCTGGTGTTTAAACATTTATTTATGCACCAATTCATTCTGATCAGTGAAATTTTGTGATTCAGAGTTTTCAGCAATAGGGGAAAAATGCTCAGTTTTCCAAATTTGTTATTTCACCAATAGGAAAAAAATACCAATATATCATGGAAAACAGATAGTGTGGTTGACAGGTCACTCAGACACAGATCAAGGGATGGATTAGAAACAATTCATACTCAAAAACTTTGTGTTCCTTAAAAGTGAGAGCCAACAGATACCTACTGCACAAATGTTGAGATGTGCCAAGAGCAGGCAGGAGAAAAGATGCAGATTCCTTTCAAAGTCTCTGCCTCATCACAGTGTCTGACAAAGTAGGTTCTTAGTACATTTTTATTGATTGATTATTGAGTACTTTTAGTAGACTCAGCGAAGGGGTCCATTGTTTTCTATGCTCCTCATAGCACAGTAACTCTCCTCATTCGTTCAGAAGAACAAAACAAGGAGAAGAAAAATACAATATAAATGACAAAAAAATTAGTAGAGAGGATAAAAAGAACACAAAACTCAAATGCCTGGGATTTGGTGCTCTGTATCTGTTTGTTGCTGATAGAGATGTGTCTGAGACTGTGAGAAGTTTAGTGACCTTCCCATGATCCCACAGCTAGTAATATGGAATCATATTATCTTGACCACAGATCTGGTCTGCTAGTCTCTACATTAGCTCTGTTGAGTTGAAGGGATAAATCTTACATAGACATTTCATTTATTCTACACTTTCTCTTTTGAATTCCTTAAACATACCTTGTGTGAGATCAGTCTATATTCATTCTATATATCATAAATCTACTGATTTGAAATTGTTTCTGTCTACCAAGTTAGCTAAAGCTCTTTTTGTTAGTCCCTTTGATACTGGGGATGGAGAGCCCTTTATGGTTCACTCTTTGGATATAATCTCTGACTCCCTGTTGAAACCACCTTTCAGGCAGCATGTTGACATATATAGGCTCATCTCTAGCTCCTGTACCTATGGGATTCAGTTCCAGCAACTATTTTTTAGAAGTCCAGTGAAACTCTTTCAAATCTTGATGGAATTGATTTCATCCCCCCCTCTCTTAACTCACTTTGATCTTTTTACAGTTTTATCTATTTCTCTCATTTTTATCCTGTATTTCATATTCCTGTGTAACCTAGTTATGAGACTTTAACTATCTTGCTCCACTGTTACAGTTCATCTTATCAAGCACTATTCCTTTCTCTTTTGTTTCAGGCCTATAATTTCATCAATGTAGAGAATTTCAGGCATTAGAACATTGGGCATCAATACCCATGAGCTACAAAACTCCAAATGAACATCTTTAAGAGTTGCATAAGGACAGGCATGGAGTACAGCCTAGATGTGGAGTGGAAAGCAGCCCATCACAGGCACAGAGTAGAACACAGCCCAGCATGGGATATGCCACAGCAAGGGCAAGACTGGAGAGGGCTTCAAGGTCCCATGCCACTGGAAGCAGTTTTAGACCCCAGATTCTTCAACTCACAAATGCCCAAGGCAGCTTCAAAGGTCAGTGAGAAAGGTCTTTCACTTGGATAAGAAAAGGCAGCATTCTAACACAGCCTCAGGCAGCAGCAGCTTCCATTGTTGGAGCCTGGCCCTAAAGCCCCTGGGGTACTTGAGCAGCTGATCTGGATCTCAGCCCTAAGTGGCTGCCCTGGGGTGCGGAAGAGTACTGGCTGGTGTGATGGAGCTGGTAGAGGCTCTGGAGATGGAATCCTGCTCACAGATCAGAGGACAGGCCAGGAGAGGAATAAATACCTCTCCCTTGATTGTGCCACCTTGCAGTAACTGAGAACTTACATGTCCCCAGAGTATACACTCCTCTTGGAAAAGGACTCAAAAGTCAAGTATCTGGTTGGGAAAATGCCCCCAAAAGGAAAAAGAAATGAGACAATAGGAGGTTACTTTCTTGGTGAGTAGGAATTTTCTTCTATTCTTTCAGATGAGGAGGAACAATGTATACCACCAGAGGAAGACCTAAAATTCAAGGTTTCTGCATCCAAAACCTCCAAAATAAATATGCACAGGTGTCAGGTCATGGAAGAGCTCAAAAAGGATTTTGAAAATAAAGTAAGAGAGGTGGAGGAAAAATTGGGAAGAGAAATGAGAGAGATGCAAGAAAATCATGAGAAGCAAGTCAACAGTTTGATAAAGGAGACCCAAAAAATGCTAAAGGAATTAATAACTTGAAAAATAGACTAACTCAAATGGCAAAAGAGGCCCAGAAAGTCAACGAGGAGAAGAGTGCTATAAAGTGCATAATTAACTAAATGAAAAAGGAGGTTCAAAAGCTCACTGAAGAAAATAGGTCTTTAAAAATTAGAATGAAGTAGATGGAAGCTAATGACTTTACAAGAAATAAAGAAATTACAAAACCAAACCAAAATAATGAAAAAACAATAGAAGACAATGTGAACATTGTCTTCTGGAACAACAACTGATCTGGAAAATAGATCTGGAAGAGAAAATTTAAAAATTATGGGACTACCTGAAAGCCATGATCAAAAAAATGGCATAGACATTATCTTTCATGAAATTATCAAGAAAAACTGTCCTGATATTCTGAAACAAGAGGGTAAAATAAATATTGAAAGAATTAACCTATCACCTCCTGAAAGATATCTGAAAAGAAAAACTCCTAGGACTATTGTAGCCAAATTCCAGAGTTCCCAGGTCAAGGAGAAAATATTGCAAGAAGCCAGAAAGAAACAATTCCAATATTGTGGAAATACAATCAGGGTAACACAGAATCTGGAAACTTCTACATTAAGGGATCTAAGGGCTTGGAATAGGATATTCCAGAAATCAAAGGAACTAGGAATAAAACTAAGAATCACCTACCCAGCAAAATGAAATATAATACTTCAAGGGAAAAAGTGGTCATTCAGTGAAATATGGGACTTTCAAGCATTCTTGATGAAAAGACCAGAGCTAAATAGAAAATTTGACTTTCAAACACAAGAATCAAGAGAAGCATGAAAAGGTAAACAGGAAAGAAAAATCATAAGGGACTTACTAAAGCTTAACTGTTTACTTTCCTACGTGGAAAGATAATATTTGTAAGTCTTGAAACTTTTATCAGTCTTGGGATAGTCAGAGGGATTACACACACATACACACACACACACACTCAATAGGAAGGATGGATATCTAAATAAGAATAGGAAGGAATGATATCTAAATAAATAAAATTAAGGGGTGAGAGAGGAATATATATAGAGAGGAGAAAGGGAGACATGCAATGGGGCAAATTATCTCTCATAAGAAAGGCAAGAAAAAGCTTATTCAGTGGAAGGGAAAAGGGGAAAGTGAGAGGGGAAAAAGTGAAGCATACTTTCATCACATTTGACTTAAGGAGGGAATAACATGCACATGCAATTTGGTATGAAAAATCTCTCTTCCATTACAGGAAAGTAGGAGAGAAAGGGATAAGTGGAGTGTGGGGGATGATAGAAGGGAGGACAAATGAGAGGAGGGGGGTAATTAGAAGTAAACATTTTTGGGGAGGGATAAAGTCAAAATAGAGAATAGAATAAATGGGGGGAGAATAGGATGGAGGGAAATATAGTTAGTCTTTCACAACATGACTATTATGGAAGTCTTTAGCAAAACTACACACATATAACCTATGTTGAATTGCTTGCTTTCTCAGTGGGGATGGGTGGGGAGGGAAGAAGGGAGATAAATTGGAACTCAAAGTTTATGAACAAATGTTGAGAATTGTTTTTGCATGTAACTGGCATATAAGAAATACAGGTAATGGGGTGTAAAAATCTATCTTGCCCCACAACAAAAGAGCAAATATGGGGATAAAGGAAGGGAGGGGTGTGATAGAAGAGAGGGCAGACTGGGGGAAGGGGTAATCAGAATGCAAGTTGTTTTGGGGTGGGAGAGGGGAGAGATGGGGAAAAATTTGAAACTCAAAATATTGTGGAAATAAATGTTGAAAACTAAAAATAAAGAAATAATTTGGGGAGAAAAAATAAAAATAATAAGGATTAAAGAAATTAAATTAAAAAAAGAGTTGCATAGGGTCTCTTTCAGGTTAAGTAACTTTCTAAAGATCATATAGCTAGTAGATATAAAGAAAGTACTTCAATTCAGGTCTTCCTGACTCTAAGCTTTGCCATCTATGAACTATTCTAATATGTCTCTCAATTAACATAATACCTTATACAAACTGTACAGTAGTATTGACAAAGACACTTTTTTTCTTTACCAACAGCAAAGAGTACACACAATGCATACAATTTGGAAGATGATGTATTTCTAGCAATGATTACCTAATCAAAAATAATTTCATATACCTCAAATGAATGGCATTGAAAATGTGTTTCTCATTGCTACGCAGACTTAAACGTCAAACACTTCTTTATTTTCTATTTTGAATTTCTCAATGAAAAACTGTAACTTTCCTTCACTCATTCTGCTCCACTACTTTAAGAAAAAAAAAATGCAATAAATATGCATAGTGAAACAAAACAAATCCCTACAATGGCGATACAAAAATATATCTCCAATGTGTATCTTGAATTCACCACCACTCTGTCAGAAGCTGAATAACATCCTTCATCACTGGTATCTTGGAATTATCGTTGATTGTTGTATTGATCATAGTTCTTAAGCCTTTCAAAGTTAGTTGACTTTTTAGTGTTTTTATTATGGAAATAGTGCATTTTCCTCTGACTCAATTAATAAAATTCCTTTCACATCATTTCTTATTGATCTAACTTGTGCTTTTCTTGGACTTTAATGTCAGATGTGTCCTTTAAATGATAGCATAATCAAAAAGGACTGATCCTCAGTAACTTGGTAGAACTTATTTACAAGTTCAAAATGATAGAATCCTTGAGGAAGGTGACTCCTGTATTTAGAGTTTGTGACAGAGGAGTAAAATTCAAAAAGACAATTCATCCTAAGTTCCCATAGATAAGATTTCAAAGCATTTAAAACATTTATAATTTGGAATCCTGAGATCTAAACTCTGTGAATAAAGTTATCCTAATTAAAGAAGGAATAATCTCAATAACTGAATTTTTTTTATAGATGATGTAAACAGAAATCATTCTGAAACAAGAACAAGGGGACCTGCCTAAATTGGCCAATGTAGACTTGATGTGACTGGAACCATGGAAAAGTGAAAGATGACCTGGGGAAAAGTATCCTTTTCAGGAACCTCTTCCCTCAAAAAAACCCCAAAAAACTAATAAAACATCCTAAACAGTGGGACAAATGCAAAATATTACAGATTATACATACAGGAAACTAAGTGATCAACATGGATTTGGAAAGGACATAAGGAGGGAACGAGTGACAATAACAGAAGGTGAATATAGACTATAACATGGCTCCAGAAGAATTGTTTCAGGAAGGTCAAGCATAGTTGTGCCCACCTGTATTTCTGCTACTGGTGAAACTCAGGATAGTGGATTTTCTGACCACTGGATTTCTGTGCTTTAGTTGGCTAGACTACCATAAGGTGACTATATATCAAATTCATCATCAATGAGGTGAACCCCTAAGTTGGGTGAGGAAGCAATTGACTTCATAAAAAGGAATAAACCAATCCAACCCTGGTCAGAAACAAAGCAGATCAATTCTCCTGTGCTTGTCAGTACTGGAATCACTCCCATAAGTAGTTCCTGCACTTCCAGCCTGGGGAAGAGAGGGAGAACTAGTCCTTTAAAACAAACAAATGGGCAAATAATGAATGAATAGGTAAATAAATGAAATAATGTTGAATGGATGAATGAATGAATGAATGAAGAGTGAGGTAACAAGAGTCTTGAGCTCAAAGTCAGAAAAATGCTAATGAGTGCAAAAAGGGGAGAGATCTCAACTTCTATTTGGGAGAAAGGGCAACATCAGATAACTCCATTTCTAAGACTAGAGAGAATCAGGAACTCCTAAATGTAGACTAGAAGGGGTCTTGGCGTCCATGTGGGCTGGGTTCAGTCCATTTAGCTGAACCCCTTCAGTGTGGAGAAAAGAAAATTGAATCTCAGAGGGAGTTAAGCAATTTTCTCATTTACACAGCCACAACTTCTCTGAAGCAGAATTTGATCTCAGGTCCTCCTGATTCTAAGCCTCCTACCCAATGTCTAACCAAATTGTTTCATAAAATGATTGATATAAAGCTGGAAGAAGCCTCAAAGGCAATATAGTCCTTCCTTTGCCCCTCATTTTGAAGATAAGGAAACAACAGCCAAAGGGATTCAGTGCCTTGCTCAAGGTCGCACATGTACTGTCAGAGGAGAATCTTGGCAGTGAAAAGAAATGATGAACAGAAAACATTATTTTTTTCAGCATGGGTTAGTGGAAAACATTCTGAAAGTCAAATTAGGACACCTGGGTTTGGTACACAGCTTAGATTCTTTTGAACTTGGCAACCAAAAGAAAATCAATTGACCTTTCAGAGCCTCAACTTCTTAATCCATAAAATCAGAATAATGTTACTTCTACTAACTACCAAAATGCTGTTGTGAGGAAAATGATTTAAAAATTTTAAAGACATATTAATTGAAGCTATTAATAATTAATCTATTTTTTTATTCTGCTTACTCTGTTAAGGAAAATAATCTGAGCCAGAAAGAACAGAAACAAAATGGATAAAATAGTTAATTTTCTTCCTTATTTCCAAAACAATGTTGTTGGATAAAAACAGACATACACACATACATGCCTTGGTAGGTATTTTTTAGGTGAGTTAGGGAAAAAGACAAGAAAATAAATTCTTCTCTTCCTTGTATCCTAATTTGCTTTCAAGAGGATAGTCAATGGTTTCTAACAACTCTGGACTCTCCCCCCACCTTTTTCTTTTTTCTAAAAATATAGAAATAAATAAGAACTGTGACAGTGTTATACTTTTTCTAGGTAGCAGCCATTTGTTCAGTTGTGCATGGCTTTGTATATAGCTTGAGTATTTTGCAAATACGAGGCAGAAAACCCTAAGTAATAAGCAGGGTGCTCCAGTTTTTGGGGAGCACTTACTTATACCCATAAACCGTTGGATGAGGCCCTGACACAATGAACAATGAAGTCATGAAATTTTGGGGCTCTGGTGCAGGATGAAGACAACTGCCACCTAATGTAGGAACCATTTGTGTGTGTGTGTGTGTGTGTGTGTGTGCGTGTCATTTTGTGCAACATTGAAGTAGGAGCTGAATCTGCAATTTAATTGATAAAGGGACTCCCTCACAAGGAAATTCCTTTGACCAGGGCAGGTCAACAACTTCTCTGCAATTTGGTCTTAGAGAACTGCCAAAAGTACCAAAAAGTTAAATTACCTCCCCAGGATCACATCGACATCATACATGCCATTTATATGGTACTTCAAAGTTTTGCAAGCTACTTTACATATTATCACAACCCTCACAAAACCCTGTGAATTAGATGTTATTATCAACCTTCTCTCCTCTGCATTTTACAGAGTGGTCAACTGAGGCTAAAGAAGTTTAATGACAGGATAATAGAGCACAGATGTTTCTGACGCTGTAGCTGAGCAGGTCTTACTATCTATAGGGCAGCTTTCTATCCACTATGCAACAGCCTCTCTTCATGCAACATTGTCAATAAAACAAATCGGGACATGATGAAGATAAAAAGGCAGCATGTAGGCATATGACAAGCAATCATTCTGAAATCCATGAACCTAAGTTCAAATCCTGACTCTGCCAATAATATGCATGACTCATACCTAGGCAAGTTGTTTCCTGTGCGTTACTTTCTTCCTACTCAAAATGAGGCAATGAGATTAAACTATATTCACTGTTCTCTTTTTAATTTTTTTCGAATAAAAAAAATTAATGGTGTTTCACTTTCATTCAAACCTACAAATTAGAAAAAATGTAAATACAGAAACTGAGCTACAAAAATGCATAGCCAAGCAAAGAAACAAATAAAATATCCTTCTCCTTAAGACTATGGCTTCTCTTTCAGCAGATGAGGAGTTTTGTTCATTATTTCTTCTGAAATCATGACTGGTAATTATATTGATTAGATTTTTAAGACTTTCAGAATTGTTTATTTTTACAATGTTGTTATTTTATAAATTGTTCTTTTTCTACTCATGTCACTCCTGGCATTAGTTTATACAACATTCACAAGCTTCATTAGAACAACCCCTTTCATCAATTATTGTGGCACAATTTTGTTCTGTTATATTCATATTATAATTTGTTCATAAATGTCCCATTAAATGGGACCATCTTTAGTTACCAGTTCTGTGCTATACCGAGTGGTTCCATATTCTCATTCTCTGTCTCTGTTGTTCTGTCTATCTCCCTCTGTCTCTTTCTGTCTTTCTCATAGGCATACTAGGGGTATACCTTGATCAAAGGTGTACAGTGTACACATTAGTGACTTTGAGGGTATAGTTTCATTTCTTTTTCAGAATACCTGTACCAATTTGCAATTTTATCAATACTTCTTTACTGTAAATTCAAAGTATTTTCATGTAGGGTCATTTACCAAGTTCCTTTTGCCCAGAGGGGTTAGGTAAGACATGAACCTATAGATATTCTATGTCTCATTGTATCATTGTAGGTTCTATCTACCTATCAATTCTACCAACCCTTGTATTTAGACTTATGTGATTGCCCTAGATTGGGTCAAATTCTTAAAAGTCTAAATTTGAGGAGGCAGAGCCCCTAGTACTGATTTGGTGGACTGGAGGCCAGGTGGCTGTGGAGAGGAAACTCTGCTAGGATTCTGGCCACAAAAATCTCTCCCTACTCCCAGATCAGTGTGGACACTTGATTGTGCCACCTTGGAGGAACTGAAATCTTACAGATTCCCAGATATATGCTACTCTTGACAAAGGACCCAAAAGTCAAGTAACTGGTTGGGAAAATGCCTACTAAAGGGAAAAACAATAAGATTATAGAAGGTTACTTCCTTGGGGAACAGATATCTTCCCCCATCCTTTCAGATGAGGAAGAACAATGCCTACCATCAAGGAAAGATATAAAAGTCAAGGCTTCTGTATCCCAAACATCCAAAATAAATATTTACTGGTCTCAGGCTATGGAAAAGCTCAAAAAGAATTTTGAAAATCAAGTAAGAGAGGTAAAGGGAAAACTGGGAAGAGAAATGAGAGAGATGCAAGAAAAGCATGAAAAGCGTGTCAACACCTTACTTAAAGAGACCCAAAAAATACTGAAGAGAATAACACCTTTAAAAATAGGCTAACTCAATTGGCAAAAGAGGTTCAAAAAGTCAAGGAGGAGAAGAATGTTTTAAAAAGCAGAATTAGTCAAATGGAAAAAGAGGTTCAAAATCTCACTGAAGAAAATAGTTCTTTAAAAATTAGAATGGAACAGATGGAGGGTAATGACTTTATGAGAAACCAAGAAATCACAAGACATAACCAAAAGAATGAAAAAATGGAAGATAATGTGAAATATCTCATTGGAAAAACAACTGATCTGCAAAACAGATTCAGGAGAGACAATTTAAAACTTATGGGACTACCTGAAAGCCATGATCCAAAAAAGAGCCTAGACATTATCTCTCATGAAATTATCAAGGAAAACTGCCCTGATATTCTGGAAACAGGGAGAAAAATAAACTGAAAGAATCCACCAATCACCTCCTGAAAGAGATGCAATAAAAAAAAAAATAAAACTCTTAGGAGCATTGTGGACAAATTCCAGAGTTCCCAGGTCAAGGAGAAAATATTGCAAGCAGCTAGAAAGAAACAATTCAAGTACTGTGGAAATACAATCAGTAGAACACAAGATCTACCAGTTTCTACATTAAGGGATCGAAGGATGTGGAATATGATGTTTCAGAAGTCAAAGAAATTAGGACTAAAACCAAGAATCACCTACCCAGAAAACCTGAGTGTAATACTTCAGGGGAAAAAATTGTCTTTCAATGAAATAGAAGATTTTCAAGCATTCTTGATGAAAATACCAGAGCTGAAAAGAAAATTTGACTTTCAAACACAAGAATCAAGAGAGTTATGAAAAGGTAAACAGCAAAGATAAATCATAAGGGACTTACTAAAGTTGAACTGTTTACATTCCTACATGGAAAGACAATATTTGTAACTCTCGAAACTTTTTTTCAGTATCTGGGTAGTTGGTGGGATTATACAATACTCTCTCTCTCACACACACACACACAAACAGAGAGAAAGACAGAGAGAGAGAGAGAGAGAGACAGAGAGAGACAGAGACAGAGACAGAGAGACAGAGAGAGACAGAGAGAGACAGAGAGACAGAGAGCACACAGTGAATTGAAGAGGATGGGGTCATATCTTAAAAAATGAAATTAAGGTGTGACAGAGAAATATATTGGGAAGAGAAAGGGAGAAATGGAATGGAGCAAATTATCTCTCATAAAAGAGACAAGTAAAAGACTTTCCAGTGGAGGGAAAAGAGGGGAATTAAGAGAAAAATATGAAGCTTACTCTCATCATATTTGAATAAAGGAAAGAATAAAATGCACACTCATATTGGTATAAAAACTCTCTTGCAATAGAGGAAAGTGGGAGAGAAGGGGATAAGCAGGGTGAGGGGGATGATGGAAGGGAGGGCAGTAGGAGGGGGGAACAATTAGAAGTTAACACTCTTGTGGAGAGACAGGATCAAAAGAGAGAATGGAAGAGATGGGGGGGCAGGATTAGATGGATGGAAATATATTTAGTCTTACACAACAAGACTATTATGGAAGTCATTTGCAAAACTACACAGATATGGCCTATATTGAATTGCTTGCCGTCCCAAAGGGGATGGGTGGGGATGGAGGGAGGAAGAGAAGTTGGAACTCAAAGTTTTAAGAACTGTTGAGTATTGTTCTTGCATACAATGAGGGCATAAGAAATATAGGTAATGGGGTACAGAAAGTTATCGTGCCCTACAGGACAAAAGAGAAGATGGGGATAAGGGAAGGGAGGGATGTTAGAAGGGAGGGCAGATTGGTGATAGGGGTAATTAGAATGCTTGGCGTTTTGTGGTGTGGGGAGGGGAGAAATGGGGAGAAAATTTAGAACCCAAAATTTTGTGGAAACAAATGTTGAAAACTTAAATTTGAATACAAAAAAAACTAAATTTGAAATTCAGTTCATCCCACATATGTACATGTACAGTAACCACTCTATATTCTTTCCAAGAGAAATCCTAGATATAATGCCATATTCAGTGAAATAAGAGGCAGAACAATTCCTTTATAATACAGCCTTTCCATGTCCATAAACTCAATTCATCTACTTTTTCCACAGAAACAGTGAATGAAACTCTCCATTGAAAATCACAAAGTAATCAAATCCACATGAGAAAAAACAGACTATACATGGTCTCATTAAAACAATGAGTGAAGACCACAAAGAGAAATTCTTCCCTTTAGCATTTTTTACATTGTCCAAATAACCAATAGCTATTGTTTCTAATGTTAAAATAGATACATTTCCTGATGACAGCCCATCACAGACAATGATCAATTCTTCTAGCATTTGTTCTTATGGTTGAGGAAGATATATTATAACAAAAAGCATGGGAGAAAGTTCTACACAGAATTACTCCTCCCTTAAAACTGGTACAGGTCTTCATGTTGGCTATCTAGTATGTTCCAAGATATAGGGAAAAAAATCCATTGTATTAATTTTAAAAAGTTTTCCACAAATGGTGGAAGATAAAAATAAAATTGCTTTTCTGTCAAAAGAAGCCTGGCTGTAATATACATGAATGCATGCTGACATGCATTCATACATTTACATGCATACATACATATGTATGTGCAAGAGTACTCAAACATTTAAATAATTTTCAGCCTCCACTTTTGTGTCATGGATCCTAAAGCACGAAAACTTTTCTAAGACTTTTATCATTGCATATAAGGCAACTTTCAATAAATTAAAATATTTGATGAAATTCTACAGGTAGAAAGCAAGGAAAATATATCTCTCTACATAAATTCCTTTCATTAGGCACCACTGAAAAAGCCAGGAAGGGCAGGTAGGTGGCACAGTTGATAGGCCACTGGGCTTAGAGTTAGGGAAACCTGAGTTCATATTCCGCCTCAAGCATTTACTATGTATGTGACCCTGGGCAAGTCAATTAACCCTGTTGACTTAGTTCACTCACCTGGAAAATAAACTGGAAAAGTAAATGGCAAACCATTCCAGTGTCTTTGCCAAGACTATCCCAAATAGGGTCATAAAGAGTCAGGCACGACTGAAACAAATGGCCAAAAGGAAAGCTAGTACTTCAGTACTTCAGATGGATTATAATTTTCAAATGATCATATGATGTGCACAGTTGCAGGTATACTTGGTCAAAACAATCCATCTTTCAATTTGAATTTTCTGTCTGGGAAGGATTCCTTCTATTTAATCTTAAATGTCATAAAGGAAGATGAGATTTTACTCCACTCATAATCTATGAAGTCATAAGATCATTCCTTCCAGCCAATCCGGATCTACCCTCTTTTATAAGGCTATTGGGTTTAGTGGACTACTTTATTAGCTATGTTACTTCATTGTGCATAATGGAAGTTTCTTTCTTTAAAAAAATGGTGGTAAAGTTGAGTAATTCTAGAGATTGGTGTGTATCATTTTTCTATATAAACAAACCTTTCAAGGCTTACTTTCCTCTCCTTCACTCACCTTATTGTAGACCAATTTCCTAATTTTCACACAAAATATTCAATTTGCTATTTTATAGATAAGGAAACAGAAGTTCACTGAGATTAAATGACTTACTTTCTTCATAGATTTTTTTCTGTAGTCTAGTTAAATTGATTTTTTTTTTTTTGCTTTTTCTCCCACATTGCATCCCATCTTTCATTTGGTTAATAATAAAACTTGTCTGCTTTTTATCTCTGGAATTCCCTTCTTCCTTATGACCACCTCTTAGAATCCTTAGTTTGCTTCATAGCTAAGCTCAAAGACTCCCCTACCTGATAATTTCCCTTCATTTTCCTCATGCTTTCTATAGCTCTCTCCAGATAAATGGTGGTATATCTATTTTGTCTGTCTATCTACCATCCATCCATCCATCCATCCATCCATCCATCCATCCATCCATCCATCCATCCATCCATCCATCCATCTGTCCCTTCATCCATCCATCTATCTATCTATCTATCTATCTATCTATCTATCTATCTATCTATCTATCTATCTATCTGTCATCCATTTATCTATCAACCATCTATTATCTAACTCTCTACCTGATTATGTGTGTACTTGTCTTTTTTATAGAACAAAGAATATCTGTGAGCAGACACAGTTTTACTTTTATGTGTTTTTCTGTGCTACCTTCAACATCCAGTGTTGTGGCTGATATATATTATGTGCTTAAGAGAGGCTTCCCAATTGTCCAGTTGTCTGTGTTCCCATATGTATTAAGTGGTAGAGTTGGGACTTGAACCCACATCTTCCTATCTCTAAGTTCAGCACTCTATCCACTACATCTCTTTGTAATTAAATGAAATAATTAAACTCTTCATTTTCCAACAAGAGGTGCCTGATATACTCTCATTTCCATTATAATAAAGTATAATGACATCTGGTACTCATCTAGCTTTAAAGTTTGCAAGCCATTTTATATACATCATCTCTTTAAAAACTGAAAATGGCCTAATAAGGTACATACTGCAGTCATTATTATCTCCATTTTATATAGAGGGGAAACAGACTCAGTCATAGTTTAAGCTCTCCATTACCACATTAAAGTGTGACTCTTTCACAGTCTCTTAAAAAAGCCTTTCTCTTCTAGGCAATCCAAGTGACTTACCCTTAATTTCTATCCTGAACTCTCTGTCCTAAGGGGCAAGGTGATGGCCTTTGTTATTCTATGTGGGCAGTATAGACATCCAGCACTCTGATCTTCCATGTTAAAATAAGGAGTCCAATTATTGCCACTTAGTGTTTTCTCAATCTTCTTCAAAGCAGAGCAAACCAGGACTCCCCATTAAAATTTTTTTCCTCTTAAGTAAACAAGCTATTCCAATCCCAACAATTTTGTGCCTAACTACAGTCCATCAGAGGTGGCAGATATTACGGGCAGAGATCTGAGCTCAAATGGCTTGACAAAATAATCAGTACTTACAGAAAATTGCCAGAAAGAACAGGGGAAATAGACCATTTAAAGTCCTTTCTGTCTTACTGAAAGGCCTGTTTAGAATTACAGCTGGAGTTCATAGAAAGTCCTTGAGAAAAAAGGTAGTTTAGCAAGCAGCCCCAGGTTGGTACAGCAGGAAGGGAATTCATTTCTAGGTTGGGTGAATTTTAGTCCAGTGGCTACAGAGTCAGGCTTAGGTCAGGCACTTGCAAAGTTGTACAGGATAAGAGATTGAGTGCCTGATATAATTCAGAGGCCATCTAGTCTAGTTCTATCCTTCTATAGAAGAGGAAGCAGACCCAGGAAGGTTAAAGAACTTTCCCAAGAGGGTCTGTCCAGGGAGAAAGAACTTACAATGAGGACAGATATATGCCAGTATATAGAGTGCTCAACCTGTAGTAGGAAAGGTTTGAGTTCGATCCTAGCCTCAGATACCTACTGTGTTATCCTGAGGAAAAAGAAAAACAACAAAAACATTTAGCACTTGTACACTTTACTTTTATCATCCATAAAATGGAGATAATACCTACCAGAATTGTTAAAAGAATAAATTAAAGAATATTTCAAAAGTGCCTTCCAAAACTTAAAACACCATATAAATATCATTATTATTCACTATTACTAAAAGTTATTTATTAAAAATGTGATTTGCTAACCCGGAAGCTCTCTGTGCTGTTGTAGCTGATTGCTGAGTGTCTCAATAGTCTAATTCTTCCACCTTCTTCCAGTAACTTAAATCTAAGAAAAGTCAGAGTAGGAAGACCATTTCATAGATATGAGGATGAAGTATTACTTTGCCAGAACTACTCAACTCAACCTCATTGTGATGAAAATCAATATTAGCAGCTAATCTAATGATGACCTTGCTAATGGCTTTCCCAAAATCCACTGTCATACACTCTTAATTGTTAGTTCACAAGCAGCATTTAAGTAGCAATAATTTTAACATCCAGTTGACCTTAAAAAGAATAACTTACATGTATATTGCATTTCAAGTGAAGTACTTTAAATCACATTAGTCTCCTTTTAGACTTATAATAATCCAATGAGATAGATATTCGAATTGTATTTAATTTCCCCTAATTTTATACTTGTCATTGTTCAATCATTCAGTCATGTTCATCTCTTCCTGACTTCATATAGAGTTTTCTTGGCAAAGACTGTGGAGTGGTTTGCCATTTGCTTCTCCTATGGATTAAGGCAAACAGAGGTTAAGTGACTTGTCTGAGGCTGAGTTTGAACTCAAGTTTTTCTGACCTCAGGCCTCTATCCACTGAGCCAGCTAGATAATTATATAGATGAAGGAACAGAAGCTCATGGAAATTGGCAGTAGTTTGCCCATGATCACAGAGCTGGTAAGTATCTGTGGAAGAATTCACTCCCAAGTTGACATGAAACCCCATCCATCACTTTATCTACTATAAGGCTCTTTCCAGCTTTCATAACACTGAAGCATCTGTGTATATATTCCCATTCAAAGACATTAAACCTCAGCTAAAGGTCCCTCACCTCCTTGGCCATTGGACTAAATTGAAAATCAATACATCAATATTGAGGCAGCAATACTAAGCAGAAGTCTTAGGTCTGATTATTTTCTACTGTGAGTCCAGGATTTTCAGGGCAGTAGCAGGTAATATAACTCTAGAGGCTTCCACCTGGAAACTCACTTTCCTATTGACTCATTGGAACAGAAGATACCTCCCAAATTCTCAAGATTGACTGTGTTCCATGGTTCTGGTTGGGTGAGCCATCAGTCAGCATTAGACTAGTCAGTGACTTTATAAAAGCTAAACAAAAATTTCACTGAATGGCTTGATAGTGATTGATAGTTTTGTCAGTCAATGACATTGGTGGAGATGGAAAAGTATGGTCTTTTCTTATAATTTTGTCTGTTTTTCAAAGGTTTCCAGGACTCTATATTGATCAATGCCTGCATATAGCACAGATGAGTTAGATAGGGAAAATGTCATCGTATCAATTTAAAATAATATTAATTCCTATTTCTTTAGTACTTTAAAATTTACCAAGTATTTTCTTCACAAGAACTTGGATGTAGGAGACAAGATTGGCAGAATATAAGGCACAGCACAAAGTAAGCCACCAGGTCCCCATGCACTAAGCAGCACCAGTAGAGTGGTCAGGCACTGCACAACCCTAATCCAGCACTGGGAGTTGACGACTTCAGTATGAGAAGTTTGGTAAAGCACACGTTACACTTCAACTCTAAAAGTCATGAAGTAGACTGAGGAAAATGAACAAAAACAAACAGACAAAAAACACCTAACTATAGAAAGTTACTACGGTGACAGGAGAGATCAAAACACAAACTCAGAAGGGAAAAACAATGTCATGCTACACATGAATCCCCAAAGAAAGAAAACACAAGAATTGGTCTAAGGTCCAGAAAGAATTCCTTGAAGAACTCAAAGAGGATTTTAAAAATCAAATAAGAGAATTAGGAAAAAGAAATGGGAAAAGAAATGAGTGAAGCAAGCAATCACACACACAAAAAAAGAGTCAACAGCTTGGTAAATAACATGCAAAAATGGAAAACAGACATACACAATTTCACTGAAGTAACTACTTGCATTGGTCAAATGAAAAAAGAGGTAAAAGAGCTAGCTGAAGAAAATAACTCCTTAAAATTAGAATTAGAAGTGGAAGTCCATGAGACATCAAGGATCAATCAAACAAAATCAAAAGAATGAAAAAAATAAGAAATGTGAAGTAACTCATTGGGAAAAAATGAATTGGGAAATGGAGAAAAATAGATACTTTAAGGATTTTAAGAATTATTGAACTACTTGAAATCTATGCTCAAAAAAAACAATGTTATATGTAAGGGTCTGGAGCATAATCTGGTATGTATACTTTGGCTAAAATGATAATAAAAAGCAGGGGTAGCAATCATGATCTCAGACAAAGCAAAGAAAAAATAGATCTAATTAAAAGAGATAAGGAAGAAATTGCATCTTGCTAAAAGGTAGCACAGATAATGAAGTGATATCAATACTAAACATCTGAGATAGTAGGATTATATATGTATTATAACAATTTTGACACAACAGTACCAAAGATAAGAAAAATTGTAGGATTTTGGTTTCAAATAAGAGAGAAAGTCACAGAAGCTGCATTGTCCTGATTTTAGTATTTTATTTGTTTAAAGGGAAGGCTAGTTTAATTAAGTTTATGAAGTACTAGTGGGTATGTTGCAGTTACTATACAAAGTATGATTATTAGAAATACTTGCAGCTTCTCTGGTAGTAGAAGGAAGTCATTTTACTACATACATGGAATCAACTCACCTTCAATTTTCCATTGTATAACTGACAATGGTGCTTGCAGGCTTCACTAATGGTATAAATTCATTGACTGATGCTCTGTCTGGGTTCTACACTACAAAGATTTCCTTTATTCATGGTTTCCCTTATTCGTGGTTTTATTCATAATTTTGGGATAAAAAGACAGGAGATCCTCAGGATCCACAAATGATTTTCCTTGTACATTTTGATTGGTTAGTGCAACAGAGTAAAACCTTTCAAATTCATTGTTTTTGATTCACTTATTTTAATAGAAGTAGATATTTTGCACTGAGCATTGGAAGAGGCCTGAATGCTATTTCCAGTTCTGCCACCACCATGCTCTGTAACATTGATAATGTCACAACTTTTCTGGAATTGAATTTATCTTACTATCAAATGAAGGCACAGATAGGGTAATCTTGAAGGAAACTTCCATTTACATGACTCTAACAATCGATAATAGCACAGAAGTTATATCAGTTCAGAGCTGTGCTTGAACAAGCTCTTGCTGGCATGGAATGCCAGGATGAAGGAATTGATATTGCAGTAGGCAAAAACTGAGGAGGAATATCCTTTTGTTTATATTTATGTCTGAAAAACTAAATTTAATTATATTTATATTTTTTCATGTTAATTAGTAAAATATGGATTAAGGCATCCTGGACATCAAAAGGCAACAAAGAGTGAATATTGAACTGCTGGAAAATAATAATTTTAATTTCCAAATAATAAAATTCCAAATTTCCATAATTTTATTGTGTAAATAAAAGTTATATCTACCAACCCCCCCCATACTCACACACACACAAAATACATACATACATATATACACACACACACATATATATAACTCCATATAATGCACTTGTCCATATATGTATATGAGATATACGTGTCTGTGTGTGTGTGTGTAAATTTCACACAGATGAGCAAAGAAATAAATTGTATCATTTTCACAGTATTTAGTTGTAAATTCTGACTTTTTTGTATGTCAGCACCAAGGCTAGTAGCAGTGGTGAAATAACGACTTCTTGTGCCAGCAGTATAACAAAGAATAGTTCTGAGCAAGACTAAACCACATTTATGGAAGGACAGTAGCAAGGTGCAAACTTAAAAACAGAGAAGATGTTCTAGCCTTTAGCTTAGATCAGCTCCAGTGGGTTCAATTATCATCTCCAGGAGGATAAATCTAATTCTAATCTAATATCCAGTCCATCTCTTTCTGTCTGTATGTCTGCCTCTGTCACTTGATATCTGTTTCTCTATCTCTCTGTCTCTGCCTCCATGTATTACAGTCCTGCATTAGCAGCTTACTAGTCCCAGTTTTCAACTATTGACATCTCATATGCAAAATGTACAAAACAGAACTCATTCTATTTGTCCTAAATTTTGTATTCTCCTTCTCGACTTCCTTATTCCTCTCACTGACACCACCACCCTTCCAGTAACTCAAGTTCAAAATTTTGTAGTCATGCACAACTTCATTTTTTCCAAACCCCTGATATCCAATCATTTGCCAAGTTTTGTTGACTCAGACCAAACAATATTTCCCATGTGTTTCTCTCTTCTAAGTAGCTCATTAGTCTATTGGATAGATTTAAATATTAAGAAGTTGTTCTTTTCCTTTCTTTGTTTGATTTCATTCTATTAAATTTAATCATGTATCACTATGACTTCTACTTTTAGTTTCCAGGAACCTCATATATACAATAAGGAAATTTGACTACATTATCTTCAAGATTCTTTACAGCTCAAAACATTGCATGTGTTATGGAAGGACAGTAGCATACACATACACACACACACACACACACACACACACATATATATATACATATATATGTTTATAAATAAATAATTACATGTATAGATGTGACTATACATATATGCACATATATACATATGTATATATGTATATATATATATATACACACACAGAGAAGCAAGCTAATATATTTCTAGTTTCTATATGTTGTTGTAGAATTTGCTTTCACTTTTTTGACCCTCTGTTTCTTCCTCTTTACAATGAGTGTACAGGTGTATTTATGTGTGTATGAGAGTGTGAAAGAATATTGGCCTAAATTATGGTATAAAGTTGATAGTATTAAATTCAAAAAATGAAAAAGTCAAGTAAGTACTTTATGGCTATAATATGTTATAAAACATAAACTGTTAATAATATCACTGTCAAAGTAAGGATTTTAATTGTGTATTATCATTATAATTAGATATGGAATGAATCACTAATTTAAATGTGCCATTAAAATCAAGAAAATTTCCTTTGACTTAGGTTCATATAGAGCGGTCCATTAAAAATGCATTTAAAGCTGAATTATTTTAGTAAATTTAATAAATAAATGAAGAACTACAAGGGACAAGAAGAGGTAGTTTTACTTTGTAAAGGCAGGAAGGTCCTGTAGTGAAAGAATCCTCTGAGGTTCTACAGAAAATCTTGACCAGTAATAAAAACAAAATGCATTGAAGCCACATATCCAAAAGAGATGGGCTCTTCCTAGGACCATAGTAGCTATTTCCTTGGAGAATTATTGCCACTCCCAGAATGGATGTTTAGTTTCTTTGGCCTTGTAGTTGTCATGAGGAGAAGCAGGTAGTTTTCTTTCAGAGAAACCACACACTCATTCTAAACCAAGCTAACTTAGCACAAATTTTGTGCCAAAGATTTTTGAATTATTACAGTCCTGAGAGGTCAAGTCCTGTTAGTGAGTCCAGTACACAAGTCAGCAGCAAGTGCAAAATTCCCTCCCTAAAACTCCTCTTCTCTAAGAAGAGAAGCACTCATTATCCTCTGAATGAAAATATTCATTACAATTAATTTCAGCTCTAGTATTTTAAAAAGGCATACCTGAGTATTCATTCATGTTTGTTTAAAGGAAAATATACAAATATTACTCAGAAAAGAGTGTCAGGTTTCAAATACATGCTTATAATATTAGTTTCTTTGATTCTGACACCAACTTGCTTGACTCTAGTCATCAATATATTATAATTCAGCTCGGCTCCTAGCTACTACTCAGCATTAATTATGCATAAAAAGCAAAGAGTGTTATTTATGACTGATCTGCAATAGGCATATTATACCTTACAGGCAGGATCTCCCCATGGGAGGCTGCTTCATCAAGGCTTGGTGAATTTTAAAAGCCTTCTCCAGATTTCATGTAAGGTCCTCAGAACCCATGGGCAATCTTGATTGAGCTGATCACAATAGCCATCCTTTCTGACCCCCTACCAGAAGCTGGATTTAAGGTATGATTAAACTCTGATGGATGCGATCCCCTTAAATCAGCTTCCTAAAAGGTACTAAACAGTGAAATTATCACAGACTGCAGTATGTACATAAATTAGGCTCAACTCTAGCGAGGTACTGTGCTAAGAACATGTCACATTCAACATCCATAAGCTCACAGACTGATAGCTATCTTTTTATTCTTTCCTCCAAACACACAAGGAGAATCTAATTACCAAATTCAGAAAAGAAGAGCTCAGGACAGAAAAAGGTAACCTGTGGCATGCATGATACAGAAGACATCTTATGCCCCACCTTTGGTCCATAGTTCAGTACCTATTATGGTGATCAGGTAGTTGAATGAAAAGCTCCAATTCCTCTTTATCAATATTCTTTACCTTACCCCCCCCCATTTACTCAATCAAATGCCATCTCCAGAGATTCCTCCTTGGAAGGATTAAATGCCATTGAGAGAGTAGAAGAACTTGAATACAATATTCCACTTTTAAAATTCTTTATTCATTGGAAGCAACATAGTAGAGGGGAAAATGAACTAGCCTTAAAGACACAAAAACCTATGTTTCTGTTTTTTCTCCAGAACATACTTAGTGGCTATGTGACGCTGAATAAAATGACAACCTCTCAATGTCCCAGCCAACACTCCCAGACACTAAGTTTCAGAGCAAGGGCCAATCTGCCTTGGCAAAGGGACGCTTTTCACTTTAAGTCTGTATACCTCATAAAATTATATAACAGATAAAAAAGACATCTGTTCAAATGCTATGGAGGCATCTCCATCTGACAGATATTTAGAAACCAATAGAAAAGATTTAGGGACTTTGGAACACACAGATTCTGGGAAAGAATGATTAGTCATTGCAAAAACCCCATTGCTTTGATTCAGTCAGATGTATTTATGGAAATCCTGGTGACTGCCACAATGTGTCTCTCTCAGCAGATCAGAGACAATGCTCTGACAGAAACTGTCAAGGGGGAAAGTTTATCCTCAGATGTAATATTAAAAAAGGGGAGATTGGAAGAAAAGTAAAGAGGGAGAAAAAGAGAAATAGAGACACACAGAGAGGGAGAAAGAGAAAGGTAGAAAGAAAGAGAGGGAAAGAAAGACAGAGAAAAAGATAGAGACAAAGAGAAAAAAGACAGAGATAGAGAAAAAACAGATACAGAAACAGTCACACCCAGAGAAAGAGAAAGAAACAGAAAGTGGGAGTTTCAAAGTACGCTCATGGTTAAAAGTAGGGATACCGGACCTTTTTTTTCCCTTCCCCAATGTTCATTTCATTCCTTTATAGCAACACTCATTCACACTGCAATAAAAATTAACATATATATCAGGATAGAACATCCATTATACAATTATATATGTCAACAAAGCAAGTTACAAACTAGTAGAAAATTCAATGATACGGAGGGAAATGGAGAGGGTATAAACCAGCCAGGTCCCAGGAAGAGGGACAATCAGGGGGAAAGAAAACATCAACAACGACACAATTTTGTATAGGAATATGACTCCCTACACAGATCAGTGAATCATACAAAGCTCCAGCTCTTTACAATAATATTCTATTTAGGGTAGTATTTGTCATTGCTGAATGGGGAACCTTCATCTGCCCCTGA
The DNA here is from genome assembly GCA_023548195.1 of Bettongia penicillata ogilbyi. NCBI lineage: Eukaryota > Metazoa > Chordata > Mammalia > Diprotodontia > Potoroidae > Bettongia > Bettongia penicillata. The sequence goes on along the minus strand of JAJHZJ010000432.1, from coordinate 3,749,398 downwards.
CTAGAGGCTGACTCTAAGGCCACTTTCTATTCTAAGGGAACCAAAAGTTTCTGAGCTTTCCCTGACTCACAGGACTTCTAACTTCTATCATCCTTCAGGTCCTCCTTTCAACTTTTGGAAAACTATAGTTCCCATTAGTACTTCACCCAATATGCTTCTACACACACACATACACACACACACACACACACACACATGCAAGCACGCATGCACAGACACAAACATATTCACCCACATGCATATATCTGCTCTCAAAAAGCTTAAAATCTACTGGCTTGCTATAACACTCAAATAAATTAATAAGTGAGAGAGGGTTTACCCAGGGACAGAACATTGCACCTTTAGTATGTGTGCTTGGTTGGGGTAGGGATCTGCAGTGGTTTTCTACTAGATTTGGAATTTGAATATTAACTATGAAGGAAAATTGAAGATTCTATGGCTTTTATCATCTTGCCCAGGTGTTTTTTCTCCCAGGAAAGACTTCTTTTCCTTCTTTTCTGTCTCCCTTCTTCTCTCTCTTTCTCTCTCTCTCACTCTCTTCTCTTCTCTTTCTTTCTCTCTCTCTCATAAGCATGCACATACAAACACAGTTCCGTATTTTAAAAAGGACTCTTTCACAGAACAAAGCACATATTGTTCAATCTCAGCTCCAGTTTGTTCCAGAACTGAACCTTGCCAAATTTGAAAACACAGCCTATTCCCCTTGACATAATTACCCTGTCAAGTATTCAAGACATGTGAAATGATGCTGTTACTGCTTCTGCTGTCTTTTCAGAGGCCTTTAGGTGTCTCCACAATGGTGCTCCATCCAGAGGAAAGTGCAATTCTACATATAACCATTGGAACTCTCTTCATAGGGAGGAGGATTGGACAGAAAGACTCCTTAGTCCTCACATGGAGATTTTTACCTGAGGGAAATCTGGGCAATTGAGAATCCACAACCTTTTTTATTTTCTGCCAGTCTGATCCCAAGAAAACCTGATTTTCAGAGTTGGATTTGATGGTCTTTGAGGTCCCTCCTGGATCTAAGCTGGTGAAACTATGATGTACAAAATGGAGGTGATAATGTTTGCATCACATAATTTAGAGGGTTGTTCTGAAGA